>OX422211.1:656227945-657427945 GCA_949130495.1 Sambucus nigra | reverse complement strand
TTCAATGGATGATTTTATTATTTGATAATGCTTATAACATTCCAATTAGAGTCAACAACGATAAGGGCAGACAAAAGGTTACTGCAACTTGGGTACCTAAGCGAAACTATAATGCCCTTGTCGTTCATGTTGCTCTTAAGCTCAAAATACTTCCCAATGGTATTTTAATAGTGGGTGTTCTAGGCACAAGACCAGTGACATCGTTTTTTTTACCCACCTTAAGGATCGTAAGGAAGATAAACTCACCTTTAGAGATGGGATTAGATCTAGCATTTTAGGATGAGATGGTGTTAAGATACCAGGATTTCTTAAGCTATATGATGTGTTGTACATGAAAGGGTTGAAAGTGAACTTAATTAACATAAACCAACTGTGCGACACAAACTTTGCAATAATGTTTGACCAGTCTGAACGCAATGTTTATGATCAATCCAATAAACTTTAAGTACAAGGTGTGAGGATGGAAGATAATTATTATGGGATTGTGCCCAAGATCTCCTTTATGTGCAAAATTTCCACGGTCGCCACTATGGACATTTGGCAATAACGAATAGATCACGTGAACTTTAGAGATCTTGAGAGATTAGTGAAAAAGGACCTAGTTCATGGCTTGCCATCGCTTGGGAAACCAACTTCCTCAATTTGTTGACCTTAAAAAGAAGGTAAACAAATTCAAAGTCCCCATTTAAAGTTATATACCGTTACCACCTCCCATGTTTTGAAGTTGATTCACATAAATCTTATACGTTCTACTCCTTTGGAGATCTTATATGGTAAGAGATACATTCTCATGATGGTCGATGACTTTTCTAGATATGCTATCGTAGGATTCCTTAGAGAAAAGTCTGATATGGTTGAGTTCCTTATAAGCAAGCGTCGTGTCCTATAAAACCAACACAATATCACTATTAATCGGATGCGTAGTGACAATGGTAATGAATTTAAATAAGTTAAAGTGGATAGCTATTGTGATGGAAGGGGCATCAAACAAGACTTTTTGATCATCCATACTCCTCAATAAAATGGGATCAATGAGAGGAAGAATCGTATAATACAAAAAATGTCTAGATCCATACTTCTCAGGAGAAATGTGTCTAAACATTTTTGGGGAGAGGCGGTGAGCACCTCATGCCACATGGTGAATAAGGTATATCTTTATTCGCACACACTACACACGCCTTATGAGTCGTGGATAAGGAAGAAGCTCAACATAGGGTAATTTCTACATCTTGCATGATAGAGAGACCTTTGGAAGTTCGACTCCTGGAGCGACGAGGGGATATTTTAAGGATATTCACTGATGAGTAGAGATTACCGAGTTTATAATCTAACTAGCTCTAAGGTTATGGAATTAATAAACGTCATGATTAGAAATGATGAGCCATCTACGTTTGTTTCTCCTAGCCCATAATGTGAGAATAATTCACCCCGTAGTGATGATCCCATCATTCCTCATGCTACCACGGTGGACCCCATTCCTATGATAGGGGAGACACCATATTTGTGACAACCCGAATATAATTATGATAAATTATGTTTAAATCATGTTTAGCTTATGTGTTATGGATAATATTTTATTAGTATATATAATGTTAAGTCATTATATTTAGTTTAATTCTACCTTCATAAAGTATGAAATGTTGAATTAGTTACAAACACCAAAATTTTGAAGTTTTTGGTAAGAATGTTCATGTTGGAGGCTAGTTTTGACCATTATAATATTATAATTGACTTGAGGTATAAACTAGATATTTGTAGATATATGAGTTAGGTTTATAACACGATAAACGGTGTGTTAAACGGAGGTTGGAGCGAGAAGTTATACTGGAATTACGAAGCATGGACAAATTTGCCCATTCGTTAAATGATATTTCGTCTTATTAGGCTAACAAATGGTGGAATTTGATTGGTTAAAGAAGGAGGATGGTTTTGTCCGATTTTAAAGGCTTGAAATAATCCCCTCCTTCAGAATAAATCAGCCATTAAAGAGTTTGGCTTGAGAGGAAGAGAGAATTGGAAAGTTTAGGAAGAAAGTGAGGAGAAAATTTGGAGAAAAATCCGTGAAAATTACGTAAAAGTCCCGAAGGTAATCCTAACCCCCAATCTTGTTGTTTTTCTTATATTACTGATTTATACGATATAAATCATCATTTTGTTACTAAAATTTCAACCCTTGATGTATATGTATGGTTAGATGCAAGTTTAAGTTAAGTTGAATGTACAAACCCTTAAAATTACTTCGTTTAGTAACCTTGTTTATTCAACGTTCCATATCTTTTTGTATGCTTACTATAATTGATTGATTCCAATTGGAGATTAAAATAGACTCGTATATGTTTGACATATCCTAAAATCATGTGAAAATGCCAAGAAATGAATCTTTGGTGAGAGTTTGAATTTTGGGTATAAAATTTCCCCCAAGGGTGAAAGTATGCACGCCATGTGTTCGATGTTTTGCTTGACATAGCAAATGAACCTTAAAAATTATGAAACTTTAATTTTGTATTTTTCAATATGTTTACTGATGTTGGGTGAAATATCATAGAAAATTAGAATGTAGAAAAATTATGAAAATTCCTGGAAGTTGAATGAACAATAAAAGAGCCTATAGGGCATATTTGCTACGTAGTAAAGAAATGGGCCTATCTTGCTGTAGGAAACTTGAAGTGACGTGCCGTATTTTGAATTGCAATACTAATATGATAAGGATTGAATTGATAAGAATAAATAAATATATGTTTGGTCGATTATTTGGATATGATAAATATATTAACATGAATTTGGATGGAATTTCTCTTGTAATAAATGATTTGAATAGAATCATATGATGCTTATGAATTGAGTTATGTTTGAGATGTTACTTGGATTGTTGATATTCTTGTGGTGATACTAATAGTGTAAGAATGATAGGAAGGGAAGAAGAACCGATTAAACAAGTGCCAGACAAAAGAAAAGGAAAAGCCTTATAAGTTTCCAAGGTGAGTGTACTTGTGATTTGTTTCGTATATAAATATGGATATAGCTCTAAGAGAGGATTTGTTTGAATACTTCGGTATTCAGGATTTGTTTGGATATTTAAATATTCAGGATTTGTTTGGGTCTTATGATCCAGGATTGGTTTGAATACTTTGCTATTCAGGATTTGTTTGGGTCTTATGATATAGGATTGGTTTGAATACTTTGCTATTCAGGATTTGTTTGGATATTAAAATATCCGGGATTTGTTTGGGTCTTATGATCCAGGATTGATTTGAATACTTCGGTATTCAGGATTTGTTTGGATATTAAAATATCCAAGATTTGTTTGGATCTTATGATCCAGGATTGGAATTGGACAAAGATCTAATAATTTGATTTGTCTTATGACAAGGATTTGTTGGAACTTATGTTCTAGGATTTGTTATTGCCAACGGGCAGGATTATTAGGATTTCATATCCACAGATTTGATATAAAACTGTTATTTCGTAGCAGGGCAGGATTATTTGGATTTCATATCCACTGATTTGATATAAAAATTGTTATTACTGTGATTATATATCCACAGATTTAATATAGAATTGTCATTTCATTGTAGGGAAGGATTGTTTGGAATTTATATCTAGATATTTAATATAATATTGCTATTTCATAGCAGGGCAGGATTATTTGGATTTTATATCCACATATCAGATAAAGAACTGCTATTTCAATTTAGGGAAGGAGTACCTCACTAAGCTTAATGCTTATGATTTATATTTTAACATTTTCAGGTCTGTACGCTACCAGTTAGGATATCATATGATCGTTGATTTGAGAGTTGCACCGTTAGAAGGATCTGGGAATTAGACCTGGGGATTTTGTCATTGTCACACTGAGGTTTTAATACACTCGCACATCTTATATATTGAGTTAGCATGGGTTGATTTGATGATTGCAATATTTAATCATAGTCAATCGTAGTATAACATGTTCGTTTAATTATGACTCTGATGTTAATTACATTATGGTACAAAGAACGTGATTATGTTTATTATACATGAAAAAGAAAATATTGATAAATGAATTATATTTCGAATGGACGGAAGATTATGATTTAATCATAATATAAATGATATGATTAGAATATGTTTGGGTTTGGGTTTTGACAATTAGTGGTATCAGAGCGTCTAGGATATTAATTCTGGACGTGTGTGGCAATTAAATGGCAGTTGTTGGTTTGATATGATATTTATGAATTTTTTATGTACTAACCCATAATTTAGTATTTTAAATTGTTTGTGTTCGTTGTTATAACTCGGTTATTATAGATGGAATCTGGGGCATATGATAAGCCAGTGGTTCCAGGATAGGCGGGCGACTCTTTACGATGAAAGAGGCTCATATTTTCCCGGATGTGGTGACAGGTACACTTTTTGTTACTAATAGAAGTGTTTATGTTTTTATTGATCCTGGTTCCACACATTCTTTTGTGTCCTATGCATTTGCTATATACCTGAATAGACCGTGTACTCGTTTAGATGTGGGGTTGGGTATTTATATGCATATGGGGGATATGGTTGTAGTTGAATATTTTGTGATTTCGTTTTGACTTTGGGGGTTAGAGACACAGTTATAGATCTTCTTCCATTGGATATTTATGATTTTGATATAATTTTGGGAATGGATTGGTTATCTAAATATCATACATCTATGGATTGTTTCTGTAAGGACGTAGTTTTAATATGCCTGGTGAGCCTGAATTTAAATTGTTTCTTTTATCTCGAGTGAGAGTTCTCATATTCAAAGTTAAGTATTCACATACTTAGGTTATTTTAGATTTCACTATCCATCTTATCTACTAAGTTCACACAGTAAAAAATATCACAAGTATGTATATATATATATATAGGCTCAGCTGCGGTGCATGCATACTCTGCTATCAAGTCCCGGTACATCTCGTACTAAATAAGGACAATCGGTTCGCTATCTCCCTCGAACCATAAATACAAATCACACACAAGTGTAGGCGAACATAGTCATATGCCTTTGTGCTACGAACATGCCTAGCACCCAGATGACCGTGCACACTATTGTTCTCATAAATAGTGATCCAACCAAAGTTTTATGTTATGAGGCACAATCTAAAATCCCCCCAGTGGGCTCATCAGGATGAGACTGTCCCCTTTCAAAAACATCCCACGACGACAAGCAGCGTAGGCATGTCATACACATAAGAAATCATACAATAGGTATTCACACTACTTATATAACTATATCATCGATATAGGTATACGCACGTCCCATATCACAAGTCTCATACGTAGTATATTTATATCCCGCATATCCTACGCATTATTAAATTATGACTTTACTTCTCATCGTACGCTCCCGAGTATTTTTCACCACTCGATGTGTATCCATTATTCTACACATAATATCAGTAGGTAACTTCACTATATCCTACCAGTCTAAGTCATCGTTTCCCTCGAATTAACGTGACTCGAATTATTCTCCAAGTTAGATATTTCTCTCAATGAAGCCTACTTAAGTTTATCCCTTAGTTCCCCTTTATAGGACTAAGCCCAAAACTCAAACTTGGCCTAGTGTTATTTTAATATAATCCTCATTATTTTTAAAGATTAATTCTCCAAGTGAATTTTGAACGTTTCCCAAGAGTTCTAAACAAAAGAGAAAAGAATGGTAGCTGACCGAACCGGTCCGTTTCTAGACCGACCGAACCGAACCGCTTCTGGACCGAACCGGTCCGACGTTCTGCAAATCTCAGCTCTTCTACGCAAGCTACGTTTTTCCAAGCTTTTTTCCTTAATCAGAAGTCCTTGATTTATTTCCAAACCTCCAAGTAATCGTCCTAAACATTATACTAACATGTAAGGGTTATTTATAACGTACAAGAATCATTAAATCATCAATAAACATCAATAAATTTCAAAATTCCAATTTATTTCTTTAAAAACCCTTGTTCATCACTTTTATTCAAGAACATCCATAACCCAGATTTCCTCACCAAGATTAATTACAAATTCATGGGTTTCATACTACATACATGGGGGGACCTATCTTATTGTAACAACCCATGTTTTTTAAATGGAAATTATTTAAATTAATTTTTTGAAATCAATAAAAATAAAATTTTGGATTTAATTATTTTTAATAATTAAATAAATTGGTTTTTATATTCAGAATTTGGAAAGCTAAATTAAAAGACTCGTAATATGAGTATATATAAGTCTTGGGGCGTTTAGAAGAGTCCTCAAAACATAAAACGCTCTAGAAAAAAATATATATAAATATTAAACTGTCCGATCGAGCTGAAATTTTTTATGCTGCTTCCTCTCGTTTTCAAGTACTATGTCCTTAAATTTCAGCCAATTCCAATGGTCCGATCGTCTGAAATATTTTTTTTAGTGTTTGTATCTGATTAGAACTCTTTTCTTAATCAAACTCTTATTGCTTTATATATCAGAACAAATTCGTGGCTTGACTTTTCAAATCATTTTTTCATCAATTTTTTAACCAGAAGACCTCTCCAAAATTATTCACTTTCATATATAAACTTTAGCCCCAAACTTAATCAAGTGTTTGATTCAATATTTGAAGGCTTAATTGAGTTTCTTCAAGATTGTTCAAGAACGAGTTTTGATTGTTTTCGGGAGAGGAACGTAGTGATGTGATAAGAATTTTGAGGTGGAATCTTTATGGCTCTCGTGTGATGATTTTAAGGTAAGGGACTTACACAATATGCTTCTAAATTCTCTCGAGAGTATTCCATTTGTTTTCTGTTTCAATTGCACTCTTGTTGAATTGTGATATTCATTGGGATCCTGAAAAATTATTGGAATCTATTATTTGATTCATTGTGATATATTATATTGTTGATTTGAGCATAATGTCATGAGATTTTAATATGGCACGGAGAATGGGCACCCGCCAATAGTCCAAAAACCGTCATATGGCTTTGAGATGCCTAGGGGAGGCGAGGTGAGGCCTGGTGACCCATTGATATGTTGTTGAGAAATTAATATTGATATAATGCTTGAGTATTGCATTTTATTTGTATATGCGCATTCGTATTATTGCGATTTATTCATAGTGCTAATTATTATTGAGCATCTATTCCTGTCATATTGTGTATTTTTCCGTATTTTCTTTTAGTGGCATGCTAGCATGGATTGGGACGCTAAGGCTTATTTGGAGGTTTATTTTAGAGCATGGATTGGAAGATTTATTTTTTTGATGTATAAATTTGTGGTGTAATTAGTTGGAGAATTGAGTATTTTGAGAGAAATATTATTTTAATTATTTTGGGAGTGTAAGATTTCGGATTAATTCTATTTATTTTATGGAATATAGATGCTATATACTTATCGTGGATGGTTTTAGTTTAGTTTTTATCGTAGTAGCACGTCGCGTGTCTCTTTTCGGGCGCGCGGGGTATGATAGATGATATCAGAGCTTAGGTATACGACAACCATCAAGTTTTTGGATTTTCGATCTAGCATGTGTGAAAGATGTGTTTTCTTTAGAGATAGAATATTTTTGAAAACGTGTTGGGCATCGAGGTTGAGATTTGTGATCTTGATGTGAGAACGTGTATAATTGATTAAGGATTTTAGTGTTGTGATTGTTGGGAAATAGAATCGAGTAACGTTTTATTTTTGAGCGTTAGGCTCTGTTGAATTTCGAGGGCGAAATTTTTTGTTAGTGAAAAAGTATGTAACAACCCGGATTTTTTTAATGGGAATTTTAAATTTATTTTTGGAAATCGAAAAAAATAAAATTTTGGAATTAATTATTTTTTATAATTAAATATATTGGTTTTTATATTCGGAATTTGAAAAGCTAGATTAAAAGACTGTTAATATAAGTATATATAAGTCTTGGGGCGTTTAGAAGAGTCCTCCAAACATAAAACTCTCTAGGAATATATATATATATATATATTCGACCGTCCGATCGAGCTGAAATTTTTTGTGCAGCTTCCTCTCGTTTTCAACTACTATGCCTTTAAATTTCAGCTAGTTTCAATGGTCCGATCGTTCGAATTTTTTTATTGTTTGTATCTGATTAGAACTCTTTTCTTAATCAAACTCTTATTCCTTTATATATCACAACAAATTTGTGGCTTAACTTTTCAAATAACTTTTTCATCAACTTTTCAACCAGAAGACCTCTCCAAAATTATTCCCTTTTATCTACAAACTTTAGACCCAAAATTAATCAAGTGTTTGACCCAATATTTGATGGCTTAATTGAGTTTTCTCAAGATTGTTCAAGAACGAATTTTCATTATTTTCGGGAGAGGAACGTAGTGGTGTGATAAGAATTTTGGCGCGAAATCTTTATGGCTCTCATGTGATGATTTTAAGGTACGGGACTTACGCAATATGCTCCTGAATTCTCTCGAGAGTATTCCTTTTATTTTCTGTGTCCATTGCACTCATGTTGAATTGTGATATTCATTGGAATCCTGAAAAATTATTGGAATCTATTATTTGATTCATTGTGATATATTATATTATTGATTTGAGCATAATATCATGAGATTTTAATATGGCACAGAGAATGGGCACCCGTCAATAGTCCAAAAAACGTTATATGGCTTTGAGATGCCTAGGGGAGGTGACCTGAGGCCTGGTGATCCATTGATGTGTTGTTGAGAAATTAATATTGATATAATATATGCGCATTCATATTGTTGCGATTTATTCATGGTGCTAATTATTTTTTAGCATCTATTCCTGTCATATTGTGTACTTTCCCGTATTTTCTTTTAGTGGCAGACGAGCGTGGATTGGGACGCTAAGGCTTATTTGGAGGTTTATTTTAGAGCTTGTATCGAAAGATTTATTTTTTATGCATAAATTAGTGGTGTAAGTTTTGTTGGAGAATTGTGTATTTTGGGAGAAACATTATTGTAATTATTGTGGAAGTGTAACAATTTATGGATTTGTTACATTTAAATTATGGAATATAGATGCTCTATACTTATTTTGGATGGTTTTAGTTCAGTTTTTATCGTAGTAGCACGCCGCGTATCATCTTGGGCGCGCGGGGTGTTACACTTATATGATTACAACCCAAGATTTATAATCCAAGTCTTCCTAATTCACCAAAATCATATAGAATTCACGAGTAATTCAACCTATACTAACATGGATATCATACATGCTATTAATTTGCAAGTTTAAATACTTGCCTTGATAAGAAGGTCTGATACTTTGAAGAAGAATGGTATGGTTTTGTTTCTCTCCTCCCGATCTACACAGTGGTGGTGTTTGTGGTGTAAGAAGATGGTTCTTGGCCTTGGAACTGCTTTCCTCTTCCTCCTATGGCCTCTCTATGGCTTCTCTTTAACCCCTTCTCTTATCAGATATATTACACTAGAAAATTCGTAGGTATTATTTCTCCAAAAATACAAATAACCAAAGTACCCTCCCGGGATGCCGGTTTGGCCTAAAATTGCTCTGGGACCCAAACTAAACCCCATGGTAGATTTTTCTGACTATCTCGACCCTTTTAAACACTTTGGCGCACTCGAAATGATCATTCGGATGACTTAATCATAAATCACTTTTTTATCTCATTAAATTGAGTCCAAACACGACTGACACGTGCGCCTCGATTTAATTACTGTAACCGTCATATTTTCAACTCATGATAATTTTAATAAATTGATAATCACATATGACTTTATTCACTAAGTAATATTCATTCTAATTCACATCAATAAATATTAACCTTTATCTCGCTTGTTAATATTTATTTTAATCCGGATTAATTATCAATTAATTTCTCATATTTAATTTTAATTAATCCCACATATAAGAATCATTAGAAATACGGGGTGTTACATCTTGCAACCCTATGAGTAAATCGACAAAGCTTGGAAAAAGACGCTTTAGGCAAGGACGTAGAGCAAACCCTGTAGCACAGTATGATAGGTAGTCTTCTCTACCTGACCGCTAGTCATCCCGATATCACCTTTTGTGTTGGAGTTTGTGTGCGATAATAGGCGTCGTCAAAAGAGTCACACTTATACGCTATTAAATGTACTCTCAAATACGTGAGTGGAACTCTTTCATACGATATTTGGTATTCGTTTGATACCGATGATCGTTTGTCCACCTATTCAGATGCTAATTGGGTCGAGGATGTGGATGGTTGTAGGAGCACTTCAGGTGGATGTTCTATTTTGGGAGTGCTCTTGTCTTTTGGATGAGCAAGAAGCAAAACTCCATATATTTTTCCATGGCAAAGGCTGAGTATACAGCCGCCGGGAGCTATTGCACTCAACTCTTGTAGATGAATCAAATGTTAGGGGATTATAGCATTTAGAAGGCACGATGACTATTTCCTGTGATAGTACTAGTACTATTCATATTTCTCATAATCCAGTCTAACATTAGGATACACAAGCACTTTATTCGAGAGCTAGTTGAGGAGAAGGTTGTGTCACTGAGCTTTGTGAGCACCGATCATGAGTTAGCCGACATATTCACGAAACCTTTATATGCACTTCGATTTGAGAATCTTAGGAAATCTTGAGGTATTTGCACTGTTGAATGAATTTGAATATTTTATCTGGTATTGGATGATTATTATGATTATATCATTTTATTCCTATTGCTATATTATATTTCCAATGTATTTTCATCATATTTATCTTTTTTTTTTTCATTTTGATATTTTTAGAAAATTCCAAAAAGAGTTTTATTTTTCTAAAAAAAATTGAAAATTATAAAAAAAAAATTGTTTTTTAAAATAAAATTTTGAGACAAATAAAAACAGTTTTGTATTTTATACCATATATGGATGAAAATTAAAGATGTCTAAGTCACCCATTCATTCCATATCTACGTAACTATTTTGTAGTGTTTTAAGGCATGACATCATTTCATATATGTGCTTAATAATGTGTGGAGTCATTAAGGTGTGATTTTATGATAATTTGCTACATGTTTGACTCTTTGTCTCTTTTAATGTAGACGAGCACGAACCTATTTGAGTATCGCACTTACCTGTGACATGTCGATCATATTGTTTTCATCTCAATTTTTCTTTAAGACAAACCAAATGTGAAAAATGAGATAAAAATTTGTACTTGTGCCAACCATTATCCGGATTTAAATAATTTTTTTCGAAAAATTTGTTAAATATTAAGTAATGGAAAGAGGCTATGAAAGACAAAAGTCTTTGCATTAAAAGCCGCCATTTGCAATGAAAATAGCCTAAAAAGATTGGAGGCACATAAAAACAAAAGTGTGAGGCCAATTTGTTTGATCATTGATGCTTCACTACAAATGAGCATTAATTTCTTCAAAAATAATAGAGAGTATTTTGAGTTATGTGATATTTTGAGGGAGTTAAGTTGAAGATCAATGGATTTGTAAAAATTATATAAATCTTAGAAAAATACATTACATAGTTATGGGCGTCATTGATGTGAAAATCCATTACAGTCTTTATTTGTTGATTAGGTTAAGTCAATATCACAGGAGTTCACAATCTTTTTCAACTGAGGTAGACTTTGAGATAAATCGTTAGTGGTATCTCAATCCTTCGTGTACATGTGTTGTTATTGTCTAAGTTTATTAACGTATGGAATATGTTCACACCCATACATTTCACTTTCATGATTCGAGTATTTTTGTGTTAATTTGTGGTGTGTTGTTTTTGTAAAATTTTACACTTAAGAAAAAATTGAAAAATAATTGGTGAAGCCTTTGAGATTACGACTACCCATGCATTATTTCTATATCTTTGGGATGATATCTTAGTGATGCTTTATATTTCATGCTTAGTTTTTAATCCTTTGTCTGTTTCGAACAAAAAAGGGAAGAACAAATTAAGGGGGAGTTTTATTTTTGGGGAAGACGACATTACGAGTTTTTTTTTTCAAACTCTATGCATCACGGGTATTTTTCGTTATTTCATGTGTGTAGGTATCCAATCTAAGAACATATTTCACCACATGAAGACAAAGTGCCCAAGGGAAGATCAAGTAGAACAAGTGGATATTGAAGACAGTTTATCTATGCCGTTCCATCTCTATGATTTGGAATGGTATTAGAATTTTTATTTTAGAAGGGCAATTGTTATAATCTGGGGTTTGGTTAAGTTTTATATCGGAATAGCCAAAGGAGGAGATTTTTAAGGACAAGTAGTTTAACTTAGGCTTATTAATTATTTTATTTGCACTATGGCATATTTGGCGTATCCCGTTATAAATCGACACGTGCCGACATAATGAAGTCAACCTCAACATATCCAAAGTTCAAGAACTCTCTACATTATGAAGGTATAAATATTTTAGGTGTTCAAATTTATTTACATTTATATTTGGGAGATGTATTTTTATAAAAAATTGAGGCAAATTTTTTAAAAGTTAATAATTATTTTTTTGACCTTGTTCGAACGAAATGTCTATCTCGTTTAAAGGCTTATTTGATCATTATATAGAACACACATCCAACGAGGGTGTTCTGTTTGAATTCATTTGAATCTCATTAGAAGATTGTTCAAATATTATTGGAGTCTCGTTCAGACGAAATTCTCGTTTGAATAACTTCTTTTTTCGTTTGAATGAAAATTATCTCCTCAATTTTTGTGCACGAACTATAAATACATGTTTTGAAAAGATTTTAAAAGAGACTTTTGAGAAAACATAACCCGCACACCTGTTACAAAATTCCTCAAACTTTTTAAGTCTAAACACCTATTTGATTCACAAAACATCATCTTCAATATAATTGTGAAACTATTTGAAACCCTAAAAGGCTCATACATGATATATACTTGTGGAGAGAGATCTCTACTGCTGATCTTTTGATCCGAGGGATCACTGCTGAAAAGTAGGAAGAAATGGTGATTGATGGATACCGAAGGTGGACCGGACCGTCACCTGTGGACTGTTCTAGATCTGAGTAGTATTCTTTAAGAAGTCTTGTAAGTAAGTTGTCTTGTAAAACTCTCTACAATTTTGAAAATGGTTTTGTCGTGAAAAGGGATTTACCCTCATATTGTTTGCTTTTACATGTTTGACTTGATTCTTGCAAATATATTTGGACATTGTTTGCATTTTCACAATAATTTAATCAAATATTAAAATTTGATAAAAGATTGAATTTTGTGTTTAGGGCATTTAATTAAATAAGTTAATCCATTAAATCGTGTGCACTCTCAATAAGGGTATTATATTGTTGTGCAAGCATTTGAGTTTTCCCATACTTAGCATGCCCAGGACCTTCATGGGTAGTCACAAGGGTATCCCATGCATCTTTGGATGTAGTGCATATAAATATTCTTTTAAATTTGTGCTCATTCACAGATATGAATATACACTTTTTACCATTGTTATTGAATAAAGACATCTATTTCTCTGCTTTGGTAAACTCATTTAGTAGTTTCTTAACCCTTAGGGTTCTACCTTCTGTCAGAGGTTTAGTGGAGTGAGTGTAACTATTTTCAATAGTCTACCAGAATTCATCGCCCAAGGTGCTTTGAATAAACGCAATCATCCTAACTTTCCTGTAGGAAAAATTATGTCCAACAAACATTGGGGGTCTGGAGAGGTTACCAAGTTTCTCCAATTTTTCATCAATTTTAGAATCATAAAAATAGTTTCAGGAGTTACAGGATCATAAACTTTTAAAACCTCTCTGATGCCGCTTGCATTTTCTTAACCAAGTTTTTAATAAAGTTAAAGGTAAGTTTAAGAGCCCAAAGAAACTCTTTAAAGATTTTTTTTTTGTTTTAAAAAAATTCACACAAGATGTGTAAAAAGGTAATATTGTTTTAAAAAGAATTTTAAGAACCTTGGTGCCTCAAATTTTTAAAAGATAATAAATATCCCAGTTAACTTCTTAGACAAAAGGTATTGAGTAAGAATTAAGACTCATTCACATTACTTTGCACACAATATTTTTTATATGGTAAAACTCCAAAGGCCAGGAAAACATTCACGGTGACCTGTACGTCACAAAACAAAATTTACTAAAAATGGAATAAGGTTACAAATTAGATGTATGAAACACAATAAAAAAAATTCGAAAGAAAATATACACATATGCCAAGAGCTCCACCTCATTAGGTACTTTTTTGTGATCCAACAGTGTTTTGAAAACTCCACTCCTTAGTTTCTGTTTATGTCGACTCAAGTTCTTATCTATCCAAAAAAAGCCACACTTACTAAATCGCGACGTGTGTGAAAATGACAGTGATGTGTGTTTTAAGATCTTAGATGAACATACTCATACTTATACAAACATTCTTATAAATTATACACGATATTTTAAATGGTCCAATATAAATTTTCAAATATCAGAGAAATCAAGAAATTTAAATCTTATTAGATCTTGAAAAAAAAAGATCTAAAATGATTTATATACACAAAACATATTTCAGAAAAGGTAAAATCAGTTTTAAAAATAAAACCATATCTAAACCAACAAGGTATAATATTATGCTATTTATAGTTTTAAACCTAACACGTTTGTGGATCTAAAATAATTTTGAAAGATTTATGGAGATCCAATCAATATTGGATGTTTCTAATAAAATATTAATAAATTAACGTGTATTGAGACAAATCTAACTAAAAGCGTGTGCAAATGTTTCATTTGAGTTATACCCTTGATTTTACAAGAAAAATCAAACCCTTAACAGTTGTGAAGGCTGTTTTATGGAGAAACTTTTGATCTAGCGGAGTTTTTGTAAAAATCCTCGATTAAACTCTCAAAAACTCAACTCATGTTTAAAAACCTTCTATAAGTTTTATAGAAATAAACTTAGGTTTCTTGGAAAAAAATTCTTTTGGATAAAAACATACAAAGGTATTTATTTACACTCTGGTTTGAAAAATATTTTTCTCTCTTTTATTTTTCTCTCTAAGATCTCCCTTCTCTCTTCAACCTATCATCTCTCTCTTTATTTCTCTATTCTCTTTAAAGTGTCAAAAGTCTCAAAATGAGAAGACGAGTTTAGACTGGTGAGGAAAGGTTGTGAAGACTTATTTGAAATGAATTGTAGTGATTAGTTTCACCATTTTGATCAAAATTCAACGGTCATAAACACATCGTATTAGGTAAATTTATTGGATATGACCAGCTATAAGTCTCAGCATTTAATTCGTTGAACAGATTTTCACATGGATTACTCCAGATTAATTTTAAGCATTAGACTAAAACAAATCAATGGTGTAAAGAGTGTATAAGATATTTGAGTATAAAGAAATATAGGTTAGCCTACTAAAGCGTTGACATATGGCAGATAGGTGTCACTCACACACACACACACACACACACACACATTCACACACGCATGTAAATGAACCGATTTAAGTTTTCCAGAAATTCTAATTTCCTCCCCAGTGATTTTAAAAAACATTTTTTTAACAACTTAATTAAATGTTTAAAAATTAATTTTAATATGCCAAAAATTAAAAAATATATATATATTTTAAATGTTTAAAAAAAATTATTTTAGCACATATGATGCAAGTTAATGCAAATGTGTCCTATAGTATGTTAATTTTTATTCATTTGGAGATTACATGGAATTGCTAGTTGAAGTAGATGATCATTATCTATGTTGAAGTACCATGTGAGGGGGATCTTGGCTTCTAAAAATATTGTGTCTACATATCCAAAATAGTTGAAAAACATATATGGTATAGACTCATTGTAAGTCAATTTACTAGGCGTCTGTACCATATAGGATTTTTAACTATGTGAAGATAAATGTGAGGTGTTTGGAATTTCATTAGATTTTGATTTGAATGATGAATGGGTAGAATTTTCTTATCAAAGTTAGAATTTGTTTGATGAATGTCGTTTGTATTAATAATGTTATTTTCTTGCTCATTTATTTATGCATTTGTTGATATTTCCCATACATTAAATTAGTTTTCTAAATGCTATAATCATTTTTTTGGGATGAAATTTGTAAATGTTTGAATGAGATTCTATTAGGATGAGATTCGATTGCTAAAAACATATGTTAATTCCAAAGTTATTGTTGTTTTTTGTACATATTTCCATTTGTTGTTCTAAAAGTTCAATGGGTAAGAAATAATTAGAATTAAAAATAAACATAAAAAAGTCACATTTACTACTTAGGAATGTGCAAATTTGCATGGCTAAAATTTCAAATTCCTTAGAAAATATTTACTATCAAACATCAAAACATGGAAAACATGGATTTTTCATGTCCCAGGACTCCCGTCCATCTTATGCAGCGTCGAGGGACCCCTCGCGCTCAAGCTGTCGACGAGAAACTGGAAGCGAGAAGGAGATCCAATGCAACTATCGACGAGTTACCCAACATTCGAGGCACCCATTTCGGTAGAATCCGAAGATGTTGAGACCTCTTGAAATAAAGAACTAGGGGTCGAGACCCCCCTCTCTCCAAGAAAAAAATTACAACAGTCGAGACACCCCTCTGAAAAGAACTGCGAGGTACCCTCTTCTCCAAACCCAGTTCCACCAGACAAGGAATACTCGACGAGATATGAGGTCGAGACACCTGCATCCAAAGCGAATTGCAAGTTACTAGACCTACTGGCTGCCGACGATGGTCCCGATGAGGAAGCCATTTCGAGAAGTCATGCGCGAGGGACTGAGCGGTGTCTTGCTAATATGGGCAGCGATGAGGAACCCTTGACTAATGATGGTCGCGAGCAAACAAACACTAAAAGCTAAAAATTATAAAATTTTCCACCTAATAAATTATTGCTATCAAACAACCCTAAATGACATTTATATGGTAAATTTTGCCGCCCATACCATTCCATATTTGTATTAAATAGAGGCTTAAGTTTTAGTTTGAACCATTCAAACTTAAGAGGTACCAACAGATGTTCATTTTTTAAAAATAGGAGGTCACTGATTATATCCTCCTTTAAACAACAAAGAAGTAAAGTACCTTTGAATTTGATCACATAATCTCAATTTAACTATATACATTCATTGAGAGCTTTATTAAGACATGGAAAGAAAAAAATATATTGAGGTTTCATACTTCATATTCAGAAGAAAAAACACAACCTAAATATGTTTATATTCGAGCTCAGATGATACTTTTAGAAATAACACTTATGTACCTATCATGTATCTTAAAAGTATAAAAAATGTTCTAAGGATCTTCCTCAAAAAATATGTTTATATGTGAAGGGACTATTAATCGAGCATGACACATGGCATTAAGGAATTAAGGCGGTGCAGTCCTACAAAGATTACAGAATAATTAAGGGAGAATCAAGGGGATGATGATTTCATTTGGATGAATACAAACCTACTGATATTTTGCTTTAGAGATAAGACCAAGGATATCAACTAATCAATATGTAAGATACTTATAATTATAGGACACTTATATTTATAAATGGCGATAACCCCAATGACTCTATCTCTCCAAGTTGTATCCCTCTTTCCTATTAATAAAGTTATCTCCTCCCTTACCTATGGATGTAGACAGGCTCACCTGTCGAACCACGAAAACTTTTGTGTCTTTTTGATATTGCACTCATATATTGGGGCCGAATTGAAATATTGCAATTATCTTTTTGATATTGCACTAATATAGGATTCATATTCACTATAATTTGTCATCATTTGTGGGATACCATGAATCCCCACTTGTGAAAAATATTGGCCCTTATTCAATATGAGTGACCACAGCATCTTACCATTCTCATACTAGGCATCGTATCTAATATGGAATATGGATTGTAAAAAGGGAGCAAACTCCTTAAAGGTCACCTATACTGCCCAATGACACAAGTTTTAGAGGACACACACCATGAAGGTTTGGATCTAGCCATCAGCATTACACTTCCTCTACAGAGCCCGCCCCCCCTCCAAATGAGAAAGGCATTGCCATGTTTGGTCAACCTTTATGAGGAACAATTAGACGAATGAGATGTGAAAGTAGCATGGTTGAGAGGGAATCTAACCGAGTAATATGAAGAGTGTGGGTCTAGTTCTTACAACCTTGAGTATCATAAAAAATGGGGAATTTGGTCCTTTCGAAGCAATAGGGTTAACCATAACAATAGAGCTTCCAAATCAAGGAACCTAAATATGATACGATCTAATCTCCCTCAATGGATCGTGTATCGATCCACCATATCTCCAGTCACGGGATTGCTCCAGTTCGTCCAGCAAATCCATCCATAACAACAGTTTGGCCAAGACCATGCCTCCATCGAAGAAAGTTAGCAGTGATAATCTTTGAGAATTCATTAAGAAGACATCAGATGAGCGACTAAACCCCAACTTGCCGTGCACTCCAAATGATCTTTCTATGAGAGCATTGGGTCATAAATCAGCATCTCCGTTCATCGTTGACATAGAAACATAAAACCCGCCGAAGAAGTTATTCGTCCAAAAATTACGTATAAAACAAGCTAAAAGAGTTATTTTTTTTTATAGAGAAACACAATTTTTGAGGCGGCGATCTCGTTAAAAAAAATGGCATCTCGTTCGAACAAAAAAACTATTTTCGTTCTGACGAGGTCAAGTCTCGTTCGAACGACAACCCTTTCTTGTTCGATCGATCTTCTAACAACCTTTCGACGGGTTTTAATTCTGTAAATGAGAGCACAACTCATTAAATGCTCGTTCGAAGCTCATTCCAAAGAAAAGGCATTTCAATCTAACGAGATCAACAACTTGTGTAATACTCCGTCCTAGAAAATATTTATTTGATGATAATCGAAATACTACATTGAAAAAAAAAATTGAGGAATAAATATATAAGGGGATTACGCCAAATGACACGAAAAATGGCGTATTACGAAAAGTAATTAAGGAGAAAAATTCCCACATCGCATGGCTCGCTTGGATGCGTATTTGCGTATTTAAGTTCTAATAATCCTAATAAATATGTTTGTTAAGTTTGACGCCAAAATACTAAGGAATGATTGTAACACGGTCATGGTTAATAATGCGATAATTTGGGCAGTACGCAACGCACATGATAGGTAACTTTGCGCGATTTTTGTAGGATGCATCGCGGTCCCAAATATCGAAATGACCACTTTTATAGGATCTAAAAAATACATATAAAATACTATGGGGTCAAAAGTAAAAAAAATGAATAAATAATATTTTTGGTTAAAAAAATAAAAATGCTCAAAAAATTATGAAAATCTCCAAATCGACTTGAAATTTAATTTCGAGCAACTTTATCTTCTTCAACGTCTTCGGAAAAAATCATTTAGATCCATTTTAGGCGGATTTTCGTGAGCACGCGTCGCGTTGGACGCGAACTTGCGCGAATTGTTTAAGACAATCAGTAAGTCAAAAAATATTCCGACCATATATTTAGACTCGTAAAAATATAAGGAATATTACCATACAAAGAAAAATAAAAAAAAAATGTTTTGCACGGAGGTCTTGTTTCTTGCGCGTATTGTTTAGGACGTTTTGGAAGGTCAAAAAATATTGTGAACATGTTTTTTGACTCATAAAAATATAAGGAATATTATTATGAAGAGAAAAATTGAAAAAAAAATACTTTTGTTCGGAGGTTCCGATTTTGCGCGTCATGTATATGGCATTCCGGGAGGCCAAAAAAATTAGTGTGAGTATGAGTTTTCTCTCAAAAAATACAAGGAATAAGACACTTAGGTTTATAAAAAAAAGAGAAACTTTGGAATAAGACATTTACGTTTCGGATGGTATTGATCCATAAATTTTATTAATGCAAGAATAACGAATTAAAGGTTTAATGTTCATGTAGTAACATGGGATGGTTAAATAAGGTCACTTAATGACGTTTAAGCTACCTAATGAGGCTTAAATCATAATAAACACAAGTATGTGTAAGCTGAGGTAGGCCTGTCAATGGATCAGATTTTATCCGAATTCAAATCCGATCCATTTAAGCGTATATGGATCATGCCTGAAATCCGATTATTAAATGGAGCGGATTTTGATTCATATACTCCGATCCGTTAATAATCCGATTCAATTAATATTATATATATATATATATATATATATATATATAAATTGTATATATTATATTTTTAATTAATATATATTGTATTTAATAATATTTTAGATATATATCATAATAGTTCTTTATTTCATTATCTGTGTTTTTTATAACATTTGCAAAATAAATTTATGAAATAAGAGTGAAAAATAAAAATATTGCAAATCAAGTTTAACATAAATGGATAATTGGATAATCGGATTCGATCTGAATCCGTTTAACATAAACGGATATGGATTTGAATTTGCCTGATCTGATCCGATTAATAAACGGATCGGATCCGAATCCATTTAACATAAACGGATATGGATTTGGATTTGCCTGATTCGGTCCGAATTCGATCCGTTTACAGGACTAAGCTGAGGTTTTCAAAAGTAAAAGAGTATTTTCTAAACATGGTTTGTGCATGCGTTGAATGAGAATCCCATAATATGGTTAAGTAACTCTGGCGTGAGTTAAAGAACGTTAAGTAATAAATTGGTTATGAAAGATTTACCAAACAAAGGATGTTTGTTGACTAAGGGTGAGTTAATGGTAATAAATGCTAGTTCTCAAAGCATTATAATACAAAATGACTATTTTGTAAGGTTAGGAAAGTTAAACGGTATTAAAACAATGTTTTGGAATAAAACGGTTAAATACATTGGTACATGTATTTTTCAAAGGTATATATGTAGATATATACATATTTTCACATGCATGTAGTGTAGCGTGTGAATATTCCTTTTTGCCATTCCTCTCTGTACTGCATTTGTATATGTTCCCACTAAGCATTCGACTCACATCCCTCCTTTGTTACGGCAGGTTGCATGTCATTCCGTATTTTGAGAGCGTTGTATAAGTAAGCAGTTACTTGCTTTACGATTAGTAACTCTGTTTACTTACCTTGAGGGAACTCCCCTTGGGTCACATCACATAGTAATTATAAATTTGACTCACATGCTAATAAGTGTAATGTTAAATACTATTAAAATTGGATTAGAAACATTATATAGGGTGTTTCATTGCACTTCATAATTAACGTGCGAACTGGATCAGGTTAGTCCTTAAAAATCTTTAAATTCGGGTCGGGGCGTTACAACTTGGTATTAAATCTTTAGGTTCATATTCCTTTCAGGTGTGACGTGGTGAGGTCAGTAGTGGATCTTTCGGCGTCATTGGTAGTTGGATCCGGTCACGTTTGCCTGGTAACAATTTCACTTTGTACCTTGGAGGTAAAGTCGAGGTCTTGAGCACGATGTGCCATTATCCTTGAGTTGGTGATCAGCTAAGTCATTATTATTCCGTTACATTTGTTATGATTGTATCAGCTAGTAAGTAACGAATTTTGGTGTAGACCATTAGGTGGAGGCACCTTAGGCTTGTGTGAGATATATCATGTAGAAGTTTGATGAATAGAAAGTCCTAATGATTTCCGTTGCATCCTAGTTAGTATTCTTGTTGTTTCACCTATGGGATTAGGTAACTAAGTACCGTGAGTTGTGAATAAATAATTCTACGGAAATTAGAATGCCTAGATAAACATATTGATTGAGGGTAATTTAAGAATGAATCTATATAGTCCTTGGTACTTAGTGTTAAAAATAGTGGTATTGAATCATGGTTTTAAAAAAAATGAAGTGGTAATGAGGAATAGGATATCTTGTGTCTTCAAAAGTATTATCCCAAAGTTTTATAGGTAGTGCCCGATGTCCCGTATCCTACCAAAGTTTTATAGTGGTGATAGCCTGTGATTTAGAAAGTGAGAGTGATGGCTATGTAGTGAGACAAGTTAGTTGCCATAGCTGAGTGTTCAATAAGGTTAAGTTATACACCATGATGAATTTGTTCATGGATTATAGTTATGGACAGGCATGTGAATTCATACTGATAATGTCTTTGAGATATGTGCTAAGGATTAGCTAATGAGTAATTAATAAAAGTGATAGACACTACCCAGTAATGGTGAACTTTAGATTACGCTTTGTATATTACGATAACAAGGATGTCTCTCTTTGAACTTTGGGTATTTCTTATGGTGTCAAGTATATAGAGTTACAGTTTGTGTAACACGTAGTAATTGGGTTAGTGTTTGGCCCTCGAAAAAAAAGAGAAAAAAAATTAACGGCCATGATCGATTGTTATACTTGGTAGGATCTTGTCATGATCACTCATACACTAGAATGTGCATGATCGTTAGAGATGATTGAATTTGTGTCCTTTCAATGGAGCATTAGGAAATTTATTTTGTGGATGCATAGGCTGGTGATGTTTGTAATACGATTTAGTCGCATCGTTTTATGGCAATATATAGGAGTTAGCGCCATGGCTTGTTGATAAACTTGTGTTAAGGTATGACCCTTGTGGATGATATAAAAAATAGGTCGATACGTGTTAGATTTTACTGTTGGGAGACTTAAGACACGATGATGTTCATCATGGTTCTAGAGATAACACTCGAAATGGAGTGTTAGGCTTGATTATAGCACCTACGTGTGCAACCCGTATGGCTTAGTATGATTATAGTGCGAAGAAACATTAGGTATTAGGCATGGATAATTCATGAAAATTGGAGGTGTCAATGTAACTAGTATGATAGTTATGATTTGGGATCACATAGGACGTTGCTAAGGATTATAACGATAGTCCATTGGGAAAAATTATGCGAGTGTTGTATTTCACTAGATGAGAAAGATCTCAAGGTTTGAAAGTTGGCAATCACATGTGGATATTGTGGAGACTTGAGTATGTAGGCCAATGACTAACATTAAGAAATGAGAAATGTAACTTCGCTTTAATATGAAGGATAACAAGCAACCTAAGTCTTAAGGACGGAAGCTTAGCGTTCTAGCTTCCCACGTGAATCGGTTCCTAGGTCGTTGTCTTTGAAAATGGGTAGTCGTGATTAGCAATTCAATCCAGGGTGCGTGCCATAACTAAGACTTAAGGCACGTGTAGGTCGGCGAAGTTTTAGACTTTAAGCTTATGTTGTGGTTCTTAATTCGCGTGGCATAGTTCGTTGCCCGAATTCAATTGTTTCATTCTAGCATGGCAGTCGTCTAATCCATTAAATCTTATTGCGTCTTATTTGATCCCGGTGATGGGAAGTTGTTGTGTTAGTTGCGGGTCTGTATTTAGGTGTAACGTTGCATGAGCTCAATAGTGATGTGAGATAGGCCGAGTTAAGGCTGGTGCGTCACGGTACATGAGTATGCTCTTCTTTGAAAGCACCTCTGTTTTACACTATTTTATGTGTACACGTGGTCTCGCATTTATTGCATGTAGTTTGCATGTGCCATTTGGTTGCATTAGGTCACATGTTTCGTTAGTTGACAAGTATAGCTAGCTACCACTTGGTCATGGGTTTCGAGGTTGTGACTCGAGGATATTGTGAGCATTAGAACCTGATAAAACATTAGATGTTAGTCACTTTGATTGGAATTGTGCGGATTGAGGATGTGATTTCTCGTGTATATTTGTGTTGTGATACCGAGTATGACTCTAGATCAGTGTAAGGATCTCGTAAGATATATCGATCGGGTAGATCAATAGGATTAGATGACCATCCCATGGTTGATGATGTGATGACTAGTGATACTGAGGTTATATCAGCCTAGTGATAGGCGTGATCCAAAATTATTGAGGAAACATTTATGATGATGAGTTCATTAGTGGTAGCATGATATTTTCTTGATACTGGTTATTTTGAGGGGTTATTTCGTTGCACGAGTTAGGCATGCTTGGGATTAGTAGTAAGACCTTAGTGTCCACCATGATTGGGTTAGCAATGTAATGGATTAAAATGATATCTTTGAATTTTAGACCATAGTGTTAAGGATGCCCTAGGATTGGAAACTGGTTATAGGTAACTAAATTCTAAGGTTGATGACCATGAATTTCGAGGATGAAATTTCCTAAGGAGGGAATAATGTAATACCCCATCCTAGAAAATATGTATTTGATGATAATCGAAATACTATATTAAAAAAAATTGAGGAATAAATATATAAGGGGATTACGCCAAATGACACGAAAAGTGGCGTATTACGAAAAGTAATTAAGGAGAAAATTTCTCACATCGCATGGCTTGCTTGGATGCGTATTTAAGTTCTAATAATACTAATAAATATGTTTGTTAAGTTTGATGCGAAAATACCAAGGAATGATTATAACACGGTCATGGTTAATAATGCGATAATTTAGTCAATACGCACATGAGAGATAAATTTGCGCGATTTTTGTAGGATGCATCGCGATCCCAAATATCTAAATGACCACTTTTATAGGATTCAAAAAATACATATAAAATACTATGGGGTCAAAGGTCTCTCTCTCTCTCTCGCTCTCTCTCTCTCTCTATATATATTTGGTCAAAAAAATAAAAATACTCAGAAAATTATGAAAATCTCCAGATCGACTTAAAATTTAATTTTGAGCAACTTTCTCTTCTTCAACGTCTTCGTAAAAAATCATTTAGACCCATTTTATATAGATTTTCGTCAGCACACGTCGCGTAGGACGCGAACTCACGCGAATTGTTTAGGACAATCAGTAAATCAAAAAAATATTTCGACCGTATAATTAGACTCATAAAATATAAAGAATATTACCATTTGAAGAAAAATCGAAAAACAATATATTTTGTGCGGAGGTCTTATTTCTTGCCCGTGTTGTTTAGGACGTTTCGGAAGGTCTAAAAAATATTGTGAATATATTTTTTAACTCATAAAAATATAAGGAATATTATTACGAATAGAAAAATAAAAAAAAAATAATTTTGTTCGGATGTTCCGATTTTGCGCGTCATTGTAGGACATTCCGGGAGGTCAAAAAAATTAGTGTGAATATGATTTTTCAATCAAAAATACAAGGAATAAGACATTTAGGTTCATAAAAAAAAAGTGAAACTTCTTACACTTTGGCTGATCGACTGGGTCTGCCAGAGCTCCTTCAAATTGCCGTATAGTTTCACAACTGCCTTTGAGGAATCTTTGGTGGGTGAGTGTGTAGTAGCTTTCACCTTTGCCCAGACCTTGTAAGACACGTTTTTCCCCTTTTATGTAAGAAGGAGCTGTTACAAGGATTGAAAATTAAGGCGGGGCTGTAAATGGGTTATAAGAGAGAGAGAGAGAGAGAGAGAGAGAGAGAGACCCCTGGCTTGAAAACCCGATTCTCACCATTCTCTCATCTCTCATTTGATCTCTCAAAGATTTGAAGAGCTCTGAAAATTTGTAACCACCCTTTAACACCACTATACCCACCATGCAAACCATAACTAGAAAGCTTATAACCACCTTGTGTGACCTTAGTAAATCCTAGACACCTTCTGTAATGTAGAAGATGAAGTTATTGATATTTGACGGGGACTTGAAGAGGGTGTTCTTGAGGATGAGGAAGAAAATTTGTGGAGCATACTTGGAGATAACTTTGAAGTCTTTTAGTGACTCCCTTGAGGCCACCTTTGGAGGCGGGGGGTCCTCCATTTTCTACACTATTTCCACCATTGTTGAGCTTCATTTGAGGTGGAAAAAACCAACTTTGATATAAGTTTAAAATAGAGTAAAAATCAACATGCTTATTTATATATATTAGACTAAATATATGTAGGATTGATATTAGTTTGCATCTAAGTGTTGATTAGTGGTCATCTTGTTAATTGGATGAAAATGGATTTCAAAAAGGGATGATTTAAAAAGAGTTTTAAATATAGAAATTTCAGAATATATTAATTTATCATTTATGCAATAAAATGTGTCTTAATGATGTTTTAAAGGAAAAGAATATGATTGTTTCCAATAAAAGGTGTTGGTCTTGTTTGAACCATTTTTATGTAATAAAAGTGGAGTTTCATTCAGCAAATGATGAAGTAGAAGAGGAAGATAAACTTTAACTTAAATGGGTTTAAAAGTGTTGAAAATTTATGAACACAATTCATGGACATTTTGTAAAAGTGATTATACATTAAATAAAGAGCTTTAAATGTAAAGAAGTGTTTTCACTTTAAAATGGGTATTTTAAAGTGGGAGAACTCATAATAAGAAAATAAAGTGGGTTTAATGTGTAAACATGTGAAACTAAGGTCTTCGTATAAATAGTAAAAGTAAGGAAGACTATGTGTGAAATAAATGTCCAAGTAAGTTTTGAAATGCAAAATGTCATAATTAAAGTGTGTTTATCAAGTATGTGGAAAATGAGGATATAATATATAAAATGCATGAACTTATATATTAAAGGTGTGTAAAGAGTAAAATTGAAAATGTGAGCAAAGTATAAAAATGGACAAATATTTTAATGGTTAAATGTGTTTAAGTGTTGAAATATAAATTTAAACTATTTTTTTTGGAAAAATGACATTTGTTAAAGGACTAATTTGCAAGTTTTGATAAAAAGGGTAAATCGGTAATTTACCTAAAGTGAAACATTTTTATGAAATAAAAATGTAAGTGAATATTTTTATACTAGTAGGGGTGAAATTGAATTAAGTCTTAAAACGTGAATGATTTTTGTATAAAATCAACGTGTGTGTGAATAAAGGACTTAAAGGAAAAAGTATTAATCTTTCAAGTATAATGAAAAAAATGGGCAGTTGGCTTCGGCCCAAAAAAGGCAAATTAATGTGGGCAATATGAAAATGTCAAACACGTTGGTAAGATAATGATATTGGATGATGCCGGGTTAAATAATTAAGTAGGGCTATGTTGTCCCTAGTGGTGAAAGACCCCAAACCAACTGCAGTTTAAAGATAATGCTAAGTAATGAATAGAATATTCATGAATTAGTGTGAATATGATTTTTCACTAAAAAAATACAAGGAATAAGACACTTAGGTTTATAAAAAAGAAGAAGAGAAACTTCGAAATAAGAAATTTACGTTTCGGATAGTATTGATCCACAAATTTTATTAATGCAAGAATAATGAATTAAAGGTTTAATGTTCATGTAGTAACATGGGATGGTTAAATAAGGTGACTTAATGATGTTTAAGCTACCTAATGAGGTTTGAATCATAATAAACACAAGGATGTGTGAGCTGAGGTTTTCAAAAGTAAAAGAGTATTTTTTAGACATGGCGTGTGCACGCGTTGAACGAGAATCCCATAATATGGTTAAGTAACTCTGGCGTGAGTTGAAGAACGTTAAGTAATAAATTGGTTATGAAAGGTTTACCAAACAAAGGATGTTTGTTGACTTGAGTTAATGGTAATAAATGCTAGTTCTCAAAGCATGATAATACAAAATGACTATTTTGCAAGGTTAGGAAAGTTAAACGGTATTAAAACATTGTTTTGGAATAAAACGGTTAAATACATTGGTACATGTATTTTTCAAAGGTATATATGTAAATATATACATATTTTCACATGCATGTAGTGTAGCGTGTGAGTATTCCTTTTTGCCGTTCATTTCTATACTGCATTTGTATATGTTCCCACTGAGCATTCAGATCACATCCCTCCTTTGTTACGGCAGGTTGCATGTCATTCCGTTTTTTGAGAGCGTTGTACAGGTAAGTAGTTACTTGCTTTACGATTAGTAGCTTTGTTTACTTACCTTGAGGGTACTCCCCTTGGGTCACATCACGTAGTAATTAAAAATTTGACTCGCATGTTAATAAGTGTAATATTAAATACTATTAAAATTGGATTAGAAACATTATATAAGGTGTTTCATTGCACTTTATAATTAACGTGTGAACCGGATTAGGTTAGTCCTTTAAAAATCTTTAAATCCGGGTCAGGGTGTTACAACTTGTTCGAACGATATTTAATATATATATATATATATATATATATATATATATATATATATATATATATATATATATATATATATATATATATATATATATATATTTTTTTCAAAAACCGTCTGGTAAAAAGTTGCTTTGAATAAAAGCCAACATCCTATAATATAATTTGACTGAGAAATTAAATCGACAATTTTGTATACCTCCATAAATGTTCGTGAAGATTCCAACGGCATGAATCTCGAATAAGAAGCTAAATCACTAACACATCTTCAAATGATTGTGGAGGCAAAATCAGGTGTGGTCTTCAGTTTATAATAATTATTTGTAACACAATACTCTATAATTTCTAATCTATAAACAAATATAAATTATTTCTCTTACAGATAACTTTCCACTCACTGGGATTGATCAACTCGTTAATTCCACAACAGGACATCAAGGCTTGTGTTTCATGGATGCTTACTTGGGTTATCACTTGATTCCTCTGTTTAACCTAGATCAAGATAAAACCTCATTCATCACAGCCGTGGGACTTTACCAGTACAAAGTCATGACCTTAGGCCTTAGAACGTTGGAGCAAGATATCAGCTACTCGTGACTAAAATTTTCAAAAAAGATCAACTCAAGCATGGAGGTTTACATTATCGATATGCTTGTCAAGAGTAAATACGTAGACGTTCACATCATAAATGTCTAAAAAACATTTAAAATCCTCAGGGATTATAGGATGATGTTTAGCGCCTCTAAATGAATCTTTGGAGTCAGCTCTGGAAAGGTTTTAGGTTACGTAGTCACACAAAGGGTAATTGAAGTCAACTCAGACCAAATTAAGTCCCTTTAAAACATAAAAAAGCGATCAATATGAGAGACTTTCAGGTCTTAATTGGTGTGTTAGGCGCACTTAACTATGCCTAGTACGCGCAAGTGATCCTCGAAGGCGGTATGATATGCCTTTATTATGTGTGAGATTGAGAAGGGCCCTTATATGAGGTACGAGTGTTGGACCTTATCTGTATTATATGGATATAGGTGTAGTGAATACTTCTATTGAGATATTATAATTTGAGATGTAAAAGATGATTAAGTAATGAATGATTCTATTGAGATAGTATAGACTTGAGATGTATAAGATGATTAAGTAGTGAATACTTCTATACGTTAAGTAATAAATTGGTTATGAAAGGTTTACCAAACAAAGGATGTTTGTTGACTTGAGTTAATGGTAATAAATGCTAGTTCTCAAAGCATGATAATACAAAATGACTATTTTGCAAGGTTAGGAAAGTTAAACGGTATTAAAACAATGTTTTGGAATAAAACGGTTAAATACATTGGTACATGTATTTTTCAAAGGTATATATGTAAATATATACATATTTTCACATGCATGTAGTGTAGCGTGTGAGTATTCCTTTTTGCCGTTCATTTCTATACTGCATTTGTATATGTTCCCACTGAGCATTCGAATCACATCCCTCCTTTGTTACGGCAGGTTGCATGTCATTCCGTTTTTTGAGAGCGTTGTACAGGTAAGTAGTTACTTGCTTTACGATTAGTAGCTTTGTTTACTTACCTTGAGGGTAATCCCCTTGGGTCACATCACGTAGTAATTATAAATTTGACTCGCATGCTAATAAGTGTAATATTAAATACTATTAAAATTGGATTAGAAACATTATATAAGGTGTTTCATTGCACTTCATAATTAACGTGCGAACCGGATTAGGTTAGTCCTTTAAAAATCTTTAAATCCGGGTCGGGGTGTTACAACTTGTTCGAACGATATTTAATATATATATATATATATATATATATATATATATATATTTTTTTTTTTTTCAAAAACCGTCTGGTAAAAAGTTGCTTTGAATAAAAGCCAACATCCTATAATATAATTTGACTGAGAAATTAAATCCACAATTTTGTATACCTCCATAAATGTTCGTGAAGATTCCAACGGCATGAATCTCGAATAAGAAGCTAAATCACTAACACATCTTCAAATGATTGTGGAGGCAAAATCAGGTGTGGTCTTCAGTTTATAATAATTATTTGTAACACAATACGCTATAATTTCTAATCTATAAACAAATATAAAATATTTCTCTTACAGATAACTTTCCTCTCACTGGGATTGATCAACTCGTTAATTCCACAACAGGACATCAAGGCTTGTGTTTCATGGATGCTTACTTGGGTTATCACTTGATTCCTCTGTTTAACCTAGATCAAGATAAAACCTCATTCATCACAGCCGTGGGACTTTACCAGTACAAAGTCATGACCTTAGGCCTTAGAACGTTGGAGCAAGATATCAGCTACTCGTGACTAAAATTTTCAAAAAAGATCAACTCAAGCATGGAGGTTTACATTATCGATATGCTTGTCAAGAGTAAATACGTAGACGTCCACATCATAAATGTCTAAAAAACATTTAAAATCCTCAGGGATTATAGGATGATGTTTAGCGCCTCTAAATGAATCTTTGGAGTCAGCTCTGGAAAGGTTTTAGGTTACGTAGTCACACAAAGGGTAATTGAAGTCAACTCAGACCAAATTAAGTCCCTTTAAAACATAAAAAAGCGATCAATATGAGAGACTTTCAGGTCTTAATTGGTGTGTTAGGCGCACTTAACTATGCCTAGTACGCGCAAGTGATCCTCGAAGGCGGTATGATATGCCTTTATTATGTGTGAGATTGAGAAGGGCCCTTATATGAGGTACGAGTGTTGGACCTTATCTGTATTATATGGATATAGGTGTAGTGAATACTTCTATTGAGATATTATAATTTGAGATGTAAAAGATGATTAAGTAATGAATGATTCTATTGAGATAGTATAGACTTGAGATGTATAAGATGATTAAGTAGTGAATACTTCTATTGAAATATTATACAACTGATATGTATAAGATGATTAAGTAACGAATACTTCTATTGAAATATGATACAATTGAGATGTATAAGATGATTAAAATCAAAATTGGTTAGCATAAAGTCACAAAGGTTAATAAGACTTAATCATTAGGAAATATGGACTTGGGATTAAACACATGTGATATGGAGAGTTATTTTAGGTTGGGATAACTTAAAAATAACTAAAATATGAGAAAAGAGATGCATAGTTTACTATAACCCAAACTTAATTATATTCATATACTTCGGAGGCTTATTGTTAATGTTATTGATTTACCATTTTCCAAGAGATAGCCTCTAGTTCAACCTCACCCCTGATTCAGACTCGATCTCATCCCAGTTGTTGTTCATATATGATGTAGATATCGAGCCTGCGTGCTCGCTCTCTTTATTACAATTGGTATCTAATTGATTCAGATGTATATAGTAGATCATTTTAGTAGTTTAATTTATGTTAATACAATTATAGTTACAAGATAGTATTAGTATTGTTGGTTGGTTTGGTATCAGAGTTATGTGGTTCACCTATAGTATGTCTCTATTATTTATTTTATGCGTTTAGTTTTATTTTAGTCATGCTTAGAGTGATATTCAATTGTTTCATTCCAGTGACTTTGTATTGGTCTTGATTAATTTATTTATTAAATTTTACGGGTATCACACCTACATTGATGATTAGATAAGGTTTACACTGCAATCGGTCCTTTCATCCCTCATTTCGCAATTGTCGAATACCTGAAAAGATTTAGGAGAAAACAGGTGGGCCAGACACCACATTTGCAATAAATATCTAAATTATATTGAAATAACATTAAATGCGACTCATTTATGTCTTAATTAAGGGTGTTATTTTTTACACAAAGTTTTCATCTCAAATAAATCTATAGGGATGAATAGGTTTTAGTGATAATTTTACAAATTTCAAAATTTGCTTGGTCATTTATATAGATCAAACTTCATTAACATGCATCTAGGAGAGAGATCTAATAGATCTAAGTGAATTAAGTAAAATATAAACAAATATAAGTTAATTATGTGAATTAGCTACATGCAAGCCCTGAATCAATTTTAGCAATGGATCATGTTGGATCAAATGTCATATATATGTGTGTGTGATAGTGTAAGATTATTCACATATTCATTTGTTCCCTCATAGGTAGTTTGTCTTTCCAATCTTCCAAAACACTTTGGGTTCTCAGTTTTACCTCTCCTAAAGGTTTCATCAACATTCAAAACTTTGAAGTTAGTTTTATCATCCTCATAAATTATGGATCACACTTTGGATGAAAGACATACTGTAGAATCCCAACACTCACGATACACGTATTTAAAATCATTACATCTTGGTAAAAACATTTATATGTGTAAAAATTGTGTTTTTATTACCTTAAATTTTCTTATTTATATATTCTTTGAAAATTGTAAGGACATAATTTTATAAATGTCAGGGGTAAAATCTAGGAATTCTCTATTTGTCCTAGATCATAGTATGTATGTCTGATACCGCTACATTCGGCACGTCAAGACGATTATCCACGACGACCTTGATCCGAATCCATACATCCATCATCTTCACACGTGCATCATGCTACATGCGGCGTGCTGCTCAATTGTTCCCACTACTCCACTTCGCGTTATAGGTAAAATGATTTATGGGAGTTGTTTATATTTGCATAAATATTCGAGAATTTTTCAAAAAATATTTTTTCGAAGTCTGATTCATTTTTATCAAAAGAAGAAATTTTTTTAAATGTTGAAGCGGACTTGACACACCCAACCCAGTTACTTATAATTAAGTTTGAAAGTCAAAGTGAGTCATACCATGATTAATTTAACCAAACCATAAACACAAGTTTTAATTTCAGAGTCATCATTGTAAATCCATATACCTAAAAACCTTTTTACAACATCAGAGTAGTCATGCCCATAAAAACTCGCTTGAAGGACAAGTTAACTTAATTACATCATTTACATTAAACCAAATCTTTCTTTCTCCCGTTCCTGGCTAACCCAACCCGACCTCCTAGATTTGGCAGTGATATAGTGTTACCTGAAAAAATGTAAACATAGGAAACATAAGCAAAATAGTCCAGTGAATGCATCACTACTATACTACTGCATGAATTTAAATGTAATAAATCATGTTCATATAATTATGTATTAACTTATCCGGCTCATTCATAATGAATGACAAACTTTTTCGAATCACGATTCACATATCCTGTCTAAATAGACAATTCTCCCCATTCCTGGTCGAGGAGTAACCCCTTGTCATTAATAGACAAATCTCCCCCATTTCGGGTCGAGGAGTAACCTCCCATTTCGGTAAACCAAAATGAACAATTTTATATTCATAACAGTATACAAATACATCATTCCAGTGAGTACACTCACCTTGGGTTGTCAACTATGTATTTATGTTTCCTTCGGGTGGAGCTGAACTGGGTTGATTAGACCTTATACCTGTCAATTAAACTAAATAAGTACTGAATCTCAATCATAAGTATTATCCTAACATAATTATTTAACTTTCCATGACTATACAACAACAATATAATTCCACTTCAGTCACATTCCATGAACACATGAGCAAAGACAAAATAATGGTACACATGTTGATAAAGTTGTGAACATTCAACCGTAGGAAATACCTCATAAGTGATTTATAATTAAAACCTAGTAAATATAAAAAAATACTTCTAAATGTATATACACATGAAACAGTTACTCAAAATACTCTTTAGAAAGAGGAGATAACTATATTCTTTCATAGGGTATTCAGTATGGCCTCAAATTATTGTCTTCTATACTCAACCATTCTATATTCCCAAATTGTGTAAATAACGGTGTCCAACCTTATCAATATGAAAACATATATGAATTTACTTTCCAATACAACGGACGGTGTAATTTTTCAAGCTTCCTAGAGCAAGTTATGACCATTTCTTTACAACACAAGAAATATGCCCTACAAGCTCCTCTATTGTTCCTTCGACTTCCAAGAATTTTCATAATTTTTCTACTGAATAAATTTCCATTATTTTCAACCCATTTCTAGTACAAATAATTAATAGTACAAAAGTAAAGTTTCATAAATTTTTGAATTCATTTGCTATGTCAAAAGCTTGACAAAACTCAGGGCATAACTAAACGAAATATGCAAACAACAACTATATACCAACTTGCAACCATCCCTACGGCCTAACCAAAAGGAGTTAAATTCTAATTATTGGATATGATATGAATATATGAGTTTAATTTCGTATCCAATTGGAAATTATCAATTCTAGTAAGCACACAAAAATATATTCAAGTTTGAAGGCAAAGGGTTTCAATACAAAGCAATTTTAAGGGTTTGTACATTCAACTTACCTCAAACTTTCATCTAACCATACATATATATAAAGGGCTGAAATTTTAGTAAAAAAATTATGATTTCTATCATATAAATCAGTAATATAAGAGAAATAACAATATTTGCAATTAGGATTACCTTCGGGATTTTTACGTAATTTTTACGGATTTTTCTACACTTTTTCTCCTCACTTTTTCTTCCTAAACTTCTACTTTCTATTTCCTCAAGCTAACAACACTTCAAACTGAACCTAGGGCCTAATTTGATGAAGAAATAAGTTAGAGGGAGATTTTTAAGTCGGCCAAGGCTGCCTACCAAGCCATCCAATCAAATTAAAACATTTGGTTTACTAAAAGACAATTTACCACTTAAAGGGAATGCACAAATTTGCCCCTTGTTCGTAAATTTGGCCTAACTTCTTACTCGGACATCCGTTTGATGCACCGTTTGTTGTGTTACAACCCTAACTCATATCTCTACAGTTATATAGTTTTCACCTTGAGTTAATTATTACATTATAAGGGTCAAAACTTGTCTCCAACAAGAACATTTTTACCGAAAATAACAAAATTTTGTGTTTTTAAATAATTCGACATTTCATGATTTATGAAAGTAGGATTAGACTAAACATAATCACTTAACATTAGATATACTAATAACACATTCTTCATATCACATAAGATAAGCATGATTTAATTATAATTTATCATAATTATATCCTGGTTGTCATAACTTCCCCCCTTAGAAAATTTCGTCCCCGAAATTTAATATGAAGTTCACTTACCAAACAAATGGGGATACTGTTTATTCATGCTATCCTCCGTTTCCAAAATTGCTTCTTTAATCCCATGGCTCATCCACATAACTTTAACTAAGGGAATAACTTTATTTCTCAATACTTTCTCCTTACGATCAATAATTTCCATTGGTTCCTCGATGTACGACAAGTCTTCCTTCAGTTCAATTGGTTGAGTTTTCAACTGATGAGATGGATCCGACAAATACTTATGAAGCATCGATACGTGAAACACACCATGTAAACGGGATGGAGGTAAAGCTAATTGATATACCCGTTTATATCCTCAGCTCGGATAAGGATTACCTCCAATACGGACGACCCTACGAGGGGACGACCCTTCACCAGGCCCCAGCTGGCCACCACCAGGTCCAGACGACCCTATGAGGGGCCGACCCTCCACCAGGCTCTAGCCAACCCTATGAGGGGCCGACCCTCCGCCAGGCCCCAGACGATCCTACGAGGGGCCGACCCTTCCTCAGGCTCTAGACGACCCTACGAGGGTACGACAGTACGAGGCCAGAATCAAGCCAGGCTCCCTACCGGAAGAAACTTTACCCTCGGCCTCGGCTCATAGGCCGAGGGTGACATCATGACAGCGCGTGGTCCGGGACACGCGTGGAACAGTGCGCGTCAGGCTCATATGACACGTGGCAGACCGTTATAACCAAATCACACCCTCACGTGAGGGAATATTATGTCATCATTTGGCATCTACAGGTGTCAACAGGGGATTGGTTAGATCATTATTCACATGCACCATGCTTACTTGGGGGGTACACTACACCCCCCAAGACCTATATATACTTGTCACCTACAACCCTACAAGGGATCGATCCATGAACAGTAGCCCTAGCTAAAACTCTGCTTGTACACACACGGTGGAGCGAGAGAGAGGGTTATGTGCATTGTATCCAAGACCATTAGTGCCCATACTTAGTGGATCACACACTCACAGTGGATGTAGGCCAATTTGGCTGAACCACTATACATCATTGTCTAATTTCCTCTTATACTCATCCCCTTCTACACACTTACATACTTATATACTTGCATCTCTATGGCTGCCATAACTACTACTGTTTGAGCTCACTATCACTAGTGTTTGAGCTCACTATACTTATATACTTGCATTAGCAGATTTCGTGGCTGAATTTACTTAGGAAGAAGATGAGGCAGAAAATGAGAAACTCGAGAAGAAAGATATCCAACAAGGAAAGATTGTTGGTCCGTTCATAGATAAGGATGAAACAAGCACCGTTAGAGAAAAAGTTGTTGAAAATAAAGAGGGAAGATACCTCTTTCGACAAGGGTCCCTCACTGAAGGAAATTTCTCAGAGGAACAGGCTGTGTGGAACCTCTTTATTGATGGGTCCTCCTGCGAGATCGAAAGTGGAGCTGGATTAATAGTATCAACACCTGATAGCACAGACATTGAGTATGCCCTGAGGTTCAACTTTAAATCCTCCAATAATGAGTCTGAATAGGGCCTCTCCTTGGCTAGGTCTCTTAGTGTTGGCTAGATCTTGGTACATAGTGATTCAAAGTTGGTTGTGAATCAAATACTAGGAGCATATGAGGCTAAAGATGAGAGGATGGCCAAATACCTTGAGAGAGTAAAGTCACTGTTGAAGATCTTCAAGGAAGAAAAGTTGAAGAGGATACCTCGGTTGGATAACGGTCAAGTTAATGCACTTTCTAGGCTAGCCTCAGTAACCAGGACAGATATCAGGAGAACAGTCCCAGTGGAAGTTTTGCTCCAGCCAACGATTGAAGGCGCAGATGGAACACTTGGCCCATGCTTAAATATAAGCAGGGAAGCTTAATGGGTGGACCCTATAGTTAGATACATTAAAGAGTGGGAGATGCCAGAGGGAAAATAAGAAAGAAAAAAGTTAAGGTACAAAGCTGCAAAATTCACTGTCATCGGAGACACCTTATACAAAAAGGGATTCTTGTTCCCTTTACTCAGATGTGTACACCTATTGGAGGTTCCATATATCTTGAAAGATGTGCACGAAGGGTCTTGCTCAAGCCATATTGGGGTTAGGTTGTTAGCAAAGAGGATAGTCACACAGGGGTACTGGTGGTCGACCTTAGCAAAGGATGCTACGACATATGTGAGGAAATGCGATAAATGTCAGAGATTCGCCACCATCCCTCATCAACCCCATCAATCCCTGACCTCCATTACTTCCCCATGGCCATTTGCAGTATGAGGAATTGATTTGGTAGGACCCTTTCCTAGGTCTATCAATAACTATCGATACTTGATCATAGTAATTAATTATTTTTGAAATGGGTGGAAGCTGAGCCAATGGTCATAATCACCGAGCAGAAGACCTTCCAGTTCATCTGAAAGAACATCATATGCAGGTATGATCTCCCCAGCACCCTCATCTCAGATAACAGGACTGAGTTCAAGAATGTATCCCTGGAGAAATACTGCGAAAGAGTGGTGGTCAAATAATTCTTCTCTACCCCAGGCCGACCTCAGGCTAATGGACAAACTGAGGTTACAAACAGAATAATCCTAGACGAGATTAAGAAAAAACTCGAGGAGGCAAAAGGAAGATGGGTTGAGGAGGTACACGTTGTGCTGTGGCCCTACAGGACAACAACAAAAACTCCTACTGGGGAAACCCCTTTTTTGTTGGCATATGGCTCAGAAGCCCTTCATCCCCACCGAAATTGGGCTTCCTACTCACAGAGTTCAAATGTATGACCCCCAGAGAAATATGGAAGAAAGGAGACTTGATCTATACTTGATCAAGGAAAGAATAAAAGATGCTGAGATAAGACAAGCAGCCTACCAATAGAGACTGGCAGGTTTTACAATCAGAGGGTAAAGCAAAGGCTAATCGCTGTGGGAGACCTAGTCCTCAAAAAGACATGGAAGAAACCTAACAAGCTTCACCCAAATTGGCATGACCCATATAGGGTCATTGATGAAGTTATCCCTAGAACCTATAGACTAGAGAACCTTGAAGGGAAACCCTTTTCGAACCCCTGGAATGTAGATCATCTGAAGAAATACTATCAATAATGCTGTAGTTAATGTCCTATCGGATCATAGTTTTAATGAACGTGTTGCTTCATAGAACACTTGGAATGTAATGATAATATTCTATTGGCCCCTCATCTTATGTTTGTCAATTTATATATCTGTTGGGGTAATTCATGCTAATCCACAAAACATCATCTGTGGTGAAATAGGCCTAAATGCTCTTTGGTGATACGACAACATGAATGGGGACAACCTCATCCACACGCTGTCAATAACATCGGGGAACATTTAGTCTTAAAATACCATTAGTTTGGTGGATAACCACCCTCGTCTAAGATTAGGGTGAATGGTAGGAATGACCCTCCATTAACTCTCAAGAAAGACGAGGGAGGACATATGATTAAAAACACCATTAGTTTGGTGGATAACTACCTTCGGCTAAGATGAGGGTGAATGGTAGGGACGACCCTCCATTGACTCTCAAGAAAGACGAGGGAGGACTTATGATTAAAAAAACCATTAGTTTGCTGGATAACTACCCTCGGCTAAGATGAGGGTGAATGTTAGGAACGACCCTCCATTAACTCTCAAGAAAGACGAGGGAGGACTTATGTTTAAAAACACCATTAGTTTGGTGGATAACTACCCTTGGCTAAGATGAGGGTGAATGGTAGGGAGGACCCTCCATTCACTCTCAAGAAATACGAGGGAGGACTTATGTTTAAAAACACTTAGTTTGATGGATAACCAGCCTCGGCTAAGATAAGGGTGAATGGTAGGGATGACCCTCCATTAACTCTCAAGAAAGACGAGGGAGGAATTGTGTTTAAAAACACCATTAGTTTGGTGGATAACTACCCTCGGCTAAGATGAGGGTGAATAGTAGGGACAACCCTCCATTTACTCTCAAGAAAGACTAGGGAGGACTTATGATTAAAAAGACCATTAGTTTGGTGGATAATTACCCTCGACTAAGATGAGGGTGAATGGTAGGGACGACCCTCCATTCACTCTCATCCTAGCCGAGACACATCAATAAAAATCATAAAAGTGGCAATATAGAGGACTAAAGGAAAAAGAGGGCACATTCATTACAAAAATGAAGAGTTACAATACATTTCCAAAAGAAATAAAGATAAGCTTTACAAGTAGAGGGTATGGGCTACAGACGACCACCCTAATGAGCAACATCAGAAAGTAGAGGCCTAGCATCGTCGGGCAGAGTCCCCTCGGTAACCATAGCAGAAGGTTGATCCTCAGACGTACCGGTGCCTTTAACATTTATGTGAGATTCCACATGAGCTAGAGCCTTAGAGATCAGGGGGTCGTCTAGATCCACTGCCTCTAAAGAAGGACGGATAAACGATACTGCATCAGTAAACTTCAAGATGACCCACTAATAGTCCATCTTGATTCCCCTCTCCAAGTATTCAAGATCAAATCCTTGGAATTCGTCGGAGAGTTTGTAGGCCTCCACAGCATCAGCCTCAGCCCTTTGGACAACTACAGTAAGAACGTTCTTGAATTGGGTGCCCTGGTTGGTCAAAGACTCATCCTTGGCTATAATGAGGTCGTCCTTCAACTTTAGTTGAGCATCATGCTCCTTTGTAAGCTCTCCAAAAACCCTTGCATGCTCGGCCTTCACATTCTCAAACTCATCCTTCACAGTATCCAACTCAGTCTTCAAGTCGGCCTTATATTAAATAGCTCTCTCAGCCTCGTGAAACTTCTATTGGTTTTCAGCCATCCACTTGGTGGCAGAGGTGAATACGCAGACAGACTGTAAAAGACGAGAGAAAGGTCATATTGAATGGCTGAGGGAACAGTTTGTAAAATATTGGTGAATCAAAATTAAAGAGATAAAAGAAATACCTGAGACAGAGTATGAAGCCTAAAGTCATAAACTTTGGCCGGGGGCATTTTGGCCAAAAAGTCATAATCGAAAGTCGATGGTGCTGAGAACATGGAGGCCTTGGCAGCTCTCATGTTGGTAATTAAAGAGGTAGGGTCGGCCTTTAGGAAGGTCAGATTAGACAACCAGTAGGAGCCCATACACGAGGAAGAACTAGTTCCCTCGATATTTGTCTGTGGGACCTCCACCCTTGCCCTTACACGAAAATTAGGTCGAGTGCTAATAGGGGCTTCTAGATACTTCTGCTTGCGAGTCTCAATGGTTGGCTCCACTAGGGTCGGCCACACTACTTTTGTCTTCTTATGGGTTAGTCGAGGTTCTTTAACCTTCTTTTTACCCAGGACAAACATCAAGCTAGGGGCAGTCATTTCCCAAAGTTGATCAGATATATTTGGAGGCTGACCTAAAAAAATGAGATGACACGCTAGATACAAGCAACAATAATGAGGAAACACTTGGAAAGAATTGAAACAAAAGCAACTCACATAATTTTGTCAATGGGTCGACCCTCACACTAGATTTTTTGAGGAAACGAAGGGTCATTAAATCTTCAAACTTGGGTAACTCACCCTCCTTCCCTTGGTCCCTTAGGTGGTCAGCTATTGCCCTTTCATCCAAGCTAAGTCCAGGGTCTAACCTTGCTTTCATGGAGGGGTTAGACCATTCCCTTGGGACCCTCGGGCTGTCTTCAAGGGGCTTAACCCCGACGGGGAATTCCCAGTCCCCAGAAATGAAGAAGAACCTCTTTTTCCAATCATGGTTGGAAGTTTGTGCTAAGTGGAGAAGTTTTTTATTTGACCTCCTAGTCCCTAGATGGAAATATCCAGGTTGCTTGGATGAGGAGGTTATGTTGTAGAAGGACAGGAATAAATCCGTCGAGGGATCGTTAGTAAATATATTCTTTCAGAGGGAGATGTAGCCGAGGATGGTCCTCCAGAAGTTAGGAGGAAGTTGGTAAGGAGCAACCCCGATGGCAGAAAGTATGTCAACTATCACAGGATGAAGAGGGAACCTAACACCGAACCTAAACATCTGCTCATAAACAGAAACTTCTCCTTCTCCTCCCCTGGAAGACCCTCTCATCTTTAACCGGGATCCTTATATTTATGTTGGGATTTATACCAAAGAGGTGCCTCCATAGTAAGATGTCAGGATCCCTAACAGACGAGACGAAAGTCGAGGACCTTGAGGTATCAACCTGATTATTATTGGAATACTCATTATCGTCCTCAGCACTATTTCCCTCGTCCTCGACTATCTCGTCCCCAGACCTCTCAGCCTCGTCATTTATTGGAGGGCCATATGGAAAAGTATCTTAAAAAGTAAGGGGGACATGGCTGTCACAGGGACAGCCTCATGATGGATTGTTCCCTCGATCTGTCGGTTTGGGCTAAGTGTTGGTGAGTCTCTTCTCCCAGAAGTCCCATCACCTATTAGAGACGATGCTCTGGCGTCCATTCCTCCCTCTTGTGTCTCACACTCGGTTGTGGACGATAAAAAGACCTAAAGGGCTCAGAGGGTAAAAATGTGGCTAATGGAATTGGGAAACTGGGTCATACCCAAATATGATCAGACCCACGTCTACGCTCGTTCTCTTTTTCTATTACCCTAATCTCTGAAAATCACCTCTCTCTCAAAGTTGGAAACTCCGCGACAAAATCATAAAGCCTTTGGAGCATTAAGATGAAGACCCAACACTTTAGGAATTTTCTCAAATAAAATACAAAAAAGTTAGACAGTTGACTAAGCTGACTTTTGGATTGAACCTAGAGAAATAAAAGGTTTTTATGGATGAACGTCCAAGAACATGAATAACAAGATTCACCAGAGAAGAAGACCAGAAGTTCATCGGAGAACCTCAAAATGCCAAAACTCAAGGCAGAACCACCGTTAGCCGGCGGAAGAGGAACCGGGGAAAGTTTATTGTCCAATATCTAGCCCTATAACCCCCAGAGGAAGGCGGGTTCACACTTCGAAAAAATATAAAATAAGAAAGAAAATGTGCAGGAGATACCCAAAGTAGAAACGAAAGAACATGGAGGATAAAGGGGAAATTAGGGTAGAGAAGTTACCTGGGGTGAAGATTAAAGCTAAACAAAGCTTGGAATGCTGAAGGAAAGGCAAAAATTACAGAGATGGCATTTGAGACTCTAAAACTAGTGAGAGAACGCGCGCACGAAGAAGAAGAAGAAAGGGAGAAATGTTTAAAAAAAGGTTGAATAATTTGTCATTAGTGGGCCCACTAACCAAAACGGTGCATAGCCCACGAGGAGAAACATCATTAGGGCACAAAGTCCCAGTGTGGTGTGCAACCGTCATTTCTAGGGAACACATTATAATTGACACTTGATAAAACTTCAATCAACTTGAAAAATGTCACTCATAAACCTGACCACTCATTTGACATCCAAATCCAACATTACCCCTCAGCCACCTCGACAACATCGATGATTAAGGGCTAGGGGTGCTTGATATACCAAAATACACCCTCGGTCAGGCCGAGGGTAGCCCCATCCAGGACGAGGGCTCAGCTCTACTACACTGGAGGGTCTTACTGAAGAAAGGGGTCAGATAAGCCGACCCCATCATTGGCGACACAAGTAAGATGATAATACAACTGGACGACCCTGCGAAGGTCGACCCCACTATTTACTTTAACGACCTGAGCCCAAGCTCATGGAGATAGAAGCCTCGTCTTTTGGGGTGACCAAACGACTAGCCGACCCTAGGAGGGGAATATAGTACGAAGCCTACATCCAGCAGTCAGGACCCAATATGCTAGCATCAACCTTAGCCTCGACCTGTCATCATAAGACAAGGGTGACATCAATATGGCGCGTGATTTGGGATACTCGTGAGACAGTGCGCGTAGGACTCATGTAGCACGTGGACTAGACCATTTTAATTTTATTATCCCCTCACGTGAAGGAATATTATGTCATTATTAACCACAGGTGGCCCAGCCAGGTGTCAACAGGGGCTGGCTAAATCATCATTCACATACTCAGTGCATGCTTGGGGGGTACACTATTCCCCCTAAGCCGTATATATACTCGTTATCTTCAACCTTGTAAGGGGATCGATAATTAAAACCCTATCTAAAACTCTGCTTGTACACATAGTAGAGAGAGTGAGCGTATGAGCATTGTATCCAAGGCCGTTAGTGCCCATATTTAGTGGATCACACACTCACAGTGGATGTAGGCTTTATTGGCTGAACCACTATACATCATTATCTTCATTCCTCTTATACTCATCCCCTTCTGCATACTTATACACATGCATAACTCTATTGCTGCCATTGATACTGTTTGAGCTCTCCACCTCTTATCTGGTGGTGTTGAATCTTGGCATCATCAGGCTATAAAACTGCCATCGCTTTGTTGGTTATACTAGTTGGATTTCTGACTGTTGGTCGGGCTTTCCTGTTGGTCGGGCTTTTGTGTCATGCTGACTTGGACTTGTGCCACATTGGATGACATGTGTTGGCTTCTAATTGGTCCATGTAGGGCGATAAATTTTAGTATCAACACCAATAAAGGGAGAAAATGCAAAATATCCCCAAACAACCCCGCAAGAGGCATGAATACCTCGCACAGGACCAACGTAACATGTAGAAATTGACTGCGTAGTTATGGGATGTCTAGTTCAAGAACTTGACCAAAACTTGTAAATATTTAGGCTTAGGCTTGAAAATATGTCGTTGAAAGGCGAAAATGCAAAATAAATCCCAAACGTCCCTATAAGAGGCACGAACACCTTATAAGGGACCAACATAACACGTAACAACTGATTGCGTAGTCACAAAACTCTCGGCTAAAAAATGTGACCAAAACTTACAAATTGCTAGATTTGGGCTTGAAAACACGTCGTTGAAAGGAAATTATGCAAAACAACCCCCAAACGGCCCTCAAGAGGCAGGAACACCCGCACAGGATAATATAACACGTAGCAACTGATCGCGTAATCATGAGATTCATAGTTCAAGAACATGACCAAAACTTTAAAATAGCTAGTCTAGGATGTGAAAACATGTCGTTGTAGGGAAAATGAAAAACAAGCCCCAAACGGCCCCACATGTGGCAGAATACCTTGCACGAGGCTAATATAACACGTAGAAACTGATTACATAGTTCAAAAACATGATCAAAACTTATAAATAGCTAGAGTTACGCTTGAAAACATATCGTCAAAGGAAAAATGCAAAGCCACTCCTAAACGACCCCACAAGAGGCACGAACACCTCGCACGGGACTAACATAACACGTAGCAAATGATTGCACAGTTACGGGACGTTCGATTAGAGAACAGGAAAAACATGCAAATTGTTAGACTTAGGCTTGAAAACGTATCGTTGAAGGGCAAAAGCGTTAAACAGTCCTCGATAGGCCCTGCAAGAGGCACAAACACCTCATATAGGATAAACGTAACACATATCAACTGACCGCTTAGTCACGTGACACTCAGTTAGAGAACATGACCAAAATTAAAAATAGTTAGACTTAGGCTTGTAAAGATGCCTTTGAAAGCTGAAAATGCAAAACAGTCCCCAAACGGTCCCATAAGAGGCACAAAAGGCTCACACGGGACCAACTTAACACATAGTAACAGATCGAGTGGTCACGGGACTCCCAATTTGAGAACATGATGAGAACTTGCAAATATTTAGACTTAGGCTTAAAAACATGTTGTTGAAAGGGGAAAATGCAAAATAACCCCTAAAAGGCCTCGTGAGAGGCCAGAACACCTTGCACGGGACCAACGTAACATATAGCAACTGATTGTGTAGTCACGGGATGTTTTGTTTGAGAACATGACCCAAGCTTGCAAATAACTAGAATTAGTCTTAAAAACATGTAGTTGAAGGGAGAAAATTCAAAATAGCCCCCAAACGGCCCCACAAAAGGCACGAGCACCGCACACGGGACTAGCGTAACATGCAACAACTGACTGCATAGTCACGGGACTCTTGGTTCAAGAACATTACCAAAACTTACAAATAGTTAGACTTAGTCTAAAAAACATATCGTTGAAGGGAGAAAATGCAAAATAGCCCGCAAATGACCCTGCAAGAGGCATGAACACCTTGTACAGGACCAACATAATATGTGGTAACTAGTTTCATAGTCACGCGACTCCTAGCTAGAATACATAACCAAAACTTACAAATTGCTAAAGTTAGGCGCGAAACATACCCCTGAAGGGATAAAATGAAAAATAACTCCCAAATGGCCCCGTAAGAGGCATAAACACCTCACACGGGACCAATATAACACGTAGCATCTAATCGCATAGTCACGGGACTCCCAATTTGAGAACATTATGAAAACTTATAAATTGTTAGACTTAGGCTTAGAAATATGTTGTTGAATGGAGAAAATACAAAATAATCCCCAAACAGCCTCACAAGAGTTACGAACCCCTCTCATGGGACCAACTTAATATATAACAACTAATTGCGTAGTCATGGGATGCCCGATTCGAGAACATGGACAAAACTTTTAAATAATTAAACTTAGGCTTGAAAATATGTCGTTGAAGGGAAAAAATGTAAAACACCCACCAACAGCCCCAAAAGATGTACTAACTCCTGTTTTGGGATTATTATTATAACACGAAGAAACTGACTGCGTAGTCATGAGACGCCCAGTTCAAGAAAATGACCAAACTTGCAAACAGTTAGACTTAAGCTTGAAAACATGCCATTGAAGGGTGAAAACACAAAACAACTCAATATAGAGTGTTCTCAAAATTATGTGTTCACATATATTTTCGTAAATAAAAACCCAAGAAAAGGGGACCTACACCAAAACTTCCAATTTAGAGTGTTCGCACAATTTTATACACTTTCAACACATTTGACATAAAATTTCATAAATCAAACATGCGTTGTATTTTATTAAATATCCACGCAAACATGCGTTAATTAACTTATGTTATATTATTAAATATTCACCCAAGCATGCGTTTTCTAACTTTTATTACATATTGGCGATGTATTTATTTCTGAAAATGAAAATAGGTTTTAAAAATGTACAGATTTTTTGGGGATGCAGCAAAATAATTTATTTATATTAATTTTTTTATTTGGTCACGGCCCAAAAACGTGATCATCTATATTTTTTAAAATTAAAATAAATACGAGGTTATGGTTTTGGATCATGACCACTCGTGGTATAGTGGTCATGACTTGGGACTGTGACCCACATTCTCGCCCCTCTGGGTCATGGGCTTTGACTGTGACCCGTTGTGATATCATGGTCACGGTTTTGGACCGTTACCCAGGTTCTCCCTTATAGGTCACGGGTATTGATCGTGACCCCTATTTTGTCATGCTTAATATTATCACGGGTAGGACCCATAACCCATAGGGATGGTCACGTTTTATTGATGAGTGTGGTATTACCTTTCCCCCAAACTAACTTTTTCTTTAGTTTTGCCAATATTTCGATGTTGTTCCGACAAGAATAGCTCCAAAGACATGGAGGGTAGTGAATGGAGTGAGTAGGTTGAATGAAAAGTATGGGACTCGGGAAGGGTGTGGCATACGTCATACTTTTCCTTAAGATTCGTTTATTTTTTCATATATTCAAAGATTTGCCGACTAACTTTCTTGTTATGTTTTTATTTAAGAAGAAAGTAAGAAGAAGTTCCCTAAGTAGGGTGAAGTTAATCTTGAAGACCTAAAATACTTGTGGGGTATCAATCAAAGCGTTAGAGAAAAATATCCCATAGCTTATTTGGTACTTTTAGAGTAAAATATCTCGATTACTTCTTTTGTTACTCGACTACCACTTGCATTGCCTCAGCTTACTCTCAACCTAGATGAGGAACCTGTATCCACTTCTCCGACTGCATAGTTAGATGGAGTTAAGTTTTTTCAAAGGGTAACCTCTTCCTCATTTGAGTCCCTTAATATCACCACAATCCCCACATCTTCTTCAACCGATATGGTGAAAAAAATTTCCAAATCTATTGACCAAGTCCCTTCCCCCTACAACCAAGAAAACCATTCCTGCCAATAAGAGGTCTCAAGCCATTGAGAAGAGACATCGGGTTCTCGGCACTGAGGAGGCCTGAACTGAAGAACCTCAATTCAAGAGGTTGAATAAAGGTTCACTTGGCCATCAAGATTAAGATAAAAAGTCCATTGAGTTAGCCAAATATATCGAGTTGGCTAAAAAGTCTGTTGTTAAGCAAGCCATAATTGAGAATGCTTCGGTGGCGATCAACCCTAGGCTGACTAGGGTGTTGATAAAAGCTAGAACTTTACTGGAAAATAGGTCGACTCCAGCCCCATGACTAGAGACCGATTAACTAAGAGGGTTTCTCACACTTTAGCCTTGATAAATTCTTAATCTTTCTGTTTGACATTTACTGGTCTTTTAACACCTTTCTTCTAAACTGATAACATATTCATTCACTTGTAGTATTTGGTCAACTTCAATTAAATGATGGAGAGGAATGACCAGATCAGTTCCTCTTCCTTGGCTAATGTTGAGGAAGATTTTGAGGTTTTGTAAAAATCCTTACAAGCATATAGTGAAGCCTTCTAGCGAGAAAAAAAACTGGTAGGACAAGATTAAGACTGCCAAAGACTAGGCCAGAGCAGGAGAGGAGGCATAAAAAAGAATGTTGTTAATGAGTTGACTAATTACCGAAGCAGAGCACCAAGAAAAGGTTGATGAAGTTATAATTATTGACCTGGCTGTTGATAACTCTACTCTTAAGGCTAAGGGAAAGAAAGGCAAGGAAAAGGCTGCAAATAAGGGATTGGAAAAGGCCTTTGCTACTGCTGCCATCCAAATAGAGTATGCTAAAAAATTATCCTTCAATAAGGGTTGATCTGAAGCTTTGAAGGAGGTTGGCACTGAGGCAGACTCTGAACTTTTTCATAGACATGACACAAGAACTTCTCCCAACTTGGATCAAGACTTTAATAATGACGAGGAGGGTTTTAGGGAGTCTTTTATGGTGACTAATGATTATGTTAACCTGCCTGCTGCTGACTAGGCCAAGACCAATGACTAAGAGAAGGACAAGGTTTAACTCCTTTTAGCTAGCTATTTTCTTCCTTTTCCTTTATGTATTTTCCATTTCCTCTTCTTTTTATTTTGCAATGTAACCAACTCTGTAACCATGAAATGATTAACGAAAAGACATATTTTTGGCTAATTACTTACAACTTCATGTGATGTTCATTGCTTGTTGTCCTCAATACTGTTTAAATTATTTGATTTATTCCTCAATTCCATAAACTCATACTTTTAAATTTCCAATTTGATGTTAGGAAGAAAGCGATAGTCTCTACTGAATTCAACCTACCCACACAGTGTAGAAATCTTCCTAAGGCTGCCTATATCCCAATGACTGGAGAAGATCTAGTGGGGTTGATCGGCCCAGATGCCTCCGATCAAGTGAAGGAGTCTTATGTTCATCTCCATTTCCTTTTGAACAAAGTTGTAATAAATAATGTTGCCTATTATAAGATGATTGAGCAACTTCAAGATGTCCATAAACTTTCTCTATCCTTGCTTCATTCTAATTATGAGGCTAAATATAAGGAGTTAAAGTGAAGGACGAGGTTTTGATAAAAAGGTACAAGATATTACCTCTGCCATAAATAAGAAGGAACTGACCATAAACTAAGAAATTGAGAATGCCCGATCAATTGCTGCCCTTTTAAAGAAAGAAAATAATACTCTGAGGAATGAGCTTGACAGTCTGAAGAGATCAGCTAACACTGGTGCAGATGAGGGAGTGTTATTTTTGGAGACTGAGAATGTCAGGTTGTAGGAAGAGTTAGAGTCCTTGCAGAAAGAAAAAAACTAGGCCAAGGCAATCTTCTAGGCAAAGTATAGTAATTCGGCCAACCATTGATTAAGAGAGAACCAAGAAAACCTTGGCCGACTAAACTGCGATGCTTCAAGAGAAGGACAAGGCCATCAAAAAAATTTAAGATAAGGCGTACCGACTTACTTTACACTTCCATAAGCAACCTAAAGCCGTTTGGATGGACGAGTATGATGAATCCATGACTTACTTGGATAAGCACATGGAGCATGCCATGAATGGGGGATATAAGTGGGGTTGATTAAACTTTCTTAATCTGCTAAAGGTTCTTAAGGGTGATGAAATTTTGAATTGGCATGACCCGAGAATGTTGGAATATCCTAATCCTCCTTTCTCGATTGAGATTAGTTGGATTCCTATGATTCCATTCCTCAGAGCTTAATCAGAAAGTATATTGGTACTATGGACTTGAAGAGGAATATGAGTATGTTCACCCCTAATATTTACTAGATTAGCCGATAAGTGGCAGACACTCTAGACCAAGGGATTTTAGATCCACCACTTTACCGAGCACCCTTGATGAGCCTCCTGATGGGATGAGCAAAGCCTAAGGAAAGCGTCCAGTAGGATATACTTTGTACTTTATTTCTTCTTGGATTTTAATCATAAGTGTTTGAAGTAAAATGGACTTATTTTTTAAGAAGTATGCTTATGATATATTTCTATTTTTATTTAATCTTTGTGATTGATTTTACTTTACTTGCTGACTAGGTAACCTGCCTTATGATTAGTGTATCAGCTTGTCGGCTAAGTAATCTGCTTAAATGTTGAAGGTTTAATTCGTGGCTGAATATATTTATAATGCCTTAGATTCAACTAATGCTATTAGATAAAATATTAAATAGTTTTGTTAAACTAAATTGTATCATTAGTTATCAGTGGCGACTGAGTGTATTAGAATGTATAATTATCACTGTGCTTTAACTTAGTTGGGTAAAACCTCTTATGTTTGACTTTGAGTCTTGCATGAAGTTTTACTAACTTCTTGTTCTTAATTTGTCAAAGCCGAAATCATACAGGAAGTTAAAGAATAACTTTTCTGAACTTTTTTTAATTTGGAAAATTTTGAATTAGAACTAGAAATATTCCACATTAAACTTTTTTGTACTTGGAAAAGTTTGAACTATAATTAAAAAATTTGAACTAAATAACTTTTCTGAAATTGGAAAAGTTAGAACTAAACTTAGAACCTTTTAATAAGGTGGTATCACACCATACTCCGAAAAATAAAACATAAAAAAGAGCATAATTAAGAGAAACATTCAACTTCATTAACTTGAATAATGGTTACATCAAAATGAAATTACGGGTAATATTTGCGGAGATGGTCGGCATTCTAGGGATTCTTGAATTCTTCGCCTTCCAATGTCTCTAGGCGATAAGTTCCTTATCGGATAACTGCCGAGATATGGCATGGACCATGCCAATTGGGCTCCAACTTCTTCTTCTTCTGAATCGCTTTCTTAAAGACATGATCTCCTTATTTTAAGCTGGTTGGATTAAACCTTCGGTTGTAGAACCTAGCAGTCCTTTGTTGATATGCAGCCATCTGAATTGCAACATCCTCCCTGACTTCTTCAATCATGTCAAGATCTAGTCACCTCATGATATCACTCTTAGGGGAATCAATATTTAGTACCCTATGAGTCGCAGACCTATTTCAGTTGGTACTACTGCCTCACTGCCAAAAGCTAGCATGTATGAAGTCTTTCATGTTGTCATTCTGGACGTAGTCCTGTAAGCCCAAAGGACACTATGTAGCTCATGGATCCAGTTTCCCTTAGCATCATCCAATCTCTTTTTCAAACCATCGTGTAAGGTTTTATTAGTAATATCTGTTTGACCATTGCATTATGGATGTCTAGGTGTTGAATGAAGTTTCTAAAGTTTGGATCGAATGCAGTATTCCTCAAACTCCTCATTGTCAAACTGAGTACCATGATCAGTGTTGAAATCCTAAGGAATTCCATAGTGACATATGATTTTCTTCCATATGAACTGAAAGACTCGTTGATAGGGAATATCAATTAAGGGCTCATCCTCCACCCATTTGGTGAAGTAATCTAAATACTTAAACCTCCCTTTGGTGGTCGGCAATGGACTGACCAAGTCTATACCCTAAATATAAAAGCCAGGGGTAACTAATAAGAGTAAGGGAATCCCCTCTTTACCTATGAATGGTAAAAAACCTTTGGCACTTGTCACACCTCTTGGCGAAGGAAACACAATCTTCTTTCATCGTTGACCAATAGTAGCCTTACGTGGCTATCCTTTGTACCAAAGATCTTCGGAATGAATGAGCAACACATGAGCGTTTATGGAATTCTTTGATCAGATCATTTACTTCACTTTGATGGACACAATGAAGTAAAGAGACTATGTAGCCTCTTTTATACATAACACCCTTCTCCAAGACCTAATTAGTTACTTTACATCTCATCTACCTTACTTCTTTTTAGTCGAATGGTAACAACCCTTTTCGATGTAACCCTAACTAGATTCATCCTTGAAGGTCCCAATTCTATGAAAATTATACTGATAGATTCCACATCAATGCCTCTACTGGTGAGAATATCTACTAGAATGGTTCGTTTGAGGTCCATTGGAGTTACTAAGGCTAGTTGAGCAAGGGCATCTGCTCGGGCATTATCTACTCTTGGAATCGAGACTATTTTGATTAAAGGAAATAAAAATATAACCTCCATAGTCTTATTCAGGTACCTTACCATTGTTTCTCTTTTAACTTCGTATATCTAAAGCACCTGGTGGACGATAAATTGGGAATCACTATGGGCTATCAGCTGCTCGACACCTAATGATGAGGCTAGTTCTAGTCTTGTAATTAATGCTTCGTATTGGACTTCTTTATTGGATGCTTGAAATTGAAATCTAAACTCATATTCCACATTTAAATCGTCTGGAGTGTTGATAATGAGCCCAACCCCACTGTCTATGGCGCATGAGGATCCATCAACGAAAAACTTCTATACTGGATATTAGCTTTAGATTCTTATTCTACTAGCTTTCCAAAATTGAACACCTTCCTACTTTGTTCATCTAGTCCTCGATCTCTCTCTTGAGTAGCCGGTGATTCTAGTTGGTTGGCGAAAACCTCAGTTTTCTTCTAAGTTGAGCTATATTCAGGATAAATCTTCCTAGCAGGCAAACTCTAGCTACTTAGTACTTCTGCATAAGTTAATTATGCTATGAAATCTTCCACTGCTTTCCCTTTCAAAGAGGTTTTTGGCTCATAAACAACATCATATTCTCCAAGTTCAACTGCCCAGGACATTAGTCGTCCGGACTTCCCAGGTTTGTGCAAAGCTTGTCGCAGAGCTAAGTCAGTGTATACCACAATATTATGGGATTGAAAGCATAGCCTCATTTTTCTGAAAGCCTCAATAAGTGCCAATGCTAACATCTCCAAGCGTAGGTATCTGATTTTCGCTCCTCGAAAAGTTTTGCTAGTGTAATATTCTAGATTTTGAACTCCCCCTCTAGTCGGATCAAGGCTGAGCTAACAACGAACTCTAAAACAACTAAATATAAGTGCAATTTCTCGCCCAAAACTATTTGGGAGAGTAATGGGAGATATCCTAAGTACTTCTTCAAATTTAGAAAATCTTACTTGCATTCATCATTCCATTCAAAAGTCTTTTTAATCACTTTAAAGAATGGTAGACATTTATTTGTTTCTTGAGAAACAAAATGATTCACAGCTTCCACTCTTCCAGTTAATTTTTGCACATCTTTCTTGCTGGTCGGGGACTGCATCTTCAATAAATCCTTTATTTTATCAGAATTAGCTTCAATTCACCTTTGATTCACAATTTGCCCTAAGAACATTCCTTCTTGTACTTCGATTATACACTTGGTCGGATTGAGCTTCATTTGGTATTTCTCCAACTGGTCGATTTTTTGCGCCAAGTCAGCTATATGGCCATCAACAAATTTTCTCTTAATGAGCATATCATCTACATGTACCTGCATGTTCTTTCCAATCTAGTCTTCAAATACCTTATTTATCAACCTCTGATATGTTGCTCCAGTATTTTTTAGCCTAAAGGGCATAACGTTATAGCAGTATGTTCCTCGACTAGTGATGAAAGATGTTCTCTCCTTATCCTTTAGCTTGATTTTAATGTTGTTGTAACCAGACTAAAAGTCCATCAAACTAAGTAGGTTATGGCCTGCAGCTGCATCTACTAATTGATCAATCCTTAGAAAAGGGAAATGATCTTTTGGGCAGGCTTTATTGAGGTTAGTGAAGTCTACACACGTGCGCCATTTATTTTTCTTTTTCTTAACCATTACCACATTATCCAACCAAGTCATGTATTTTATATCCTCTATAAACTACTCTTTTTGCATCTTTTCTACTTCCTCTTGGATCTCCATATTTTATTGGGGGCCAAAAACTCTGTACTTTTGCTTGATCGACTTGGAGTCCTTGTAAATATTGAGCTCGTGGAAGATGAAGTTATGATCAATCCTTGGCATATCCTCATGGATCTAAGTTAACACATTCTTTCTATCTCTTAGGAATGTAAATAATTCCTATTTGAGAGATGTTGTTAGTTTTGAACCAATTTGAGTGGTCTTTTCTGGCTTCTCATCATCAGGCACACTGGTTTTTGTTTCTTCCATAACCTGCCCCTTTACCAAATCTTCCTCCTCTCGAGGATCCAAGGTATCAATATGGAAAGTGGTAGTAGTGCCCCTATGTACTCCTAGTTGGTCGGTTGAGGTATAGTAGCATTCCCTAACCTCTATATGATTACCATTAACTACGCCGACCCTATAATTGGTAGAAACTTCATGCAATGATGCACAGTGGATGGCACTGCCTCTAATCGCTTCATCCCCTTTTTTGAGAGTTAAGTTGTAAGCTGAAGGGACATTTTTGTTTAGTACAAAGAAGTAAATTCTTTTCTTTCTACTAGCTGGCCAAGTGCCGACCAACACAACCAACTTGATGGTTCCTAAGGGGTGCACCCTTTCTCTTAAAAACCCTATGAAAGGTCTGTGGTAAGGTTCTAGTTTACTGGCATGCAGTCCTAGGCTGTTAAAATAGTTATAGAATATGACTTATGTAGAAATCCCATTAGCAACCAAAATTCTTGCCACTCTACCATGGTAAACCCTGCAAGTGAAAACTAATGGATCATCATGCGGATAGAGCACTCAATTCAAGTCATTTTTTGATAAGTCGATCACCAATCTATCCTTATTGACTTTCCTAGGCCGACCATCATTGTTCTTGTAACTATCAATATGCATGATAGTAGGATATGACTTGGCTGCACTTAAGTAGACTTTCCTTTCGGCAAGTCCATCTCCTCCACCAGTATCTCCTCCTGCGATGAAGTGACGGTCAAAGAAAATCATCCATACTTCTAATTCTAGTTCATCAGAATTCTTCGGTAAGTCAGGATCATCCTCATAATTGTTGTTGCATTTCCTTTTTGCATTATCCTTTCCTCGGCCAGGTGACTCTGATCCTCTTCTGGTATCTCGACTACCATTTTGATCAATAAATTTAGTTAAATTTCCTCATTGAATAAGAGTCTCACTTCATTTTTTAGGGCGATGCAACTATAAGTAGTGTGTCCATGATCTTTGTGAAAATCGCAATACTTAGACTTATCCCTCATGTTAGGAGGTGACTTTAATTTCTCAGGCTAGTGCAAGTCTTTGTTTCCCTTATTTCCTCCAGTATGTGATGGACATCTTTAGTGAGTGGAGTATACTCGTCATACTTCTTGACTCTCTCACTCTTCTTGTCCTTTTTATTCTTCTAACTTTTAGCTTTTGTCTCCGGAACTTCTTTTGCTGCCATAGCTTCCTCGGCGTTCATAATTTTTCCAGCCTTAGCCATCAGTTCTGTCATAGTTTTGGGTGGATTTTTTGCTTGAGAAAAATAGATATCCTTGGCGAGCAATCCACTCATGAGTGATATAATAGTTATTTTTCTTTCATAATGTACCACCTCTAATTTTTTATTATTAAAACGTGTGATATACTCCCTAGTACTTTCTTTAGGTTTTTAGCAGACGATCAAGAGATGAGTAACACTCTTGATCGACTTAGCTCCAAAGAAAAAGTTATTAATAAATAAATTGAACAATTGATGGAAACTAGAAATCTTACCTCGGGGAAGATTATTGTACCATATTTGGGTTAGACCTATGATGGAACTAGAGAAATCCCTGCACCTCATTTCTTCGGGGATAGAATAAATGTCGGCAGTATCTTGATACTACTCAATATGGAGGACTCAATTATTTTTCCCCATCATATTTAGGAGTAATAACTGGTGGTTTGAATTTAGAAAGTGTGGGGCTAGTCCACGATAGCTTGGATAAAAGGTGAGCCTTAAACAAAACTCATTTGCAATGGATTTTTTGTTTTTGCCATTTCCCCTTGTCGATCTTCCAATCGCTGCATAGACCCTTTTCAGGAATATTCACCTAGTTTAGACTTAACTGAAACAGCTTTTGTGGCTTTGTTGTGTACATGTGCTGAGCTCTCTTTCTGTGAAGTCTGCTCGGCACACACAGAGCCTCTCATGCTAGCTTTGGACTTTATGGATTCATCTTTGTGCTCGCACTGACGTTCTCGCTCCCTACGATGACCTCTGGTTGACCAGGAATCCAAATGATCAAAGTTGGATTCCCTACTCAGCCGTTTCAACACGCTCGATCTTTCGTTGGAGAAAAATCTGCCATCATAATAATTAGTTGATTGGAATGATGATGTCGCTCCAAGATGGTATGGTTTGTCACGAGAAGACTGAGAATGATAATTCCTGTCATTTCTGGACGGCGGGGTGGCATATAACTCCTGGAATTGGGGGATATGTTTTGCATCATACGAGCCAGTTGTCTAACTGATTCTTGCATGGCTTCCTATCCTCTAGCCAAGCTGAGAAAAATTCTCTGGAGATCTGTCTCACTAGGGGGAGCCGATATGTCTGGGTTGTACCCTGCAGTCGTCAGGATGCTCTTCGGAATGTGGGTCATCTTTAAGATAGATAATGAATAAAGAAAAGTAAGAAGTAGAGAATTATAATAAGCATACATTCCCACATATGGCACCAATTTGTTGATGTCTAAAAATGGAGTGGTTAAATTTTAGAATCACATATAAAATAACAAAAGCAATCTCCACAAATATACAGGAGACAAAAGTTTTTAAAGTGGATCAACTGTAAAAACCCTACGTCCACTGTTGGTATTATTTTGGGTGGTTACACTAGTCCAGTTGGGTGTGTTGGTGAATGATTTGAAAATTTTCCCTTTGAGCTGAGGGAGATTATACATTTATATTTGTCCAAAACCCTAGAGATGGAATGCCTTTATATCTCCAGACATTTACATATGTATACAATAAATCAGACTATTGATATTTAGTGTTGGTTTCCATTCCATCCAAATAATGTTTTCCATTCCTGATGGTTTACGTTCCGTGTGTTGGTCGGCATGCCACCCAACTATGTACCTCTGATGCCAATCAAGAGAGTTTAATGCCATGTATGAGGATATGTGTCTATTGTTCATTAGTCCATGTGGGAGAGAATTTTTTACATACAACATTTATATTTTTAACTATTTAAAGAGAGATCGTGGGAGGACATTTTTAAACTCGTATTAACCTATTCTTAAGGGACTTTCTCTCTCAAAATACCTATCCCGTTTCATAAAAAATCCTAACCTCCATTAAAGAAGATTTTCAAGCTTATTTTTGAAGACGAAGGACCTATTTTCTCAATATCATCCAAGAGACTTTCTTTGTTAACTTTTCAAGAGGAATATAACCATATCAATGGATTTTCTATACGACAAATTTGGTCAGGTGTGAATACTTTTATGGTTCCCCTTAAGTGAAAGAAAAAATCAAGGTTGTTTTTATTAAATCTAAAAATACGATTTAAGACTTAAAACAATCACATGCTTAGATTAGAGGTTTGGATTTCGGTAGAATTGTGGGATGATTCGCATGCTAGAATTAAAAATAAGAACTTGGAATAATATTTTGACTCATAAAATGACAATATTGATGTGTAGGTTATAAAATGGAATTATTGTTGTGCAACATTGTTAATGCACATGTTAAAATGGAATTATATGTTAATTGGTAATACATCACTTGTATTGAAATTATAAAATTTTATAACTTGTGTGACTACTTGGTATAAGTTGGTTATTATATGATTATATGATTATATGAATGAAATTGAATGGAATTAAAACCGTAGAATTAATTGGAAAAATTATAGTGATAAATTAAAATATGATTCATGTGGAAATTATTCATATTAAATTTTAAATACATGGGAACGTTGGAACTCTGGGAGTAGTTATACTTTCACCTTTATTTTACAGGTTGCTTGATAGGTATATGACTAGTAGGTAGATTTATTGTTGTTGGAACTTTCTAGGTGTGGGACTAGTGAGTGTGTGCATGTACGGTTGGTCATTTTCCTAGGTGAGGCTTGGTGGTATGCCATTACTTTATTTCTTTAGCCTTGCCGCGAGACTATGCGGTGATTTTTGGTAGGTATTCTACCTCGATGATGGACTAGGTATACTTATACTTTGATGATTTATTTTGATACCCGAATTAAGGGTGGGACTAATAGAGAATAAGATAACTTGATTGAGAATTAAGAATTAATGCTTAAGATAATAAAATTAAAATGAATTTCCGTCGCGAGTATGTGCAGACCTAACGATAATTGGGTTGAGTGGCTATAACTATGTGGTTGTGTGTTGGTGTCACGAGTATATGCAGGTCTAACTATAATTAGGCTGACTAGCTATAGTGATGTGTCGTGTGTGGAACCTCATGAGTATGTGTAGAGATAACAAAATTGGAGTGACTAGCTACAACGCAAATTATGCTTATTTCAACCCTCGAACCTACGCATTTTAGCCTCCTCGGGTGCCTTAATCTCTATATTTAAGCCCGTTAATCAGAAAATCTCGGTTTATATTGTTAACATGCTATATGAGGTATAATTGGGCTTTTTTAGGTATTTAGGTACTAAGTATCAAGTTCGGACGCATTCCGCTCAAGTTTCGTACGCAATTTCACGTTCAAGGGCGTTTTAGTCTTTCTACATTTTGGGCACCTAGCCCATCATCTCACGGAAGTTGTATCCCTCCTCGCAAGCTTCATGTGGACATGAACGGTACGCGAATCCGAGGTCGTATGAATAAGTTACGGCATTTCTAGCGGAAGGGAAAACCAAACACACCAAAACATGAGGAAATTGAAGCAGTCCTGCTTGATTGATCGATCGATCCTTCAGTTTTAACCATCGTGGGGAGAAAGTGGGCATGATTTTCAACCATCATTCGATCGATCCTTTTGTTCGCTCGATCGATCCCCTATTTTCTGCATATATTTATGCGAATTTAGAGGCGTGACAACCCTTGGTTCAATTAACTGTCGAAACGAGACGCATTTGTAATAACTCGTCGACCCGTGTAACCATTTTATACTAATTAACTCGGGTGAGGGATATTCGATGCAACCTATAGTTTTCACTCGCTTTCTTAATCTAGCTTTATTTTCCCACGCCTAGATTAATATTTCCCTTTTATGCATCTTTTCCCTTTTTGTGTATAATCATCTTTTACACTTTTATTTTGGAATATTAAATCCTATAAATTCTAGCAACTCGTCTATGTGGATTTTCGATACCCTACTTACCTCTATACTCACCCTTTGTGTGTAGTCGTAATTTAGGTTTTTGTATACTTCAGGTGAGCCGAATTCAAAACGACCGGCATGCAGGTGACTCTCGCGCCACGGCAAATCCCTGTCTATCAAAATGGCGCCTTTGTCAGGGATGAGTTTGTTTTAGAATTTATTTGATTTTGTATTTCTTAGTATTTTCTTTCTATTTGTATTTTTTGCTTAACATTTTAGTAGGACTTCTACATTTGAGCGCCAACAAACGCTTGAATTTCTCGCGCGCATCTGCTTTGTGGAATTCGCCACTTTGAGCCATTTTGGGGGTAAGCATGTCTTATTCCAATTTTTTCGGTAATAATTGTTATAATTCTCAAAATGCTCGTGATCCTATGACTTTCGCTCAACACTTAGAGTCCCAAAAATTTACAAATTCAAAAATGACTTTGGGGGAGTATAACGAAAGTCAAAACTTGGGTTATTGGAATTTTGATGATGATGATAATGGTTTTGGGCTTCTAATTCCTTATAATAGGAATTTTTAAACGAATCGCAATAGTTTTCAAAATTCTTATAATAATGAGTTTAAGTTTAAGTCCGATGGTAATTTTCAAAGTTTGCATTTTCCGCACCTCGGCCTATGACTTTTGGCGAGGGCTTGCGTATGCTTGAGAATGAGAAATTTGAAAATCGTTATCGGGAAGAAAATAGTTTGTGGGAACATGAATTGGAATTATTATTTTAATTCGACGATGATTTTTCTTCCAAGACTTTTGAAATCGAGGGATGTTTTGAACCAAATGAGGACTTTGTGCCTACTTTGGAACAAATCGTTATTGACTTTGCCAATTGAGTAATAGATATTAAAAGTGAGGATGAAAATGACGTAATATCCATTTGCAATGAAATGATTTCTTCTTTAGCCCCCAAAGAAGAACATTTCATTGAAAATGATCTTATTTCTTTCGAAACTCCATCTTCAAGCGATGATGATGCATCTCTTGAGTTTGAATTTCTTTCCTCACCATTTTCTTTCTCTGTTATCACACCGTCCCAAGTACCCGATGAATCGGTTTCAAACTTTCATGTGTTAAACCTTTTCGCCGATGAGGAGTATTTGCTCGAGTTGCCTTCCACGATTGCATCTTTGCCTTTGTGTGCACCACCTCTCATTACAATTTCAAAATCCTTGGGAGGATATTCTTCTTTTCTCGATCCCCACATGTTCTTGTCACCCGTTCAATCCAAATCCCCCTTCGTCCCTCCGAAACTTTTAATGGACGATGGTTCATTTCTTCCACCTTACATATGCCTTCCGTTATTCAAACGAAATTCATATTTTTTGGAAGGCATGCTTAAGAGTGAGGGTACTCCGGTTATCCTTCAAAGTCTAATCGTTTTTGCGGTGGACCCTCAGCTATTTAGACTTTTAGTGTATTGTTAGTGTGAAGTCTAAATAGTAGGTTGTATATAGTTAGCTTTTTATTATTTCTTTCCTTTTTAATTTAGTCTAATGTAATTAGTTAACTTTTTGTTATTTGATTTTTCTATGGTCCGTACTAACTTGTTTTGCAGACTCTTTGGACTTGTTCTTCTGGGGATCGCTCCAATTTTGGGTAATATTGCTCCTTTCCTCTCTTTAACTTGGTTCTTAATTCACATTGAGGGAAATGTCAGGTTTTAAGTTAGGGGGTGTGGGATATTCTATCCATTTCTTTATTTAGTCCATGTTTTTGCTCACATGTTAGTTACTTAGTTTGCTTTTCTTAGAAAAATTTAAATTTTCAAAAAGATTTTCTTTCTTTTTTCTCCCTTACTAAGAATTTTGCATTGGTTTCCGATGATAAATTTCAATAAGTGCCCGATCCAATAGACAACCCAATGATGCGTGTTCTCGATTTTAGAAGTTATTAGACTTTAGTCTCAATTATTTATATTATGAATAACTTCATGAATTAAACTTTAATCCCATGAGCACATGCGTTTTTCTTGTTACATTGATTTGGTTTAAGATTTTTATAACTCGGTAATCTTTTGTTGCATTGTATATACTTACACCGAGTAAGCTTTGTACCTTTCGTCGTTTGTGAGTGTATACAATATCCTTTCCTCTTTGAAAATGTTGAATTCGTCGGTAATCTCTCTATTCTTTCATTGATCGTTCATTAATTGAGTTTATATCTTGAAATGTGTTACTTGAGCATAATTTTCATATATTGTTTTGACTCGAGAATTGCATAAACTATATGAAATGATCATAGGTCATCTTTGTTATATCACCCATATTGACCTTGACCTCACCTTAAATGGTTTCCCTCGTTAACCCCTTTGAGCCTTAATATATCCTTTCTTTTCATAACCCCAATCCCATAACCAACTTCGCATTGGAGTTATATACCATACATACACCTTCCATACCTTTTTTTGGAATGTTACTTGGGATTGAATGTTGTGGTTGTGTTGCGGTTGCAATTTAGGCATATGAGAGTGCGAAAAGTAAAGAAAAAAAAAGAGATGTGAAAAAAGAGATGAAAAAGAGAAAGAAGAAAAGAAAAAGAAAACAGTGAGAAAAAGAAGAAAAGAAAGAGAAAGAGAAAGTTGTATATGTTGTATATAGTTCAATAAGGTTTGATTGCTCTCTCAATTGTTATATTTAATGCTTGTTGCCCGCATTTTCCCATTTTCCCAACTTTTCATTTCCAAACACTTTGAGTCCGTATATACATTCCTTCATTTTTTACCCTAGCCAAACCTATATTACAACCCTACTAAAGTCATATGTGATCTTAAGTAGATATAATTCAAAGGTTTAAATAATTTTGATAATCTGTGAAAATGCATTTCTCCTCTTTTTATGGGTGGTATCTTTCATTGAGATTACAATTTTTAATTTCATATACAGCGTTCTTTATTTGTGACATGTGTGCGGCCTAGTTTCCCTTTACATTTACTCTTTATGCCCACATGTTTCGCGTGTTAACTCCCTGTTTCGAGTGAATTCACTTGATGAGTGAAATGCCCGTGAGGATTGAATATATGCTTGCTTTAATGTTTATCTGGTTTATTTTAGTTTTTCCCAAATCACACTTTGCATGTGCTCGCTCCCCTCCCACATTTTAAGGTTTCGATTCTATGAGGTGCATTCTATAATGTTAATGATTTGGACTTTTGTTTGAATTCGTTCAATGTGCTAATAATGTGTATGACATCCTTTTCGTTATTATTGGGCTTATCGCATGTTGGGTTGGAAATATTTTGAGGAAACCATGTGATGTTTGTGGGTATCATCCCTGAAAACCCTCACGAGATAGCACTCGTCCACTAGGGTAACCTAGGGGTTTAACGGCTTATTGCATATGCTAAATGCAATCGAATCGCCCGCGAAAGTGGCCTTATGCTTTTATACCATACTTTTGTACTATCTCCTGCTTTTGGTTTGCTTGTAGTTCTTGTTGCATCCTATTTCATTGCTAGGAACTATCAATGTGTAAGTTGGGGGTGTGATACGATGCAAATATTGCGTATTTCATCCCTCGAACCTACACATTTTAGCCCCCTCGAGTGCCTTAATCTCTATATTTAAGACCGTTAACCAGACAACCTCGGTTTATATTGTTAACATGCTATATAAGGTATAATTGGGCTTTTGTAGGTATTTAGGTACTAAGTATGAAGTTCGAACGCATTCCGCTGAAGTTCCGTACGCAATCGCACGTTCAAGGGAATTTTTGTCTTTCCACATTTTGGGCACCTGGCCCATTATCTTCACAGAAGTTTTAGCCCTCCTCGCAAGATTCATGTGGCCGTGAATGGTACGTGAATTCGAGGTCGCATGAAGAAGTTACAACGTTTCTAGCGGAAGGAAAAATCAAACACACCAAAACATTCGGAAATTGAAGCAGTCCTGCTTGATCGATCGATCGATCAATCCTTCAGTTTTGGCCATGGTGGGGAGACTGTGGGCATGATTTTCAACCATCATTCGATCGATCCTTTTGTTCGCTCGATCGATCCCCTATTTTCTGCAGATATTTTGCCTTTTCTTTTCTTTTTCCTTTTCTTTTCTAATTATTCCAGTTACTATATAAACCCATTTTTGTGTAAATATCAGATATAATTAGATTTTAGGTTAGAATAGCTTAGGGTTTGGGGGGTTTGGAGAGTTCTTCTTCATTTCTTCTTGGTTTGACACCCTTTTGGGTTTGTAAGTTAACTATTCATCTCCCCTACCATTTAATTTAGTTGTATTTCCTCTATTTCCATTGTTGTAGTTTAATTTACATGCTTTTATAATCCCGTTTACATGCTTCCTTTCTTTGCTTTCTAGTGTAGTTTTATCGCGTTTATTTATCACTTTCCTTTACTGCATTTTTAATATGCTTTCTAGCTAAGTTAGTCTAGGTTGTGCCGGATTGAACTCATTCCAGGTTGACATATTGCTTTGCTTTGGTGATGGAGTTTATGGGTCTATTTCGGGTGCGTTGTCCTAGTTATTGCGCCTAGGGGATTTGACGGGGCATATCATGTATGTTCTGTGCTTATGACCTTGCGTGCGTAATTTTCGCGGTATTTGTTGATGCCAAAATTGGATTAGGCATTTGGGCAAATTTAGGGGCGTGACAACCCTTGGTTTAATTAACTGTCGAAACGAGACGCATTTGTAATAACTCGTCGACCCGTGTAACCAATTTATACAAATTAACTCAAGTGAGGGATATTCGACGCAACCTACAGTTTTCACTCGCTTTCTTAATCTAGCTTTATTTTCCCATACCTAGATTAATATTTCCCTTTTATGCATCTTTTCCCTTTTTGTGTATAATCATATTTTTCACTTTTATTTAGGAATATTAAATCCTATAAATTCTAGCAACTCATCTCTGTGGATTTTCGATACCCTACTTACTGCTATACTCACCCGTTAAGGGTAGTCGTAATTTAGGTTTTTGTATAGTTCAGGTGAGCCGAATTCAAAACGACCGGCGCGCAGGTGACTCTCGCGTCGCGGCAAAATCCTGTCTATCAAAATGGCGTCGTTGCCGGGGATGAGTTTATTTTAGAATTTATTTGATTTAGTATTTCGTAGTATTTTCTTTCTATTTGTATTTTTTTCTTAACATTTTTGTAGGACTTCTACATTTGAGCGCCAAGAAACGCTTGAATTTCCCGCGCGCATTTGCTTTGTGGAATTCACCACTTTGAGCTATTTTGGGGGTAAGCATATCTTATTCCAATTCTTTCGGCAATAATTGTTATAATTCTCAAAATGCTCATGATCCTATGACTTTCGGTCAATACTTAGGGTCCCAAAAATTTACAAATTCAAAAATGAATTTGGGCGAGTATAACGAAAGTCAAAACTTGGGATATTAGAATTTTGATGATGATGATAATGATTTTGGGCCTCAAATTCCTTATAATAGAAATTTTAATACAAATCGCAATAGTTTTCAAATTTCTTATAATAATGAGTTTAAGTTTAAGTCCGATGGTAATTTTCAAAGTTCGCATTTTTAAGAATCTGCACCTCGGCCTATGACTTTTGGAGAGGGCTTACGTATGCTTGAGAATGAGAAACTTGAAAATTGTTATCAGTAAGAAAATCATTTTTGGGAACATGAATTGGATTTATTATTTGAATACGACGATAATTTTTCTTCCGAGACTTTTGAAATCGAGGAATGTTTTTAACCAAATGAGGACTTTGTGCCTACTTTGGAACTAATCATTATTGACTTTGCCCATTGCGTAATAGATATTGAAAGTGAGGATGAAAATGACGTAATATTCATTTGCAATGAAATGATTTCATCTTTGGCCCCAAAAGAAGAACATTTCATTGAAAATGATCTTATTTCTTTCAAAACTCAATCTTCAAGCGATGATAATGCATCTCTTGAGTTTTGAATTTCTTTCCTCCCCATCTTCATTCTTTGTTATCACACCGTTCCAAGTACCCGATGCATCGGTTTCAAACTTTAATGTGTTAAACCTTTTCGTTGATGAGGAGTATTTGCTCGAGTCGCCTTCCACGTTCGCATCTTTGGCTTTGTGTGCGCCACCCCCCATTACAAGTTCAAAATCCTTGGGAGGATATTCTGATTTTCTCGGTCCCCACATGTTTTTATCATCCGTTCAATCCAAATCCCCCATTGTCCCTCCAAAACTTTTAATTGACGATGGTTCATTTCTTTCACCTTACACATGCCTTCCGTTGTTCAAATGAAATTTATATTTTTTGGAAGGCATGCTGTAGATTGAGGCTACACGGGTTATCCTCCAAGGTCAAATCATTTTTGTGGTGGACCCTCAGATATTTAGACTTCTAGTGTATAGTTAGTGTGAAGACTAAATAGTAGGTTGTATATAGTTAGCTTTTTATTATTTCGTTCTTTTTATCTTTCTTTCCTTTTTAATTAAGTCTAATGTAATTAGTTAACTTTTTGTCATTTGTTTTTTCTATGCCCCGTACTAACTTGTTTTGTAGACTCTTTGGACTTGTTCTTATGGGGATCGCTCCAATTTTGGGTAATATCGCCCCTTTCCTCTCGTTAACTTGGTTCTTTATTCACATTGATGACAATGTCAGGTTTTAAGTTAGGGGGTGTGGGATATTCTATCCATTTCTTTATTTAGTCTATGTTTTTGCTCACATGTTAGTTACTTAGTATGCTTTTCTTAGAAAAATTGAAAATTTCAAAAATATTTTCTTTCTTTTTTCTCCTTTATTGGGCATTTTGCCTTTGTTTTCGATGATAAATTTCAATAATTGCCCAATCCAGTAGACAACCCAATGACGCGTGTTCTCGATTTTAGAAGTTATTAGACTTTAGTCTCAATTATTTATATTATGAATAACTTCATGAATTAAACTTTAATCCCATGAGCACATGCGTTTTTCTTGTTACATTGATTTGGTTTAAGATTTTTATAACTCGGTAATCTTTTGTTGCATTGTATATACTTACACTGAGTAAGCTTTGTACCTTTCGTCGTTTGTGAGTGTATACACTATTCTTTCCTCCTTGAAAACGTTGAATTCGTCGGTAATCTCTCTATTCTTTCATTTATTGTTCATTAATTGAGTTTATATCTTGAAATGTGTTACTTGAGCATGATTTTCATATATTGTTTTGACTCGAGAATTGCGTAAACTTTATGAAATGATCATAGGCCATCTTTGTTATATCACCCATATTGACCTTGACCACACCTTAAATGTTTTCCCTCGTTAACCCCTTTGAGCCTTAATATATCATTTTTTTTTCATAACCCCAATCCCATAACCAATTCCGCATTGGAGTTATTTACCATTCATACACCTTCCATACCTTTGTTTGGAATGTTACTTGGGATTGAATGTTGTGGTTGTGTTGCGGTTACAATTTAGGCATATGAGAGTGACAAAAGAAAAGAAAAAAAAATGTGAAAAAAGAGATGAAAAAGAGAAAGAAGAAAAGAAAAAGCAAACAGTGAGAAAAAGAAGAAAATAAAAGAAAGATAAAGTTGTATATGTTGTATATAGTTCAATAAGGTTTGATTGCTCTCTAAATTGTTATATTTAATGCTTATTGCCCGCATTTTCCCATTTTCCCGAGTTTTCATTTCCGAACACTTTGAGTCCGTATATACATTCCTTCATTTTGTACCCTAGCCAAACCAACATTACAACCCTATTAAAGTTCTGTGTGATCTTAAGTAGATGTAATTCAAAGGTTTAAATAGTTTTGATAATCTGTGAAAATGCATTCCTCCTCTTTTTATGGGTGGTATCTTTCATTGAGATTACAATTTTTAATTTCATATATAACGTTCTTCATTTGTGACATGTGTGCGGCCTAGTTTCCCCTTACATTTGCTCTTTGTGCCCACATGTTCCACTTGTTAACTCCCTTTTTCAAGTGAATTAACTTGATGAGTATAATGCCCGTGAGGATTGAATATGTGTATGCTTTAATGTTTATCCGATTTATTTAAGTTTTTCCCAAATCACACTTTGCATGTGCTCGTTCCCCTCCCACATTTTAAAGTTTTGATTCTATGAGATGCATTCTATAATGTCAATGATTTGGACTTTTGTTTGAATTCGTTCAATGTGATAATAATGTGTATGAAATACTTTTCGTTATTGTTGGGCTTGTCGCATGTTGAATTGGGCATATTTTGAGAAAACCATGATATGTTTGTGGGTATCATCCCTGAAAACCCTCACGAGATGACACTCGTCCACTAGGGTAACCTAGGGGTCTAACGGCTTATTGCATACGCTAAATGCAATCGAATCGCCCGCGAAAGTGGCCTTATGCTTTTATACCATACTTTTTTACTATCTCCTGCTTTTAGTTTGCTTTTAGTTCTTGTTGCATCCTATTTCATTGCTAGGGACTAGCAATGTGTAAGTTAGGGGGTGTGATACGACGCAAATATTGCGTATTTCATCCCTCGAATCTACGCATTTTAGCCCCCTAGGGTGCCTTAATCTCTATATTTAAGTCCGTTAACCAGACAACCTCGGTTTATATTGTTAACATGCTATATGAGGTATAATTGGTCTTTTGTAGGTATTTAGGTACTAAGTATGAAGTTCGGACGCATTCCGCTCAAGTTCGTTACGCAATTGCACGTTCAAGGGCATTTTAATCTTTCCACATTTTGGGAACATGGACCATCATCTTCACGGATGTTGTATCACTCCTCGCAAGCTTCATGTGGCCGCGAATGTTGAGCGAATCCGAGGCTGTATGAAGAAGTTACAGCGTTTCTAGCTGAAGGGAAAACCAAACACACCAAAACATGAGAAAATTGAAGCAGCCCTGCTTGATCGATCGATCGATCCTTCACTTTTGGCCATCGTGGGGAGACAGTGGGCATGGTTTTCAACCATCGATCGATCGATCCTTTTGATCGATCGATTGATCCCCTGTTTTCTGAAGATATTTTGCCTTTTCTTTTATTTTTCCTTTTCTTTTCTAATTTTATTCAACTTACTATATAAACCCATTTTTGTGTAAATATCATATATAATTTGTTTTTAGGTTAGAATAGCTTAGGGTTTTGGAGGTTTGGGGAGTTCTTCTTCATTTCTTCTTGGTTTGACACCCTTTTGGGTTTGTAAGTTGACTATTCATCTCCCCTACCATTTAATTTAATTGTATTTCCTTTATTGCCATTACTGTAGTTTAATTACATGTTTTTATAATTAGGTTTACATGCTTTCTTTCCTTTCTTTCTAGTGTAGTTTTATCGCATTTATTTACCGCTTTCCTTTATCGCGTTTTTAATATGCTTTCTAGCTAAGTTAGTCTAGGTTGTGTGGGATTGAACTCATTCCAGGTTAACATGTTATTTGCTTTGGTGATGGAGCTTACGGGTCTATTTTGGGTGCGTTGTCCTAGTTATTACTCCTAGGGGATTTGACGGGGCATATCATGTATGTTCCGTGCTTACGACCTTGCGTGCGTAAATTCTGGGGTATTTTTTGATGCCAAAATTGGATTAGGCATTTATGCGAATTTAGGGGCATGACAACCCTTGGTTCAATTAACTGTCGAAACGAGACGCATTTGTTATAACTCGTCGACCCATGTAACCATTTTATACTAATAAATCGGGTGAGGGATATTCGACGCAACCTATAGTTTTCACTCGCTTTCTTAATCTAGCTTTATTTTCCGATGCCTAGATTAATATTTCCCTTTTATGCATCTTTTCCCTTTTTGTGTATAATCATCGTTTACACTTTTATTTAGGAATATTAAATCCTATAAATTCTAGCAACTCGTCTCTGTGGATTTTCTTTACCCGACGTACCACTATACTCACCCGTTGAGTGTTGTCGTAATTTAGGTTTTTGTATAGTTCTGGTGAACCGAATTCAAGAAGACTGGCGCGCAGGTGACTCTCGCGCCGCGGTAAAACCCCATCTATCAGATGTGTTGTAAATTAAACGCACTAGGAGTATTTGCAAGACATATAGAAAGGTTGATTGGCTATAGTGGTGTCACAGGAATACGAATAACTAAATAATTAAATTGAATAAAAGAAAGGTTTAGAGCTAATTTATTATTGCTATCACATAATTGGACTTGAATAATGGGGTGGATTAGTTGTGTGGGCGGTTAGTATTATTTTACTTTACTCGCATGTTCTCATATCGCATAATTTAAAATACCCTATTGTAATATTTATCATGTATGATGCTTATGTATAGATTCACGGATCCTAATTGGGAAGAGTAACTGGTATTCATGTAGTGGGCTCTGACCAATTGTGTTGACTAACATTCCAGGTATAGTTGTTGGAATAGCTGCATAAAATGGATTGGAGATTTGTGGAGTAAAACTGGAGTTTTATTTTATTCCATCGTTTTATTTATGAGATAGTTATTTATCAATTTGATAGGCCATTCGGTTCCACAGTTGTTTACGATTTACTGTTGGAGATTTGTTGTTGGATTATTCATTTAATTATTAATTTATCTTTTGGAGATAAGTTTTATTTTGGAGTTAGTATGGTGATGAATTTTATTGTGTGGATGTTTATATTCATTGGATTTAATTTCAGATTATATCTTATGGAAAATAAATTCAGTGTCTCATATTTCTGTCACATACTAAGAATGGCATTTTAATTTTAACACCCGGCATAGTTTAGCAGCAGGGACTGACCACCTCCAATGTCAAAATACGTCGGGTGTCACAGTTGGTATCATAGCACGGTATTAGGTATCGTAGGTTTTGAGTTCGTTTATATTTTGCGTTATTGATTTTTTATTCCCTTTGTTGATTCGTATGCTCTAAGCTATTGGGCCAATTATACGTGCTAGTTGTGTTTCTTAGGGATAGGATGTTTTATTTTAAGGCCATTGTAGTAATTGAGGTTAGAAGTAGTATTTTGATGTGTGGATCCTTAGAGTTGATTTTGGAGACGAGATTTATTTTTTAGACCATTAGTAAAGATGTTAGGTTTCTTTAGTATCGATGTGGTGATGTGATTTGACTTGAGGACTTAAGCGTTGTGATGGCTTTTGGAGATAGAATCGAGTAGTGATTCGTGAGAGATCATGATACGCCATTATTTTCATAGTTATTCTTATATATATATATATATATATATATATATATATATATATATATATATATACACACATATATATATATATATATATATATATATATATACTTAAGATATATATTTTACTTTTTGTCGTGGGTATGTGCATATAGTAGGGGTGTTCGCAGTCCGGTCCGGGCCGATTTTTAGGATTTTTAAGTACCGGATCGATTAAACAGGTCCTAAAATAAATGGATTGAGACCGGACCGATTATATCGATCACCCGGCCCTAGTCGGTCCGGTTGTTTATAGGTTCAATTCGGTCTAACTTGCCGGTCCTAATCTTATTAAATTAAACGTTTTTAAAATAAAAATTATCTTTAAAAATATCCAAACTTGTTTAGATTTAAGGTCCTAAGAAACTCTCCAAATTTCTCCATATTCTGGTATAAAATCATGTGTATACAACCAGTTACTGAAAATATGTAGGTATCCCTATCAGATCATGTTAATACGATTTATCAATACACAGAAATGGAGTAACAACAACAAATAGAGTAACAACAGCAAGTTCACATGGCTTAAGCCATGAACACCAAATGGAGTAACAGCATCAAGTTCCAGTGATGATTCACTCATAAAAAAAATATCTTGGCATCATATATCTGAATAGTTAATATGATTTTTGAAACAAAGAACTTGAGAATCTTCAAATGGAGTAACAATGGTCATGGGACACAGCAAATAAAAATCGCAAGTAACAACAGCAACATAAAATCAGAGGAGGAGATCGATTGGGTTTCCTCAGTCAAAAACTAAAATGAAAATGCATAAACATAAAATGAAATTTCATCAGAGATGAAAACTAATCGGTTTGTATTTCCTCTGTCGGCGAGAGAGAGAAAACTTGAGAGAAGAGCAGCGACAAATCTGTCTTGTCTGAACATATGAGAGAGAGGAGAACAAATGTGAGCGTGCGTGTGTTGTTAAATCAGGGTTCCTTTCTTTTTTTTAAGATGCATACCCCCAAGTCGCATGTTATAATATATGTATAGATATAATTAAATACATATATATTAATAGTAATCGATCCGAGTCGATCCAGACCGGGTATTTAATAAGGGAAACCGAGGACCGGACCGATTAGATCGGTTTGTAAAAAAAATGGACGGTCTAATTGGTCCGGACCATTCAGTTTTTAAACACCCCTAGCATATAGGATTGGATGTATGGGCACTCAATCGTGTCATTATACAAGTAGGCATATATGAGCCTTATTTTTTTGTGCGACTTTCCGTTTTACGTTTACGCTTCGATGAATTCCGAGGACTATATTACTATATTAGTGGGGGCGAACCTAATACTTTGGGTTTTCGAAGGATCAATTTAAAGTTATTAAATCATAAATTGTTAAATAGTTAATGGTTATAACTTAAAATTGGCAATTTTTACTAAAATGTGAAATTTGGATGTTTTCGAACTTATAAAAATGTGGAATCGTGTAGACATGTCAATTTGGACTTAATTATTAATAAGATAACTTTTTATTAGTGGGATTATAAAATTATTTTTAGAATTCAATTTAAACCATTTTGATGAAAATAAAATAAAATATTAATTTTATGGGATGAATATACCTAAGTTATTATAACAAGCTGGTAGAAATTTTGACGTCATTTTCAATGCATATCATTTTATTTGTACTTTGAATTCGACTATGAGCCGTAGATTTAAAGAAAATAGTGGATCTTATCTTTTCAAGGTGCTTTGAATCAGCTCATTTGGACTTCCGTGGAAGGAGTAATGGCCATTTTAGTAAAAGGTATTTAATCTGTCAGAATAATAGATTTGTGTGAATTTGACACCACTTCAAACACAACCCGTTTTATTTGTACTTTGAATTCAACTATGAGTCATAAATTTAAATAAATGTACGGATCTTGCCTTTCCAATGAGCTTTGAATCAGGTCATTTAATAACCTTTTTAGTAAAAGGTGTTTAAGCTGTCATAATATTAGATTTGTGCGAATTTGAGATTTTTAAGAATTCTAATGGGATAATGACTCTTATATTTTTATCTATTGTGACACCCCGCCTAATTAAATACCGGGCGATCACTCCTTTATTAAATTAAATCAAGGTAAACAGTTGGTTCATTCTCAGCATCACTGTCGATAAAAATAATTTTTCCAATTTAACATCCTAAATAATTAAGCTAAGTGTCAAAACATTTTTCATACAAACTTCCAAATTTTATTAAAGAAAAGATTTTATTAATACCAAAACAACATTTCTACATTATAGAATCACACCACGAAATCTAAATAAAACCATACATTCACCAATCGAATTTCAATGATATAAAGCTAAAATCATAAACCATCCTGAAACAAATCCCATAGACAATACTGGAATAACTGAAATATAAAAATCCCCAACAATAAATGAAATGATAAAAAGGGCGACACGTGCCCCATAAATGAGAGTAATAGGAGTGGAGTCAATGACAGAAGCCGTCTACTCAAGGGACCTGCAACTCCCACCTAAGCTGCAGCTCGTTCTTCTCAAAGAATCCTAAGCAAGACGCCCCTGTGGCTGGGCACCTGAAAATATACATATATATACAAGAGAGAGAGAGAGAAAAGGAAACGGGTCAGGGCCCGAAAGTGTGTTTGATTTTAGAATACGTTAAGCAAGTATTTAAATTGATACAGGCCAATGCAACTTCATATTAGTTCGTCTCTCTCTTGAGAAATACTCACCTCTCTTCTAATGTGCACTCCTATCGTACTAGCCTTCCCAATGGTTCGTTTATCTTAACTTACTCAAATGTTTTCAAAAACTGAACGATAACAATGTTATAAAAAGGTTACTTTCAATTTGTAGTATTCCTCTCGTTTTAGCTTCATTAAATTATAAGATTTCCCGTACCTTTTCATATTTTCACAAAACAAGTATTTAATAATTTGAGTCAACAACCACGTTCTACTTATCAAATCACAGTAGGCAGTTCAAAGTTTATAACCTCATATATATTAACTACTCGCATAAAATATATATATAATGGCACCCCAACTAAACTATGGTGCGGGCATACTCTGCTATCCAATCCCCGTATCGCTCACATAAAGGGAAATACAAGTTCGGAATCACTCTCGAACTGTATTAACATATACAAAACAACGTTGAGGCGAAGCATAGATTTCCAAGTCCAAGAGGTCAGTACATACCCACACGTCTCTTAGGACCGTCCGACTATCAATTTAATAGCCCGTACCTAGGATCTCTATCTTCTAGGGTACAATTCAATATCCCCATAAAGCAACACAGGATACGATCGTCCCAGCGCGGTAACCTCAGGGATAGCAAGTAGCGCGGGTACGTTTTTCACATGTATATAATATATGTACACACATTCATATAAATATACCGATTTCATCATATTAATATAGGTCACTCTCATTACCCATAATTACAACCTTTGTCCTAAATTTCACCTTATTAGTATAACGTATAAGGTTTCGCCTCTAACCTTAATTCGAAGGGTTTTCTCACTCATTACCTAATACTCATGGGTTATAACTTTACAAATTCTAAAATTCAGTAAATAACTTCATTTAATTCCAACGTAACTCTCTTACGCACCTCACCCTTAAGTTTCATAAATCTAACAACCTAGAGTAAATATCCCATAATTACCCTCTTCGTTGAAGATTAAAGGTTCTAACATATGTCCATATACCCTACTGGTCCTCAATATCTCCCAAATCATTTTATTTAGAATGCCCAAGGTTTATTCCACGATAAATTAATTCAACTAATTAAACAAGGGGAATAATAGGCTGCCAGGGAGGGTCGATCGATCGACGTATGGGGGTCGACCGATCGATCCTTCGATCGATCGACGCTCTAGGGTCGATCGATCGATCGAGCAGGTCTGTGAAAATTCTGCAGAAATTGCAGTGACGGGGTTGCTTAAGTTTCTTCATCAAAACTCATATTTTCCAACTCTAATTGACCCAAAAGTCTACTGCTTACATCCTAACATAATTCCAGGTATCTTTAACGATCAGCATGCGTATCTACATCAATAAACATGATTAAACAACCTAATATTTCATCTAATCATCAAGAACCCTACAGTTTTTTTTTTAACCTTTGTTCTAATTAGTTTTCTCCAGAAATTACTTCTAACAAATCATCATAATTTCGTGGGTTAAACATCTACTTCGCATATTAACTTTCAGAATAAGGTTCATATGATTTCTACATGCAAATCCCTATCAAAATTAGGTTTTCTTCCATGGATTATACTCTTAATCATTCCTACACTAACATGATTATTGCACCAACGAAAATACGCAAGTTAAACACTTGCCTGGGATTTCAGAGGTCTGGTTTCCTGCTGATATTGGTGTGGCTGCGTTCTCCTCCTCGCGATCTACGCGTTGGTGGTGACGGTGGTGCAAAAGGTGGTGTTTTTGGCCTTGAATCACCTAGCAAGGTCTCTCCTCTCTTCTCCACTAGCCGTCTTAGGGTTCTGAATGATCTAACCCTAAAAGGCTGACTTAAATGGCTGCTAAGGATGGCTGAAATTCGTGGGTTTAATTACCCTAATTTGTAAAATGACCAAAACGCCCTCCCGGGTCACTAATTAAGCCTAAAAACATCCCGAGACCCAAACTAAACCCCCGGGTACACTTTTCTGACTATCTAGACCCTTCCGGACGCGTTGGCGCACTCAAAACGACCATACGGACAACTTATAAAATATTCACTTTTTAATTAACATAATTAGTCCCGACGTGACACGAGCACGTCCCGACTTAATTTTCCGAAATAGTCATTTGATTCACTTATGACATTCAATATAACCAATATAACATATTACTATGCTCATTAGTAAATATTCAACAATTTTTCCATAATTACTAACTCTAGTCACGTTAATAATTATAACATAATTAATTTCCGGATTTTTTTATTAAATAAATCCCCAAATTAATTATAGCATAAAAATACGGGGTATTACATACTTCCCCCCTAATAACGGAATTTCGTCCCGAAATTCGGAAAATAAGGCATACCTGGTAAAAACAACTCTGGATATCTCTCGCGCATATCTGCCTCACGCTCCCAAGTGGATTCCTCCACATTATGATGTTCCCACTGGACCCGCACGAGTGGAACTATCTTCGACCTCAATCTCCTCTCACTGTAATCTAGAATAGCCACCGGTCTCTCCTCGTAAGAGCTATCCGACTGCAAGTCGATCTCATCTATCGCAATGTGAGTATGGGCCATATCATCTCGAAGGTATCGTCTCAACGACGAGATGTGGAATACATCGTGGATGCGATGTAAATATTCTGGCAAGCCCAACCTGTACGCTACTGGCCCAATTCTCTCGATGATGGGAAATGGTCCTACGTACCTCGGAGCCAACTTTCCCTTCTTCCCGAACCTCATCACTCCTTTCATAGGAGATACACGCAACAACACTTGATCTCCCACATTAAACTCCCGGAAAAATCGTTTTGCATCGGCGTAGCTCTTCTGTCTGTCTTGGGCTACCCGAATACGACTCCTGATTATCTCAATCCTCGCGGAGGTCTCCTGGATCACTTCTGGTCCTAATAACTTGTTGTCCCCCACTTCGAGCCAACAGGTTGGAGAGCGACAAGGCCTGCCGTACAAAGCTTCAAATGGAGCCATGCCAATCGTAAACTGATAGGAGTTATTATAAGCAAACTCGACCAGTGGAAGATGTGGCTCCCAACCTCCCCCGAAGTCGAGGATACACATACGTAGCATATCTTCCAACATCTGATTAGTACGCTCTGTCTGTCCATCTGTCTGTGGGTGGTAAGCTGAACTCAGTCTCAACTCTGTACCCATAGCCTCCTGAAAGCTTTCCCAGAAACGCGACACAAAAATCTTGTCTCTGTCTGACACAATATTCAGGGGCACCCCATGTAATCTGACAATCTCAGCGATGAATAGTTGGGCATACTGACCCGTGGTATAATCTATCCTTACTGGCAGAAAATGAGCCACCTTTGTCAGACGGTCTACAATCACCCAGATAGAATAGTGGCCTCGCTGTGATGTAGGCAACCCTGTAATGAAGTCCATGGAAATACTTTCCCACTTTCACGCAGGTACTTCCAACGGCTGAAGTAATCCCGACGGTTTCTGGTGGTCCACCTTCACCATCTGGCAAGTAGAACATTTGGACACAAATTCAGCGATGTCCTTCTTCATCCCACTCCACCAGTACTGACGTCTCATATCCTGGTACATCTTATCGCCTCCCTGTATGTACAGCAAATCGGGACCCATGAGAATGAGTCATCACCTCATGACGTAGCTCTGCTCCTTCTGGAACCACTAATCTCCCATTAAACCGCAACCCTCCATCCGAACTAACAGAATAGGACTCAGCACCCTCGGTTAGAAGTCGTACAATCTGCTCCTGACAAAATGGGTCTGTGGTCTGTGCCTGTATCACCCTCGTAACAATCTCAGGTGTGACTGTCATCACGGATATGAAAGAACGTGCTACTGCGTCTTGGTGACCCAACTCCTTCCATTTTGCTTTCCAGATGTCCGCCACATCATCAACCGGTCTACGGCTCAACGCATCAGCAACTACGTTGGCTTTCCCCGGATGATACTGTATATCAAACTGGTAATCTTTTACAAACTCTAACCATCTGCGCTGACGCATATTCAGCTCCCGCTGAGTGAACAGGTACTGCAGTGACTTATGGTCTGTGAACAAACGGAATTTCTCGCCCAATAAATAGTGCCTCCAAATTCTCAATGCAAAGACGACCGCAGCTAACTCCAGGTCGTGGGTGGGGTAATTCTTCTCATGCGGCTTAAGCTTGCAGGAAGCAAAAGCTATAGCCTTCTCTTCCTGCTGAAGTACTCCCCCAAGTCCTCGTAAGGACGCATCTGTGTAAACCAGGTACTCTACACCCGGCTTCGGTAGAGCAAGGACTGGTGCCGAAGTAAGCTTGTCCTTCAGCTCGTCAAAAGCTAACTGACAAGCGTCATCCCAAACATATGGTACCCCCTTGCGAGTCAGATTCGTCAATGGACCCGCTATTTTGTAGAACCCCCGAATGAACCTCCTGTAGTATCCGGCCAACCCCAAGAAACTACGCACTTCCGTCGGTGTCGTGGGCTGCCCCCACTCCCTCACCGCTGACACTTTGCTCGGGTCAACTGCTATCCCCTGCTCAGAAACAACATGGCCTAAGAATTGTACCTCTCGCAACCAGAATCCACACTTCTCGTACTTAGCATACAACTGATGTTCTCGTAGAGTCTGAAGAACCTGCCTCAAGTGTTCGGCATGCTCCTCCTCGGAGCGTGAATATATCAAGATATCATCTATGAAGACGATGACGAACTGATCCAAGAACTCTCTGAACACTCGGTTCATCAAGTCCATGAAAACGGCTGGGGCATTTGTGAGTCCGAACGGCATCACCCTGAACTCATAGGACCCATATCTCGACAAGAAGGCAGTCTTCGAAACATCCTGCTCTCTAATTCGTAACTGATGGTACCCCGACCTCAGATCTATCTTCGAAAAGAAAGTTGCTCCCCTTAACTGGTCGAACAGATCATCGATTCGAGGCAATGGATACTTGTTCCTTATCGTGACCTTGTTTAACTCCCGGTAGTCCACACACAATCTCAGTGAGCCATCTCTCTTCTTCACAAATAAGACTGGAGCGCCCCACGGTGATGTACTCCTACGAATGAAACCCTGACCTAATAGCTGCTCAATCTGATCTCGTAGCTCTCGCATCTCTGCCGGAGCCATACGGTACGGTGCGCGTGCTATAGGTCTCGTATCCGGCAATAAGTCTATAACGAAGTCTATCTCACGACTGGGCGGTAGGCCTGGTATCTCCTGAAACACATCGGAATACTCCCTAACAACTGGGATCGAATCCAAAGGAATCACAACCTCCTTAGAGGTATCCTCCTCAATGTAATATAAATGAGCGGTCGAACCTCCCTCTGGGCGAGGCATCGCTACTACAAACATCTCTTGCCCCGGAATGGCAAAAACAATGCTCCCACCGAAGTAATCAATCATGGCTCTATAAGATGCGAGCCAATCCATACCAATAATCACGTCATGCTCGTGCATGTCTAAGACTAGCATGTCTGCAGGCAATACCAAGCTACCAATCTCTATCCCTACTCCCCGGCATATAAAGAATATAAGTGACCCACTCCCCAGTGGTGAGTCGACACACGTTACGGTGCTCTCTGCTGTGGCTAACAATCCTAAGGACTTCGCAAAATGCGTAGCTATAAAACAGTGCGTTGCCCCCGTATCAAACAAAACTTTACCCATAGTACCATGGATAGGAAACATACCCTCAATCGCGGGTGGTGCCTGTGGAGCTACTGCCTGGTGGACGTTATAGACACGTCCGTACTGTAATTGCCCCTACTGCACTGGAGCTGTTGGAATGGCTGGTAGGGCTGGCATCTGGGCTGGAGCTGGAAGGGCAGGTGGAAAGAGTGGTCTCTGCGGCTCATTACGGGCTCCCTGCTGCTGTGGGGCCCTATCGCCCTCTGGGCAATCCTGACGCTTATGGCCGTGCTTGCCACACACAAAACACCGGCCTCTGAAATTACCTCCCCTCTGTCCCTGCTGACCACGGCCTTGCTGGCCGTTACCTCCACGCCATTGGCCCTGTTGGCCCTGATGTGCACGCTGTTGACCTTGCTGGCCCTGCTGTTGACCCTGCGGTCGGTGTTGGCCCTGCTGGCCCTGCTGATTAGGCTGACCCTGATGGCCCTGCCTGAATCCCCCGAATCCCTGCCTAGAATCACCTGAACGGAATCGCTTAGCAGGGTCCCCCTGATGGGAACTCTGCTCGTGCTGACGAGTCTGTCCCTGAGTTGGTGCCCCACTGGCACTATTACCCCCGGTCCTGCCCTGCTGGCTGGACTCTCCTGCTCTCTTGCTTCCCTGAAGATGGAAGCGGTGATCCTGGCAATGTAGTAGCGCTGCATTGAGTACGTCAGTGAAAGTACTCAGGGATAGATTCCCAATAAGGTGCTGACGGATCCTCCAAGCTAACCCGTCGACGAACAGCAAAACTTTCTTGCTCTCAGTGGGTGCCTCATCCGGCACAATAGTGAGAAGTCTCGTGAACTCCTCCTCATACTCGGCTACAGTAAGGTTCTCCTGCTTCAGATTTAGCAATTTCCGCCTCATCTCAGTCTGCACTGCGGGTGGAAAGTACTTGCGGTCAAACCGCTCCCAGAACATCTGAATAGGAATCGTGTCCCTCTCCTCCAAAGTAGTAGTGGACTCCCACCACTGTAATGTGGCTCCCACCAGTTTAAAAGAGGCCAATAGCTGCTTCTGCACTTCGGTGCACTCATACATACGGAGGTGCCGCTGGATGTCCTTCTTCCATTGGCTGACAGTAATAATATCGGAGCTACCAGAAAACTCAGGGGGATGTGCTTTCTGAAAAGCATCCCGAACTCTCTCCCATGCAGATGGAAGCTGTGCTGGTACTGGCGCCACTGCTTGGACCTGTGGTGGAGCCTGCTGAATCACCGCTATCGCGGCATTTACCGCCTGAGCAACGATGGCGGCTACCTCATTCGCATTCATAGTGCCGGGTGCCGGAGCTGCTGGCTGGTCGGCTTGGGCACGCCTATCTTTCGGAGTACGTCTCAGAGGCATCTGAAACGTGAACAAGTTTATTAGTCTACAGTTATCAACAAATCTCGAATCGATGATCTGTTCGACCAGTTAAGAGGAGCAACTTTCTTTTCAAAGATAGATCTGAGGTCGGGGTACCATCAGTTAAGGATTAGAGAGCAGGATGTTTCAAAGACTGCCTTCTTGTCGAGATATGGGTCTTACGAGTTCAGGGTGATGCCGTTTGGACTCACAAATGCCCCAGCCGTTTTCATGGACTTGATGAACCGAGTGTTCAGAGAGTTCTTGGATCAGTTCGTCATCGTCTTCATAGATGATATCTTAATATATTCACGCTCCGAGGAGGAGCATGCCGAACACTTGAGGCAGGTTCTTCAGACTCTACGAGAACATCAGTTGTATGCTAAGTACGAGAAGTGTGGATTCTGGTTGCGAGAGGTACAATTCTTGGGCCATGTTGTTTCTGAGCAGGGGATAGCAGTAGACCCGAGCAAAGTGTCAGCGGTGAGGGAGTGGGGGCAGCCCACGACACCGACGGAAGTACGTAGTTTCTTGGGGTTGGCCGGATACTACAGGAGGTTCATTCGGGGGTTCTCCAAAATAGCGGGTCCATTGACGAATCTGACTCGCAAGGGGGTACCATATGTTTGGGATGACGCTTGTCAGTTGGCTTTCGACGAGCTGAAGGACAAGCTTACTTCGGCACCAGTCCTTGCTTTACCGAAGCCGGGTGTAGAGTACCTGGTTTACACAGATGCGTCCTTACGAGGACTTGGGGGAGTACTACAGCAGGAAGAGAAGGCTATAGCTTTTGCTTCCCGCAAGCTTAAGCCGCATGAGAAGAATTACCCCACCCACGACTTGGAGTTAGCTGCGGTCGTCTTTGCATTGAGAATTTGGAGGCACTATTTATTGGGCGAGAAATTTCGTTTGTTCACAGACCATAAGTCACTGCAGTACCTGTTCACTCAGCGAGAGCGGAATATGCGTCAGCGCAGATGGTTAGAGTTTGTGAAAGATTACCAGTTCGATATACAGTATCATCCGGGGAAAGCCAACGTAGTTGCTGATGCGTTGAGCCGTAGACCGGTTGACGATATAGCGGACATCTGGAAAGCAAAGTGGAAGGAGTTGGGTCACCAAGACGCAGTAGCACGTTCTTTCATATCCGTGATGACAGTCACACCCGAGATTGTTACGAGGGTGATACTGGCACAGACCACATACCCGTTTTGTCAGGAGCAGATTGTACGACTTCTAGCCGAGGGTGCTGAGTCCTATTCTGTTAGTTCGGATGGAGGGTTACGGTTTAATGGGAGATTAGTGGTTCCAGAAGGAGCAGAGCTACGTCATGAGGTGATGACTCATTCTCATGGGTCCCGATTTGCTGTACATCCGGGAGGCGATAAGATGTACCAGGACATGAGACGTCAGTACTGGTGGAGTGGGATGAAGAAGGACATCGCTGAGTTTGTGTCCAAATGTTCTACTTGCCAGCTGGTGAAGGTGGACCACCAGAAACCGTCGGGATTACTTCAGCCGTTGGAAGTACCTGCGTGGAAGTGGGAAAGTATTTCCATGGATTTCATTACAGGTTTGCCTACATCACAGAGGGGTCATGATTCTATCTGGGTGATTGTAGACCGTTTGACCAAGGTGGCTCATTTTCTGTCGGTGCGAACAGATTATACCACGGGTCAGTATGCTCAGTTGTTCATCGCTGAGATCGTCAGATTACACGGGGTGCCCCTGAATATTGTATCAGATAGAGACAAGATTTTTGTGTCACGTTTCTGGGAAAGTTTTCAGGAGACTATGGGTACAGAGTTGAGACTGAGTTCAGCTTACCACCCACAGACAGATGGTCAGACGGAGCGTACTAATCAGATGTTGGAAGATATGCTACGCATGTGTATCCTCGATTTCGGAGGAGGTTGGGAGCCACATCTTCCACTGGTAGAGTTCGCTTATAATAACTCCTATCAGTTTACGATTGGCATGGCTCCATTTGAGGCTTTGTACGGCAGGCCTTGTCGTTCTCCAACCTGTTGGCTCGAGGTGGGGGACAACAAGTTATTGGGACCAGAAGTAATTCAGGAGACCTCCGCGAGGATTGAGATAATCAGGAGTCGTATTCGGGTAGCCCAAGACAGGCAGAAGAGCTACGCCGATGCGAAACGGTTCTTCCGGGAGTTTAATGTGGGAGATCAAGTGTTGTTGCGTGTATCTCCTATGAAAGGAGTGATGAGGTTCGGGAAGAAGGGAAAGTTGGCTCCGAGGTACGTAGGACCATTTCCCATCATCGAGAGAATTGGGCCAGTAGCGTACAGGTTGGGCTTGCCAGAACATTTACATCGCATCCACGATGTATTCCACATCTCGTCGTTGAGACGATACCTTCGGGATGATATGGCCCATACTCACATTGTGATAGATGAGATCGACTTGCAGTCGGATAGCTCTTACGAGGAGAGACCGGTGGCTATTCTAGATTACAGTGAGAGGAGATTGAGGTCGAAGATAGTTCCACTCGTGCGGGTCCAGTGGGAACATCATAATGTGGAGGAATCCACTTGGGAGCGTGAGGCAGATATGCGCGAGAGATATCCAGAGTTGTTTTTACCAGGTATGCCTTATTTTCCGAATTTCGGGACGAAATTCCGTTATTAGGGGGGGAGTATGTAATACCCCGTACTTTTATGCTATATTTAATTTGGGGATTGATTTAATAAAAATCCGAAAATTAATTATGTTATAATTATTAACGTGACTAGAGTTAGTAATTATGGAAAAATTGTTGAATATTTACTAATGAGCATAGTAATATGTTATATTGGTTATATTGAATGTCATAAGTGAATCAAATGACTATTTCGGAAAATTAAGTCGGGACGTGCTCGTGTCACGTCGGGACTAATTATGTTAATTAAAAAGTGAATATTTTATAAGTTGTCCGTATGGTCGTTTTGAGTGCGCCAACGCGTCCGGAAGGGTCGAGATAGTCAGAAAAGTGTACCCGGGGGTTTAGTTTGGGTCTCGGGATGTTTTTAGGCTTAATTAGTGACCCGGGAGGGCGTTTTGGTCATTTTACATATTAGGGTAATTAAACCCACGAATTTCAGCCATCCTTAGCAGCCATTTAAGTCAGCCTTTTAGGGTTAGATCATTCAGAACCCTAAGACGGCTAGTGGAGAAGAGAGGAGAGACCTTGCTAGGTGATTCAAGGCCAAAAACACCACCTTTTGCACCACCGTCACCACCAACGCGTAGATCGCGAGGAGGAGAACGCAGCCACACCAATATCAGCAGGAAACCAGACCTCTGAAATCCCAGGCAAGTGTTTAACTTGCGTATTTTCGTTGGTGCAATAATCATGTTAGTGTAGGAATGATTAAGAGTATAATCCATGGAAGAAAACCTAATTTTGATAGGGATTTGCATGTAGAAATCATATGAACCTTATTCTGGAAGTTAATATGTGAAGTAGATGTTTAACCCATGAAATTATGATGATTTGTTAGAAGTAATTTCTGGAGAAAACTAATTAGAACAAAGGTTAAGAAAACTGTAGGGTTCTTGATGATTAGATGAAATATTAGGTTGTTTAATCATGTTTATTGATGTAGATACACATGCTGATCGTTAAAGATACCTGGAATTATGTTAGGATGTAAGCAGTAGACTTTTTGGGTCAATTAGAGTTGGAAAATATGAGTTTTGATGAAGAAACTTAAGCAACCCCGTCACTGCAATTTCTGCAGAATTTTCACAGACCTGCTCGATCGATCGATCGACCCTAGAGCGTCGATCGATCGAAGGATCGATCGGTCGACCCCCATACGTCGATCGATCGACCCTCCCTGGCAGCCTATTATTCCCCTTGTTTAATTAGTTGAATTAATTTATCGTGGAATAAACCTTGGGCATTCTAAATAAAATGATTTGGGAGATATTGAGGACCAGTAGGGTATATGGACATATGTTAGAACCTTTAATCTTCAACGAAGAGGGTAATTATGGGATATTTACTTTAGGTTGTCAGATTTATGAAACTTAAGGGTGAGGTGCGTAAGAGAGTTACGTTGGAATCAAATAAAGTTATTCACTAAATTTTAGATTTGTAAGGTTATAACCCATGAGTATTAGGTAATGAGTGAGAAAACCCTTCGAATTAAGGTTAGAGGTGAAACCTTATACGTTATACTAATAAGGTGAAATTTAGGACAAAGGTTGTAATTATGGGTAATGAGAGTGACCTATATTAATATGATGAAATTGGTATATTTATATGAATGTGTGTACATATATTATATACGTGTGAAAACGTACCCGCGCTACTTGCTATCCCTGAGGTTACCACGCTGGGACGATCATATCCTGTGTTGCTTTATGGGGATATTGAATCGTACCCTAGAAGATAGAGATCCTAGGTACGGGCTATTAAATTGATAGTCGGACGGTCCTAAGAGACGTGTGGGTATGTACTGACCTCTTGGACTTGGAATCTATGCTTCGCCTCAACGTTGTTTTGTATATGTTAATACAGTTCGAGAGTGAATCCGAACTTGTATTTCCCTTTATGTGAGCGATACGGGGATTGGATAGCAGAGTATGCCCGCACCATAGTTTAGTTGGGGTGCCATTATATATGTATTTTATTCGAGTAGTTAATATATATATGAGGTTATAAACTTTGAACTGCCTACTGTGATTTGATAAGTAGAACATGGTTGTTGACTCAAATTATTAAATACTTGTTTTGTGAAAATATGAAAAGGGCACGGGGAAATCTTATATTTAATGAAGCTAAAACGAGAGGAATACTTCAGATTGAAAGTTATATTTTTATAAAACATTGTCATCGTCCGGTTTTATACACATATGAATAAGTTGAGATAAACGAACCATTGGGAAGGTTAGTACGATAGGAGTGCACATTAGAAGAGAGGTGAGTATTTCTCAAGAGAGAGACGAACTAATATGATGTTGCATTGGCCTGTATCAATTTAAATACTTGCTTAACGTATTTTAAAATCAAACACACTTTCGGGCCCTGACCCGTTTCCTTTCTCTCTCTCTTCTGTGTATATATATGTATATTTTTCAGGTGCCCAGCCACAGGGGCGTCTTGCTTAGGATTCTTTGAGAAGAACGAGCTGCAGCTTAGGTGGGAGTTGCAGGTCCCTTGAGTAGACGGCTTCTGTCATTGACTCCACTCTTATTACTCTCATTTATGGGGCACGTGTCGCCCTTTTCATTATTTCATTTATTGTTGGAGATTTTATATTTCAGTTATTCCAGTTTTGTTTATGGGATTTGTTTCAGGATGGTTTATGATTTTAGTTTTATATTATTGACATTCGTTTGGTGAATGTATGGTTTTAATTAAATTTCGTGGTGTGATTCTCTATTGTAGAAATGTAGTTTTGTATTAATAAAATCTTTTCTTTAATTAAAATTTGGAAGTTTGTATGAAAAATGTTTTTGACACTTAGCTTAATTATTTAGGGTGTTAAATTGGAAAAATTATTTTTTTATCGACAGTGATGCTGAGAATGAACCAACTGTTTACCTTGATTTAATTTAATAAAGGAGTGATCGCCCGGTATTTAATTATACATTATAGAATCACACCACGAAATCTAAATAAAACCATACATTCACCAATCGAATTTCAATGATATAAAGCTAAAATCATAAACCATCCTGAAACAAATCCCATAGACAATACTGGAATAACTGAAATATAAAAATCCCCAACAATAAATGAAATGATAAAAAGGGCGACACGTGCCCCATAAATGAGAGTAATAGGAGTGGAGTCAATGACAGAAGCCGTCTACTCAAGGGACCTGCAACTCCCACCTAAGCTGCAGCTCGTTCTTCTCAAAGAATCCTAAGCAAGACGCCCCTGTGGCTGGGCACCTGAAAATATACATATATATACAAGAGAGAGAGAGAGAAAAGGAAACGGGTCAGGGCCCGAAAGTGTGTTTGATTTTAGAATACGTTAAGCAAGTATTTAAATTGATACAGGCCAATGCAACTTCATATTAGTTCGTCTCTCTCTTGAGAAATACTCACCTCTCTTCTAATGTGCACTCCTATCGTACTAGCCTTCCCAATGGTTCGTTTATCTTAACTTACTCAAATGTTTTCAAAAACTGAACGATAACAATGTTATAAAAAGGTTACTTTCAATTTGTAGTATTCCTCTCGTTTTAGCTTCATTAAATTATAAGATTTCCCGTACCTTTTCATATTTTCACAAAACAAGTATTTAATAATTTGAGTCAACAACCACGTTCTACTTATCAAATCACAGTAGGCAGTTCAAAGTTTATAACCTCATATATATTAACTACTCGCATAAAATATATATATAATGGCACCCCAACTAAACTATGGTGCGGGCATACTCTGCTATCCAATCCCCGTATCGCTCACATAAAGGGAAATACAAGTTCGGAATCACTCTCGAACTGTATTAACATATACAAAACAACGTTGAGGCGAAGCATAGATTTCCAAGTCCAAGAGGTCAGTACATACCCACACGTCTCTTAGGACCGTCCGACTATCAATTTAATAGCCCGTACCTAGGATCTCTATCTTCTAGGGTACAATTCAATATCCCCATAAAGCAACACAGGATACGATCGTCCCAGCGTGGTAACCTCAGGGATAGCAAGTAGCGCGGGTACGTTTTTCACATGTATATAATATATGTACACACATTCATATAAATATACCGATTTCATCATATTAATATAGGTCACTCTCATTACCCATAATTACAACCTTTGTCCTAAATTTCACCATATTAGTATAACGTATAAGGTTTCGCCTCTAACCTTAATTCGAAGGGTTTTCTCACTCATTACCTAATACTCATGGGTTATAACTTTACAAATTCTAAAATTCAGTAAATAACTTCATTTGATTCCAACGTAACTCTCTTACGCACCTCACCCTTAAGTTTCATAAATCTAACAACCTAAAGTAAATATCCCATAATTACCCTCTTCGTTGAAGATTAAAGGTTCTAACATATGTCCATATACCCTACTGGTCCTCAATATCTCCCAAATCATTTTATTTAGAATGCCCAAGGTTTATTCCACGATAAATTAATTCAACTAATTAAACAAGGGGAATAATAGGCTGCCAGGGAGGGTCGATCGATCGACGTATGGGGGTCGACCGATCGATCCTTCGATCGATCGACGCTCTAGGGTCGATCGATCGATCGAGCAGGTCTGTGAAAATTCTGCAGAAATTGCAGTGACGGGGTTGCTTAAGTTTCTTCATCAAAACTCATATTTTCCAACTCTAATTGACCCAAAAGTCTACTGCTTACATCCTAACATAATTCCAGGTATCTTTAACGATCAGCATGCGTATCTACATCAATAAACATGATTAAACAACCTAATATTTCATCTAATCATCAAGAACCCTACAGTTTTTTTTTAACCTTTGTTCTAATTAGTTTTCTCCAGAAATTACTTCTAACAAATCATCATAATTTCGTGGGTTAAACATCTACTTCACATATTAACTTCCAGAATAAGGTTCATATGATTTCTACATGCAAATCCCTATCAAAATTAGGTTTTCTTCCATGGATTATACTCTTAATCATTCCTACACTAACATGATTATTGCACCAACGAAAATACGCAAGTTAAACACTTGCCTGGGATTTCAGAGGTCTGGTTTCCTGCTGATATTGGTGTGGCTGCGTTCTCCTCCTCGCGATCTACGCGTTGGTGGTGACGGTGGTGCAAAAGGTGGTGTTTTTGGCCTTGAATCACCTAGCAAGGTCTCTCCTCTCTTCTCCACTAGCCGTCTTAGGGTTATGAATGATCTAACCCTAAAAGGCTGACTTAAATGGCTGCTAAGGATGGCTGAAATTCGTGGGTTTAATTACCCTAATTTGTAAAATGACCAAAACGCCCTCCCGGGTCACTAATTAAGCCTAAAAACATCCCGAGACCCAAACTAAACCCCCGGGTACACTTTTCTGACTATCTCGACCCTTCCGGACGCGTTGGCGCACTCAAAACGACCATACGGACAACTTATAAAATATTCACTTTTTAATTAACATAATTAGTCCCGACGTGACACGAGCACGTCCCGACTTAATTTTCCGAAATAGTCATTTGATTCACTTATGACATTCAATATAACCAATATAACATATTACTATGCTCATTAGTAAATATTCAACAATTTTTCCATAATTACTAACTCTAGTCACGTTAATAATTATAACATAATTAATTTCCGGATTTTTTTATTAAATAAATCCCCAAATTAATTATAGCATAAAAATACGGGGTATTACATCTATTTAAAGGGAGATTGTGAGAGGTAATTTTCAAACTCATATTAACCTATTTTCAATAGACTTCCTCTCCAAAAATACCTCCCATCTTTCATTAAAATCCAAACCTCCATTAAAGAATATTTTCAAGCTTATTTTTTAAGGACATATATTTACAAGATCATCCAAGAGACTATCTTTGTCAACTTCTCAAGAGGAAAACAACCACATCAATGTATTTTCCATACGACAACTTTGATCTGGCATGAATACTTCTATTGTTCCCCTTAAGAGTTGCATGTTTTCAATATTGCCTAGACATTAATTAATCATGTTTTTTAAAATTAATTAGGAAGATTAATTAGAGAAAGTGATAGTAAAAGTCGAGACAGTTTTTATTAAATCCAAAAATATGATTGAAGACTTGAAACAAGCGCATGCTTAGATTTGAGGTTTGGGTTCCGATAGAATTTTGGGATGATTCGTATGCTAGAATTAAAAATATGAACTTGGAATAATATTTCGACTCGTAAAATGACGATATTGATGTGAAGGTTATAGAACGAAATTATTGTTGTGTAACGTTATTACACATGGTAAAAATGGAATTATATGTTAATTGGTAAAATATCACTCGTATTAAATTTTGACACCATGGGAACGTTGAGACTTTGGGAGTAGTTATACTTTCACCCTTATTTTATAGGTTGCCTTCTAGATATGGAACTAGTAGGTAGACTTTGTTATTGTTCACACTTTTTAGGTATGGGACTAGTGAGTGTGTGCCCGTACGGTTGCGCATTTTCCTAAGTAGGGCCAGGTAGTACGCCATTACTTTATTTCTTTAGTCTAGGTGTGAGAGTAGGTGGTAAGTTTTGGTAGGAATTCTTCCTAGGTGATGGACTAGGTAATACTTATAGTTTGGTGATCTCTAGGTATAGAACTAGGGACGATTTTTATTGTGATACCCGAAATAAGGGTGGGACTAATAGAGAATAAGACAAATTGATTAAGAATTAATAATTAATGCCTAAGATAATAAATAGATATTAAAATGAATTTTTGTTGCGAGTATGTTCAAGGCTAACGAATTTGGGATGACCAGCTATAGTGAGGGGAATGGGTGTAATGTGTTGTAAGTTAAGCGCGCCAGAAGTATGTGCATGATCAATCGAAAGGTTGTCTGGATATAGTGTGTCACTCGAATGCGAATAATTAAATAATTAAATTGAGTAAGATAAAGGTTTATTATTAATTCACTTTTGTATTCACATAATTGGACTCTAAAAATGGGATGGCTTAGTGGTGTAGGTAGTTAGTATTGTTTTACTTCACTCACATATTCTTATATCGCATAATTTAAAATACTCTATGTAATATTTATCACGTATGATGCTTATATCTTGATTCACAGATCCTAATTAGGAGGAGGAGCTGGTATTCTTGTGGTGGACTCTGACCCATTATGTTGACTACTATTTCAGGTGTAGTTGCTAGAATCGCTATATAGGATGGTTTGGAGATTTTTGGAGTGCAATTGGAGTTTTATTTTATCGCTTTAGTAGTTTAGATTTATTTCATTCCAAAGTTTTATTTATGAGATAATTATTTATAAATTTGGTAGGATATTCGGTTCCACAGTTGTTTATGATTTTCAGTTAGAAATTTGTAGTTGGATTATTCATTTAAGTATTAATTTATCTTTTGGAGCTGAGTTTTATTTTGGAGTTAGCATGCTGGATAATTTTAATTTGTGGATGTTTATATTCGCTTGGGAATGCTTGAGGGTGTTTCTTGCTGAAGACGGAGTTGCGGTTCTTGTGGGTTTACTGCGGTTAATCCATTGCTTCTTCTAAGTTGCGAACTATGTGAGTGTTCTAAGTAATATTCATTGCAGATTTCTATAAGTGTTGTTACGTTTATTGAAATAAAGGTTTTGCCATTGCGGGGGATTTTTTCCTGAAATTTATGTGTCAGCAATTTTTGTTTGTTATGGTATGATATATACACCTAGATGCTTGTGTCTAGGGTTTAATTAAAATTGAATTTAATTTGTTTGATTTGGATTTAAATTTACAATCAATTAAATAAGTATTAAATTGAAAATTTGCGAGTCAACGAGCAATCAATATCACACTGCATTCACAAATCGGTATCAGAGCTTTTTAAGCAATCTTACATTTGCAAATTGTTACCAGAGCTTGTTGATCCAAGTTATCGAGTGATCCTTTTTCCGCAAAACCTTTATGATATTGATTTTTTTTTAAAATATGTTTTGAATTTTTTTGCAATGCTCCTAAATGAAAACTTATATAACCGGTTGCCAGTTTTTGACAATCTAATTATGCCTATTGGAAATACCGTGTGAAATCTCATTTAAAAGCAATTGATGAGAGAATTTGGGTTGTTTGTGAAAGAAGGTGGACTCCTCCAACTGTCACCACTAATAATGTAATTAATCTTAAGCTGTGACTGACTGGACTGAGAATGAATTTAAATGGAGCACTTTTAACTCTCGTGGGCTAAGTGAAATTTCTTAAGCCGTCACCCCTAACGAGTTTCGATGTATCATAATGTGCACCATGCCAAAAGAATCATGGGATGTTTTATAACTTACCCATGAAGGTATGAATGCAGTGAAAGAGTCTAAATTGCAAAATTTAACTACTCAATTTGAAATGATTACCATTCTTGAATCTGAGTGTTTTAATGAGTTTTACGCACGTTTGTCTGATATTATCAACACTAGTTTCAATCTCGGTGAGCACATTCCTGATGCACGAGTAGTTAAAAAGATTTTGAGATTATTGCCTAAACGTTTTTTCTCGAAAGTGACTGTGTTGAATTCCTTAGGAAATTTGAGCAATCTTAAGTTAGAAGAACTGGTAGGAGGCCTTCAGATATATGGAATTGACATGTATTCTGACACTGTCAAGCCAAAGGATAGAGGGATAGCACTTAGATCCCAGTCTAAGAAGAGTGAGAAAGTGTCCAAGAGAGAGAATAAAAAGAAAGTGAGACTTTGTGAGTCTGAGTCTGAGTCTGAGGGCGAGTTTGATTTTGATGACGTGGCCATGCTTGCTAAAAATTTCACAAAAATTCTCAAATTTTCCAAAGAAATTCTTCCAATAAAAGATTTTTTGAGAAAAATAAAACGAAAGATGAGGCCAAAGAGAGCGGTGAGAATGAGAATGAGAAAGAGAATGAGGAGAGATATTTTGAATCTAAAGGAAAGGGGCATAAGGCGTTTGAGTGTCCCACTGGGCTAAAGAGAAAGGGTAAGAAGATTGCCATGCTAGCAACTCTTAGTGATAGTGAGGAAGAGGTGAAGAATTATGGAGGTGAGTCTTCACATGGGATGTGTGTCTCCATTTTGGCAAGTCACGTGAGAACACTTAGTTTGTCGCACGACGATGAGTATACTTGTGCACGTGAGATCCCCGGTGATAGTTTGAGTGTTTCGAGTGAGGGTGAAAGTGAGTTTCGAAACGAAGGTGAAAGTGAGCTCCAAATAACATTTAGAAATTTGTGCACCGAGACCTTAAAGATGAAGAAGTTGAATAAGGAGTTAGGTCTTAAGGTGTTAGATTTGGAGAAAGAGATAGAGGTTTTGAGGCATTAGTGAGTCAACTCGAGAAGGTGAAGGTTATTTTGAGTGAGCAGTTGATCGTCATAGGTCGGGAAAAGAGTGAAATTGAAGCCCGTGGGTCACAACTAGAGAGAGATCTAAAAAGTGCTCGGGACGTAAAGGTCACTTTAGAGGATTCATCTAAGATGGTTGGAAAGATGCTCCTCGGTCCCGCTTTGGGTAATATTAAGAGATTAGGAATAGGTCATGATGGTGCGTTTACTTCCAACATTGCACCTGAGACAGTTCCTGAGTTTGTGATTGATCCATATGGCTCTCAACCCAACCCACCTTAGCGTCTGTTATCGAGAGAATAGTGCATCCTAAACATTTTAAGAAAGGTGTACCTAGGCTTGTGTATGTTTACCCCCATAGCAAATAGAGAGGACACCTTAGAGAACTTTACTTTAAGTTGGGTAGTGTGTCACATAGATTTTTTGCACGTGTTCCCACCCACCCACCCACACATGATGCTCCGGATGGTTACGTGAGAGAGTTTTCACATATTCGAGAGCAAGTTAAGTTTTTGAGCAAAACTTCACATGATTTGATGGATGTTTTTCATAGGAGGTCACCACTTTTGGAAAACTCCATCGCATCTAATGGTTGAGGTTTAGACTTGTTTGCTAGCATAAGATGATTTTGATGATGATATTTTACTCCTATTGCTAGTGTGTACCCCCTTTGAATTTATCTTTTTGAAATTTTTGTTTTTGAAATTTTTTGGAAAAATACAAAAGGATTTTCTACTTTTTTGAGAAAAAATTAAAAAAGATTTTATTTTGATAAATTTTTTTGAAAAAGACAAAAAAGATTTTTGTATTTCGTTTTACACCGTTTATGAATGGACATTTAGGATGGCCAACCAAGTCACAACATCATTCCATTTCTATGTGACTATTTGATTGTGTTTTGATATGCATCATCATTCCATTTTTGTGCTTTATAATGTTTGGAGTCATTAAGATGTAATTTGAAATTACTTTTTATATGTTTGACTCTTAGTCTCCTTTAATTCAATCTTTTACGGATTTGTGTAATTATTGTACTTTTCTATCACATGTTGATCGAAGTGTTCCCATCTCAATCATGTCTTTAAAATGAACCAAATGCGATAAAACTTGACAATGAAAGTAGTGCATGTAAGAACCGCTACCCGTGAGAATTTGTATATATATGTGAAAAATGGGAAAGGGTACTCATTTATCCTTTGCGATTAAGCCACCATTTAAATCGAACCTAAAAAAATTGTGGCATTGTAAAAAGCATCTAAGGTCCAAAGAGGTTGCATATAGCCCTAAAAAGTTTAAGGCAATAAAAGATATATATGCCAAAAGGGGGCCATTAGATTTTAGATCACCTCATTAGAAAAATAAAAAGATTTATTAATTGTGAGGGAAATTAGTTGGAAATTAAACAATGGGTTTGCACGTCCTGACAAAGTCATGAAAAAGCAATACATTGTTTTGACGTTATTGGTGTGGAAATCATATTTGACTTTGATATGTCGATTAGATTGAGTCGATGTCATATAAATTCACATTTTAACACCTAAGGACGATTTTGAGTTCATTCGTTAGGAGTATACGTATTCATCATGAACATATATTATGTTTGACTGCATTGGTTTTCCCATCGAATTTATTCATACCCATTCATTTCATTTCCACGATTTGGTTATCTTAGTGTAAATTCATGGTGTGTGATTTTGTAAATTATTTTTTCTCAAAAAAAGTTAAAAATTAAAAATAGTTAGTGGAAGCCTTTGAGCATTTCTTTTCTATGTTTTTCGTGAAATTCCATGTTTACTTTTGTTAATTATTTTCCTTGTCTATTTTGAACATATAAAAAGGGGGAGAATGAAATTATGATTTTATGGGGGAGTTTGAATTATGGGGTAGATTTGAGTTTTGAGCTTTGTTTTGATTTATGTTTTTCTCATTTCAAACTCGATACATAATGAAGGTATTTATTTCTTGCCTCATGTGTACATGTACAAAAATTGAGGATCATTATTGTGCACACCCTGGTGATGACAAAGAAAAGTTAGACATTTGAAGATTTCAAGTTGAAGATTTTTGAAGAAAATTTGAAGGCTTTCATTTTTATAAAGTTTAAAGACATGCATTTTTAGTACCCTTTCATTTTTGGGTTCACGGGAGGGTATTAAATTTGTATAAGACATTTATTTTGATAATTCATATTTTTTAGTTTGTATCGGAATAGACATAGGGGGGACTTGTAAGGACATATTTTACATAGTCCGTTTACATTTGAGTATGTTGTATACCGCTACACCCATCGAAAAAAGTTCAATCTCATTCATGCATCAAGAAGGATTCGAATTTCAAAGTTCTTCAATAAACAAGCCTCTGCAAGATAAATTTTTGGTAAGGTTGTGTTTAAGTCTCTTAATGGTTCATTTAAAGTGTTAGGATAGTTTTTCTAAAATGTTTGTAAATATCTGAGGCGTCTTTTTTCGTCAAAATATTTTTTCGAAGTCCTGTAGGCGGAGTTTTAAAAGAAAGTAATTTTTTGTTGATGTCGTTCAAACTACATGTTAATGTCGTTCAGACGACATGAGCAAGTCATTCAAATGACTGCTTCACGCGACATTGCATCTCGCGCGAAGGGTCGCTTGAAGCTCGCTTGATCAATTTCATCTAACGACATCACACTGTTACATGATTTTTAACCTCGTTAGATGGTCGCGCGATCCCCTGGATCGAACGGCATTTAATGTCACAGCGATCTATCATTGTCGTTCTAACGAGACCTCTGACTCAATTTTTTTTATAAATATTTGATTTTTAAGTCCTTTTTTCCTTCAGAAGACCTGAGAGTTTCAATCTACGAAAACTGCAATCTGCAGAATTTTTGTCTTCTCATTTAAGGGTTTTTAACATTATTTTTCAATTCACAAATCATCCTAATAGCTTTGGTGAATTTTTCTGGAATCCAAGACACAACTTTGTTGAAGTTTCTCTTGTAGAGACAAAATCTCTACGACGGACTTAGTATCTCTTGAGGGAGGTACTAGCTGACTACGACTACGGTCACTTTGGAATGCTTGAGGGTGTTTCTTGATAAAGACAGAGTTGTTGTTCTTGTGGGTTTGTTGAGGTTAATCCATTGTTTATTCGAGGTTGCGACCTATGTGAGTATTCTGAGGAATATTCATTGCAGATTTCTGTAAGTGTTATTACATTTATTGAAATAAAGGTTTTGCCCTTGCGGGGAATTTCTTCCTGAAATCTTCGTGTCAGTAATTTTTGTTTGTGATGGCATGATATACACACCTAGATGCATATGTTTAGGGTTTAACTAAAATTGGATTTAATTGGTTTGATTTGGATATAAAATTGACAATTAATTATATAAGTGTTAAATTGGAAATTTGCTAATCAACGAGCAATCAATATCACACCATATTTACAAATTGGTATCAGAGCTTTTTAAGTGATCTTACATTTACACTTATCAAAACAACAAACACTAAACACTAAATCTAAAATAGGGAAATCATAAAATCTAGGAAGAAAAAACTTACTAAGAAGATTATTGACCACTAGATGAAGGATGTGAACTCTTAAAATCTTCCAAGTTATGGGAATGGGAGGGAGGCATGGAAATACAAGGTGCAAATGTATTTAGGAAAAGAGAACGTTTGGGTAAACGTTAAAGAAATGTGAATTGGGGTAACTTAGATAGCCCAGACACTTTGATGTAGCCAACGCCAAGATTCATTGGCCGAGAAACTTCACTGCAGTGACCCTGAAGCGACATCAGGTCACGAGAATTGATGTGCAAAACCAAGTGCAAGAAATAAATAAACTCATTAATATTCTATTTGTTTTAGGTAGGTACATTTTATTTCCCATATAAATAACTATTGATATGATCAAACATATTTTCAAAAATCATACTAAAGGTTTTTTATTATGTCAAATATTCTTCACAAAGAAAGATATAATATTCAAAGGCCTAAGGTCAAATTAAAGCCAAGTGAAGATATAGTAGAAAAAAACATAACTCCATGATAGAAAGTGAATAGCATAAGCATTAACTTGAAATATTAATAATGAAGATATATGCTTTAACTCACTTTTGAAAATTTTAGCTTTATGAGAAAAAGAGAAAACCTCATTTGTTTATGAAAATTAAAATTTAAACTACCACTTTTTTCTTCTTCAATAGAGACTTGTGACTAAAACCTTTTTAGTCTCACATCCTTTATGTTACTCAATTTTGCATATATATAAATCTTTGAGACATCACTCTTTAAGAAAAAAAATCATATAGAAACTTTCGCTATTTTTTACAAATGGCAGGGAACTATTCTCGACAAAGGTAGGTTTCTGTTCCCAAAGTTGTAGCCATAACCACATCACCTCTAATGTCTTTTGAACAGTATTTGCATTCTGATTTTCAACTCAACCATAAGGATAAAATTCTCAATACAAATGTTTTAAAATAACCCCCTTTTTTCAAAACCATATAAAACTTTTTATTTCCTTTAGAAGTAGAAAACACATCCCTTAATTATGTTTTGCATGGAAATTGATCAAGTTATGCTGTAGTGTAAAGTGCATGAGTTATAATAAGTAATTTCAAATGCTTGATTTACCAAGGTATTACAGGTTATTTAATTCTAAATACACATGTCATAAATAAAACCAATTGTACAATGACTAAGGATGTAGGTTTATACAAAGTACATGGGATAATTGTATACCTACAAACACAGATGGTCAATATTATACAAGGCAAAAAGAAAAGATCATCACCAAAAAGTAAAACATGGAACCAAGATGACACCAACGAGTTAAAAAAAATAACTCCAAAGTACATCCAAAGAACCTAACTCCAATGGGAAGAGGGTGGGGAGTTTGACCTAAAATGTTATCTAAAAGTTTCTTACTCCGTTATATTAATAATGTGTCTCCTAAGCTAGCTATGATTAACATGTCGATTAGTGACTTTAAAGACCACCTTGGGAGGTAAAAAACCTTAGTTGCCTTTCCTTTAAGAACTTTTTGAAGGACTCCTTCCTTCCTCCTCCTCATCCTTCTTCTTCTTCTTCTTCTTCTTCTTCTTCTTCTTCTTCTTCTTCTTCTTCTTCTTCTTCTTCTTCTTATTATTATTATTATTATTATTATTATTATTATTATTATTATTATTATTATTATTATTATTATTATTATTATTATTATTATTATTATTATTATTATTATTATTATTATTATTATTATTATTATCATCATCATCATCATCATCATCATCATCATCATCATCATCATCATCATCATCATCATTCCCACTACTCCTAGAATGCTATAAAGGCGGGGAGGGTTTAAACAAAACACAAAACTCTATAAGATGACCTAGTTTATGGCAATCGGTACACTCAAAGTGTTTAGGTGCTACAAGAACAATGGGGCATATGATTAATTTATTTTTCAACTTATAGGAAAACTCTACTAAGTGTCCTTCCTTATTACAGTGGTGACGCAGGAACTTCACCTTCCTTTGGTACTTCTCAATGGAATTGTTTGTAAAATAAACTCAAAGGAATGATGGTGAAAGGGATTGAGATGCAAAAATAGTTTGGCCACTAGAAGATATGCCATCAACATTAACAAATTTATACCATGTTTGTATTTCAATGATTGTTTTTGTCAAAGAAGCATCTTATCACACTTTTGAGATATTTTTGACAAGTCTATCTTCAAAGTAGATGCAGACAAAATCTCAACCTCAAGAAAATATATTTTGTTCAATAAGTCCATCCTAAAGTTTTCACTCTTAAACAAGAATTTTCTCAAGAACTAAAGTTCCAAACGAAGAAATCTGTTGTAACTTCCATCTAAATAAAGTGATTCACCAAACACCACACATTGAGCATCTACATTGATCAAACTACTCTCACTTAAGTCCTCCAAATTATCTAACTAATTAAACTTTTCTTGGTCCATAAATGGTAAATAGTTGCTAATATGAGAATCGTCTTTCGAACTTGTGTCATTATCACTAAAAGTGGTTTGATAAGCATTTTTAACACTACCTTGACTCATTTTCGAGGGACATTTGTTAGAGACAATACCTCAACCACAAAATTAAAACAAGTGAGAGGTTTATCATAATCAACCTTTTTTTCTCCACTTCCTCGAATGGTTTCAAACCTCGGGGGTATTATTTTTGAAATCTTTTTAACTGAACTCATATTTTCCACGTCTTAGAAAATTTCGTAGTGATAAAGGCCATAGCCACATCACTAACATATTGGAATAAGAAGAAAGTACCTTATGATATCTAACCTTGAAATCTATACTCTTCTCTTCATTAGGTACTCCTCGGTGAAAGCCCAAATTCTCCTCATAGGTTTGAAGAGAGCCAACCAAATCATCAAATGCATCTAGTTTTAAGAAGAGGTCTAACTTCATTAATAACTTCAACCTTACTAATAAAAATATATGTAAAGGATAGTAGGGTGTTGTCAATAATAATTTTATCCTTGATCACCTTTCCCAAAGTGAAAGCAAAATAAAATATGTCACTTAACTTAACAAACGTTTCATTAAAGTCTCAATCTCCTTTATGGTAAAAAGCTCGAAATAGGTAGTTAACCTTTGAAACTTGGAGTGATTAATGTTTTAGGTTCTTTAATTGATTATTTTTAAAATATCCCATGCCTCCTTTGACATCTTTCAAGTTGAAATATGCCTAAATTCACTAACGGTCACTGGGGCCATCCCGACCCTGGCAACGTATACGGGGAGCAATGCTCGAGAGGCACTAAGGACATAAACGACCATCGTCGATGTGTGAGGTATGTGAATGTGTATAAATAGGATTATCCATCATATTTTACTTTTTAGGAAAAATAAGAAGCCACCTCAAAAAAAAAACTTAAATAAAGTTAGTTCATGCGAAATTAATTGAGATATAGGCTCGGAGTATATGCTAGAGAGTGGGAATATGTTAGGAACCCACTTCATCCTTTTGGTCTCTTATGGGATTTACAATATATTATAATTCTCCTTAATTCATGAATGTGTTTGTGTATGACATATGTATCACGTGTGAAAAGTGGACAAAGTGAAGTAAAGATGAATATATACATGGATGAGGAAATGTGTGCCTATGAAGAGTGAAGTCAACTTATCCACATCATGGGAAAGATGGATAAGAATTCTTATAAGGAGATAAAAATGTGATCGAAGTACCGCAATCATAATCTCACTATGAGAGCGAGTACGCATAAGTGGGATACTAGGATAAGGGTAAACTAGCTAAAAATGAGTAATATGATAAAAAAATGTATTAAATGACGAATGTGAGCGACGCCCAAAAATCATAATATCACCATGGGAGAGTGAGTACGCATATGTGGTACCGCTAAAGAAGTAAAGAAAGTATGAAAACCAACTACATGAGTAAAATGTACCAAATACATGAGTGGGATAATAAAATAGGAAATGGAGGAAATGAAATGAATAAAAATGGATTTAAATACCAAAATACTTTTGGGAAGCCTACGTAGCCAAAAAGGCATCATAGTCCACCCAATTCACATAATGAATGAAGGTGGGTATAAATTATAATACAAATTTGACATACCTTTTCTGATTTATGAAACAAAGGTCAAATATGAGGAAATAGTGAGATGGGGAAGGCACTCTAAATTAGGAATATGGCTTAAACCCCTGGCTTATAAAAATAGATTTAGGAGTATATATGCTAGTAAACAGGTATAATTATTAGAGATAAATATATAATATAACAACTATAAAGACAATTAAAGCAGTAGAATATACAAAGTGATATTTATGAGAATAATATATGTAAAAGGATTTTGGAACTTCTTTCAAAATATGCATTGAACAGTGGGTTTGCTGATTTTTGGTGCATATATGACAGTGGTGGAGTGATGGTTAATGGTTGGGTAGGGTGGTGTAACGAATTGTATGAGAAAATGTGTTAAAAAATAATGTATGCTAAATTTGGAATGGATGTCCCACTGAAATCAAGGTTTTATGTAAGTGAGGTGAGGGTTTCCTCAAGTAAGTAAACCCTAAATTGAAAAGGGACAAGCCTGACCTCATGGCCTACCGATCGACAAGGTACTGGCCTACCTATAGGTAGGATGGACATACTTGCCTGCCAAGTCAACCCTACTTTCCTATAAGCAAGTGAGGTGTCTTGCTAATAGGTAGGTCTTGCAAAATTGTGTTTTGGGGACATAATATTTGATCCAGAAATTTGATTTCGTACGTTTGGAATCATTGGAAAGTGGATTCAAAGATGATTTTTTTAAGGTAAAGAGTCTTAGGTTTGAGAGTTGATCAAAATGAAAAGGCCTCCAGGAGAGCATTGTTATTCTCCGCTTAGGGTTTGAAGAAGAACCGACGGTCTGGGATTGAAGGTTTTTTATTTGTACCCAATGGAAGAATATATAAATTTCAGGATAGAGTGTTTATAAAGCCCATCGACGGGAGATTTTATAATACGTGAAAGTTCGTCAAAAGATAGACACCAGATAGAAGTTGTGATTGTTGAGTCCCTTTGTGTCGAAACTCTGATGGGTATTGGTCAACTGAGGGAGCACGAGATGCTATGTAGTTTGCAAAGAGGATCAGGGATTTATTGGGATCCCAAGGTATTTCACGATCATTATAGGTGTCATGGCCTAATTTTGAGGGACAAGGTGTAATTATGAGGACCTAAAGTGTTTGTGAGGGTTATGGGATATGGTATGATTCTAAGGACCAAGGTTTAATTCGGAGGACCTAAAGTGAATGTGAGGGTTACGATCTAATTTTGAGGGTTGAGGTTTAATTCTAATTGAATAAAGTGCATGTGAGGATTGTGTCCTGATTCTGAGGACCTAAAGAGTGTATGAGTCAAATACAATGATCATGACCTAATTTTGAGGGCCACGATCTAATTCTGAGGACATCAAGAGTTTAGGACACCAATATCGGTATTGCTACTAATTCTGAGGGCCAAGGTCTAATATTGAGGACCCAAATAGTATTTGCGACCAATATGGGGATCGTATCCTAATTTTGAAGTCTAAGGTATAATTCTGGGGATACAAAGTGTGGTGTGAAAAATATAGGGATCTTGTCCTAATTCTGAGGTACAAAGTCTAATTTTAAGGACCTAAAGAGTGTGTAAGATTAATACGGGGTCACGACCTAATTCTAAGGGCCAAGTCTAACATTGAGGACCTAAAGAGTGTGTGCGACCAAGACAGGAGGTCACGACCTACATTCGAGGGCTAAAATATAATTTAGAGGATCTAAAGAGTGTAAAGCGGCTTTGTAAAATATATGTTATAAAATGGGAGTATCTTGAAATGTCTTTGGATTTTTTTAAGATGTTGGAATAATTTTTGGTGACTTTTGAAGGCTTTTGGAGTTTTGAATTTTGATGATTTTTGTAATGCATGTACTTTTTATGGTTTTGAGTTTTTATATCTTTTTAGGACTTTTTGTGAATTTTAAGTGGATATTTTGGGAATTGTGAGGAATTTTTATAGCAAAAGTGACGAAGGGATACATGCCGATAGGGTCTTGTCCTTACCTATCGGTAGAAAACTTGAATCGAGGGAGTTCATGGATTACCAGGGGTACATACCGATAATCATGCCCCCTTGTATGCCAATCATCAAGCCTTTTAGGCTAATATAAATAGGGTTAAGTTCATGAGTTTTCTTACACCTTAAATCATTTAAATATATATTTTTTAAGTCGTGCCTAAGAGCTTGTATGTGATCTAGAAGAAATGGCCTTTGTGAATGCGCCCCATGATGATGACTGTGACAACATTGATGGGATTGTCCACTATGCGAGGCCGATAGGGGCTGAGAATGTGTATCACGGTGCTAGAACGATGGAGGATATTCGGATCCTAATGAGGGAGCCTAAGAGACATCACTTAACATTTTATCATTGGCCCTAGTAGTAGTGTTTGTTACTTTCTTTTCATGTTATGCTGATTTTTATATTTTATTATTATTTTAAGATGAGTATTTATTATATTTTGGTTTTTGAAATTTTCTTGGACTTATTCGAGGTACGCCTTCCAAGTAGGGATTTCTTCTTCGTCCATATGTGCTTGGGGGCCTACAGGTGTGGAGGCTATGTGGGATCATCTCCACACACAAGTGCAGAGTTTGGTGTGGGCACAGGCATTGGCACCTTGATGAATTCTTTAGATAAGACTCCACAATCCTCATTCATTATGTGTGCTTTAGTAGAAAATTCATAACTTGGGGGGTGTCGATTGGCTGGTCCCCTAACCTAGCTATAGGCATGTTAGTTGGAAATACTTGATTTTTAGGCCCTTGTACACACTTGATGTTGGGGAAAACAACTATGGATTGACATTTAAAATGCGAAAAAACTTTAGCCCAAAAGATATTTGATTAATCATGTATTGAAAAGAAAATCAAAAACTAGGTTTAAAGATTAAACCTGGGGTTCAAGAATACAATACCATAACGAATCATGTTGTGATTCGTATGAGGAGACCTAGGTAGAAGTTAATGAAATCCTTGCTACCCTCCAAGTTCTTTGAAAACTTTGTTTAACCTTCTGTATCACTTAGATCTTCTAGTGTGTATGATCCTCCCCAAATCTAGGTGGGTGAGTGGGTAACTTTTTGAGATGAAAACCATTCGTTATGAATGAGTTATAGTGGTCTCTCTAGGCATCTTCACAAAAACATGAATAGTATTTTCTCTCACCCCTCTTAAACCCTAATGATGAATTATTAAAAATAAAACCCTTTCCCACACCTTAATATACAGTTATAAAAGGTTCGCTTGGGACAAACTGGGCTTCTTGATAGTCGGGGCTTAACTACTTTTGGGTAAGTGGACTACACTCGGGACTCGAGCCAAATAATTAAATTACCTCTAAATAAATACTCAAAAATACCAGTTATAAATACCGTAATATATTTCCTTTATTTTTTTATCATAATTAATTATACAACGTAATTATGCATGCACCCTAATTTAACTATCTCAAAAATCACTCGAATATGACGAGATCTTATTTGTAAATTTGATTATAGTACACAATATTATTCATCATATTAATATGGCCTATTGGTTAAATCATTTTGTTGTTAATAGACTTTTACCAAATTCTAATCAATTCCATAATTCTCAAACTTAACTTATTTGCTACTCCACCAAAATTATAAAATAATCAAACGCTTGGGTTTTAATTGGTGAAAACAAAACATATAATTCTATCAAGGGGGTATCATAATCCACGGTATCCTCTGGATGTGGATTCCTCTTAATTATGATCTCGAACCTACTCACACGATTGTCACCCAATATGCGGGATCATTTGACCCGATTTAAAATTAAATCGCACCCATGACAATCAAAGTGACATTTTTGCAATCGTTCCAATCCTCATAATTATCGGGATTGAGAATATATACACCCTTTGCAAATTATGTGAGATTTCCTAAGTCTAATAAAGACAACCCTTAGACTCAAATCTCATGGGTGGCCCTGTTGAATATATTCCTCGGATGTACCGATCACAATTCTCTGGTAAACTATCATACAAGTTCTTAAACCATCATACATGTCCCTATAGTTTGAGATAAACTACTAGGATTTCATCACAATCATTGCAATAGGATGTCAAATCCCTTTTTAGGTTGTGAACATTTCAATAGTTCTAGAACGAAATTTCGATCGCCTTATGATCAACCCGAACCCAACTCACCAAAATTCTTACTAAGCTCTATTGATCGATATATCAATAATATATTTAAACCAAATATAAGTCACTCTCGCAACCATGAATATTATTTCAAAATGAATTGACACATCTTTAATTGAAATTAGACATCATAAATGGTTTTAAGAATAAAATTTCAAGAATCTACCATTTACTCTTAAATCCATGTATCTAACACCCAACCCATATACACAACATTTTGTTGCATATTGGTAGAAAGACTAACTGGGTGTTATCTATACTACCTTATGATAAACTTATCAGCCACTTCATTAGATCTCCCGAACCAGGTGAAACCTACACTCAATGTGCTTACCCCCTTTATGGGTTACGTGTTCTCTCGAACTTGAAATTGTACCGCTATAAACACTAAAGTGTAATAGTATATTATACTTGAAGTAACCTCTTCTAAGTTACTATGGAAGATATTGGGCCATATATCCTCTTTTAGTGGTTTCTAAAGTGATAACAACTTTGGCATCTATGTTGGAGTCAACAATCCAATATTGCTTCACACTTCTCCAACTTATAGCTCAACCTCCTTGGGTAAACACATATTTCAAGGTAGAAAGTTTGGAATCTTTATCCGACTAAAAACCTAGTTTTGTGCCTAAAAGGTACAAAGACTATTAGAATAAAACTTATTGACCATGCCTAATGCATAACACAATTTGTTTTTTTCTCACAATATATAAAATTTGGGAGGCTTCCCACCACCGAAGCATTAGGTATGTTCCTCACTCCTTCCATCTAATAAAATTTCCTAAGACATTGATTCCCAGATCAAGCGATTACATACTTGAAAAGAACTCTTTTCATGAAATTCCGATGATAATCCCGTGTATACAACATTAATATAATTTACTTGGTAGAAGCCCAACATCCTTTACAATCGATCTAGCGAGAGCTTGATCATAAAGATGCGTCTGACTTGTCCTAAGTACTTTATATCAAATATCCAGACAACTACACTCTATTATAAGACATAATCCCAATTCGTCCCTAATTACGAAAATACTACCCAAATTTTTTACTTAGAAATACCACCACGTTTTCGTCATGCTTCTTATACTAACAAGTGTTACTCGAACTTTGATCAAAATCAAAACGTGATTACCTGATCAAATCGTATAACCGAAGACCTTAGCGTTAGCTTAAATCCATAAATGGATGTCATAAGATCACATCACTTTTCTTTTTGAACTTCTTACTATGTATGTGTCAAGATTAACATTAATTAACACCTTCTTAACATTAAAAGAATCCCGATAGATTTTAGCATGGCTACCGTGATACAGTTTTCGCTTAGTCAATCACTATCTTTTTGAGTAAACCTCTTTTCAAGCCTTGCCTTGAAGTTTTACATATTCCCATCCATTTATCTTTTAACTTCTTGTTGGTTAATTTGTGTCTGATGGGTTTTACCCCCATCAACATGTCTAAAAGTCCCAAAACTCGATTCAAATACATCAAATTCTTCTAGAATCTAGTCATAAGTTAAAGAAAAAGTCTAGAATGCCTCACTTTAGTTCTTGGTACCAGTTTTTGTTTATTTGGGATCTCATCGAAATGATTAACCAAAACACTAACCACTCAAAATGCCTCCTGATGTTCACCCTCGATATGGCCCCCACTTGTTATCCGATATAAGTGACACATGTATCCAAATAATTGGTAATGCTCACACTACGATAAGATATTATATCATCAATATGAGATTGTATTTCATCTTATAAGGATGGTATAGAAACTTTGGTAAAATGATCATCTTTTTATTTTGTAAGACCATCTTACACTTGGGCTAATAGTTTATTACGTTACACTCTTTCAATACTCGGGCATTGATGCAATCAATGACCTTCTTGTACTTAGGATCATGATATAAACTGCATTTATAACCTTTGGAACAGATAACAAAGATATATACCTGTGGGAGCCTATTTTTTATAGTCCATGACAGTAGCCGACTAAGTCCTGATAAATTAAACACTTGGCGCGGCCAAAATCATGACTCAATTTTCACATGAGTATTTTTTAGTGGTATTACAAAGCTTGTGGATATTGTCAAATCAGACACTAAAAATCTCGGATGAGATATTCAAGTATCTTATGGCCAATCCACGTGATAGTTAGATTCATTAAACAACTCAAATTCTGTAATGAGTTACCTATAAATTGTCAACCCCAACCCGAGGCAAAGGGATTAAAACTAGAGATTTTGAGAGACACATAATAAGAACAAGTGATAAGTATTTTTTTGGGTATGGTCGTTGTCTTCAAAAGCCAATCTCAAAATCCCCTTGAGTACCTACAAAACTTGTTTAAAATAACTCGTATTGCAATAAGTATGGCTATCAATCCAACTTTCAAGGTGAAACAATTAATGTGAATGCTTGCAATTTCAAATTTTTATTGAAATATTTTTTAAATTTTTTTTAAAATAATTTTAAGGGAGATTTAACTAATAAATGCTAAAAATTATGAAATGACAAAATAACGAGAAATAATGTGCAATCGAGTGTGATAAATGTGAGAAGGTCAAGAGATGGGATTACACCGCATTGTCAATTATTTTAATTTCTCAATTTATTAATTTAAAATATTTCGAGATAATATTAAATCGATAATCTAACTCTCGTTACAATTATAAATTTAATAATATCTTTTTCAGAAAACAAATTTAAAAATGTCACACGATGAAAACTTAAGAACTATACTATTTTCAAAAAAATTACCCGCTAGGATCAATTTAATAAAAATTGTGTCAATCCTCAAAATTTCAACACCAAATTAATATTTAGATTTAGGAAAAATCTATCTCTAGTTCAATTCCTAAAATCAAACATTAACTTGTAAAATTAATTTACTATATCTCGATACATAAATTAATTTGTGGCAATTACAAATTAATTTTCCTAGAAATATAAAATTAATGAAACCAATTAATTAAATTAATATCCTATGTAGTGCATCCCAGCCCTTGAATAAGGTGATTAGCCAAACATATTTAAGCAATTAAGCACAATCACACACATGGAACAAAAAATAAATAAATAAAAAGAATATCAAGAAATACAGTACACAAAGTCTTCTTTCGAATTGTTTCTTGGATCGAATTCATGAATGTGTGTCCTAATGTCTTCAAAAATCCAGCGCCTGATTACATAAATAAAAAGAAAAATTGAACCCAATTTTTTTTTCTAACTCTCAACTAATTTTTTTGGAATTTTTTCCCTAATCTAAACAGCACATTATATACAGTATTTCTTTCTTTTTTGGCTGTCTCTCGTCTCTTTTGAGAGTCATGTCTGAGTATCTGTGTGAGAGTCTTCTTTTAAAGTGACTTACCATCCCCTTTTTTTAGAGTCCCACGATTTTGTTTTCTTTGAGAGATTTGAGGGATTTGGATTTGAGTAAGAATGATGAATCGTCTAATTATAATTTTATGGAAGTGGGTTGATGTCTTCGGAGCTATGGAGCTGGACGACTTCGGCTTCAGGTTAGAGATAATGGAGGCCCGGATTAATGGGTGTAGGGTCAGTGGTTGAATCGGGTTCGGGTATGAAGATTGGGCTAAGGTGCTGGCTTTGGCCGGAGATAAGGCTCGTCGGACTTAGGTTCGAGTTTCAGCTGGGTTCGACCGACATTTGAACCGGGGTAGTTTAGGTTTTGGGTTTTTTTGGGGTTTGGATATGGAGGTCGATTTGGGTTGGATACTTAGAAGGGGATGGGCCTGGTTAAGAGCTGCCACCGGTTGAAGAGGTAGGGCTTTCTCGGGTCAGGTGGCTACTGCGATTTTGGTTAGTTGATGGTTCGGGTTTGGTTATGGAGGTATATATATATATATATATATATATATATATAGAGAGAGAGAGAGAGAGAGAGAGGTGTGCACGGTTCGGTCAGTTCGGTTTTGACCGAATTTTTTTAAACGAACCGACTATGTTGGTTTTTGAATTTTAAGGACCGAACCGAACCGAACCCGGTTGAAGAACCGAACCGAATCGGTTTTTGGCAGGGCCAGTTCGGTTTGCCCATCGGTTTTTGACAGGGCCGATTTTATACAGGGCCAAACCGGTTTTATACAGGGCAAACCGATTTTTTCATTTTTTTGATAAAAAATATTTTTTTTTTACATTTTTTATGCTGTTTTTTTTCAGCTTTCATATGCAAATACAAATAGTCCTAAAATTCTTCATATGCTGTTTTTTATTTTTCAACTTTATTATATGTTTTTTTTTTCAGCTTTCATTATATGTTAATTTTTTCAAAGTTCTTCATATGCAAATACAATTAGTCCGAAAATTACAATAATTTTAGATTATAATAAATTACAATGATTTCATATTACAATAATTTCAGATTACCCATGATAATTGTGATAATTAAAAACAGTCCAAAGTTCCAAACAGTCCCAAAATATAAATGAGTCCAAATCAGAATTACATTCCCAAAGTCTTAATAAGTCCAAATCAAAATCTTCCAAAGTCTAGTTATTACATTCCAAATGTAAAATGCAAATATCATAAATCAAGTCCCATAATGGGTAATCTGCTAAAACAAGCTTCCAATTCAAACATCATCCTTCAATGTCTTTTTCTTTGTCTTGGCAATCCAACAACTCTGAAAAATAAAACAATAAAATATTAGCATCTTAGCTTTGAAGTATCAAATATATTTAAACAAGAAAAAATACTTTTGAAACATAAAAATTACCCGAATCAAGTTTCTCATATTCCTCAATCTCATCCATTGCATCATGAAGATTATCGGGGTGGTTGAAGTTCGAATCCAATTTTGTGTGCAAATTAGGGCCTCCACCATTTTAGGCAACATTGAGCTACGAAAAGAATCAACTATACGACCACCAGTACTAAAATCTGATTCGGATGCAACGGTTGAAATCGGAATGGCTAAAATATCACGCGCAACATAAGAGAGAACTCGATACTTAGAGGAATTAATCCTCCACAAACCCAAAACATCAAAATTTGCAACGTTCTCTTCATATCTTTCGGCCAAAAATCTATCAACTTCGAATTTATTTGCAAAGGTATCTTCCTCATCCAAATGTCTCTTGAATTGAGACGCCAAAAAAGCACGTCCATCCTCATCCTCATCATTAACACCATCTACACCCCCGGTTGACTTGTCAAATTTTTGTGAGGACGAACCACTTGATTTGGGCCCGTTGGACTTATCATACCACCCGAACAAAGAATGAAACACATCTTCCACCTTTCGTGACATATACTTTGCCACATCAATGTCAAATAATTATTCAAAATAAAACTTGACATATAACAACTTATAGCGAGGATCAAGGACAATTGCGACAAACAACAAAAAATTCACTTTCTCAATATTCCAATACTTATCAAATTTAGCCCTCATATTGTCGCCATCGTCGATAGAAAATAATCATCACTTTGACTCATTTGAACCAACTTACTTTGTATCAAAACGAGTTCATGAAAAAAAAGCATTTGACGTGACATGCAAAGAGCCGAAAAATCTCATAGTGGCATTGTAAAACATCCTAAGAAACTTTACTAGTATCCGAACTTTCACCCAATCAATACTTTCGGGAGGACCCAATATCACCCTTCCAACTCGTGCTCTCCCTCTCTCTTCATCTTCCTCCTCATTTCTAAAATAATATTTGTAATGATCATCATCATCCTCTATTCTCTCAAATGCTTTTTCAAACTTCTCCGCCGCTTCTAACATCATATAAGTGGCGTCCCACCTAGTTGGGACATCTAAGCACACTAAACTTTTACTTTCAATTTTCTTCTTTTCAACACATAATTTGAATTTTGACAATCGGGATGGAGACGATTTCACATACCTAATCGCATTACGCACCTTGACAATTGAATCATCTAATTCCTTTAAACTATCACACACAATAAGATTTAGGATGTGCGCACAACATCTTACATGCATATATTCATGTTCCAAAAGGGTACTTTCCTTACTTTTCGTCTTTTTTTTCAAGTATGAAATAGTACCATTGTTGGAACTTGCATTATCAACGGTGACGGTGCAAATGCTCTCTATACCCCAATCACGTAAGCAATCCTCAACCACCTTCCCTATTGCATCACCCTTATGACTCTCAACTTGACAAAAATTAAGAATCCTTTTGTGGAAGTTCCAATCTTTATCAATAAAGTGTGCAGTTAAACACATGTAATTGATGTTTTGGATTGAGGTCCATGTATCCGTAGTAATACACATTCTTTGACCACTTAATGCACTTTTGAGGGATTTTCTCTCTTCCATATAAATATTAAGATAATCTCTAGCAACCGTTGTTCGAGAAGGAAGTTTAGTCATTTTGGGTTAATGTAGTTCATTAACCTTCTAAAACCCTCACCCTCCACAAATTTAAAAGACAACTCATCGATTATAATCATTTCGACAATACGTTTTCGACAACCTTCAACGGTGAAATTAACAGCCACAAGATTGCCACTCCCCTCCTCTTTTTTTTGTTCAAAAGACAATATTTTTTGTTTTTTATCCTCATTCTTATATTTGTAGACCTTGCATTGATTATTTATGTGATTAATCAAATTGCGAGTTCCGTTATTTTTGGAATCACAAGCATAGGTAGCCCCACAATAATTACACGTAGCCCTAGGTTTTTTCAAGTCTTTTACGATGGTAAAATGATCCCAACACCAAGCTTTTCTTTTAGAAGCATTTACCTTTTTTGGAGAATCATTTTTACCCTTTACTTCTGCTTCTCTAGACCTTGGATCATCAACATCCACTACTAAATCCATATTTCTGCCCAAAAGAAAAATCAGATATTAGATATCGCATTTTTTAGATATCAACTAAAAAAACAGATCCGAAACAGATAACTAAAAAAAATATCAAATATCAGATATCGTATTCTTTTAGATATTAACTAAAAAAAATATCAAATATCAGATATTAACTAAAAAAATATCAGATATAGTATTTTTTTAGGTATATATCACATATTTTTTAGATATCAACTAAAAAAATAAATCTGAACTAAAAAAATCAAATATCAGATATTTTTTTTTAGATCCAAACTAAAAAAAATCAAATATCAGATATTAACTAAAAAAATATCAGATGTCGTCTTTTTTTTTACGTATATATGACATTTTTTTAGATATCAACTAAAAAAACACATCTCAACTAAAAAAATCAAACATTAGATATTTTTTTTAGATCCGAACTAAAAAAATCAAATATCAGATATTAACTAAAAAAATATCAGATATAGGAATTTTTTTAGGTATATATCCCATTTTTTTAGATATCAACTAAAAAAAACAAATCTCAACTAAAAAAAATCAAATATCAGATATTTTTTTTAGATCCGAACTAAAAATAATCAAATATAAGATATTAACTAAAAAAATATCAGGTATCGTATTTTTTAGGTATATATCACATTTTTTTTAGATCTCAACTAAAAAAATCATATACTTTTTTTAGGTATCAAATATCATATATCGCATTTTTTTTAGGTATCAAATATCATATATCGCATATATTTATATCAGATACTTATTTTAGATCTCAACTAAAAAAATCAGATACTTTTTTTAGATCTAAACTAAAAATAAAAAAAAATCAGAGCTTGCCTAAATCGGAACTAAAAAGCATATATTTACCTAAATCGGAACTAAAAAAAGATTACCTTGTAACAAATAGTAAATAGCTTACCTGAAGTATAGTTTAGGTGCCAAAGTGAGAGGTGAGAGAGAGATGAGCAGGTTGTTTTTTAGTAGAGAGAAGTGAGGTGGTGAGATGAGAGAGATGAGAGAGGGTTTTCAGTTTTTCAGATATAATGAAATGAGAGAAAGAGAGGCGTGTGTGTGTGTTTTATATTAGTTAGGGTTTCATTAGCCTTAGGTGTGTGCCGCGTGCGTGTGTTTTATATTAGTTAGATGCGTGTAGTTCAGAACACGAACACCCCTGCTAATCTAATGTATGTAAATATAAAATTAAAAAATATATTAATTAATTAATTCGGTTCGGTTCAAATCGAATGTTCAAATGCCAAAATTGAAAACCGAACCGACACCATCAGTTCTATAACTGACCAAGCCGAACCGACCCGAAATTTTTTGGTTCGGCTCGATTTTGTCGATTTGTCGGTTTGATCGGTTTTTCTGCACACCCCTATATATATATATATGGAGGGTATGTGTATGGGAGAGGTTTGAAGGTTGAAGGTTTGAAGGTTGTAGGTTAAAGGTTGAAGATGAAGGGTATGTTTGCGTGTGTGAGGGTGTAGGTTAGGTGGTGAGGGTGAGTGTATGGGAGAGGTAGTTTGTGTGGTGTAGGATAGCTAGTGTGTGTCTGATTTGTACCGAAAAAGAAACTATTTAACTAACTAAAAAAATTAAAATAGAACTAAATAAAATTAAAAATTAAAATCTAAAAAAATTAAAATAAAATTCTAATCTATTACTAAAAGACTCAAATATAAAAAGAAATGAAAATGAAAATAAAAAAAATAAAAGTCTATAAAAACTAAAAACTAAAATTTAAAATAAAACTAAAACAAATCAAATAAAAATAAACTCCTAAAAACTAATCCTAATAAAATAAAATAAAGCTAAAAATGAAAAACTAATAAAAATCAAAATCAAAATAAAGAAATATTAAAATTGGAAAATAAATCTAAAATAATTCCTAAAAATAAAAATGATACAAACTAAAAACTCTAAAAAATGATAAAAGTTCATACACAACACACACCGGGCTCGAGGTATGGACTGGGCTAGGTCTGGGCTAGGCTAGGGTTACGGGACTGGTTCGGGGCATCGAAACTCATTGGGCAAGCTCATAAATGGACTCCAGACTTCGTGGTCTCCTCTGATTTCTTCAATGCATACTTTTAACCGCTACTCTGTCGCAAATATATCGATTTAGCATCATTTAATACCGCGACTGCATATTGACCTACAGAATGATAAAATACGAACATAAGGCCAATTTTATTGAAAACGAACGAATAAAATGCTTATATTTGGGGTATAAAATATACACTTTTGGGTGCTTATCACACCACCTCGAAACAGAACATTGCTAGTCCTCGAGCAAGAATAGGGAGAAAACAAAGATAAGTATCCAAAAGTGTGCCACTTTCACAAGCACTGATGATTGCACTTAGCATGTGCAACAAGCCGTTAAACCTATAGGTTTCCCTATAGGACGAGTGGTGTCTCGTGAGGGTTTGAAGTGAATGTATTCACAAAATTCAAAATTTATTAAAATGCAGTTTTTTTATTTTGATAATGAAGAGCTATACAACCCGACTGAAAAGGCATCAAGGAACACTGTATTCAACTATCAAAATAAGATATAAAATTACTTAATACAAAAAGCGTAATCCATCCTAAAACTCAGCGAGTGTGTGTAAAACAATCTTCGGTATCATTAGAGTAATTCCTAGATCGCCTTTACAGAATCAATGTTTTAACTTCAATTCTCACTGGATATATCTCTCTGAATCGAACTCTCTGAGAATTGCGTAAGTGTATCTGCATGTGAGTAAATATAAACAAGTTCAAACCTCTCACACACTTTATAAAAAAGGATGGATGCATGAAAAAATCTTGATCTCATGAATGAATGCTAACCACTATGTCGAGATTATTGAGTTATTTACCATATATACTTCTCTTTTGCCCGAACACTTTATCAAGGGTGAAAATTTTGATTTATGAAAGGTATGAGGGGATAATGAAATGAAGAATATGAATGATAGGATTTTTGAGAAGAGTGTAACAGAATAATAACTAATGTCTTCATTTTTTGGATTTATGATCGCATGCTTTCTTTTCTTCTGTTCTATTTTCAGCTTCTTTTTCTATTTGTTTTGTTTTTCTCTTTTTTATTGTGATGCATTTTTCTTTTCATACAAAAATGAAGACAATTTACATGGAAAATTCAAACACTCTTTTTCTCAAAATTGATGGTAATGATGGGAAATGACATATGGATGGTGTCTGGTGATGATGCTGAAAATAGCACCACCCTTCAAGGTGTTTGTAAGCTCAATTCAATGTTAACAATGGCAGTATAAGGGTATATAGTAGAAGGAGGAGAGGAGAAGAGGATTAACACCGGAATATAAGTGGTTCATCCAATCAGGCTTACGTCTACTGTGCAAGTGTGTGATTAATATCACTGTATGAGGGCTCTAATGGCCATAGATACAAACCCTCTGGCTTTCTCTCTCTACTGTATATTTGGACAAAGTATCAACTAGGGTTGCTTATTTTGGATCCCTCTCCAAGAAGGAGAAGACAAGTATATATAGTATGTGGGGGTGTAATGCACCCCCTATGCATGCAATGACCATGGGTGTGCTGATCTAGCCAATCTGATGAAAACATTTGTCACTGTCACATGTAGAGAATGATGATGAAATATTCCCCCACGTGAGGGGATTGATTTGTTATAACTGATTGTGTACATGTGTTTCCAACCATACATATGATAATAAAGGCTCGGCCATTTGTGATTGATCCCAACCTCGGCCTGGAAGAGGATGAGGTTGGTATGGTTGGGCAACTGCTTGATTAGTGGTGACTTTGGCTCAGTAGAAGAGCAGAGGTAAAGTAGGTGGAGCTGTAACGTCGGCCTGGGCTGAGGTAATGGTGGAGTAGCAGTAACGTCGATTGATTCCCAACCGAGGCCGGTTACGATGATGGAGTAGTCCTTGCAACCTTAGCCTGCACCCGGTCGAGGTTGCCAGCCTTGGATGACCTGATGAATAACTGCCACTGTGGATCATAAATACCTCACTTGCTATCTGACCATGAGGTAACTAGTAACGTCGGCCATGGTCGACCTTGCATAGGACGAGACCGCTGTTTTCCAATCTAAGGTCGTTCTAACCTCGGCCATCTCCCTGGCCGAGGTTAACGTCTCTGAGCTATTGGGTACATTTAAGGCATATCAATCACCCCTAGCCCTTAGTTACCTGTGTGTCAGGTGCCTAAGGGGTATGTTTGTCCGAGGTTGGACTTCCTTAGGTGTCAACACCTTTTTGACAAGTGTCAGCTATTAAAGTAGCTAGCGTGCTTGGTAAGTGAAATAATTATAGTCTTTTGGGCTCCTAAGGCAATGATGGGCCTTGGGATGCTTGCAATAGGTTTTGAGGGTTTTACCCCTTTCCTTTCTCTTTCTTCCACACTTCTTTATTCTCTCGCTTGAATTTTCTTTGCTCTCTCTCTCTCTCTCTATAAGAGCTTGGTTAAGGTGTATTTGGTGGCCTTTTCTTGCAAACCTCTCTCTTTCTTCTTCACGCATTCTCTTAGGTATCGTCTATCACCCATTCTTCTCAATTTGTTGTATTTTTCTCCCTTGTTTTTCCATTTGTTGCATTTTTTGGCGAGCTGATGCATTTTTCGGTGAGCCTAAGAGTTTCCCAGTGAACTGTTCTTTAATCGTTCTTGTTTAAAAACCTAGTTTGATTCTTAGTCAAATTGCCAATCCTATTTATTTAGAAGAGTCACAAGTATAGGGTCTGACTCATATGCTCAGGCCCCTTTATCAACTCTTAAAGGAATTCCCCTCTCTTAGGGAAAAGACCTTAGATAAAATTAGGCAAATAGAAAGATCCCAAGAGGAAGCTCGTAGGGCAGGGGTATTCCCCCTCAGACCTATCTTTCCACCCCCTATGAAGGTCATATACCCTGAGCCAGCCGAACCAGTTAACTCAGCAGAGGTCCCAGTTGAACCTACTCCCATGTCTGAGTCTGAGTCGTCCACCTCGGACCCTATGTCTGTGGACTCCTTTCAAGAGGCCATGGACTTTTCCATTCAGCAAGATCAGGTCCCTGATCAAGCCGAGGTTTCCAGTCGGGCCTCGTCTCATAAGAGTTCAAGCACATCACACTCTTCCTCCAACGTTGAGATTATAGGACCTAGCATGGTTGTTACTCCAATCCTTGAAGCCATTCCCCTGTCGGCCGTCATAGGAGCCGAGTTCGCTCAGAGGTTCCCAAGTGGTGCCCCATCGTCTGCTCAGGCCGACGTTGAACCGGATGATGATGATGGTGCTGAGAGCTATGTTGACACCTCTGAGGAGGTCGAGATAGAGATAACTATCAGCGAGGTCGACCTCTTAGCCTTTAGACATGTATATTCTATAAGCCTCGATAAAACTCAGGAGACCTCTGAGGGAAGAGAGGAGATGGTGAGATCTTCCTGTATGAGCAGATGTTTAAGTTAGAATTTTGTCTGCCCATTCATCCCATCATCAGGGCTATATTGTCCTACATCAACTTAGCTCCTTACCAGTTGTCACCCAATGCCTGGAGGGTGATAATTGGAGCTATTGTCTTATGGAGGGCAGTCCATCATTCAGACCTTCCCGTCCAAGTCTTCACAGGGTGCTACGTCCCCTCATCTGCTAGGAATCATCTGAGCTATTACCATTTTTTAGATCGAAAGTCAAATAAAAAGATATTGCAAGTTACCCAAACCTCGAACCATAATTGAAAACCACGCTACTTCTTTGCGTCAGGGCCATAGGAGTCTGATCCCTGTGCCCCCTCTTCCTCCCTAGAGTCGAGAATACCCCTGAGATGGGGAAAGGTGACAATTTATAAGGACACAAATTTCCAATTGAGTCCTTTGTAGTTTTGGCTCAATTTTGGATAAAAACGTTTATGTCATAGGATAGTGTTCAAGTGTACCTACTCAAGCCTATGATGTGTTTAGTTGAAGACGTAGCAGCAAAGAGTATAAAGCTTCATCAAAAGTCGTGGTTTATGTGCCTCGTTTGTACATCATTCCATGCTCCCAAGGTATGAATGCATTTATATATATATATAGGAGCTTGGAACATGTTTATTTGGGTGTTAGGTTTATATAAAACTATTGTTTTAATTTCAGAAAGATTTTACCAAACTTCAAAATAAAGTATATAAAGTTTCTGGACTAAAATCAAAATTTATGAACTTTCTGGAAGTTCGTTCGATATGTCATTCGAACGAGTTTTTCGTTCGAACAAGATGTCGTTCGAACGAGTTTGCCAACGAGTTCCCAGAATAGGCCTTTGAAATGTCGTTCGATATGTCGTTCGAACGAACCTTATGTTGGAACGAGATATCCAACGAGATTTCTAACGAATTCACTCTGGAACTTCGTTATAAGTCTCGTTCGAATGAGAATTCGTTGGAAATAAAAATATCGTTCGAACGAGATGTCAGACGGGAACAGTTTTTGGCAATTTTTGACAGTTTTTACCCATGTTCTCCACTTCTTTCGCCACTATCTTTTCACAGCATAACTATGTGCGGGAATTATTTTTGAAAAAGTATCTTTTTCATATCCTTCCCTCTCTAAGAGAGAATTTGAGAGCAAAATTGTTTAAATAAAAAGATCAAGTTTTGAGTGTTAATTTTCATAAGAGAAAATCATTTACCACTCTAGTTTCACCCATAGTTTTGTTTATCCAAGTTCATATATATACATCTTGCTTGGAGTTTGGCACCGGGTTTATCTCTACACCGAATTGAAGAGATTGTTTGGGTTTTCTTCAAATCCCTTAAAGAAGAAGAATTGTTTAGCTGCGACTTTCTCACATGGTGAAAGGCACCATGTGTGGTTGACGGTGTGCCTATTGTCCAATCGGTGGATTCTGAGATCGCAGTGGAGCTCTGTGGTTATTCGCTAGAAAGATGTGGTTACAAGAAGACGCGTCAAGGCTTAAGAGGGTTCGAGTTGAGGAAGTAAGTCATCTGTCTTGTAAATGTAAATTCCGTATTTAGTGAATTTGAGGCTAGGGCCGTCCGAGGTTGTTTCTCGTTGTGGGTTTTTCCTCGTACATTACGGCGTAGTGTGATTGATTTACTTTTATCTTGCATAACAACTTAGAACGCATGCTTAGAATAATTCAAGATAAAATTGGTTTTAATTGTCACACTTAATTTAATTTGGTGCATAATTAAATTTGGGTAAAGTTTATTTAAGTCAAGTCTATTGTTAAAACTGGTTTGACCTATTTTTGGAATAATTGAAAAATATGACGTAGGCAAATTTTCTAGGACTTGGTCTTGAATTAATGACGTTTAAGTGAAAATGTTTTAATGACTTAATTTAATTTCACTTGGTGTTTAATTTTAATTTGAAAAGGAAATTAAAATTTGGTAAGTCGTTTTATTGAACCATCACCTTTTACGCTTCCGCATCGAGTTAACAAGGAAATTGACTTTAAAGAATCAGTTTATTTTAAAGTTGGGGGCCTACTCCTCTACAGATTGGTATCAGAGCCAAAGTGATAAATTATTTCGTTAAGATCCTTTAAATAATCTTTGGCTAAAATGGAATTTTCCCCATTTTCAAAATTTTCTATTTTCGATGGTTTAACTACGCGTATTGGAAAGCGCAAATGAAATTGAAACTTAAATCTATCGACGAGAGGGTTTGGTTATCGGTAGTTAACGGGTGGTCTCCACCAACTCATTTAGTTGAAAATGAACGTGTTCCCAAACCGGTCGATAGATAGACTGAGAATGAGTTTAAACTTTCAAATTTTAATTCCCGTGATTTAAATGCCTTGTTTAGCGCTGCCACACCGGATGAATTCTGATGTATTATGACGTGTGAGACCGCTAAATAAGCATGGGATATTTTGCAACTCACTCATGAAGGTACAAGTGTCGTTAAAGCTTCTAAACTCCAAAACCTCACCACTCAATTTGAAACCATCAAAATGAACGATAATGAAACTTTTGATGAATTTTATGCTAGACTTTCCGATAATGTCAATTCATCTTTTAATTTGGGAGAGAAAATACCCGACAACCGAGTTGTAAAGAAAATTTTAAGGTCCCTACCCGATAGATTCATTCCAAAAGTGACCGTTTTAAATTCTTTACCAACTTTAGCCTCTACGAAATTAGAAGAGCTTGTAGGTGACCTATGAACTAGACATGTTTCCCTATAAAACTAAAAAGAAAATAGAAAAGGGCATTGCTTTAAAAGCCCGAAAAGAGGTCAAACAAGTAATAGAGAGCGAAAGTGATAGTGACTCGGAAGACATGGCCTTATTTGCTAGAAAATTTAGAAAATTTCTTAAATTTAATAAAGATAAATTTAAAAATGATTTTAAGAAATTTGAAACTTCTAAGCATGACAAAGCCGAGAGGATCCCTAAACCTATTAATGAAAATTTAAATAGGGATGAGTCTAATAGGTGTTTTGGTTGTGAGGGTTAGGGCCATAGGGCTTCTGAGTGCCCCACTAAACTAAGGAGAGAGGGTAAGCGACCCATTTCATATAATGCGACACTTAGTGATAGTGATAAGGAAGAGGGAGCCGATTCCCCCACTAAGCCCAACTTTGTGGCTTTTATGGCTAGTCATGTGAGCATCGATAATGAATCTCCTCATGAAGATATTCAAACACATGACACTTCCTTGGTCAAAGTTTATGAATCCCCTATTTTTTATGGTAATGAGAGTGAAGAAGAGAGAGAGAGTGAAAATGAAGAAGAGGTCAATGTAAGTGAACTTCAAAATGCTTTTCAAGAATTATATGAAGAATCTATTAAATTAAAAAGAGCTAATTTGAAGTTAGAAGCTAGTTTAAAAGAGAGTGTCAAGGTCATTGATGATAGTATGTTGGTAGAAGACCTTAGGACACGTGAGAGGACTGTTCGAGAGAAGCTTGAATATGTAGAAGGCGAGAGAGATAGCCTTAGGGGTTTAATGGAATCCTTGGAAAAGGAGCTTCTTGGTTTTGAAGAGCGAAATATTTTACTAGAGTCTAACATTTTAGAATTGCAAAATAAATTAAAAGACTCTAGTAATGTCAAATTTGACTTGGAGTGTCGTTCGGAAAAATTAGATAAAATCCTAGGAACGGTCCAAATTAAAAATGACATGTGTGGTTTAGGTTTCAATACTTGTAATGAATCTACTCATAAAGCCAAAACCAACGTTTTAGGAGAATCAACTAGGAAAGACTTTAGAGAACATTTCTTAGGTACCAAATTTTGACGTAATTTTACTTGTACTCGTTGTGGTCGAAAAGGTCATCTTATGAAATTTTGTTTTGATCTTAAATGCCAACGTAAAGTAACCACGGCAGTTAAAGTTCCTACACCCCAAGATAGTCATTCTTCATTAATTTGGGTTAGGAAGTCCGTCTTGGTTGCCTTGCAAAATAGGGTCTTTGATTCTCATTTACTTTCCCATGCTTCCTCCCTTGCTAAATCTAAAGGATGAATGTGTTGGTGTTAGCATACTTTAGCTTGTGTGCTTCATGCTATATTATCATGCTAAATGTATGCTTGTTTAATCATTTTTTATTCTATGCCCCATGTTTAATCACAAGCTAGAATAATTATTTTTGTTTATCTTTTGAATTTTATTTCGTCATTCTGTTGGCATTGAATGAAAAAATACAAAATTATTTTTGTTTATCATTTGGGTTTTTATCTCTTGATAATTTAAGCTTAATGAAAAGTCCAAATGATCTGTTTGTCTTTTGAGTATATATTTTTATTTTTATTTTGTTAAAAATTTCAAAAACTCAAAAAGATTTTATTTTATGTGTATTTTAGTTTGATACACTTTATGTTGCATATACTTGTGTTTGAATCCCATCTTTTATGCTCCCATGTGGCTAGAACTTTTGGTTTAGAATGTCAATCCTTATTAAATTCTTTATCATGCTTACATGGAGTAGTTGGATTTTGTATTGTTTAAGAGGATTCTATTTTTATATGCCTATATTCACACATGCACGAGCTCTTTTGAAATTTTAATGTCACATGTTATATTTGAGCTGTGTGAGATGTTCTCCTACCAATCTAGTCATCTACATATTCATGACCTAGGAGGACTAGTGCATGTCAAAATCCGTTGCACGTGAGTTTGTGAGATATAAAAAATTGATATATAAATGTGCGTGGGGAAGGGCTCTGAAAGGAATAATAATAATCCTTTGCGATTGTAAGCCACCGTTTGAAATGGACCTAAAAGAAATACGTGGTCCAAAGGCCTAACAATAGAAAATATGGCATAAAAAGAAAAGTCCTTGCCAAGGCCTTTGTTTGATTGATATATTCATTCAAAATTAATATATATATGCTTATTGAGGGAGATTGTATGGTATATCAACAGTTTGCACAATGTCCGTTTATCCTAGTTGCGCTTTCAATGTCATGACTCTATTGGTTTGTAGAATCATCAACATGCTAGGCTTGTATGCATTGTATATGTTTGTTCATTGAGTTCAATCTATATTATCACATGAGTTTATATTCAAATGTGATGAAGTTTGCGATCAATTGAGAACTCCGTGAACATGTTTTAAGTGATTGGGTATAAATTTAATTGTTGCTAGTTCACACCCCTACACTTCCGTTTCCATATGACACATTTTTGCCATACGAGTGTGAAGAACTTAATGTATTTTGTGTCATTTGTGAGTTTATATATATATATATATATGTGTGTGTGTGTGTGTGTGTGTGTGTGTGTGTGTGTGTGTACGTACGCATCATTGCTATATCTCTAATATGTATATTTATGATATTTTGTTTGTCTTTGCCTTGTTTTCTAGTCCATCTAAGCTTATACTTTATTATTGGTATCTATCTTGGTAGATTCTTGTTTGATATCACATGAATAATACTTTATGTATCATATTGGTATCGTTTTCTTATGCATTATCATGTTTAAATTAGTTTTATCCTTTGTATATTCCTGAACAAAAAGGGAGAGAATGATAGGGGGAGAAATGGTATCTAATCCTATTGTAATCTTATCTAAGTTTAGGAGATTTAACTTAGGGGGAGTAGCTAACTTCTTGGGTTGATCATTGTTGATAAGGGAGAATTAATTTCAGGGGAGTATTTATGTATTTATTATTTCGGGTGAGTATTTATTTTAATTGCTTTAAATACATTGATATTCCCTATGCGTTTGACAGTTTGCTTAAGTGTGCAGGAATTTTTCTAAAGCGGCAACCGTCAAGTGGTAAAGCATTTATTTCTAAAGTGGTATTCGAGTCAAGCATTGTACTCTTTATTTTGGGTGGGATGTTTTTTAGTCTAGTGAGCTTGACGGCCCTTTAGGATTTTTGTTTGCTTTTTGTCCCGGAATAGCCAAAGGGGGAGATTTGTAAGGACACAAATTTCCAATTGAGTCCTTTGTAGTTTTGGCTCAATTCCGGACAAAAACGTTTATGTCATAGGATAGTGTTCAAGTGTACCTACTCAAGCCTATGATGTGTTTAGTTGAAGACGTAGCGGCAAAGAGTATAAAGCTTCATCAAAAGCCGTGGTTTATGTGCCTCGTTTGTACGTTATTCCATGCTCCCAAGGTATGAATGCATTTATATATATATAGGAGCTTGAAACATGTTTATTTGGGTGGTAGGTTTATATAAAACTGTTGTTTTAATTTCAGAAAGATTTTATCAAACTTTAAAATAAAGTATATAAAGTTTCTGGGCTAAAATTGAAATTTATGAACTTTCTGGAAGTTCGTTCGATATGTCGTTCGAATGAGTTTTTCGTTCGAACAAGATGTCGTTCGAACGAGTTTGCCAACGAGTTCCCAGAATAGGCCTTTGAAATGTCATTCGATATGTCGTTCAAACGAACCTTATGTTCGAACGAGATATCCAACGATATTTCTAACGAATTCACTCTGGAACTTCGTTAGAAGTCTCGTTTGAACGAGATTTCGTTCGAATGAAAATGTCGTTCGAACGAGATGTTAGGCGGGAACAGTTTTTGACAGTTTTTACCCATGTTCTCCACTTCTTTCGCCACTATCTTTTCACATCATAACTATGTGCGGGAATTATTTATGAAAAAGTATCTTTTTCATATCCTTCCTTCTCTAAGAGAGAATTTGAGAGCAAAATTGTTTAAATAAAAAGATCAAGTTTTGAGTGTTAATTTTCATAAGAGAAAATAATTTACCACTCTAGTTTCACCCATAGTTTTGTTTATCTAAGTTCATATATATACATCTTGCTTGGAGTTTGGCACCGGGTTTATCTCTACACCGAATTGAAGAGATTGTTTGGGTTTTCTTCTAAATCCCTCAAAGAAGAAGATTTGTTTAACTGTGGCTTTCTCACATGGTGAAAGGCACCATGTGTGGTTGACGGTATGCCTATTGTCCGATCGGTGGATTCCAAGATCGCGGTGGAGCTCCGTGGTTATCCGCTAGGAAGAGGTGGTTATAAGAAGACGCGTTAAGGCTTGATAGGGTTCGAGTTGAGGAAGTAAGTCATCTGTCTTGTAAATGTAAATTCCGTACTTAGTGAATTTGAGGCTAGGGTCGTCCGAGGTTGTTTCCCGTTGTGGGTTTTCCTCGTACATCGCGGCATAGTGTGATTTATTTACTTTTGTCTTGCATAACAACTTAGAATGCATGCTTAGAATAATTCAAGATAAAATTAGTTTTAATTGTCACACTTAATTTAATTTGGTGCATAATTAAATTTGGGTAAAGTTTATTTAAGTCAAGTCTATTGTTAAAAACGGTTTGACCTATTTTTGGAATAATTGAAAAATATGACTTAGGCAAATTTTCTAGGACTTGGTCTTGAATTAATGACGTTTAAGTGAAAATGTTTTAATGACTTAATTTAATTTCACTTGGTGTTTAATTTTAATTTGAAAAAGAAATTAAAATTTGTTAATTCGTTTTATTGAACCATCACCTTTTACGCTTTCGCATCGAGTTAACAAGGAAATTGACTTTAAAGAATCAGTTTATTTTAAAGTTGGGGGCCTACTCCTCTACACAATGGCTGCTAGGGCTGACCCTGGGCTAAGCCAAAATAATCTTCAGAAGGTCAAAGACCTTCAGGATCAGGGGGAGAATGGTCTGCTAGTCAAGTACGAGCATTTGATGACTCCCTATTATCTCTTCGAAATTGGCCTTGGGGGGAGTCCTTTGATTGAGCTCTGTAAGTTGCTCTATTATTTTAACAAGTTATACATCTGAATTTGTGTATCTCTGATTTTCTGACTCAGACATATCTATTTTGTAGAACGCCCAAAGGGGATTTCCGACGACCTCTGGGAGATGGAAGTCCCTAGTCTCACGAAGCTTGTTAAGAAAACGGGTCTAAATGCGCCTCCTCCCCCTCCAACTACCTCAAGGGCTGAGGCCTCCAAGAAGAGGAAACCTGCTGACCCTTCCCCTGAGGATTAGAGGCAAAAGAAGAAAAACCAAAAGGGGGATCGTGCCATCCCCATTTCTTCTGAGGACGCATTGATTGCTCGCTTGGAGCAACTGAAGATTGGTGACAGTCTTATCAGCCATAGTCTGAAGTCCCTGGATGCAATCGACGATGCCATGATCGAATCTGAAAAGTGCTTTTGTCGCTCTCTGGATAGGCCTCTGTTGGTTGAGTTCTCCCTCCATCGCTCTATCCAAGTAATACCTTGAACTTATGCTTTTGAATTATATTCAAGTGTAACATCGATTTGAACTATACCAGACCTTAGACTAACATCTCTGCACATGTTCTGCAGGGTCTCCTCACTATGCACCATTTTGTTAACTGGACCTTGGGGAAACTTCCTCTGATTGAGAAAGGACAAGAGGCTGAGAAGACCGAGGCCGTTTTGAACGCTGAAGTGAAGTGTCTGAAGGCCTTTTTTGAAGAAGTCTGAGTCCAGCGTGAAGGGGTTAGAGAAAGACATGGACAAGCTGAGGAAGGATCATAGCACTGACCTGAAGACTCAGGCTGACTCTCTTCAACATAAGGTCGATGTAGCTGTAAAGGATGCCTTGGATAATGCCTCTGAGAAGATCTTAGACGAGTATAAGGTCTCTGATGAGTTTGCAGCTTCGATTTCAAATACCTATAAAGGGGTGTAAAGGCCACTGGCAAATGGGCGGTCATGAAGGGTAAGGAATTAGGGAACCTCGCAGCCTCTGACTTCATTGGTTTGGGTTATGCCTACCCTCGTTTTTCTCAGGCCTTGCAAGAGGTAGAGGAGGAGGGAGGTATCTCACCTACCGAGATTGCGCCCCAAGATGACACCAGGACTGAAGATGTTGGCGCTCAGGACGAAGGGGTGGAAGTAACCACCCTCAGCCAGGGAGATGGAGGCATGGCAACTAACCCTGAGGCTGCAGACACTTGACCATTTTATGAAGCTTTTTATAATTTTAATTTGCATGAAGAACTGTAACCTCTGATGACAAACTCTGTTCCCTTGTAGTTTATAACTCTCAATTTTAGTCTATATCAACCTCTGAGGAGGGTTTTATTTCTTTAGTTGCTGAATGTTCCTTGAATGATTTTCTATATCTGAAGTCTCAATATTACCATCTAAGGTCTGAGGTCATCCAAGTATGATGTCCTACCTCAGACCTCTTCATCAAATTATGATGTTATAAGGCTTGAGGTCATCACCTAAGATGTTGTCCTCATAACTAATTTTTCACCAAATTAATGATGTCAAGGATCTGAGGTCATCCAAGTATGATGTCTTACCTCAGACCTTGTCACCAATTATAATGTTATTAGGTCTGAGGTCATCCAAGTATGATGTCTTACCTCAGACCTTGTCACCAATTATGATGTTATTAGGTCTGAGGTCATCACTAAGATGTTATCCTCATAAAATATTCACCAAATTAATGATGTTAAGGGTCTGAGGTCATCCAAGTATGATGTCTTACCTCAGACCTTGTCACCAATTATGATGTTATTAGGTCTGAGGTCATCACTAAGATGTTATCCTTATAAAACATTCACCAAATTAATGATGTTAAGGGTCTGAGGTCATCCAAGTATGATGTCTTACCTTAGACCTTGTCACCAATTATGATGTTATTAGGTCTGAGGTCATCACTAAGATGTTGTCCTCATAAATAATTATCCACCAAGTTAATGATGTTAAGGGTCTGAGGTCATCCAAGTATGATATCTTACCTCAGACCTTGTCACCAATTACGATGTTATTAGGTCTGAGGTCATCACTAAGATGTTGTCCTCGTAAATAATTATCCACCAAGTTAACGATGTTTAAGGGTCTGAGGTCATCCAAGTATGATGTCTTACCTCGGACCTTGTCACCAATTATGATGTTATTAGTTCTGAGGTCATCACCAAGATGTTGTCCTCATAAATAATTATCCACCAAGTTAATGATGTTTAAGGGTCTGAGGTCATCCAAGTATGATGTCTTACCTCAGACCTTGTCACCAATTATGATGTTATTAGGTCTGAGGTCATCACCAAGATGTTGTCCTCATAAATAATTATCCACCAAGTTAACGATGCTTAAGGGTCTGAGGTCATCCAAGTATGATGTCTTACCTCAGACCTTGTCACCAATTATGATGTTATTAGGTCTGAGGTCATCACTAAGATGTTATCCTCATAAAATATTCACCAAATTAATAATGTTAAGGGTCTGAGGTCATCCAAGTATGATGTTTAACCTCATACCTTGTCACCAATTATGATGTTATTAGGTCTGAGGTCATCACTAAGATGTTATCCTCATAAAATATTCACCAAATTAATGATGTTATGGGTCTGAGGTCATCACTAAGATGTTACCCTCATAAAATATTCACCAAATTAATGATGTTAAGGGTTTGAGGTCATCACTAAGATATTACCATCATAAAATATTCACCAAATTAATGATGTCTAGGGTCTGAGGTCATCCAAGTATGATGTCTTACCTCAGACCTTGTCACCAATTATGATGTTATTAGGTTTGAGGTCATCACTAAGATGTTATCCTCATAAATTCTATCACTAGAGCACAATAAATCAAGAATTGACATGAAAACTGATCTTCTCATTAATAATCTCTTCATAAGATGATACATTTACATAAAAGCCCTGGTAACATCATATGTAATACTTTTTCAGATGATCAGCATTCCAAGGATTGGATAAAGGTTCCCCTTCGAGGTTTTCTAGCCTGTAGGTCCCGGGTACAACCTCCTCAATCACTTTGTAAGGACCATGCCAATTTGGGTGACGCTTTTTTGCCTTCTGCAATGTCTTCTTCAGTACTAGGTCTCCCACGACTATGGGTCTTGATTTTACCCTTTGATTGTAGAACTTTGTTGTTCTCTACTGGTAAGCTGCTTGCCTAATTTTGTGTCTTCCCTTCCCTCTTTAATCAAATCTAGGTCGAGTCTTCACTCCTCCCCATTCTTCTCAGGGTCATAGCTCTGGACCCTATGAGTAAGGAGTCCTACCTCTGTTGGTATGACGTCCTCTGAGCCATGTGCTAACATAAATGGGGTTTCCCCTGTCGGTGTCCTAGTCGTTGTTCTATAGGCCCATATCATAATATAAACCTCTTCAGTCCATCTTCCCTTAGCTTCTTCTAATCTCTTCTTGATTCCGTCGAGGATTGTTCTATTCGTGACTTCGGTATGACCGTTTGCCTGAGGTCGGCCAGGAGAAGAGAAAAACTACTTTATCCCAACTCTTTCGTAATATTTCTCTAAGGAAGAGTTCTTTAACTGGGTTCCGTTATCCGAGATGAAGGTGTTTAGGAGGCCATGTCTGCATATAATGTTCTTCCAAATAAATTGGAAGGTCTTCTGCTCTGTAATCATTATCATTGGCTCTGCCTCTACCCACTTGGAGAAGTAATCAATGGCAACTATCAGAAATCAGTAATTATTTACAGCCCTTGGCAGGGGACCCACTAAGTTAATTCCCCAAACTGAGAAGGGACAAGGTGAACTACTTGACATCATAGGCTGATGAGGTTGATGGGGGATAGTGGAGAATCTCTGACATTTATCGCACCTCTTTACGTACGCTACAGCATCCTTGGCCAAGGTTAGCCACCAGTATCCTTGCGTAATAATCCTCTTAACTAAAGGTCTTCCTCCTATATGACTGGAGAAGGAACCCTCGTGTACCTCCTGTAGGATGCGGGGAACTTCTGTGGGATGAACGCATCTGAGGAGAGGTAATAGGAATCCCTTCTTATATAGGACGTCTCCTACTACTGAGAACTTTGCAGCTCTGTATCTCAGTTTTCTCCTTTCTAACTTTGATTCCGATAGCTCACCCTCTCTTATATATCTGATAAGGGGATCCATCCATGAGTCCCCTAGGTTCAAGTTGAGGCAAGGGTTACTTTCCTCTTTTTCTTCAAAGGATGCCTTGGGCAGGATCTCAACTGGGATTGTCCTTCTGATGTCTGTCCATGTCGTCGAGGCCAGCCTTGCTAATGCATCTGCGTGGATGTTGTTTTATCGAGGTATTATCTTCATCTTTACCTCTTCGAACCCTTCAAGTATCGTTCTCACCCTCTTCAGGTATTTGGCCATCCTTTCATCTTTGGCCTCATAAACCCCTAATACTTGATTAACAACCAACCTTGAGTCACTATGAAGCAGGAGTCGTCTTACCCTAAGGGTCTTTGCCAGCGAGAGGCCTGCTTCCATGGCCTCATATTCCGACTCGTTGTTTGATGCCTTGAGGTTAAACCTTAGGGCGTATTTGACGTTAGCACCATCTGGAGCTGAAAGTATTAGCCTTACATCGCTTTCGCTTTCACAAGAAGACCCATTAATAAAGAGGTTCCATATGTCTTTATCCGATGAGAAGCTCCCTTCTGATATAACTCCATGACTAAAGAGGTACCGATCTTCCTCATTCTCGGCTATTCTGTTTTTTATTTTCTTTGATACAACCTCTTCAGGGTCTCGGAAGATGTTGCTGTTTGACCCCTCTGTTGCCTCTAGGTTATTCTCAACTTTGGCCTCTTCTCATGTGAACTCAGCGATAAAATTCGTAAGTATCCGCCCTTTGATGGCCACCCTGGGCTGATAAGTAAGGTCATACTCTCCCAGATCAATGGCCCATGCCATCAATCTGCTCGACTTCTCAGGTTTATGGAGGACCTGTCTTAGTGGGGAGTCAGTAAGGACAACCATAGAATGGGCTTGAAAGTAGGGTTTCATCTTCCTAGAAGCATGTATCAAGGCGTAGGCTAACTTCTCCATCCGAGGATAATTTTGTTCAGACCCCTGAAGGGACTTACTGTTGAAGTATACAGGCCTTTGGACCCCAACGCCTTCCCGTACTATGGCCGCACTTATAGCTAATTCAGAGACTGCTAGATAAACATATAACTTCTCTCCTATTATGGGCCTAGATAAGAGTAAGGGAGATCCGAGGTAGGACTTGAGTTGATTAAAAGCCTCGTCACACTCTTTGTCCCACTCAAAAGCCTTTCTAAGCACCTTAAAGAATGGGAGACACTTGTTCGTCGCTCTTGAGACAAATCTGTTGAGTGAAGCTACTCTTTTAGTGAGCCTCTGAACGTCCTTGATACTCCTTGGTGTCTTCATGTCGAGCAAAGCCTTAATTTTCTCAGGTTTCGCCTTTATTCCTCTCTGATTGACAATAAATCCAAGAGATTTCTCGGCTCCTACCCCGAAGACACACTTCGCAGGGTTGATTTTCATTCTATACAAGTCCATGGTATCGAAAGTCTTTTCCAGGTATGCTACGTGGGTGAAGGCCTTTAAGCTCTTTGTTAATATATCGTCGACGTACACTTCCATAGTCTTGCCTATTTGGTCTTTAAACATCTTATTCACAAGACGTTGGTATGTTCCCCCTGCATTTTTCAATCCAAAGGGCATAACCTTATAGCAATATGTCCCTTTGTCAGTGATAAAGGCTATCTTCTCTGAGTCTTCAGTATCCATGAAGATCAGGTTGTAGCCTGAGTACGTGTCCATGAAGCTCATGAGCTCATGTCCTGCCGTTACATCTACCATCTGGTCGATTCGAGGTAAGGGATAACTGTCTTTTGGGCAAGACTTGTTCAGGTCAGTAAAATCTACGCACATTCTCCATTTTTCGTTGGCTTTAGGTACAATGACTGCATTCGATAGCCACTCCGGATATATGACTTCCCTGATAAACTCAGCCTCTTCCAACTTTCTGACTTCTTTTCGGACGACGTCGTACTTCTTCCTAGAGTAAACCCTTCATCTTTGTTTGATTGGACTAACATCCTTAATCACGTTGAGTTTGTGGCACATAACCTCAGGGTTGATACCAGGCATGTCCACGTGACTCCAAACGAAGACACACTGTCTCTTCCTCAAGAAGTCTATCATCTCTTCCTTTATCTTCGATTTTAAGGCTTTGTCGATCTAGACGATTTTTTCCAGTTCGTCCTCATTGAGGACGATGGATTTTACCTCTTCTGCGGCCTCTCCTTTTTTCAACTTTGTTTCATCTCTAGGGTCAAGTGTATCAATATTATAAGTGGTAGTTTCTCTCTTATGGGCCTCTCTCTCTTTGGCCGAGTTGAAGTAGCATTCCCTTGCTACGGTTTGGTCACCCTGTAATTCCCCTACCCCATAGGGGGTCGGAAATTTTAACATCTGGTGGACCGTCGATGGCACAGCCTCAAACTCCTTAAGGGCTACTCTTCCTACGATGAGGTTATAGGCCGAGAAAACGTTTCATCCATAAAAAAAAAATTGATCTTCCGGTTTAACCTCTTAGGCCACTCATCGCCCATTCGCATGTCCATCTCATACATGCCCAATGGATGGACCTTTTCACCGCTGAAGCCCATTAACGGATGATGATAGGGTACCAGCCTAGCTCTGCTAAGGCCTAGGATTTTGAAGCAGGGACAGAACATCACATCTGCTAAACTTCCTCCATCTATAAGAATTCTTTGCACCTCACATCCATGAACTCTTGTTGTGATTACCAAAGGGTCATCATGTGGAGCTAGGATGACTTTGAAGTCAAGTCGGGAGAACCCAACTACGAGAGTGTCCATGTCCACCTCATTTCTCTTCTGCGTTGTATCTGAAGACATCAGGTTTACTACTTCAAGTTTGGCCACTGACTTGGCCTCTGATACATGAGCTTTCCGGTCGGCCACTTCAGAGCCACCCCCCACAAGTCCTCCGCATATGGTGTTAACACTAAGGAGATCATACCAACCCTCATCACTGGGGTGTTGTCATCTTTTGGTGGGAGGTCTGGATCGTCTTCGTCATCACCATCTGAGTCACCATCTCTTCTTACGGGGGTATCGTCACGAAACCTATCGTTTCTTTTCTTTTTGGGGTCATCTCTCCCCCTCTTGGGAGCCTTGTCGTCAACATATTTCCTCAACTTTCCAGACTTCAGCATCTTCTCGATCTCATCCTTCAAGGCGAAGCACTTGTCTATAATATGGCCATGGTCTTGGTGGAACTCGCACCACAAGTTCTTCTTCCTCTTATACGGAGGAGCCTTCAGTTACTCCGGCCATCTTAAAGACCTGTCATTCTTGATCTCATTGAGGATATGTTCACATCTCACCGTTAGAGGGGTATAGTGTGCGAACTTATCGTCAGCTGACCTCTTCTTTTCGTCCTTTTTCCTTTGGAACTTCCCACTGTTATCGCCGTTCTCGTCCTCATACTTAGAGGCCATGGCTTCTTCAGCGTTCATGACCTTCCCCGCAGTTGCCAATAGCTCTTCCATGGACTTGGGAGGGTCTTCCGCGAGTTTCAATAACAACTTTCCTTTCTGAAGACCTCCTATGAGGGCGGTCATGGCTATATTCTCTTCGTAATCTTCAACCTCAAGTTTTTCTTTGTTGAACCTGGCGATGTAGTCTCTTAGGCTCTCGTGCTTGCCTTGTTTGACATATAATAGATGGGTTGTCTTCTTTTGAGGTCTTACCCCAAAACAAAAATTATGAATGAATCGTTCAGCCAATCCCTTAAAGTTCTCAATTGAATTCTTCGGGAGAGAAGTAAACCAGATATGTGTTGATCCTGTCAAAGTCTCGAAGAAGGCCTGGCACTTCATCTCATCTGGTATTGAATAAATGTCCGCCGCTGACTGGTACATCTCAATGTGATGCATAGGGTTGGTTCTACCGTCATACTTGGGAGACACCGTGGGCGATTTGAACTTAGCAGGGGTTGGAAAACTCACTATCCTTGCCACAAATGGGGAGCCCTCTGATAAACCTCTTTGCAATGGGTCTCTGCTTTTGATGAGGTCTCCTATCTTTTCTTCAAGACGTTGGATGGAGTCTTTCCATGGTCTTGCAATGTTGGCTTGACCCAGGTTGTCCCTAGCCACATCCAAAGGGTGGACTGAGGGTTCTTCAGTCGTAGCACAACGTCGACTGTTGACCTCTTCTTGGTCTCTTCCTCGTCCCTGATGAGGTCGACATTGCCTCTCTTCCCTTTGTGAGCCGGCGGCACTTCTCGACCTGAACAACCTCTATCTTAGGTCATTTACGGGGCCGATCCTTTCAAAGTTCGACCCTCTGCTTAATCGATCAAAAGTTAATCCTCGTTGTTGGGCTTCTCCTCCTCTTCTGCCCCCACAACCTTGGCTCCGTTGGATAGGACGAACTGTGTTATTTGAAACCAAATATGGCTCCCAACAATCTTCTGGGACTTATTCCGCCTCTAGATCATCATACCTATCCTTAGGGCAAGGGTGTCCTTGACTCCCCAAGCATAAACGCCTAGGGTCAGCAACGTCCCTCCTCCGCTGGGGCTTAGGGTGGTCCTTGCGCGGTGCCTGGTGTGGTCCCCTGGCTTCTGGATGCGCCTGGACAGCCGCAGGGGTGATCATCTCCGGTGAGACTCCAGGTTGACTGAGCTGTGAAAATTGCTCCTTTATTGCTTGTTGAATTGCATCCAAGTACCTCAAGGCTGTAGCCACCTTCCCCATTTCGGACTGAGGCGGCGCATGACTGGAGCTAGGTCCTCCAACCCCAGGCAGCGAAAGAGGTGGTGGTAATTCCACTGCCATGTGTTAGCACTAAAGAGATAGTGCAGTAGATGATATTAATACCTTACAGGTCCTCCTTCAATGGTGAAACAGCTCCACGCAAGGGGGGCAGTGCCTGGTTCACCACCGGAGTCTCCGATGAGGTTAATCAGAAAAAGGGGGAGAGACAGCTTCTCGGTTCCCACAGACGGCGCCAAAATGATGATGCTGAAAATAGCACCACCCTTCAAGGTGTTTGTAAGATCAATTCAATGTTAACAATGGCAGAATAAGGGTATATAGTAAAAGGAGGTGAGGAGAAGATGATTAACTCCGAAATATAAGTGGTTCAGCCAATCAGGCCTACGTCCACTGTGCAAGTGCGTGATTAATATCACTGTATGAGGGCTCTAATGGCCATAGATACAAACCCTCTTACTTTCTCTCTCTACTGTATATTTGGACAGAGTATCAACTAGGGTTGCTTATTTTGGATCCCTCTCCAAGAAGGAGAAGACAAGTATATATAGTATGTGGGAGGTGTAATGCACCCCCTATGCATGCAATGAGCATGTGTGTGCTGATCTAGCCAATCTGATGAAGACATGTGTCACTGTCACATGTAGAGAATGATGATGATGATGAAATATTCCCCCACGTGAGGGGATTGATTTGTTATAACTGATTGTGTACACGTGTTCCCAACCATACATATGCTAATAAAGGCTCGGCGATCTGTGATTGGTCCCAACCTCGGCCTGGAAGAGGATGAGGTTGGTGTGGTCGGGCAACTGCTTGATCAGTGGTGACCTTGGCTCAGTGGGAGAGCAGAGGTAAGGAAGGTGGAGATGTAATGTCGGCATGGGCCAATGTAATGGTGGAGTAGCAGGAACGTCGATTGATTCCCAATCAAGGCCGATTATGATGATGGAGTAGTCCTTGCAACCTCGGCCTGCACCAAGCCGAGGTTGCCAGCCTTGGATGACCTGATGAATAACTGCCCCTGTGGATCATGAAGACCTCACCTGTTGTCGGACCGTTAGGTAACTAATAACATCGACCATGGTCGACCTTGCTTCAGACGAGACCGTTGTTTGCCAATCTAAGGTAGTTCTAACCTCGGTCATCTTCCTAGTCAAGGTTAACGTCTCTGAGCTGTTGGGTACATTTAGGGCATATCATCTGGGACATATATTGGTAAGGAAAACATTGAATGATAATAGGTGGAGTGAAGGGTAAAAATGGTAAGTGTGTGATAAAATTGGTTTAGTTCTCGGGACAAACTACAAGACACATGTTTCTTACAACTCGAAAGTAATGTCATTCTCAGTGATTAAGCCAAATTTGAAAAAAATAATGAGACCATGCAATGACTAAGTATAGTATCCAAAGAAAGTTGAGTCAACTTGTGACTCAGAGATACGTAAAAACCCTAAAAAATGTGAAAAGCTCAAATCTCTCGGGTTTAAGTCGCAACTAGTGATCTTTTAAGGCTCTCTTGTGAATATAGTTACTCTTCAACTTTTGATTGTAAACGTGATAGTGCAAATTGTCGAGTTTAGGAATTCATGGTGCAAGTACGCTTTAAGAGGTACTAATTAATGGAAAATGCTATGTGTCCCAAACAACTCCCCCAAATCATCCCCAAATATCTTTAAGTGTTATACCTTATGGTATGGGTCCCGCCAGGGCACAACTCATCAATGCTATTTGGAGGAGATTTTGGGGAGTTATTTGGTACCCATAGCACCACTCTTAATTAATTTAAGGTTAAAAGCGCAATTTTTGGGTCAAACACATGTATTCCGAGATTTCTAAAAGAGGGATGATAGACAATTCATGTCATAAAAATTTAACTTTAACTGCACAAAAAGTTTAAAAGCACTTGTTTCTGAAATTTTCAAAAGAGTTACGATTTTGATTAATTTTCCACCCTCAAATAAAAGAGAACATCGTCCTCAATGTTTAAAACTATATATAAATAAAAATCCCAAGGGGGGAAAGATATTACCATAATGAACCGCTTATGAAAATGTACCGCAATGGGGAGCATAGATGAAACCTTAAGAACAGACGCGACACAAAAATATGGACAAGTCTATAAAGCATGTGAAAATCACTGGGTGGTGTGAAACACCACCCCCTAATAGGATAAGACTCATACACAGAAATAATGAACGATGGGCTGCCTCCCGGCACCGCTAAGTTTAACGTCTTCAGCCAAATTGAACCATTCTCACCCTAAAGATAAGAGTTAGGAAAGCGCGGGGTGGCAGAAAAATTGGGTGATGAGAATCACCCCAAAACAAGACTGAAGCGTTAGTCTTGTTGGATAAAAGAGAAAATGGGTCAATGCACTTGTATGACAAAGTTCATCACACGATGCAAAGCATCAGTGGACCAAGGGTGGGCGGTAATAAGGGTAAGGGTGAGAAAGGCATGGGTGATTAAGTATCGATCACGGGCCTTATTGAGCCGGAAGGTGAGGGTAACAAAAGCCCTATAAGCATTGTGCTCAAGTTGGTGAGGAAGGCGGAATGGTTTGAAAGGTGGAATGGAGTGGGGATCATATAAATCACACGACCGTTCTATAAAGGGACGGTGATAATGGTCACGCCGTGACACGCCAGGGAGCTGTCGATGGGAAAAATCAACACCACAAGAGAGTGGCGGGCATAGAATAACAAGCTTGGTGTCACGAAAGTGGAGAGTGGTACCACAAATACTCGCACGGATGGTGGGATCGATGAAAAGTGTACAAATGGGATCGTGGATCACTAGGTTGGAGGGTGGGTGTAGGTGAGGACCTAAATGATTAGATGTGAACAGGGAAATAATAATAACAAGGTCCGAATCAAATGGTGGGGTGGTAGGGACGATGTGTGGGTCGGGTGGGACAAAGGGTGGGGGAAGATGATCTAACTTGAGAGTAGGGGACACACACTCCTCGGGAAGAGGAAAGGAAAACTCATAAGGGAGTGTGGTATCTAAAGATGGAGTGGTCAACTTCTCCACCAATGTTTCACCATCAGTGGTGGTGGAAAAATCAAATGAGTAATCCAAAGCCGAGATAGAAGAATCAACATGAATATATGACTCAATAGGAGCCAAACATGGTGGGACGGGATCCATATCTAGAGAGGTAGACATCTTCTCGGACTCAATCTCAAGATAGTGGGAAGCAATCGCAGCCGGAGCTAACCTATAAATAAATGGTTCCTTGAGAACACACAGTAAAGAATCAAAAGGTGTAGACTCAGACATAAATAGGGATTCTGTGGAAGGGGAAACGAGAATCTCAATGGTGGGTTCGAAAGGATAAGGCGGTGTGGGATCGATCTTATAGTCAATGGATATGTCAACACTATTGTCAACATGGGTTCCGGACCACTGGTTGGTCTTAACTTCAATATTCTCAGGATGATAGGGTTGGTCACACTCAACATCAGTGGCGCAAGACAACACATCATCTAACCATGCGGGGGAAACAATGGGTGGACTTGGGGGGAAATTCGACTCATTTGCACCCTCAAATGCCGTAAACCTGTGTTCAAGCTGTTGAAGGGCTTCAATTTGAGAGTGACGAGTCTGTACGAACTTTTGAAAGAAGCTCTCAGGAGCGAATGTGCAAGGTGGTGGTGAAGTGGTAGTGGGTGGCTGTGTTGGTGGAGGTGGACACAAATTGCTAGAAACACTAGGATGTGGAGAATACTCATATGGCGTGTGAGTAATGGGGTCAAGTTGGTTATACACGGGAGAAGCATCTCCGTGAGGAACAAAAGGTTGATCAACACGAGGGGCATAGGATTGGGACTGATAGGTATGAGGTGCATGAGGTGGCGATGATGACTGTTGGAAACCGTAAGGATCCACAACTTAAGGTTGGGATTCATATTGCATGGCAGGGTGATCAGGCCTCCATGAATATCTTGGGTACTCATACCCCTCGACATTAGATATGTTGTGAAAATATGCCTATGGTGGGTCCAAAATAGTGTCATAGGGATACACATGTTTCGTGGTGAATTCAGGTGGAGAGAAAATAAATGGACACTCATGGAACAAGTGATCAACCAGAAAGCAGTGTGTGCACGGTGAAGCATGGTATGGTTTGACACTCAACACCGGAGGCAGTGGAGTAGGAGATGTGGGTGTGGATGACACACGAGTATCAACGGTGGGCGTTTGAGAGTTAAATCCATGAATTAATGAATGGAGGTTCCATTCGGCCTTAACATCAAATAATGGGCAATGACCAAAGTACTCCCGTAAAGGACGTTCTTCGGCCATGAGGAGAGAAATATTTTGGGGGTTTTTAAATAAGTTTCAAAAGAAAATAATTTTTTTTGTGATTTTTGAAAATAAGAAAACAAAAATCTTTTTGGCATTTTAAATATGGAAAAAAGGAAAATCCTTTTGGGATTTTTGAAAATATTTAAAAAGGAGGAAAATATTTTTGGAACTTTTTGGAAAAGGGGAGAAAATGGACTCTTTGAATTTGGATGAACTCACTAAAACCCAACTATCGAAAAATTGAATTCGACACACACAATTCAAGGAGAATTCCTAACTAACACATAGCCAGTTCTTATAGTTGAAAATTAGTGAAAGGGGTAGTCAGATTTTAATTAAGTCCGCAGGCGATAAAAATCACGAAATTTATCATTTTGGTCTCATGTTGCAAAAATTTGTTCCTACTGGGCTAGCTAGTTGATTGATTTTAAATTTAGTGATAGCTAGGGTTGCACACAATGGATAAGCCAGTGAGTCGGGTGATGAAATCCCTTCTCGTTTCAATGATCGGGTCCAGGTCTTAGGTAAATTAATTCATCAAACCACTCAATTTAAGTGCGATGCAGAAATTAAAAGCACGCAGGAGCAAGTAAGCACCCAAAAATTAAACTCGCTGACAGGAGATTCGCGAGGGATAAATAAATGTACCTCCCATGGTTTTTATACACGTGGGGTGAAGACCTAGTTGAATCGACCAGGGAGAGATCTCACCTATCTCAGTCATCCCCAGGAGTCCTACCCACCCAAAGTATAGAGGCTTATAAATCCTCACCTTGGACGGCCTCTCTCTACCTTGTCCGGTTTCCCTTTTCGCTTTTTAATTTTTATGAATAATTATTACTAATAAATTGGTGTCAAAATGCACCCCAAATAAATACAAAGCTTCAAAAAAATCCTATACAACCAATTTAAGGAGGGAGAAGAAGATTTACAACTAAAAATAGAAAATAACAAAAATTACAAGTCTTCAATGTTGTCTCCACGTCAAGAAAGCGAAAACGGCACCATTTGATAAGTAGCTTTTTGCGTGTGGCCGTTGTCTTCAAAAGTCAATATCAAAATTCCCTTGAGTACCTACAAAACTTGTTTAAAACAACTCGTATTATGGTAAGTACGGGTATCAATCCAACTTTCAAGGTGAAACAATTAATGTGAATGCTTGCAATTTCAAATTTTTATTGAAATACTTTTTAAATTTTTTTAAAAACAATTTTAAGGGAGATTTAACTAATAAATGCTAAAAATTATGAAATGACAAAATAACGAGAAATAAAATGCAATCGAGTGTGATAAATGTGAGAAGGTCAAGAGATGGGATTACACCGCATTGTCAATTATTTTAATTTCTCAAGTTATTAATTGGAGATATTTCGAGATAATATTAAATCGATAATCTAACTCTCGTTACAATTATAAATTTAATAATATATATTTTCAGAAAACTAATTTAAAAATGTCACACGGTGAAAAATTAAGAACTATACTATTTTCAAGAAAATTACCCGCTATGATCAATTTAATAAAAATCGTCTCAATCCTCAAAATTTCAACATCAAATTAATATATAGATTTAAGAAAAACCTATCTCTAGTTCGATTCCTAAAATCAAACATTAACTTGTAAAATTAATTTACTATCTCTTGATACATAAATTAATTTGATTCAATTACAAATTTATTTTCTTAAAAATATAAAATTAATGAAACCAATTAATTAAATTAATATCCTACGCAGTGCATCCCACCCCTTGAATAAGGTGATTAGCCAAGCATATTTAAACAATTAAGCACAATCACAGACATGGAAAAATAAATAAATAAATAAATAAGAAAATCAAGAAATACAATACACAAAGTCTCCTTTCGAATTTTTTCTTGGATCGCGTTCATGAATGTGTGTCCCAATGTCTTCACAAATCCAGCGCTTGATTACACAAATAAAAAGAAAAATTGAACCTAATTTTTTTTTCTAACTCTAAAATAATTTTTTTGTATTTTGGGGGGGATTTTTTTTCCTAATCTAAACTGTACATAATATACAGTATTTCTCTCTTTTTTCGATGTCTCTCGTCTCTTTTGAGAGTCCTGTCTGAGTATCTGTGTGAGAGTCTTCTTTTAAAGTGACTTGCCATCCCCTTTTTTTAGAGTCCCACGATTTTGTTTTCTTTGAGAGATTTGAGAGTTTTGAATTTGACCAAGAATAATTATTCCTCCAATCCCAATTTTATGGAAGTGGATTGATGTCTTCGGAGCTATGAAGTTGGACGACTTCGACTTCGAGTTAGAGAGAATGGAGGTCGTGGGTTAATGGGTGTAGGGTTGGCGACTGAATCGGGTTCGGGTATAGAGATCGGGATAAGGTGCTGGGTTAAGAAGGCTTTGGCCGGAGATAAGGCTCGTCGAACTTAGGTCCGAGTTTCAGCTGGGTTCGACCGACGTTTGAACCGGGGTAGTTTGGGTTTTGGGGTTTTTTGGGGTTTGGATATGGAGGTCGATTTGGGTTGGATACTTAGAAGGTGATGGTATTGGTTAAGAGCTACCATGGGTTGAAGAGGTGGGGCGTTCTCGGGTCAGGTTCTGCTATGGTTTTGGTTAGTTGATCGTTTGGGTTTGGTCATGGAGGGGGAGAGAGAGAGAGAGATGGTTGAAGATGAATGGTACGTTTGTGTGTGTGAGGGCGTAGGTTAGGCGATGAGGGTGAGTGTATGGGAGATGTAGTTTGTGTGATGTAGGATAGCTAGTGTGTGTGTGATTTGTAAAGACTCAAATATAAAAAGAAATGAGAAAAGAAATGAAAATAAAACTCTATAAAAACTAAAAACTAAAATTATAAATAAGACTAAAAAAAATCAAATAAAAATAAATTCCTAAAAACTAATCCTAATAAAATAAAGATAAAAATTAAAAACTAATAAAAATCAAAATCAAAATAAAGAAATATAAAAATTAGAAAATAAATCCTAGAAAATTCTAAATAAATCTAAAATAATTCCTAAAAGTAAAAATGACACAAACTAAAAACTCTAAAAAATGATAAAAGTACAAACACAACACACACTGGGCTCGGGGTATGGACTGGGCTAGGTCTGGGATAGGCTAGGGTTACGAGACTGGTTCAGGGCATCGGAACTCATCGGGCAAGCTCATAAATGGACTCCAGACTTTGCGATATCCTCTTATTTCTTTGATGCATGCTTTTAACCGCTACTCTGTCACAAATATGCCTATTTAGCATCATTTAATACCGTGACTGCATATTGACCTACAAAATGATAAAATACGAACATAAGGCCAATTTTGTTAAAAATGAGCGACTAAAATACTTATATTTGGGGTATATAAAATAAACACTTTGGGTGCTTATCAACAAGTAACATCTCCATGGACGTAGGCAAGTTGTCGAACCAAGTAAATTGTTGTCGTGCATTTTATTTCATTTATTTTCTGCCATTTGTGATTGTTTTTGTAAAATCTTTTATTGTGATATTTTTTGCACTCACAATTGGAGTCGTCTGTGGGAAACGACTTGTATTCATAAAAAAACATTCATTACTAGAAAGCCTGAAATGTCTCACCACAGCAACACAATCCCCCAAGCCGGCGACGTTTAAGAATTCCTCTTAGGGTCAGGTCTGAAATTCGCTTGCATACAAACCCCAGGTTTCGCCAGGATAGGCAAACCTCTGAATAAAGCCATGGGCCACCTAGGTCTACTCATATCTCTAGGTTGGTCGATGCTTATGAAGCTAGTCTTTTTTAACAAGAGGAGGTTGTGTGCCTCCAAGTGGAAGAAAATGCTCGCCTGCATAGGCGATTTAAAAGAATGGAGAGAGACTTCCAAAAGGCCACTGGGAAATGTCGTGCGAGGACTCCTAGTCCTCAGGCGACTGACACTCACAACCGAGGAAGGATCTCCATCCGTGACCAGGAAAGGATTGAATGTGACAGGTCAAAGCGAGCGCGATCAGAGGATAGCCAACAGGAGAGGTGCCACAGAAGCAATGATCGACATAACAAAGATTTATGTATTCTGGTATGTAGGGAGATGTACCAACACCCAGCTCACCGTGGAGCTAGATACATCAAAGAACTAGCCAGTGGAGCACACAATATATATGACTCACTTTAGTCTAAAACATAAGAGCTTATCTAGTTTGGAAATAGAGTCAAAATTTGTGTCATCCTTACTTTTACCCAAGCCTCCTTGCCTCTTCAAGATCTTCAAATACAATTAAAGATGCTTGATCAGCTAGAAAACCAACACGCAATCACTCTAAAATTTTATTTTCATTGTATATAGCATTTATGAGGTGTGTGTACTTAATTTGGCTTAAAATATTTTTCTACTATTTGTAATGATTTTTAGGAATTTTTTAAAACATTTAAAATCTTTTATTAAGAAATTAAAATTAGGTTTTTAAACTGTTTTGGGATTAATTGGAATTTTTGAAACTTCCTAAAAACCCTGTTGGGTTGAATCCGAAAGCGCTAGAGAATGTTGGGCATGAAAATGGGATTTTTTTAACACCAAAAACATGCGTCTGAGAGTCCATCACATCCCTACATGTGTTGCATATTTATGGACTGGATTTGTGTTTGTTTTCTCTCACAACCCTGAGATTCCATCTTGACCGTTCGATCCTTTTTAATCAATGGCCTGCATGTTTGAGTTAATCCTTGAGACGCCTAAGTGGTCCAATCAAAGACATTTTAAAAGTAGTGCGTTGTGAGCCACACAATTTATCATTCGAAGGTTCAAGTTAATCCTGATCGTTCATTTGAAACTCAAATTCTAGATCCTTCTTCACTCACTATAAATAGAGCCTTTCGTCCCCTCATTTATAATCTTTGGCATAAGTGAGTTTTGAGAGAAAAAAGAGAGAATAGAGAAAAAAGAAAATCTGAGAGGAAATTTTCAAACCCTAACCAAACACCGTCCCATTTTTATTCAAGAAAATAATTTTTGAGTGTGAGGGTTTCTATTCGTTAGTGATTCAAACCTCTTAGGTTTTTATCTCTCTCCTAACACCTTTCACAAAATCATAACTCGATTATAATAAATAGAAATTTGTAGGACTGATTTTCTAAGTGAAAATAGTCACGTAGTTAGGTTGATTTCTTTATTAAGAAATCCTCATCTCTCTTTGTTGGATCTGTTTTAATATAAAATGTTTATATAATTTTTTTGTGAATCCAACAAATCTCTTTTACAAAACTGAAAACTGTGTTTTCATATTTTTATATCTAAGTTTTTCATTTTGAAAAACTTGTACCTAAATAAGATTCGAAGAATCTGGTTTTAAAGAGAGTCTTAAAGAATTAGATCTAAAACTTTTAAACCTCAAAATTCAAACACGATTTTAGTGTTGTGAAAAACCCTACATATCATTCTTAGAATATTTGTAATTTGTAGGGAACCATCTATATAAGTGCGTGCGTGTGTGTGTGTGTGTGTGTGCATGCATGTGTTTAGGAACAACACCCACTAACACCATCACACAACTTCACTTGTGTTGGTTAAGAGATTCAAACTGTTGATACGTCGTAAAGAATAAAAGGAGCAAGAGGAGCTAAAGAGAGGAACGATAAGGACAACATTAAGAACCTTAAGAAGTCAGATCTGCTAGAGTGTGCTGGTATATTTCTTGATTTAGACTAGGTTTTTTGTGTGTATAATTCGTTGCCTTTTTGTAACCTAAAACTTTATTTAGTGGATTTTTTGTTTTGTGCCATAGAGGTCACCGTGGATGTTTCCCTTATTTTAGGGTTTTACCATGTTAAAAATCTTGTGTACTGTGCATGAGACATAATTCTCTCATCCTTAATGCTCTACTTTTAACTAAATTAGTTTTGGTTTTCAAAAGTTGTTCACTAATATCTGATATAACTTGTTCATAACTTTTTGTATAACTTTTTTTAGATCCTGTGTTTTTGAAACTATTTTTCAAAACAAACATGGACGAGACATATGAGAAATTAGGGAATCTATCCAGGCCTCCCCTCTTTGATGGGACTAACTTCCCTTACTAGAAAGTAAGGATGATAGCCTTCACCCAAGGGACCTTGGGAGATGAAGCCTAGGATGCTATTGAAAATGAATATGTTCATCCTACTAACCTGTAGCAGAAGGTAGTCATTAAAGAGTTAAGAAACTGCTCAGTGAGTTCACAAAAGAAGAAAAAATGGCCTCTTATAATAACAATAAAGGAAATAATGCTATTTTTATGTCAATTAATGAACATGAATTTAAGATAATATCTTGTTGTTCAACCTCTAAGGAAGCCCGGGATACGTTGGTCATAGCCCATGAAGGTGACACGCGTGTTAAGGCTGCCAAGACCCAAATGCTGATCCAATAGTACAACACCTTAATTATGGTAGACACCAAGACCTTTAATGATTTCTATATCAAAATGACCGATTTCATTACTAAGTTACATGCTAATGGTATCATATATGACATTAGAGAAATTGTCTCTAAAAAACTGCGATCCCTCCCACAAAAATTTGACAATAAAAGATATGTTATTGAGGAAATAGAAGATCCAAATCTTACCCCTGAACTCCTCAGTAGCAAATTAAGAACTGTGGAAATGGAATTGGTGTATAAAAAATAACTTATCAATAATCAAAAGAGACATAGCAGTCCCAATGTTATCTTTTAATCTAAGATGACAACTCCTCGGGTTGTAGTGCCCAATATTGACCTTAACTCTGATAAGGATCGTGATTTATATAATTTGGATAATCAAATAGCCTTAATGTCTAAATAGTTTAAGAAAATACTGAAGTTTAGAAATAATGTTGATTCTAAACAAGGAAAGTTTCCTTATCCAAATCAGTCTAATAACAGACCCCATGAGAGAAAGACAGACAAACACAACAATGACTATAGTGGTAGACCTGATAGAAACTATAAGAAGACTAAATGCTTTAGATATGGGAAAATAGGTAACATTGCCATTAACTGTAGGGCCTACCAAAATAATAAATTTAATAAGGCTAATTTATGCAAGACCGGGGATGATTCTAGTGAATCAGATGATGATGATGATTCTGAATTATCCAATATGTCTGACCCCTGTATGTTATTTTTTGCAAAGATAGTCTATTTTGATGATGTACCTGCTAGTAGTGACTCTATTGATGATAACATGTCTAATAACGTCATGACTAGTGATATAATGCATGTTCTTAGTTTATTTGCTTATTGCCTAGAGAATGAAAATCATGTTAATGTTGATAGTATTAGTTCAAACGCAGTGTGTGTGAGTCAAAGGAATCGTATCAAAGACTAATTGAACGGGTGTGTGAGTAATGAAGCGATAGTGAACACATCACATACATCACTAAATAATTCATACACCACACTAGACGAATCAAATAATGATGATATGCCCGATGTTCACATACTCTATACCAAGAACCTTAGGAGAATCACTAAGCTTGAGAAAATAGTTAAGGACCTCATAGAAAAATTAGAAGCCCTCAAAGAAGCCACTGTTCCACTGGTCAACTTTACATTAAGGATCTTGATGCCGTTAGGTAAGATAATCTTTTTGATCAGATAAGGCAACTTCTTAAAGATAATTGAATTTTTAGTGGTGGATATTGAGTCCCCATACCATGTTATTTTCCGCAGAGGTCGGCTCCACGCTATAAAGGTTGCTCCATCCACCTATCATTAAAAACTTAAGTATATTACAGATCGAGGAGTGGTCGAGATCCATGGCGACTAGGCTATGGCTAGGAAGCGCTTTGTTGCAGCTATCCGCCCAAAGAAAGAAAAGAAGAAGGAAGCAGAGAATACCCAGGAGAAAGCCCAGGAGGAGGTTGTTCTCTCCAAATAGAAACTACGATATGGTCGATCAGGGGTGTAAGAGACCACGGTCCACCCCGTCGATTGGGTCGAAAAAATCCTAGAGGAATTTGTAGCCGATGATAACTTAATATAGAGGAAATTTTTTATCGGAGCTGTCTCACCGATCAAGATGTAAAGTAGTTAATTGCACTTCTTAAAACAAACATAGATGTTTTTGATTGGGAGCCTTACGAGTTACTAGGGATTAACCCTAGCGTGGCCTGCTATCGCCTGCACGTTGATCCCACCTTCAAGCCCATCACTCAAAAGGCTCGCCAAACATCCCCCGAGAAGGCTAAGGCAATGGAGAAAGAAGTAGGGAAGCTACTGGATGCAGGATCCATTAGAGAAGTTCAGTTCCCTACATGGTTATCCACCCCAGTGGTGGTACCCAAAAGTATGTCAGCCGGAGGGTTTTCATCGATTTTATCATCCTCAACATGGCATGCCCCAAGGATAACTTCCCTTTCCCAAAATAGATCAGTTGGTTGATGCCACAGCGAAACATGAGAGGATGAGCTTCCTATACGCTTACTCAGGCTATCATGAGATGCTCTTATACGGGCCCGACCAAGATGTGATCTCCTTTATAACCTCAATCGGGTTGTACTATTACAAGGTCATGCCATTTGGCCTCAAGAACGCAGGGGAAACTTACCAAAGATTGGTAACTAAGATGTTCAGCTAATAGATGGGAGGAATAATGGAAGTATACATCAACGATATGCTTGTTAAAATAAAAGACAAGGCCTATCACCTCTCAGATTTAACAACCACCTTTGAGATCCTCAGGAAGTATCGGATGAAGCTCAATGTAAGTAAGTGTTCATTCGGTGTCCAGTCAGAAAAATTCTTAGGTTATCTAGTAAGTAAGAGGGAAATCGGGGTTAAACCAGAACAAATCGATGTTATCACTAGAGCCCAACCTCCTTAGACATTGAGAGATGATTAAAAGCTTATTGGAATGCTAACGGTGCTTAATCACTTCATCTCTAAGTCTTCGAAATACTACCGACCATTTTTCCAGTTTCTAAAAAAGGGCAAAGACCTTATATAGGACGATTACTGTTCACGAGCTTTGAAAGAAATCAAGTCATACCTTATGTATCAGCTAGAGCGACCCCCTAAACAATGATGAAGATCCATGCAACACCAAGGAGGACCCCGATGGGGTGTTCTCCTTCATACTAGATATCTACCTCTTCAAATCATCATTCTCCCTCTGGATCACCTCGCTCACTTAATTTACTTTGCTGACATCTAGGAGTTTGGCCTTCAGATCATTTACCTCCTCTTGGACTGAAGCCCCAACATCTCCATCTTATGGAGACTGTCTTTTAACTTTTCGACCCACTTGGACAGGTTCTTATACTACTGATTTCTTGCTCTAAAAAATTTATAGATATTTACAAAGGCCTTACGAACCTTCGAATCAACATTTAGCCCAAGAATTTGTCCTAATGTAGAGTTTACAGGTATATACTCGTCTATATCAACTGGCTATAAATAATAAAATAAGCAGTAGATTTAATGAACATCAGTACCAACACAAGATCAATAACAAAAAGTTTATTTTCATTAAAACATTAATGGGGGAAAATGCCAAGTACAAGTCTGAAAATTAAAAAATACAGCAAAGGAAAAAGTAAAAATACTAAACTAATGTCAAAGGTCTACACCTCATCAGAAGATGCTAACCCTTTCCCTTTATTAATAGAAATGGTGACTTGATCGCCAGCAATCATGATCATGCCGACCTAGCCCGTAACCTGGCCATCCGAAGGGTCTCTAACAACGAGATCAATAGGATCTTTCCTAGCTTAAACATAAGGTTGGTCGGTCAGAGGATCCTCAACATCCATCGAGTTTGGGCCTGGATAATGCTGAGAAAACAAAGAGGAGTCCTTAGGAACCTAAGCTGCGACCAAAGCTTGGTCCCAGCACTTCTTGAAGACTAACTACAAAACATAGGCAATTTGGCCCCCAACATCGTCGACACCACCTCCCAGCCTTCATTGTAAGCACTATCCCGAGAAAAAGTAGCCTCTCCCTCCAACTTGTCCATCTTGGCGAATAGCTCCTTATTGGCATCTGCCACCTTCAATTTATCAGCAACTAGTTGGGCGTAAAACTTTTGGAGGTCGACGAGCTCTTTTATCGACTGCTTCTTAAGAGCATCTAAAGCCCCCTGCTTTTCTTGATCAAAAGTGGCCTTAGCATGGCAAAGGCCTCCTGGGAGCTCATCAAGGACTCTTCCAGCTCGACATTATTCTTCGATTGGTTAGCTCGACCACGGTACAACATGGTGAAATCAAAAATAAATTGCTGAAAGAAGAGAAACGTAAATCAATTTGCCAAATTGGAAAGAATTGGAAAATTTTGAGGAATGTGACATACCAAAGTAAGCCTTTGGGATAATTTTAGGGCTAACTGGTCGCCACCCATGTTCATTGACCACTCGTGGTCGACAATAAGTACAACCCCCTCTAGCAGCGCTGGGGCAAGATGGGGGAGTCAACCACACTATTCCCCTGGTGATAAGAACACGGGAAGGCACGATTGGGAACTTTACGGACTGTGCCCTCTTCTTTTCTTCTTCTCTCTTTCTTTTCTCTTCTATTTTTTTCTCTCTCTCCCTTTTTCTTTTTCTTTTTTTCTCCACCTCACTCTCCCTGGATCCTAATTTGGAACCACCAGCCTTGGGGGAGTCCCCGTACTTTCTTTTCAATGACTTCATCCGATCAGACATAAGATCATCACCATCATCATCTGGGAGAATTAGACATCTTCTTTTTGGTAGTGCCATTTCTTCTTCTCCTTATTCTTCTTTGGTGGTTCTTTCCTCACGATTTTCTTCTGACCCCTCCTCTTTTCTTTATTCCTCCCCTCTTTCTTCTTCCTCGCTTTCATCCTTGAGATGAATTGTCTTAGAAGGGCCACCAACTTATTCCTCTGGAACTTCCAAAACGGGGATGGTGCTAACTGGCCTAGCAGTGAAACTGGAGGTAGTGTTCTTATACTCAAGTAGATAAATAGCCGACCGGGGATGGTCATCGTCAGCAAGAGTATCCCTAGCCCTCCAAGATTTTAGAATATCAGTGTCCCTAAGCTCACAGGGATTAGATTCTTGGTTCTTTGCCTTAGCTGTAAAAATAAATCAAAAAGAGAAATATGACATATCAGAAAAAACATAAAGATGAACCAACAAGTAAGGAACAAAAAATAAAATGGTGTTACAAACCTATGTACTCCTTCCCAGCGGTAGGGATCCGATGTCCCCTATACCTTATGCCCTCTAGTTGGGGAGGATATTGCCAATTCCTAGTAATAAAGCATTCATTCCAGTAATCTTTATGAGAACCAGGAAAGTTTACAACTAGAACTCGGTCAGCACTCCTAGACTTCAAGTACAAGAGCCCACCTTTTGTATGAGAAAAGACATAGAAATAACAAATTTTTGCAAGACCTAAGTTGGTCCCATACAACTCATTTATCCTATGTACTTCATTCATAATTTTCTAAACGTTTAGAGTGCACTGGGCGGGAACAATGTCGAAATATTTGAAGAAATGCAAAAATAGGGGATTTGGGGGAAATGTCAAACCCCCTTGAGAAGCTAATAAGGTATGGATCCAATAACCGTGTTTTATGGTATGAACATCTTAGGAATGGGGACGCACTCAATATCCACCTAATCAGGGATATTATAGCACTTTCTATATTTGGAAAGGGATTAATTATCAAGCATTGCCATTATCAAGAAAACCCTAGCTACAACTACGAGAAACTTTGCAAAAGAGAAGAACCAAAGAAGAGTTAGAGATAAAACTTACAAGTGTTGATGAATCCTTGAAAAATCACTGAAGAAAGGAAGATCCAATTTTGAAGCAGAAGACGAAGAGAGGAAGCTTAGAGACGAAGTACAAGCAGAAAATGACAGAAGACACCGAACTGATGGTTAAGTTACACAAGAACGGTTTTCAAAGTATCTCAAATCATGAGTCACTCTTCCCTAAGAAGATCCCAATGCTTCAAATTTCTCTTTAAAGGACAAGCGCGTCCTCCCAAATTTCATGAGTAATAAAAATGCCTTGACGATATTTTGTTGTTACAGACCTTGGGCCTGTAGCTCAGTTAAAATCTGTTGGCCCAAAGATTTTAGGGGAAATTATGGGAGCCCATTTTTTACAGTCCATGAGAGTAGCCGACCAAGTCATGATAAATTAAACACTTGGTTCGACCCAAATTATGACTCAATTTTCACACGAGTATTTTTTAGTGGTATAAAAATGCTTGTGGACATGGTCAAATCAGGTACCAAAAATCTCGGATGAGATATTCAAGTATCTTATATTTATCCACACGATAGTTAGAATTCCCTGAATAACTTAAATTCTGTAACGAGTTACCTATAAATTGTACACCTTAACCCGGGGCAAAGGGATTGAAACTTAGGATTTTGAGAGACATTTAATAAGAATAAATAACCTCTCCATGGATGTAGGCATGTTTCCGAACCACATAAATTGTTGTCGTGCGTGTCATTTCATTTACTTTCTAACATTTGTGATTGTTTTCATAGAATCTTTTGTTGTGATATTTTCTGCACTCACAATACCTCTATCCTTAATTTTAACTTTTTGGCTCCTTCCACAATACGCATGATGGGAAATCCGAGATCCAAACGTACCTTAGATTGAGCTTGCGCCCATTCTAATATTCAATAGAAATTTAAGACACCGATTAAGAATAAACTAAATTAAATTGTTTATACCAATCTCCGAAGTAAAATCCCAATAATAATCTTGCAGTCCTCAATAACTAACCATGGACCTTATCATATCCAAAAGAGTCTAAAGCCTACTTTCTTTCTCTTTAATGATTTCCTATCAATGTTATTCATTTCAGTGTCTAGCAGTACTGAAGAGACAAACTTTATAATGTATAAATTATTTTCCAATGTAACATATCATATTAAGGATATCTAATTATAGTAAAAATAATTTTATAAAATCAATCGAATATCTTTTCAAAACCAATTTAGAAAACCGAACCATTTTTTTTAAAACCAATGTACATTAAATAATTTACCTACATTTACTTTGTATCTTAACACAAATATAAGAAGGATACCCCACTGTTAATATTGTTTCCTTACCTCAATTGCCCATAACTAGGAGCATATCTCTTATAGTAATTTCCCAATTACCTTAAACATTTGCAACGAGTTACAATCCTAATTTTTGGTTTCAAAATATACATACCAGGTTACTGTAGATCATACCATAAATCACTCATTTACTTTTAAGAGATGAACCATTATCACTTCCTTTTACTTTTTAGAACAAAGAAAATCGAACACTAATGCTATAAAAGTTATAAGTAATTGTAGTAAAAATATATTCCTTTCAGCTATTTCACTACTATCAAAGAATATGAAACTTCCATAACCAAATCGTTGTACTTAAGACTTATCCTTATCCCCCTACCTCCCTTTCAAGAGGTAAGTAAAGCTCCTCTCAAATAACTTACACCAACCTCTGGTTATCGATGATCCTAACTTTCAGATTATGAAATGGTATTGGGTTTTCCCACCATGTATAATCCAAAGAAACTTTTGTTCAACTAATGATGAAATCATTCTAGGAACAATATTATTAATTGAGTGTTAGCAACTCATCATATGTGTCTACAATTTATCATCGATCAATTCTTTAAAATCAAAGATCCATATATAAAACTTCCCATTGGGGAGATCTGACATATGTAACACTTAATTTAAAAGAATTACAATGTATTATAAAATCTTGTGATTCCACAATTAAAACCATCCGATGGAGGCCAGATCAAGCTGACACAAGGAATTAATCTCATCATAATTTTAAAATATTGATGGAATTAGCGTGTTAAATAAATTTATTATCCTCCTTAGTTAGAACAATGTCCAGTTACATTTTCATGCCTTCATAGTTATTCCAGTTAAAAATTTAAGACTAAAACAGTAACAAAAAGTTGAATTCAATTTTGAAATCGTAGAATCATCAAATCAAAAAAAATAATTTTCAATTATATACAAGAATTGATTTGATTAAATTTTATAGTGGTATCCCTCAATAGCCAATTAAAAACTAATCTCATCGGACATCCTAGTTCCCTTTTTTGGGTATCGATATACCCGAAATAAAAAATTTCAACCATGGATCTTCGATTAATCAAACATAAAATATGGTAAAACCAAAGACTAAGTTTGAAGAACAAACATATGGTTTTAAACATAATACCTTTGCGTATTATAAGGACATATTTTCCATTTTGTCTCTAGTTCCTAGTTTATATCGTGTATGGCGTCTCCCATTACATCCGTCAAAGAAATTCAATTTATCAAGTTCAAGAAGATGGATCCGAATATCAAGCATATATAACAAAGTTCTATGACAAGACGTAATTTCAGTATATATTTAGTTTTGTATTGCTTAGATTTTTAATTAAGTATTGGGATAGTTTTTTAAACTGTTTCTTTTCAAAATAAGGCATTTTTCAAACTTAAAATGTTTTCTGAGAAACCTGTAGGAGGAGTTTTAAAAAATCTCTTTAGCCGTTCAAATGACTATGCTATGTCGTTCAAACGACATTGGCATATCGTTCGATACCTCATTTGAAGCCCAGGATCTCATATGGCTCAAACGAAGGCGTACTGTTTTGTTTTTTCAAAGTCGATTGATAAGGTCATTCAAAGGGACATCTAATGACATCACACTGTCCTTCAAACGACTTGGAGATATCGTTCGAATGACTTTTCGCCGCCTTAAATATTATTGTTTGCCTATAAAAACCTGTTTCGTGAAGATTTTTAATTAAGACTTTTAATTTAAAAAACTACAAAACAACTGCAAAATAGGCTTCACTTTTTAGGGCTAAAACTTGTTTTTGATTCACACAAAAAATCCCAATTATTTTGTGGATCATCCTTGGAACCCAAATAATTCTGTAATGAAGTTATTTTTGTGGAGAGCTGTCTCTACTGCTGATCTTGGGGATACTCGGGGGTATTCACTGTTAAAGCAGGAACTGCGATTCTCATGATTTTAGAGGGTGTCATTGCTGGTTCAAGGCTGCGGTTTTTATGGATTCTTGCGAGAATTCATTGTATTATTTCTCTAAAGTGTTGTAACTTGCGTTTTCTAAACTTTAGTGAAATTAAGGTTTTGCCCTGCGGGGATTTTTCCTAAGATTTTTCTTGAATTTGTGATTTCTTTACATGCTTATTTTCAATCACATAGATGCATGTATAGGGTTTAATTAAAATTAGAATTTGTTTGAGATTGACATCCAATTAAACAAGTTAACTCCAATGAAATATTGCGCAGTCACAAATTGATATCGCACAACTGCTTTTATAAATTGGTATTAGAGCTTTTAGCTACTTTTTATCCTTACAAATCAGTATCAGAGCAGGTTTCACCAAAATATCATGAGATCCTTTTTCCGCAAAAGTTTTTATGATATCAATTGTTTTTGAAAAATTGCAATTTTTCTGATGGATAACTTATATAATCGGATGCCCGTATTTGATGGCACAAATTATTCCTATTAGAAATCCTGCATGAGATCTAGTTTAAAAGCTATCGCTGAAAGAGTTTGGTTCGTATGTGAAAGAGGGTTGACTCCTCCCACTGTCACCGTTGAGAATGTCATTAATCCCAAACCCATTTCTAGTTTGACTGATGATGAGTTTAAGTGGGTACCTATAATTGCTGTGGACTTAGTGATATTTATGGAGCTGTCACCCCCGACGAGTTTCGACGCATCATGACGTGCACTACGTCTAAATAAGCTTGGGATACCCTCCAGCTCACTCACGAGGGTACCAATGCTGTCAAGGCGTCAAAGGTTTAAAATTTGACCACTCTGTTTGAGACTATCACTATGTTAGAGTTTGAGTATTTTGACGAGTTTTATGCTAGGTTGCCAGACATTATTAACACAAGTTTTAATTTGGGTGAGAAAATTGAGGAGTCGAGAGTTGTTAAAAAGATTTTAAGTTCAATTCCCTCCCGATTTATTCCTAAGGTCACTATTTTGAACTCATTGGGGATATTATATACATTTAAGTTATAAGAACTCGTAGGAGACCTTCAAACTTATGAGATCGATATGTTTCCCCAAACCATTAAGCCTAAGGATAGAGGAATAGCTTTAAAGACTCAGGTTTAGAAAAAGAAAAAAAAAAGCAGAGTTTGTTGTGACACCCCGCCCAATTAAATATCGGGTGATCAGTCCTTGACTCATCTCCGGACCTCTAAAAAAGCTGAATATATTTCTTCCTAAAGATGTCGGTCTCACGCATCTTTCCCTAGATAAATCATAACTAATTAAAAAAATTAAAAAAATACAAGGTCAGTGCCCAAGCGATCTTAACGAAAAGATCTCCAAATTTTATTCTAGACAAGTAGATAAATCTAATCGGTTCAGCCTCAAAACTGGACCGGTTCGCTGCTTCTCAACAACGAACCTCCTTCTTCTCCAACTCGTTTTCCTCCATTGTTATGCACACAAGCTTTTAAATCCTCAAACCCAGAAATCAATCGATTTCTCCCAACATATATTTATCCTCTATAAAAGTTCTAAACATCATAATGATCTTCAAACATCATTAATTTATAACTTTCCCCAATATTTCCTGAATTGGGTTTATCACGGTTTATATAAATCTCATCCTAGAATCAATTCCATCAATACAAATTTCATGAATTCATCTTCTGAATATTGAACGAAAATTATATTCTAACAATCCTATATAATAATCCATCATCAATTTAATGATTCATCTACACGATTCATTCCATTTATCAAAAACCCAATTTTCACATCAACACCCTCCCGAAAATGGATTTTCATATACACCCACTATGATATGAATTGATTATGATAAATTTATATTGAAAGCAAAATTAACCACTTGCCTCAATTAATTCGTAGGGTTTGATCATTTGATGTAGACGGTAATTTGATGAAGAACGCCCTCAATCCTTCTTAGTTTAGCTCCCAGAAACCTCCCTACTTTCTCCCTCTTTTCCTCTCTACAGCTCTAGGGTTTTCTAAATGAATTATGGTTGTTCATAATTTCTTAATTTAGGTTAAATTATGCTAATCCTATTTTTTGTCTAATGGACCAAGTCCAAATGACCCGAACACTCCTGTGTGAGCCCGGCTATGCCTAAAAATCTTTCGGGACCCAATTACTACCCCCAAGTACTCTTTTCTGACTATTTCGACCTATTCGGAAATAACTGTGACCTCTAAAATATCATCTGAGTTACTCTATGTAACTTTTCTTATTTCTCTTCAAAATATGTTCCACATAAAAATAAATATCAATTTGAATTAATTAAATCTAACTCATCGAATTAAATAAATTCTGCAAAGTAAATAATTCTCCAAATTAAATAAATTCTCTAACTTAAATAAATTCTCCAAATCACTAATTTTAATATAATTTCTATATCCTTAAAAATACGAGGTGTTACATACTTCTCCCCTTACAAATAAATTTCTTCCTCGAAATTCGAGTAAGTCTATCACTCCAAGTCTCAAATATACCCTTGTTCACATACGCCTAAGATCGGTATGCATATTACTACCCCTAAGATTGCTACACATATTCCTACCCGTCCTATTCACAGGTTATAATAAAATTAAATTACTTACCCAGGGCGCCCATACACCCTATACCCATGCTTCTCGTAGCATAAATGCTAACTGGCTCCACTTAGCCTTACATCGTAATAGAACTTTCAACTCATAGTTACAACTACATATATGTATTATAACCTAGGTACCAAACCTATGTGCTACTGACCAAATGTCTCCCAACTTCAAACGTTGCACTAAGTTTCATGCGTGGGATGTCTCGCAAGCAAAATCCAAATAAGGATCCCCACCGATAAACTGCTACCCAACATTGTCGATCATTGAGGTCCGTTAGGTTCTCAGTCCATAGTAGGCACCCCCAAATTCTCGTCTCTTGACATAATAGTATACTCGCCCACTCTCATGTTACAAAATATACAATACGATGCTCTTACTTTCACTAGTTTCTCTGTGCTAAAACAATAATGAGCTATATCTCTCAGCTAAAAAATAAGCCTCAGTAAATGTCCCTACTCACCAGGATCACATATAACAATACAACATATTCCTATAAATCTACTATGCAACACACCATAATATATATACACGTATATGTATAGTCTAGACCTTCTTTCAGGTGACACCTAGCAAAACAATTCATACCCTGATACAGCAAATAAAAAGTCTCGCCAGACTATATACTGTAGCCTAAACATCCCAGCATAATTATCACTAACGTCGCGTACGTAACACACTTATCTCAAGCTCAACTCCGCACTCTCGGCATGGATATATCATACAGGTATTCTCGATTGCCCCATAATTTATGATTTAATTATTCTCGATACTACCCCGCCCATTAACTTGTGGTACATAAGTTTTCTCGGTGCTTCCTTGATAGCCCTACTCGGCTCCACTAGCCATATATCATAATAGCTCGCATCTTAAAGTGTTTCCTCTATATGTTCAATAATTTAACATTTAAAACCTATGTACTAGCTTTCAACAATGTCTTACTGCTCCCAATGTTTATTAAGGTCCATGCGTGTAACATTCCGCGATGAAACTCAAAAGAACTTTCCCCATTGCACTATCCCTCACATGCACACAACTAAGATATCATAAATTTCATCTCCCGACACATAAATAAAATCGTCCATACCCGTGTCTCTCAAGGCATCACACGATACGATGCTCTCCCTATCACTAAGTTCTTAGCACATAATAACAATGAGTTCAAAGTTCTCCGCTCAACGGTGGATCCGATATACCCAGAATCAGATCAGTAAAAGTCCATTCGCACCGGGGTTCAATGTAACTAGAAAACTGTACTCTCTGAATTCCACTTCATAAAAGTATTTCCACGAGCTCGAACCTCTTTCAAGTGAGACTTATCAAACATATACATACTGACCTAGAACAGAGAACACGATAGTCTTGTTGTAACTGCCCACCATTGCTTAATAGTCCGTACCCAGGATAAAACCATACCTCAAATATCAACTCTCAAAACAAGTTATCCTCATAAAATATATCCCCTCAGTGTTCACACCTGCTCCCTTACTGATGGACCTAAAGAGAGCCCCGTTGACTCAACTTTGAATATATACACTACTATTGCCCCAAACCATCACTAATCAGTCGAAACTTGGAAAATATCATTTATCCTACTCCCATAACTCTCGAAAGTAGTAACCTCACATGTAATGCAAACATTCTCTTAGTGTTCACCCCCATTCTCTAATGGGTAATACCAAAGAACCCCACTACCCCATGGTAATTATATGTACGCTATATTAATATCAACTACACCTCTACTAAGCTCGTTTCACATATGAATCTAATATTAACAAATTACCGTGATTCGCTCGTGTCACAAAACGGACCCCAATCAACCCAGGATAAAACTTATACTTTCAATACTCAATAAAACTGGCGGTTCAAATGGTTCCTCGACACAACACCCTAGTCCAAACCGAACCAAAAACTCTTATAATTATACTGAGCCTTTTGCTCTTGTCCCCTAATTCGCTGCAGATAATATCTACACATGTGTTCCTACTCTTCACCCATAAGAAACCTCTATCTGTCATTCCCCTTTCTATGGACCCACTGGCCATATCGGGGTTGTTCTTCTCACAGACATAGTTGTCTTGACCCTAATTGCTACCCCCTTTGTCCTTTGGCTTTACTAACCCTATGGGACTCGTTGTTGGCCTCAATGGCCCTGACTGAATCCACCGTCACTTGGTAGGAATTTATCTGATCTGAATCATATAACTGGGTTCTCTACTTGGTATACCCTCATGTGGTACTTTACTAGCACCATTTAATTCAGAACTCCACTTTGTCTAGATTTTCTAACCCTCTTGGCTCCCTTATCATAGAAGCGTTGATCTAAACTTGTAAACGTGCGACCTTGATGACGTCTACATTAGTCCTCCTATTTGGATATCCCATCCATGCTTATGTTTTCTATTGACGAGTCCATTATCAACTTACGTACCCCTTTATTTTCTCTGTATTCCCTCCTTCGAGTACGAAGTTCATTAAACAAGTCAGCTTTTATCTAGCAATCAATTTTCATCTGACCCACTAATGAAAATTATCTAAACTACGTTTGCATCTCCATATAAATAGCGGATGGAAGGTCTTTCGATTTACTCGCACCCAAATTTCTCGTTATTCATGGTATCACTTCATAGTTGTAGTGACTGACTCTTATCACTACAACGCCGCTCACAAGAGCCAAAATTTCGCTCAAATTTTAATCCTGGGTGTTACTGCACTCTACCCTACACAATTGCCTTTAGGTTATCTCCTTCCATTTACCCATCACACACTCTCTCTTCCCCGTATCCTTATAATCACCCGTAATATTCCTTATATTCCCCCTCACTCAAACTCTAGCTTGGAGCATAAGATAACGCATATTACTGTATTACCCCTTTAATTCAAAATTATCAACTTTACATAATTAAATCATTCCAAAATGTTCAAAAGCTAATTAAATTTTATAAGTGGCTCCTCGAAAGAGTCCCTCTGACTTCCCCACCCCTTATTGACTACATTAGGTGAGTCTACAATTTTCCCCATCAACATCTACGACAGTGCTTGGGGAAACTACTATTCTCGTGTAATTATCCTATCATCATCTTCTCATATAGTAATCATGGAGGCTTCTATCACAATCACCAGTCGTAAAAAACTCCATGGCTTCCACCGAGCCTCATCCTCCTCTTATAGTCCTTCTAATGGCCTTCGTTGGTCATTCTATATTATTTGGAGTACGAATCCCAACCGAACTCATATATAAATCACATCAACTGAACTTAATAGCAGAGGAGCGTAAGTCACAATACGTAGAGGAATACAACAATCTTACAATATGGCTCTATTTCAAAGAACGCTAAGCTGAAACGTAGAAAAGTCGCACAGATCATATGGGCACTACAACCTGATGCTCTGAAACCATCTGTGACACCCCGCCCAATTAAATATCGGGTGATCAGTCATTTACTCTTCCATGGTTCTCTCAAAGACCTAAATATATTTCTTCCTAAAGATGTCGGTCTCACGCACCTTTTCGTAGAAAAATCATAACTAATTAAAATAAATTAGAAAAATATGAGGTCAGTGCCCACGCGATCGTAAAGAAAAGATCTACAAATGTCCTTTTTAGACAATCAGATAAATCAGATCGGTTCAACCGCTGTTGCTGAACAACGAACCTCCTTCTTCTCCAACTCGTTTTTCCTCCATTGTTGTGCACTCAAGCTTTTAAATCCTCAAACCCAGAACTCAATCGATTTCTCCCAACATATATTTATCCTCCATAAAAGTTCTAAACATCATAATGATCTTTAAACATCATTAATTTATAACTTTCCCCAATATTTCCTGAATCGGGTTTATCACGGTGTATACAAATCTCATCCTAGATTCAATTCCTTCAACCCAAATTTCATAAATTCATCTACTGAATATTGAACGAAAATTGCATTCTAACAGTCCTATATAATAATCCATTATCAATTTAATGATTAATCTACATGATTCATTCTATTTATGAAAAACTGAATTTTTGCATCAACACCCTCCCGAAAATGGATTTTCACATACACCCACTATGATATGAATTGATTATAACGAATTTACATTGAAAGAAAAATTAACCATTTGCCTCTATTAATTCGTAGGGTCTGATCCCTTGATGTAGATGGCGATTAGATGAAGAACGCCCTCAATCCTTCTTGGTTTAGCTCCTAGAAACCTCCCTACTTTCTATCTCTTTTCTTCTTTGCAGTTCTAGGGTTTTCTAAATGAATTATGTTTGACCCGAGATCCAATTACTACCCCCAGGTACTCTTTTCTGACTATTTCGATCTATTTTGGAATAATTGTGACCTCTAAAGTATCATCCGAGTTACTTTACATAACTTTCTTATTTCTCTTCAAAATATGTTCCATGTAAAAATAAATATCTACTTGAATTAATTAAATCTAACTCATCGAATTAAATAAATTCTCCAAAGTAAATAATTCTCCAAATTAAATAAATTCTCCAAATTAAATAAATTCTCTAACTTAAATAAATTCTCCAGATCACTAATTTTAATATAATTTCTATATCCTCAAAAATAAGGGGTGTTACATTTGTGAGTTTGATTCTTAGGGTGAGGTTGATTTAGATGACTTGGTGTTATTTGCGAAAAATTTTAAAAAATTTCTCAAATTTTCAAAAGATAATTCTTCCAATAAAAAGAATTTTGTGAAAAATAAAAAGAAAGATGAGGTCAAGGATATCGGTGAGATATTGGAAGATATAAGGTATTATGAGTGCGAGGGTAAAGGGCACAAGGCATTTTACTGTCCCACTATGCTAAAGAGGAAAGTCAAGAAAGTATCTAATACGGCCACTCTTAGCCATAGTGACATCAAGTTGATGATTTCAGGAATGAATCACCACATGAAAAGTGCATTACTTTCATGGCTAGTCACGGAAGCACATCCAATTTATCCCACAACGATGAGGACACTTGTAAACGTGAGAGCCTCGATGATATTTCGAGCCATTCGGGAGATAGTGAGTGTGAGGATGAGATTAGAAGTGAAGGTGATGGTGATATCCAAAAATAATTTAGTGATTTACACACCGAGACTTTTAAGACAAAAAATTTGAATAAGGAGTTGTATCTTAGGGTGATAGATTTGGAGAGAGATATAAAAGTTTTGAGGGTGTATAAGGTGTCGTTGAGTCAACTCGAGAAGGTGAGAGTTTCTTTAAGTGAGCAGTTGGTCGTCTTAGGTTGGGAAAATAGTGAATTGACCAACACCGTGGCTAGTCTTACAAGAGGTCTTCAATCTTCATTGGAGACTCATGAGAAACTTGATGCCCGTGTATCCCAACTCGAGAGAGATATTGAACGTGCTCAAGAGGTCAAGGTCACTTTAGAGGACACATCTAAGAAGTTTGGAAAGATGCTCCTCGGTTCCACTTTGGGTAATGTTAAGAGACTAGGAATATGTTATGACGGTGCATCCACTTCCCGCGACCCGATTCTCGAGATTGTGATAGATACATATGCCTCTCAACCTAACCCACCTAGGCGTTCGTTTCCCCATAGGAGAGCGCGTCGTAGAAGTTTTGAGAGAGATGTTCCTAGGCCCGTTTACGTTTGTTCCCATTGCAAGAAAAGAACATACCATAGGAAATTTTGCTTTAAGTTGGGTAGTGTGTCTCATAGGTATTTACCTCGTTATGCTACTACAAGTGTTTCCACATGCACTTGCACACATGTTACTCCACATGATCCCACTTATCACATGAGAGATTTTGAGAATCTTTGAAAGTAAGTTGAGTATTTAGTTAAGATTTCACACGATTTGATGGATGTTTTTCATAGGATGGCACCACCTTTGGAAAAGTCCTTTGGACCTAGTGATTGAGGTTTAGACTTGTTTGCTAGCATATGGCGCTTTACACGTTCATATCTTTATACCTATTTCTAGTGTGTACAACATTTATATTTAACTATTCCCATTTTGATATATTTTCTGAAAAATCCAAAAAGAATTTTGTTTTTCTTTAAAATTTTGGAAAAATATAAAAATATTTTCTAATTTTCAGATAAAGAGTAAAAGCCAAAAAGATTTTATTTTTGATAAATTTTTTTGAAAAACACAAAAAGATTTTTTATTTCTTTTTACACCATATATGGATGGACATTTTGGATGACCAAGTCACAATATCATTCCATTATCCATGTGACTGTTTGATAGCGTTTTGAGATGAAACATCATTTCACCCATGTGCTTTATAATGTTTGGACTCATTGAGATGTGATTAGAGATTACTTCCTACATGTTTGACTCATGATTTCTTTTAATGCACACATGTATGGAATTTATTTGAGTTTTGTACTTTACTATCACATATTGGTCAAAGTATTTTCATCTCAATTCTATCTTTAAAATAAATAAAATACAATAAAATGAGAAACTGAAGGCAGTGCATCTAAGAACCATTACCTGTGAGAGTTTGTTTTATATTGAAAAAATATGAGTGTACATGGAAAAGGGCTGCGAGAGGCAAGTGACCTCGTCGTGAAAGACACCATTAGAAAATAGTCCAAGAAAAAATTAAGGCAATAATAGGAAACTATGCCAAAAGGAGCCAAATAGTTTAGTTTGATTGATTTTTTAAAAGAAAAAATAGAAAATAAGATCATGTTTATCTTTTGAGGGAGTTTGGTTGGAAATCAACGGGTTCGCACATCCTGGCAAAGTCTTGAAAAAGCATTATATAGTTTTAGACATTATTGGTGTGAAAATTATTTTAGGCTTTGATTTGTTTATTATATTGGGTCGACATCATATGAATTCAACATTTTTATACCAAAGGACGATTTTGAGTTCATTCGTTAGAATTATCCAGATTTCATCGTGCACATATGCTATGATTTTTTGAGTTGATTTTCCTATCTAATTTGTTCACACCCATTCATTCCATTTCCACGATTTGGTTATCTTTGTGTTAGTTCATGGTGATTGTTATTTTTTGTCAAATTATTTTCTCTTAAAAAAGTTGAAAAATCAAAAATAGTTTATGGAACCTTTTGAGTTTATCCTTGCATGAGCTTATTTGATATCTGTTGATATGCTTGTTGTGACCCACTCCGTTTTGTTATCGTTTATTCTTTTCCTTATCTATTTCGGACAAGTAAAAATGGGGAGAGCATATTATGAATTATAGGGGAGTGAGAGTTTGATTTATGGGGGAGAAGTAAATTGATTTATGATTTATTATCTCCTTTCAAACTCGATATGTCACGAAGGTATTTTCTTTGTCTATTGTGTGTAGGACTTTGATGAGAATTTGAAAAGCACACAAAATAAGTGCAAGAGAAAGCAAAGAGATATGAAAGTTGAAGATTTTGAAGACTTACATATTTAGTATCTTTCCACTTTTGGGTTTCTGGGAGGGTACTAGATTTGTATAGGATATTTGTTAATAATTTGGATGTTTTTTTTGTACCGGAATAGCCATATGGGGAGATTTGTAAGGACATATTTTCCATCTTGTCCCTAATTCCTAGTTAACATCGTGTATGACGTATCCCGTTACATCAGTTAAAGAAATTCATCTTCTCGTTTTCAAAAAGACGGATCCGAATATCAAGCATCTTCAACAAAGTTCTATGACGAGACGTAATTTTGGTATGGATTTATTTTTGTATTACTTAGATTTTTTACTAAGTATTGGGATACTTTTTCTAAACTGTTCTTTTCAAAATAAGGAATTTTTCAAACTTAAAATATTTTCTGAGATACCTGTAGGCGGAGTGTTAAATAATCGCTTTAGTCGTTCAAACGAGTATGCTATGTCATTTAATTCACATTGGCATGTCATTCGATACCTCGTTTAAATCCCAGGATCTGATATGGCTCAAACGAAGTCGTACAATTTTGGTTTTTCAAATTCGTTTGATGGGGTCGTTCGAAGGGACTTCTAACGACATCACAATATCGTTCAAACAACCTGGAGATATCGTTCGAATAAATTTTCGTCGCCTCAAATATTTTGCCTGCCTATAAAAACTTGTTTTGTGAATATTTTTTATTAAAACTTTTCATTTACGCAAACCGTAGAACAACTGCAAAATAGTATTCACGTTTTAGGGCTAAATATTGCTTTTGATTCATACAAACAATCCAAAGTCTTTTGTGAATCATCTTTGGAACCCAAACACTTCTGTAACGAAGTTATTCTTGTGGTGAGATGTCTCTATTGCTAATCTTGGGATACTCGAGGGTATTCACTGCTAAAGGATGAACAACAGTTCTTATGATTCTCGAGGGAGTCATTACTTGTTCAAGGCTATGGCCTTTATGGGTTCTTGGGAGAATTCATTGTAGTATTTATCGAAAGTGTTATAAGTTTCGATTTCCAAACTGTAGTGAAATAAAGGTTTTGCCTAGCGGGGATTTTTCTAGAATCTGTGATTTCTTTACTGGCCTTTTTTCAATCACATAGATGCATGTTTAGGGTTTAATTAACATTGGAATTAATTTTAGATTGACATGTAATCAAATAAGTTAACTCCATTGAAATATTGGGCACTCACAAATTGATATCACGCATCCACCTTTACAAATTGGTATCAGAGCTTTTAGCTACTTTTTACCCTTTACACGGATGCGGTTGCAATCCATTGGGGAGATTTTTTTTAATGATTTAGGGTTCCCTTGTTTTGGGTATCAAAAATATTGCTTAAACCTTCTAAATGTTAGGATATTCTAGTGGATGATTCTCTCTAAAGTCAGGTAGGTGGGTGAACACTTTTTGAAATAAAGGCATTTATTTATGATTAAGATATGGCGGTGTCTCTCTAGCCCTCTTCACATAATGTGAATTGTGTTTTAACTCACCCCTATCAAACCCTATGTGATGAATAATAATGATAAAAAACCCTTCCCATACCTTCATATACAAGTACAAAAGGTGGGCTTCGGCCAAACTGGGTATCTTGAGAATATGGGTATGAGTACTTGGGTATATGGACTAAATGAGGGACCAACGATAATTAATTAAATTTTCTATAAATAAATACTTCGAAATTCAAAATTTCATTAATCATAATTTATTTACATTATTTATTTAAGCATAATTAATTTCACTAAATAATTCTTACTTCACTCCAATTTAATTATCTCGAAAATAAATAGAATATAATGAAGAAGTTAATTATGGTACATAATATGATTCCCCACTTTAATCCCATACCCGCTTGATCAAATCAATTTGCCGTTAATTGAATCTAGCCAACATCTAATCAATTCCTTGATTCTCATACTTAAATTATTTTGATACTCTATCAGATTATAAATAATCCATTGATCAGGTTTATTGTTGAAAACAAATCTTACAAGTTATCACGTGGGTGTTGTAATCCAAGGTATCCTCGAATACAGATTCCGAGGAATTAAGATCTTGAACCTACTTACATAACTATTACCCAATATATGGAGATAATTTGATTCAATATGAGATTGAAGCGCACCCTGGTGTTGGCAGAAATTGAGCGTCCGTGTAGATACGCCAATCTTTGTTATCGACTTCCAATCACAATGCAAAAAACCTAAACTATTAACTAAACTCAAATGGAGTATATCGGCTAGTCCGGGTATCGAAAAATTCACAGGGAATGTTTGACATACTTTAATTGATTTATCACTTCTAAAATAAAAGTGTAAAAGGTGATGATGGTGTAAACGGGAAAAAGGAGAAAAATAAGAAGGTAACTATGCTAAATAAGATTAATAAAATGCGAGTCAGGATCACATCCCCACCATGGGATAAACAACACATAATTAGAATTTTGGTTCGAAAACATTTAACCGAGCATAATCAATTAATTACAAACATCACACATGAAGGAATTTACTCCAAAAATTCAAGATTAAACATTTAACCAAAAATGGTCACACATGGATTAAATTCGAAATATCGCTTTAAACACTAATATTTCATAACAAAGAAATTTAAATGCATAATATTTCAACTTTAATACATGAGGTTTCAATTAAATGCGATTTTACCGAAAACCTAGATTTTAAAGCTCGGGACCCATTAATGGAAAAAATATAACCCCAATCGTTAAACTAGCAACAACACATAATTAAAGCAAGAGATAAAACTAATTAATCAAAGAAAACAACAGATTAGCTAACAAAAATTAAATACAAAGTAAGTAAATGAAGAACAAAGCATGAAATAAAGAAATCCAACTTAATTTAAAGTGAAGAAGATAATGAATAGTACTTACTCACATAAAATGGGTTGAGACCCTAGAGAGAAAAGATACTAAGGAGAAACCCTAACTAAACTAAAAAGAAAGATAATAAAAAGATATCTAACAAGACAAACCAAAATTTGTTTATATAGTAAGTGAAAATAAAAATAAAAGAAAAAGAAAATAAAAAGAAATAATTATCGGATATCTGCAGGGACCAGTCGACCGAACCAAGGGACCAGTCGACCGGGATCGGGATCTAAAATACCCTACCTTGTTTCGTAGACTTAATCTGAATTATCGGTCGATCGCGGGCTCAAGGTCGGTCGATCGATGCTCTGTTTTATTGGGGAGTTTGGTCTTTACAAGGGAGAAAAGGCTTTATGGAAATGGCTTTAACTTCTTCATCCAAACATGAAATGACGTGCCATTTATAGCCACGTGAAGCTAACTCAACGAACTAAACTTTTGTGAAATTTAACTGATCCGGAGATGAAGTGTGAAATAACTAAACTTACATTGAAGTTGAGCAGACGGTGAAACTTCCTCGCAAAGAAACATAGACAAAATGGAACACAAAAGTTCTAAAATGCATAAAGATAATGGGATCACAACCTAGCAACCAATGCAATAATCACATAAGCATTCTAATCCTCATAATTTCTTGGGATTAATAATCTATGCACCATTTTCAAATGGTGTGGGATTGCATGAGTCTAATCAAGATATCCATTAGACTCAAATCTCATAGGTGATCCCCTTCAATAAATTCTTGAGCTGTACCTATCACAATACTTCGTTAAGTTATGGCACAAGTTCTCAAACCATCATACAAGTTCTCATAGTATGAGATAAAATACTAGGATTTCATCACAATGATTCTAATGATTGTGAACTTTCAATAATGCTAGAATATAAATTATAATTTCCTTGTGATCAACTCAAAGTCAACTCAATAGAATTCCTACTAAGCATTATTGACCGATATATATATATATATATATATATATATATATATATATATATATATATATATATGAAATATATATTTAAACAAATATAAAACATTCTCACAAACTTGATTATCATTTCTATTTGAATAAAAAATTCTTCATTAATAAATAGTAAAATAATTTATACATGGTTTTAAGAATAAACCCTACAATCTCCCATTTAGTCTTAAAGCCATATTGCTATGCACTTGACTCTTATTATTTCTACATGGCTGTTAAAAGTCCTATCTAGTAAGCTCTTTGTAACCGGATCCACCAGTTTGTCCTCAGTTTCAATCTTATTCATGATGATTTTTCCCCTTTACATGATCTCCCTAATCATGTGACACTTGCGCTCAATGTGCTTCTCCCTCTAAATATTTGTTGGTTCTTTAGACTTTACAACTGCACTGCTATTGTCATAATAAAGTGTAGTAACCGATTGTACTAGAATCACACCCAAGTAACTTAGGAATTTTAAGAGATAAACAAGATTTTTTATTGCCTTTGAAGTGTAAACATACTCGACTTCCATAGCCGAATCAACAATACGTAATTTCTTAATACTCCTCCAACTTATGGCTACACCTCTTAGGATAAAAACATATCTCGAAGTCAGTTTTGTGGAATCCCTATTCGACTAAAATTCAAGTGTGTGTACCCAATGGGTACTAGATTATCTTTCGAGTAAACCATCACATAATCTCTAGTGCTCTTCAGGTACTTGAGAATATACTTCAGAGATGTCCATAGCTCCTCACCTATATTACTCTGGAATTTGTTGATCACGCTAATGGCCAAACTGATATTCGGTCTAAAATAGACTATAACATATATGAGGCTCCCCACCTCTGAAGCATAAGCTATATTCCTTATCCTATTTATCTCATCAGGTGTTTTAGGACACTAATCCCTACAAAAAGAATTTTATACTTGAAAAGGAGAAACCCTTTTTCAGAATACTGCTTGTTGAACTGTGAGCATTGTATCGATATAAGTATCTTGGGCTAATCCCAACATCATATTTTTCTAATCACGCAATACTTTGATCCCTAGGATGTGACTGGCTTACCCTAAGTCCTTCATATATATATAACTTTACAACCACACTCTTACAATAGACAATACACCCACATCATTCCCGATTAGGAGAATATAATCTGAGTATTGTACTAGAATTACCACCATATTTTCATTATTCTTCTTATACACACAAGTTTATCCCTACATTAATCAAAACCAAAAGATTTGATTGAATTATCAAATCAGATGCTCCAAGACCTTGATGCTTGCTCAGTTCCATAATGGATATATTAAGCTTCCACACCTTGCTTTCTTATCCTATTAATACGAATCTTGTGGTTGCTCCATATAGATGCACTCATCAAGGCTACTATTCAAGAACACAGTTTTGACATCCATTTGCCCAATATAGTCACAGAGATGTGCAACAACGGTTAAGAGAATATAAGTAAACTTAATCATGGATAATGACAAAAAAATTCCTCTAGTCGATCCCCTCTTTTTGAGTGAACCCTTTCACAACAAGCTATGCTTTGAAGGTTTCCTACTTTTCTTGTACTCTATCTTCCTTTTGTATATCCTCTTGCGTCTGATAGGTTTTATCTAGGGGTGTAAGCGGTACGGTTTGGTCGGTAAATAGTAGATACCAATACCAAAACCAAACTCTGGATGGTAAAACCAAACCGTACCAGTTTACCACCCGGTACACCAAAATCAATACCAAAACCAAACCGGCTGGTATTTCGGTTTTTTCGGTAATTTCGGTTTTTTCTGGTTTCGGTAAATTCTGGTCTTTTCTGGTTTCTTCTGATTTTTTCTGGTTTTTTATGGTTTCGGTAAATTCTTGGTTTTTCTGGTTTCTAGTTTTGGTTTTTTCCACTGTTCTAAAAAACCCGCCTAGGCACGCCTAGGCTTAAAGCTTGGGAGAAACGCCTCGCCTTACGCTTTTCACGCCTTATTCTTGGTAAAACCCTTAAGGCGCATTTTTTTCTAAAAACAACAATGATTTAGTGAAACGATGTCGCCTTTTAAAGAATTTGTTTACAAACCGGGCCATTATCTCATCCAAAATAATCAAATAGTATTTTAATTTGCATATATTTAGACATATTTTTATGATCTCTGCAATTTTTGTATTTTAATAGCCTTGTTATGGTTAAAAAATGTTAAAATATATTAAGAAGGCCTAAACGCCTTTTCACGCCTTTTTGCGCCTAGGCCCGCCTAGGCTTCTAAGGCTTAAGGCTTGGCCTCCACGCCTCAATCACGCCCCGCGTTTTTTAGAACCTTGGTTTTTTCTGGTTTCGGTAAACAGCACTAAAAGCCCCAAAAAATCAAAAACAAAACCAACCAACTTTTTTAAATATTAAAACCAAAACCCAAACCAACTTTTTTCTTATTTCGGTAAATTCGGTACGGTAATTTTGGTAAATTCGATACGGTACGATAATTTCGGTACGATTTTTTCTGGTTTCGGTAATTTCGGTACGGTTTTTTCTGGTTTCGGTAAATTCGGTACATTAATTTCGGTAAATCGATTTTTTAAATATTAAAACCAAAACCAACCAACTTTTTTGCGGTAATTTCAGTTTCGGTAAAACCGGTTTCTGGTATTTTAATCTATGAAACCAAAACCATTTTTTTTCGGACCAAAACGGTACGGTACGGTAAAAACCCGTACCACTTCCACCCCTAGTTTTATCCCATGTGGAAAGTCTATAAGTTCCCATACTTGATTTGAATACATCAAATCCATCTCAGTACCCATTGCCTTTAGCCAAAGCTCAAAATCCTTGTCTTGGAGTGCCTCATCATAATTAGAGGGATCGAGTTCCTGTTCCCTTAGGGCTTCATTGAATTTATCACCCAAATATACTAACATATCAGGATGACGTTTGACTCTCCCACTACAACCTGAATCCACTTTTGGTTTAGTATAAGTGACACATGAATCCTCATTATTGATAATACTCCCAATAAAAATAGGCAATGTACTGTCAATATCAAGTTGTATTTCATCTTGTACGATTGGTCTCAAAGTATTTTCTTAATCTTGTTCTCTTAGCTATTGTAAGATAATCTTGCTCTTATGCTTGTGTTCTATCATATAATCTTCCTTTAAGTACTGATCATTTGTGATAGAAGTTACCCTTCGGTAGTTAGTATTATAAAATAAACTAACCTTGATTCCTTTCAGGAAACCTATAAAGATACATACTTTTATCCTTAATTAAAAATTCTCAGGTTCCTTCCTTAGCACGTGTGTTGAGAAACCCCAAATTTGAACATGCCTTAGACTAGGTTTACACCCACTCCATAGTTCTATAGGAGTTGTTGAGGTTAATTTTAAAGGAACTATGTTCAGTAAATAAGTGTACATATCAAATGCATAACACCCATAAGAATCTGACAGACCCGAATAACTCACCATGGACCTAACCATATCCAAAAGAGTCATATTCCTTCTTTTCTCTACCTCATTTTGATGTAAAATTCTCAGTGTAGATAATTGGGTTGTGAATCCTAACTCGAATAGGTTTTGCCTAAACTTTCCAAAGAGTTATTCCTCTCCACAATCCAATCGTAGAGTATGTATTAGTTTATTGGGCCTACGCACCACCTCAACCTTATATACTTTGAACTTATCAAAGGATGAAAACTTGTGGTGCATAAGGTAAACATATCCATACCTTGAGTAATCATCGATGAAAGTGATGAAATACTCGCAACCACCTATTTCCCTGATAGTCGTAGGCCCACCTAAATCAAAATAAATCTATTCCAACACGTCTTTGGATCTATTCCCCTTGGCCATAAACAACCCCTTGTTCATCCTTCCCTCTAAGTAGGATTCACTGACTAGAAGTGCTTTCTCTTTCAATGAATTCAATTGCCCATTTGAAACCAATCTTTTTATCCTTTTTAGATTGATATGACCCAACCTCGACTACTAAATATAGGTTTGGTTTAACTTAGAAGGTTCATTTATTTTTAGGTTGTTTCCATTTAAGTTATCAAACTCAGTGTTAAGTAGTAGTGGTAATATAAGTCTTATAATATAAAGATCATTTTTCAAAGTTCCAGAAGAGATAAGAGATTTCCCATCTTTGATAAAAACTTATTTATTAATGTGAACCAAGTATCTATTCATCACAAGCTTAGAAACCGAAATCAAGTTTCTTATAATACCAGGAATATAAAAACAATCTCCTAATACTAACTTATTTTTGCCTCCAAAATTTAAAATTAATTTTCCAATTACTGTTATTGTTTCCTTGTGACGAGCTCCCTTGAATAGAAACATATCTCCATCATTGAGCTCCTTGGTTACCTGGAACCCCTGTAAAGAATTGCAAACATCAATATTGGCCCCCGAATTTACACACCATGCACCGATACATTGCACCACAAAACATGTCTTAATGATATAGGATAAATTACCGTTTCCAATCTTCCTGGCTAAAAGGACGGGCCTTTCTTCTAGTGTCCTTCCTGTTTACATAAGTTATAATTTCCTTTCGGCTTCTTTCCTTCTCCCTGGGGTCTTAACGTTTTGTCTGACAACTTTAGGTTGTGTCTGGGGCTAGCCCTTATTCTTCTTACCTTTCGGGATAGAAGTAGAGGGGCCTTTCTCAGCAACTTTAATCATATCTTTCCACCTATTGATATTCTCACCAAACTAGAGTTCCTTATGCAGTTGTTCCAGAGAGTGATAGAATTTATTTATAGAATAATTTATGTGAAAATGTTAAAAGGACTGTGGTAGTGATTGGAGCATGAAATCAACTTCAGTTTCCCTATCCATTTCAGATTCAAGCATTTTAAGTTCCCCTAAGATGGTCATTATTTTTAGAACATGCACGTGTACGGGAGTACCCTCTGGCATCTTGGTGTTGACTAACCTTGACATAGAATCTAATATTGCGACACGATTTTGATCCTCAAACATATCCTTGAGAAGCAGTGGACATGTGCTAATGCTGGTGTTGCAACACATTAGTTATATAAGCCAATATGTAGCAACGAGCCATTTGATCAACCTTGTGCCACCTCTAGTATCTTTGAACATCCATTTCGAGTGCCCCTTCCTCCGACTAACAGGTCAGGTCTCCGTCAAGATAAACTTAAAGTCCGCCGCAGGTAGGGAAATGTCTAGTTTTCTTTTCTAGTCAATATAGTTCATGCTAGTTAACGTGTTGTCCTTTAAGATTGAAGCAACTAGGTTGGATGATGATCTCATTTTGAAATCTTAGAACCATAGGGTTTGAAAAGATAATTAATTTTAAAATATACATATGAGAATTTAATGTAAATTTTTTTTAAAGTGGCATTCCTTGCCTCCAATATTAAATTAAAATCTCATTGAATATCCTAGTTTCCATATAAAGTGACAAATCTCGATGGGAGGTTAAATCAGATTCACCTTGAACTAGATAGACTTTCGTCTTTCAATTATGTACCTCGACAGTTCAGGAGCCTCTGTCCAATATAATTGAATAGTCGATGACTTTCGATTCCATAACTTATGATAGTGATTCCGATGGGGATGATATAAAAAGTTATGTCTAAGTGTACACCACTAGTTCATTTAATGAAATTAAATCCTCTCATATAGAACTTCCTCGATGGGAGGACCGAACTCACTCACATTTAAGAATTTTAAAATCAGTGTGACAATGCGATTAATACAGTCTGATGGGGAGCCAGATCAAGCTGACACGAGGAATGAATCCCATCATAATTTATAATACCGATGGAGAACATGGGGTTTATGTGGAAGCCCCCTCATACTTAGTTAATTAAAAAAATTGAGGGTTTTGAAAAATAATATATTCAATTCCAAAAGACTGAATTTAATCCTTAATAATTTCCAAATTTACTTGTTTGAATTATATATCTTAACCTCACAATTTTAATTCTTAAAATAAAATAATGATTTTAATTTTGCTAAAATTAAATAAAAATCGTGGATCTTAATTTAATTCACACCTTTGAATTTAATTACCCCGATTTTATTATATTTAGGTAATGATAAATTGAACAATTGAAGAAATCGATGATTTAGGCTGGTCTCAAAATTATATTCCATGTTGTCCATAAAAATGGGTATTCCTAATTATCCAATTAGTTAACACACGATTACACAACATAATAAAGTAACGATACATATAAAATAAATAAATGCAATAAATAATAAAAAGACATAATTGCCCTTTTCATCATTGGCTAAACTTCTTTTTGAAGTAAAACTCTTCATGTCGTAGAAGGCTTCCTTTTGACAAATAGTCCAACTTATCTTCCATGGTCTAGAATCAATATGGATAAAAACCATAACCAAAAGTCACCAAAAAGCGTCCAAAAGGGCCAAAAACAAAATCTTCCAGCGAGGGGGCGATCTATCGAACCTATCCCGGATAACATTAATGTTACTCTCGTTTTTCCATGCAAAAATGACCATAACCCTTCCAGACCTTATTGAAATTTCTTGAAACTTCACCAAAAACTGAAACCCACACAAATATAAGATTCTATGTGTAAAAGAATATGGCGTCCCCTCAAAATCACCTCCAAATACATGGATATTGAAATAATTACAAAAACCTAATTATTACAACCATATCAAATCTACATGAAAAAAATAACTATGGACAAACCACCGTAGGATCCATTCATATAGAAAAATAATGCGTGACCATGATGTAAAAGATTTATACAAAGCATATCTACAAAACTTGTTTGTACGAAAGCATACACAAATATATACCATCCCACAACATGCAAAACTAAGGTTTTCTTATTTGGACAACAAGGACCTTTCTAATGAATGATTAATCTAAACCAGAGGCTTTGATACCAATTGTTGGGGATAGATATATGCGGAGTAAAAAATCAGCCATGGATCTTCGATTAATCAAATACAAGGAATAGGTAAAATCAAAAACTAGGTTTGAAGATTAGGCCTAGGGTTTAGAACACAATACTTTTGCAGATCCAGTTGCAATTCAATGGGGAGAAACATATTTATTGATGATTAAGTTTCTCACTCTTTGGGGTCTCCAGTTTTTTTAAACCTTCTGAATCCAAGAATATTCTTATTTATAAACCTCCCCAAAGTCAGGCACGTCGGAGGACACCTTTTGAGATGAAAACCTTTGCTTATGATTGAGATATGGTGGTCTCTCTATCCCTCTTCACAAAAATGTGAATAGTATTTTCTCTCACCACTATCAAACCCTAAATTATGAATACTTATGAATAAAACCTCTTCCCACACCTTTATATGATGGTACAAAAGGTGGGTTTGGGCGAAATGGGGTGTCGTGATAGTATGGGCCTAACTACTTGGGTATATCGCCTACACCAAGGATCAAAGACAAATGATTAAATTTTCTCCAAATAAATACTCAGAAATCTCAAATTACCTTTACCGTAATTTATTGGCTTTCTTTATTTTATCATAATTAATTCCACTAAATAATTATGAATGTACACCAATTTAATTTCTCATAAATCACTCAGATATATAGCGAGGTCTTATTTCCAAAGTTAACTATGGTACATAATATGATTTCCCAGGTTAAGTTATTTATACTCGCTTGGTTAAATCAATTTGTCACTAATTGATCTAGTTTACTGGTGGAAAATATCTTATAAGTCTATCAAGGCGGTATCCAACGTATCTTCAGACGTAAATTCCTCTGAATTAAGATCTCAGACCTACTTACATAGTTTTTACCCATATGCGAAAATCATTTGATTCAATCTGATATTGAATCACACCCATATAAATCGAGCCAACAATTATATAAGCATTTAAATTCTCATACTTCTCGAGATTAAGAAAATATGGACCCTTTGCAAATGGTTTGAGATTTCCCAAGTCCAATCATGAAAACCCTTAGACTCAAATCTTATGGGGGATCCTCTTCAATACATTCATGGTATACCAATCACAATCCTCTATTGAACTATCATACAAGTTCTCAAACCATCATATAAATTTCCGTAGTTTGAGATAAAATACTAGTATTGAATTTCATACAATCCGATACGATGTCAATTCCCTATCTAGGTTGGAAACTTTTCAATAGTGCTAGAATTAAAATTCTCATCTCCATGTGATCAATCCAAAGTCAGCTCACTAAAAATCCTACTAAGCTCTGTTGATCGACACACACACACACAAACAAATATATATAACAATATATTTAAGGATGATAGTGCGTTCGAAGAGAAATAAAAAGATTAAATAGTCAAAGAAAATCGAAGTCTAAGAGTAGCTATCTAATTTAAAAATTATTACTAAGTTAAGGTATTATTTTTCTTTTAAAATAAATTAGGGAAAGTAAGACAAAACCTAAAGTTTATGTGAAAAATTATTTACCAAATAGATTACATCAAATTTTATCTTCAATATTAAATGATTTAATCTAAGTGAAAAAAAGGTAAACAATACATCACAATACCAAGGAATACGACGAAGAACCCCCAACGAAAAAAAACCTCGACCCAAAAGAACAACAAATGCACTATGGTGGAGTTTTCTAACTTGAAGACGAACTTACACCCTAATGATGCAATCACCCACTAGGCACTCTTTCCAATTATATCCTCCCTATGGAGCATTAACAGCTGGAGTACGCTGCACAACGGCGATTGGTTTTGGTCTACGACCAATGTCAAGCCTTTTGCCAAAAATTCTTCTTTAAAGTGAAACCAACTTCTATTCCTAGACAAAACCTTCAAGCAACAAAAATGCTATACCTAGATTTTTTAGGGAATCCTATAGGTACGTATGTTGGGGTGTTTACGAATATGGGGTGCTTCAATGTGACAACCCCCCTACTAAAATAATAGGTGGCCAGCCCAATACTCTAATAATCACAGGAATCATAGATGGTCCATTCTTAGCATCACTGTCGATTAAAATAATAGTATGAGAAAACCACCAATCATTTTAGAAAACGGACTGTCAAATTTAAAATTTTGAAAGTAAAAGAAAAGCACTTAGACAATCCCATTTGCAAAAACGGTGGATATCAAAAAATCGATGAATGAAGAATGACAATATAATAAATATCATCGAATAAGTTGTCGGTGAACAGACCAATACAAATAATTACATCGAGTATTACACATTAGATATTACAATATAATAAATGAGTGCAATACCTTGGGCAACACACCCGAATAAATAAACTGAACATAACTAGAATACAATATAAAGAAGCGTCTAATGCAAGTAACCTACAACATCCGCAATATGATGTAGCTCCATGACAACTGGAATGGAAATGTAAATACGGGTGTCCATGCGGTAGAGCACCTGTACGGCAAGGAGTATATGCAGAAACAAAGAAATAGAGATACGGGTCAGGGCCCGGTTTGATATGATTACCATGTGACTAAAAATGCATGGAAGTTAAGTGCGTAATTCTCTCGCAGATAACAGTAATATTTCTCACCTCTCAATCTAGCAGCAACCTAGCGTAACATCATGAGATGTTCTAGTTAACCCTAAGTACTAAGGTCTAACTTCTCCCCATTCTCAACACTATGCCCTATTCGTGCGTGGGGTGTCTCGCAAAGCGAAATCCAAACAAGGAACCCCCCCGATACACTACTACTTAGGAAAGGTTTATCATTGAGATCCATTAGATCCTTAGCAAGAAATAATCAATAAATATATATATATGTGTGTTCATAAGTGTGGGAGGTCACATCTGCAGCTACTCAAGGAATATAAAAATAAACCCATCCCTCATCTAATGGCATAATTCCTAATTTCTTTATTTAGGAATATACATAAAGGGTACAACATTTTATCAAATGTTTACCAAGTCAATCTTATTTACCAATTTTATTTCCTTTCTTCCATCCAGGAAAAATACATAATTTAAAGCAAGTTTTATTATCATAAAAAGTGCTTTATCCTTTTTCATAAAATCCCACTTCCCTTCTTCCATCCAAGAAGTGTAATCAAAAGTCATTTTTATTATCATAAAAATACAATTTGTACCATATGCTTTCATTTCCCTTCTTCCATCCGGAAAATGTTATCCGAAGCCAAACCATATCCCATTTCCCTTCTTCCATCCGGGAAATGTAATTAAAGCCAGTCCATTATCATGAATTGCTTTAATAAATCTAAGACCATCCCTTTGGGTTTCCCCACTGGACGCGCCCCTAAATGGCTATCATCTTCCAGGGCCTATCTATACAAGACAACCTGGGAACCTACTAACGTTGGGAAGTGACCATATTGCATGTGGGAAAGTCAGGACCACACCCAGAATCCCCTAACCAGCGCAGTAATATAAATGCCCATATGGCCTAGGGACTATATCCACCCTGCTCAATAGCCAGGGGGATTCACCACAACGCGCGCAACTTCCCTTATGATAGCGATTTAGGGAGGTGTGTAATCCATAAATTATCATTTATGAAAAACTTTACTTTTCCTTTTGAAAACTTCCAATTTTACTTTTCCAAAAATCATGCATTTAGCCATTAAGCACCAAGTTTTAGAATGTGCATTTCATTCTTATTCAGTTATATTTTAATAATGACCTTAGACCCAAAGTTCCACTAACCTCACAATAGCCTCCAAGAGTTCATAATATTTCATAAAACCTCAAAGTGAGTCTCCATAATGGAGTGTCTCCCAAAAGCTCAACATTAATATTTTAACTTCCAATTTATCTTTAGGTTAACCTCCTATATAATTCGGACATTGACCTATACAAACTAGCCCTCGGGTAAACCCAAATATCCACTCTTAGCCTACGACATTAGTCTACCCAATACAACCCTCTAGGACCCCCCCATTACTTCCCAAAGGAAGGTTCCTAAACCTCGAACCTAAAAGAAACGGGCTAAAACAAAACTAGAAAAATCTCACCTTTTCAAAAGGGGTCGATCGATCGACCCCTGGCCGTCGATCGATCGAAGGACTCGATCAATCGATCCCCCAGGCTAGATCGATCGATCCTGGCGGACAGCTTCTTCTCCGAGAAGCTGTTTCGGCCATTTCTGAAGCCTCCGAGCTTCTACCCCCTATTTCACCCAACCACAACAACAAATATCACTACTGTAACAACCCTCGCTTTTAGGAGGCTGATTTTATATTAATTTACCACATAAGGTAATTATATAAAATGTTGGAACTGGAGTAAATATTAATTTTATGAAATGAAAGTTAATATTTGCTGGATTATTGCATATTTACTGCATGAGAAAGTAAATATCATTATATTGTATGTTTTATAGTGTCATGTGTTTTAAATGACATTATGGTTTAATTGAAACTGAAATTTAAAATAGTTTATAAAATTGTCTGATGCCATTTAGAGGGCGTAGTTAGTCCTGGAATGTGCGAGACAGTCAAAATAAGTGTCATATTGTATTTTTGTGCTTCGGGAACTTTTACCTGGTTTTAGCTTAACGCGTATTTGCGAGTCATTTTAATGTGGTATGAACCACTTAAGTGGGGAGACTTATGTTAAGCCACGATTTTGTCTTCTAAATCCCCTAATTTCCCTATTTCATGTCTTAAACATAGAGAGAAAAGGAGAGAAAGAGAGCTTGGGAGAAAAGAGGAGAAAGAAGAGAGAAATTGAAGATTGAAGATGGATGGTTGCTACTACACAAAGAAATCTGAGATTTCAACTTCAAGGCAAGTTTTCTACTTGCTAATATATGTTTTAAGATGAATAAATTGTGTGATATTTATGTGTATATATATATATTTGGAGATCAAAAATGGAAATTTTGGTATTTAAAACTAGATTTGGTTTTGATGATAAAATTATGAATTGTAATGGTCATAAATCATGTAGAATAATCTTTGGGTAGATAAAGGTTGTTGGTTGGGTTCAAAATAGAAGAGAGTTGGGATTTGGGAAAAGTGAAATCTTCACTTGGGTTTAATTTTGGAAGAAGGAAGAACCCTAGTTCTGCTATGACCGGTCGACCGCGATCTTAGGACCGGTCGACCGGGCCTTCGCGGGAGGGCTTACTGCTTTCCTACAAAGGCATAAATCCTGGGCGCGGTCGATCATGGTTCCGTGACCGGTCGACTGGACCCTCCATTCAGAGCTTTCTATTTTTCTTTGTAGGCAAAATTTGGAGACGCGGTCGACCGCGGTCTCAGGACCGGTCGACCAGTCCCCTATTTTTCATCCTTAAACCTTATTTTGTTTCCTAGATTTATTTTCTTCAATAGGGACTAGGAACCTTCTTGAATGAAGTAAATTTAGAGTTTTAGAGTCCTAGATGATTTAGTTACCCACCCTACATTAGAAATAGGATATGTGGGGACTTTTTCGGGGATATGCCAATTGATGTTAGGGCATTCTTTCTTCTAGTTGATTTTTATGAAACTAGGAGCTATAGTGTTATGTTTGGGAGATTATAGAAGCTCGGTGGAGCTATTTCAACCTTTATGGTTTATAATATAACACCATAAATGAATGTTGGGAGAATAAAATTAAAAGTTATTCGTTCCCTTGAGGTATGTTAGTCTTGGGGTGGTAAAGTAATACCCTGAAATGTTGGAGGTTATTAAGAGTTTATCTACTCCTTTGAGGTTGTAGTAACGATATAATTTATCGTATGGCTCCGGATAAAATGAAACATATACATGGAAATGGTAATGATGATGGTAAATGATAATTTACTTAATCATGAATATGGTAAATGTTAATTTACTTGATACACACCTCTCTGAATGACATCATAAGGGAATTTCGCGCGCTTGGTGATGCCCCCTGGCTAATGAATGCAGGGTGGATATAGTCCATAGGCCATATGAGCGATTATGTTATGTTTTCTGCGCTGGTGAGGAGATTCCGGGTGTGGTCTTGACTCTCCCGCAGCCATATGGCCGCTTCCCGACATATTGCGTTGTAGGTGACCAGGTTTTCTTGTATAGATAGGCCCTGGAAGATGATGATCATTTAGGGGCGCGCCCAGTGGGGAAACTCGGAGGGGCGGTCTTAGAATCGTTATATGTAAATAAATATAGCTATTCATAATCAATGGGACTTGATGTATGATATGTGCCATAAAGAGCACAATGAAATGCCACATAGAGCATTTGTTGATAATAATATTCCTGCTAAGGAATGGAATGCCAGGAAGGGCATGTAATTGAGACAAAAGCCATAAAGAGCTTAAAATTTTGACTATATTTTCCTATTAAGGAATGGACAATAAGATGGAACAAGGTTTTGATGTAAACTTTTAATTTAAATGTTGTTATTCTTATTTTCCTGCATAATTAAATTGTCTTAGCTTATGCATGACATTGTGTAGCTAGATTTTCATTTAATTACTCATAATTATCATTCATAACTGTCATATATTTTATTCATCTGGTAATCATATAGAACCGGGCCCTGACCCGTTTATATTTCTTGTTGCACATACATCTTGTCTCTGCTCAGGTACTCCGTCGCAAGGACGCCTATTCTGACTTTCTTATTTCGGTGATGTTGACGAGACGTGATGCTTTGTGGGTATTACGGGTTATACTGTATAGCCGTTTTCATTTTTTCACTCTAGTTAAGATCAAGTCTTTTATTCGGGCGTGAGGCCCAAGCCTTTGTAATTGTCTAATGAAATGTACTGTATAAATTATCGTGATTGTTTAAATACTGTTATTTAGTTTGTTGATCGGCTGCACATTTGGCCCCTTTATTGTATTCTGGTTGTATTATTTATATATGTTTTGGGGTTTCCCCTATCTTTAAAGGATTTGGGTTGTTTAAATTCTTTCTTTAACTTTAAAACAAAAATTTTGGCAACCCGTTTTTTGAAATATTGGGTGGTTATCCTGGACACTCTATATTTTTATTATGATGCTGAGAATGATTCCATCTATGATTCCTGTTATATTGGAGTATTGGGCTGGCCACCCCTTATTTTGGTGAACGGGTTGTTACAAATGGTATCAGAGCATCATGTTCTAGAGTCCTGAGTAATCTGTGTGGACGCCGTAAGTTTTCAGCGTTGCTTTTGATTTGACATAGAGCCTTAGGATTAAGGTCGTTGAACTCTCTTGTGAGATTTCATTTTTCTGCCAAGAGGTAGGACCCATAGAATCTTTTACGCATTCGTGTGAGATTCGTAGGTCGATTGAAGAAAGACGCCAAGGAAGTTCGTTGTGAAGGCGTCATGAGATGGGGTTACGAAGAACTGTAATTTGGGGTCAGTAATGAGGACTGCCTGGGTGGTCGCTTTCTTGTTGTGGTGTTTTTTTTTTTATTTTGCTACTGCGACTACCAATTACAGTGGATGTAGTTTTCTTAGTACCGCTAGAAGAGAGAGTGGTACTAAGCTTGGGACTCCAAGCGACGTTAATTGAAGTGGAAAGGAGCCACGAGAAGGGCCAAGTGTTGAAGGAAGTTTGGCCCATGGAGAAGCCCCGGGGGACACCTGCAACAGCGAGTTTCTCTAAAATAACTGGGCTGATGAGAAGATAGATTCTCAAATGCTCACGCGAGGTTCGTTCAGAAGCCGACAGTGAATAAAGAATTTTTCAGTTAGGGAGACCGGTAGCGTATTCTCTTTATTGAGGAAGAAAAAGGGATTGCGTGTGAAATTGTTGTCAGCCAGGGTCGGAACAATGGCTATAACGTAGAGTGGAGAACCACTTATTTTGATTGTGTTGATTGGATGACTAGGGCAATGATAGATTGCCTAGTCGGGACTGGATGGAAGTAATATTGGTTCGGATAAGACTCGAATGCGGTGTCTGAGAACCATTAGTAACTAACCCGGAGTGATTAGCAAGAATGGGTGGGAATTCCACCTTTGTTGTGGGTAGTGCATCCCCCACAATAATATAGAGTAGTATTGTATCTACTGTAGATTCGGGTGTGTAAATTGAGCTTGTAGTAGTATTTGCGCTATTCTAGAAGAGTAATTATGTGACTTCCGTGGTAGGGAAGTTTTATGATTTCTTCACTCGTTATGAAGCGAGTGATGATATATTAAATGTATATGTGTAATATGTGTTAATTTCATTATGTGTCCCTTGGTTGAGTGCTCTATTACTTGTTTGCATTATATGTGGATGTTATGACTTATCTCCACGACCAACAAAGTTAAGTAGTAATGCATAGGAGGGGTTCCTTGTTTGGATTCCGCTTTTGCGGGACGCTCCACGCGTGAACCTTAACGACGTTGGGAGTGGAGAGATGCTACTTTTCTTTTCTCTTATTTTATGTTAAGAGGTTGTGATTTGATTGGAGTGATAGCAAGAAAATAAAATTGTAAGGCTATCTCACTTCTAGTTTCAGAATGGAAGTAGTTATTCTATAATTTCTCTCCTGGATACAGGTTGAGGCTTTATAGAGGTGGATCGAAGTAGGTAGGAGATTTTCGTTAATTGTCTAGTTATCTTGCGTGAGTGTTTGATTGTTTGTTTATCGTGTTTTTGCTTGTTACACTTTATCTCCATAATCAACAAGTTAAGTAGGCATGCGTCGGAGGGGTTCCTTGTTTGGATTTCGCTTCGGCGAGACACTCCGCCGCATAAACACTTAATGATGTTGTGAGTGGAGAGGCGCTATTCTTTTCTCTTTCTTTCATTTCATTTTTTTGTTGTTAGAAATGGGTTGAAAGGTTTAGCCAAGAATCACGTAGAATAGTGATTAAGGACTATTAAAGTGCGAGATAGAAGCACTGTATATAGTTCTCTCCTCTGATCGATGTGAGGGAGACTGTGATATGAAGTCAAATTGAGACTTCTGGATTGTGCCTTGATAAGAAGGCTATTTAAAAAGATATATATATGTTGTTGTGGTATTAATGGTTGCAAGATTTTACAGAAAATAGACGTCTTGTTAGTTGAAATCCTCAATTATTGAATGGTAAAGTATAGCAGTAAAATCTTATTAGTAGAGTTGTGAATTAACATTTTGTTTTTCGATCCCGATTATGTGTCTTAGACCGTCATATCTCGATGACCGGCAAAGCGAGGTAGTAGTGTAACGGGAGGGTTCCTTGTCTGGATTTCGCTTCGGCTAGACGTCCCACACATGAAACCAAACGAATGTCGAAAGTCAAGATTGGCCTTAGGCGCTAGGGATATATTTTTTATCATATGTATATGACTTAGATAAGATATATATATGAAGATCGACCTTAGGTTTATTAGAACGTAAGGCCCTTAGGGCGGGTAATGTTGATTTAGGAGGGCGGTAAGGAGTTGACCACAAATAAGTTATGGGTTAAATCTATGAGGGATTAGATCCCTAGGAATTATATTTATGGGGTCTCGAGAGGTTTGGTGGTTTAGGCCGAAAGAGATGAGGCCTTTCTTAGAGATGGTGTTACGTGGCGACTTCACTTATGGGGAGTTAATGGGCGAGCTGACCTTCACTCCTGAGCCCATGATAGTGAGATCGAGAGTGGGTTTAATGAATAAGTTTTTGCCAGGTTGGGGAGTAATAATACTGGAGCATATACCCATTGTTTATGCGTTTCACAAGTTTAAACTTGTGGGAAGTATCATCCCACTTTTAAACTGAAAATTTTTGTGGTAATGATCGCCCGAAAGAGATGAGGCATTACTTCCTGGACAGAAATTGGTCTTTCCCGCGGGCTACGAGTTGTTGCAAAAGGTCGTAAGAGAAATAGAGTTGGTGTTTAGAGTTCGGAAGAATTATCGAGTGGACATTCCCTCTCACTAAAGGAATGCGATTGGGGTAGTAGATGCGTCGAGTAGGAAACTCGTCGGAGATATAAGTGGTAGCATGTAAATCCAAACAGAACGAGCATGAAAAGATAGATCGTGTAGCAAGAGAATTCATGTTGGTGATTGACCATTCACCTACTCGTGTGAAAGAGAGTAGCAATGGAACGAAAAAGGGTATATTCATAGACGTCAGCATTCAATTGCCGACATCAAACTGGTCATGATCCTCTTTGAGAAAATTGTTGATCATTCGACCAAATCGTTGCTTTTCTGGCCATTATGGGTGGACTAGATGTAGAAGAGTACGCCCCATTCTTGATGGAGGAATGGTAGAATCGTAGAAGGTGCCTATTTAAAATAGGGTGGACCGAGACTAGATATTTGTGTCGGAGGTTTGTTACAAGTTTCCATGAAGTAATGGGAACCATATGGAAATGGAGTATACCTCACCACCCTAAAGCGGATTGATGAATGGAGGAAGTTGACTTAATGCCGAAAGGCATATCTGGAATGTGCGCCTTAGGATACATAGCTAATGAGAGCATAGCTGCATGGAGGGAAATTCCCGTACAACCATTAGGCTTTTGAATGGCCTTATGGATCATTTCCTAAGGCTTGGAACCGTGAGTAGTCAAGTGTGTCCGGTTGAATAATTCGCGTACTCGTTGGATGAAACCAACGGGTAATATGTTCCTTGGACTTGGAGTGGTCTCGGGACATTTCTTTAATGATTTGGATTTTGAGCCATACGCCTTGATGAGATACGTCAATGCGAGGGAAAGTTGAGTAGCGTTGGGGTTAAGCCACTTGGAGTTGGTATGGGTACCCCGAGGTGAGATGTAACATGATTCTGTAGGTTAGGCTATTTGTGCCGAGTCATGTGGGCATCATCTTCCCCCGTAGGAAGCTATAATCGATAGTTAATGCGGAACGTTTTGTGCTATGCTAGAGCAAAAATGATGGAGACTGAGATCGATAGGGTCGACCTTAGTCCGGGTCCAATTGGGACGTTGCGACAACGAGGGTTTTGTCTAGGATGGTAGAATCCTAATTAGAGTAATATACCCTTTGTGAGATTTGGGTATGCCCGAATTTTGGGGGGAAAATTCCCTCATAAGGGGGGGAGTATGTAACAACCCTCGCTTTTAGGAGGCTGATTTTATATTAATTTGCCATATAAGGTAATTATATAAAATGTTGTAACTGGAGTAAATATTAATTTTATGAAATGAAAGTTAATATTTGCTGGGTTATAGCATATTTACTGCATGAGAAAGTAAATATCATTCTATTGTATGTTTTATAGTGTCATGTGTTTTAAATGACATTATGGTTTAATTGAAACCGGAATTTAAAATGGTTTATAAAATTGTCGGATGCCATTTTAGAGGGCGTAGTTAGTTCCGGAATGTGTGAGACAGTCAAAATAAGTGTTATATTGTATTTTTGTGCTTCGGGAACTTTTACCTGGTTTTAGCTTAACGCGTATTTGTGAGTCATTTTAATGTGGTATGAACCACTTAAGTGGGGAGACTTATGTTAAGCCACGATTTTGTCTTCTAAATCCCCTAATTTCCCTATTTCATGTCTTAAACATAGAGAGAAAAGGAGAGAAAGAGAGCTTGGGAGAAAAGAGGAGAAAGAAGAGAGAAATTGAAGATTGAAGATGGATGGTTGCTACTACACAAAGAAATCTGAGATTTCAACTTCAAGGCAAGTTTTCTACTTGCTAATATATGTTTTAAGATGAATAAATTGTGTGATATTTATGTGTATATATATATATTTGGAGATCAAAAATGGAAATTTTGGTATTTAAAACTAGATTTGGTTTTGATGATAAAATTATGAATTGTAATGGTCATAAATCATGTAGAATAATCTTTGGGTAGATAAAGGTTGTTGGTTGGGTTCAAAATAGAAGAGAGTTGGGATTTGGGAAAAGTGAAATCTTCACTTGGGTTTAATTTTGGAAGAAGGAAGAACCCTAGTTCTGCTATGACCGGTCGACCGCGATCTTAGGATCGGTCGACCGGGCCTTCGCGGGAGGGCTTACTGCTTTCCTACAAAGGCATAAATCCTGGGCGCGGTCGATCATGGTTCCCTGACCGGTCGACCGGACCCTCCATTCTGAGCTTTCTATTTTTCTTTGTAGGCAAAATATGGAGACGAGGTCGACCGCGGTCTCAGGACCGGTCGACCGGTCCCCTATTTTTCATCCTTAAACCTTATTTTGTTTTCTAGATTTATTTTCTTCAATAGGGACTAGGAACCTTCTTGAATGAAGTAAATTTAGAGTTTTAGAGTCCTAGATGATTTAGTTACCCACCCTACATTAGAAATAGGATATGTGGGGACTTTTTCGGGGATATGCCAATTGATGTTAGGGCATTCTTTCTTCTAATTGATTTTTATGAAACTAGGAGTTATAGTGTTATGTTTGGGAGATTATATAAGCTCGGTGGAGCTATTTCAACCTTGATGGTTTATAATATAACACCATAAACGAATGTTGGGAGAATAAAATTGAAAGTTATTCGTTCCCTTGAGTTATGTTAGTCTTGGAGTGGTAAAGTAATACCCTGAAATGTTAGAGGTTATTAAGAGTTTATCTACTCCTTTGAGGTTGTAGTAACGATATAATTTATCATATGGCTCCGGATAAAATGAAACATATACATGGAAATGGTAATGATGATGGTAAATGATAATTTACTTAATCATGAATATGGTAAATGTTAATTTACTTGATACACACCTCTCTGAATGACATCATAAGGGAAGTTCGTGCGCTTGGTGATGCCCCTGGCTAATGAGTACAGGGTGGATATAGTCCATAGGCCATATGAGCGATTGTGTTATGTTTTCTGCACTGGTGAGGAGATTCTGGGTGTGGTCTTGACTCTCCCGCAGCCATATGGCCGCTTCCCGACATATTGCGTTGTAGGTGCCCAGGTTGTCTTGTATAGATAGGCCCTGGAAGATGATGGTCATTTAGGGGCGCGCCCGGTGGGAAAACTCGGAGGGGCGGTCTTAGAATCGTTATATGTAAATAAATATAGCTATTCATAATCAATGGGACTTGATGTATGATATGTGCCATAAAGGGCACAATGAAATGCCACAAAGAGCATTTGTTGATAATAATATTCCTGCTAAGGAATGGAACGCCAGGAAGGGCATGTAATTGAGATAAAAGCCATAAAGAGCTTAAAATTTTGAGTATATTTTCCTATTAAGGAATGGACTATAAGATGGAACAAGGTTTTGATGTAAACTTTTAATTTAAATGTTGTTATTCTTATTTTCCTACATAATTAAATTGTCTTAGCTTATGCATGACATTGTGTAGCTAGATTCTCATTTAATTACTCATAATTATCATTCATAACTGTCATATATTTTATTCATCTGGTAATCATATAGAACCGGGCCCTGACCCGTTTATATTTCTTGTTGCACATACATCTTGTCTCCGCTCAGGTACTCCGTCGCAAGGACGCCTGTTCTGACTTTCCTATTTTGGTGATGTTGACGAGCCGTGATGCTTTGCGGGTATTATGGGTTATATTGTATAGCCGTTTTCATTTTTACACTCAAGTTAAGATCAACTCTTTTATTCAGGCGTGAGGCCCAAGCCTTTGTAATTGTCTAATGAAATTACTGTATAAATTATCGTGATTGTTTAAATATTGTTATATAGTTTGTTGACCGACTGCACATTCTGCCCCTTTATTGTATTCTGGTTGTATTATTTATATATGTTTTGGGGTTTCCCCTATCTTTTCAGGATTTGGGTTGTTTAAATTCTTTCTTTAACTTTAAAACAAAATTTTTGGCAACCCGTTTTCTAAAATATTGGGTGGTTATCCTGGACCCTCTATATTTTTATTGTGATGCTGAGAATGATTCCAACTATGATTCCTGTTATATTGGAGTATTGGGCTGGCCACCCCTTATTTTGGTGAGCAGGTTGTTACAACTACAAAATTATTTCTACACATCAAATAACCAATTATTTCTCTTCAAATCAAATTAAACTACAAGATTTAGAATTAAACACCAAAATCAACCAAAAACCCATTTATTGTTTAAACCTCCAAAATTAACTAGACATGCAAATTTATCCCATTAAATTAATATCTAGCAAGTAAGAAACTTGCCTCGAGGTTCGTAGTCTCGGATCACCTCCGGTAGCGACGGAATCCGGCCCAAATCTTCCATTTTCTCTCTTTTTCTCACCATTTCTCCCAACTCTCTCTTCTCTCTCTCTCCTTTGGCTTTTCTCACAAATGAAGAAAGAAAAAGGGGTGGGGGGACTTATACAGGTCATAAAACACAATTCCCCTCTTTTAATTGCTAATACACCATTAAAATGACTCGTAACCACTTAATAGAGACATAACGCGTAAAAAGTGCCTGAAACCCAAAAAAAATACAACGTGGCAGTTATTTTGACTATCTCGACTATTCTAAAAACAACCGCACCTCCTATTTTGGCATTCGGGAAAGTGTGAACTATTTTTACGTTCCAATTTCATTTTAATTCATTAATTATACCCAAATTTAAATACAGGTCATAACCGTCGTTTTACATATAACGACGCAATAATACACAATATAACACTATTCACCTTCTCATACCGGTAAATAGACAAAACATAGTAAATATTATCCCTAAGTCTCACGGGAAATAATATTTACTCCAACATCCCCTATTTTATAAAATTAGCCCATCGGGCAAAATAGTATAAAATAGTCGCTCAAAAACCTGGGTTGTTACATTCAAACCTCAAAACAAGTTTTTCACGTCAAAGAATATAAAATATTTGCTCACTAATGAAGATTAGATTTTTTAACACACGGTGAGTAAGAACTCAAATAAGAAGAGTGGAGAAATATTTTCTCAAATATGTGAAGTGTTTTGATCACTAAAAATATATTTGGAATGCTCTCACTCTTGGTTTGGAAGAGTAAAAGACACTTAACTCATAGGCTTTTGATTTGGAAACGTTTAAAGTCTCAAATTATAGGTATCACACTATTCTAGTGTCAAATAATCTCTTTACGATCTAAATCACCCAAAAGGTTGTGCTTGACACATTAACACATAATATCTATAAGAAAGATCTTGTTCAAAAGTGAATTTCAACGATGTCAGACGCGTTTCATCGTTGTGTCGCCGCAGCGAGGAAGTTCTTAGATTGAGAGAACTTGAAGAGATCCAGGTCGAGCCAAATGCCAAATATTTTCCATGGGACACAAAAACCATCGAGACATTGTTGTTGCAGCGATAAATATTGTCATTAGAGCGTCACTGCGGCTAAACAAGTCGTGCGATTGTCCAGGAAATTTTGTTCTGTTTTCCTTAGACAAATTTTCAAAATATATGTATGGTAAATATAAGACTTCCCATACTTAAAATACACATAATATGAAATTATTTATAAAAAAAAATTATAAGGAAAGTATATTTTCACGTGTATTTGACATACTTACAAAACCAAGGTTAATTAAAAAGATTTTCCAATTATTAAAGTAATTAACCGAGGTGAATCTAAGTCCACTAAGTCTTATGATTTTTTCTAAGTGGTGTACTTGAGTTTCATCATTGAGTGAATCTGATTTGTTGATGAAGTTTTCCAATGATCTCTTGAAAAAAGACTCAAAGTTTTTTTGGTCAATGGGATAAGATAAGCTAATCTTATGGGGCACTTTGAGTATAATGCATACTCTTACAAAACAAATATAAATCATTGTCACATACTTTATTCTATTTTCAAAATTAATAAAACAATCATTTATTAATAAATAATAAAATGTTTTACACATGGTTTTAAGAATAAACCCAACACCCTTACGATGTGAGATTTCTCGATGGGAGCTTAAACCATACCGCCTTGAACCAAATAGACTTTCATATTTCATTATGTTATCGGAAAATTAAGCAACTTATGTCAAATATAATGAATATCCGACGACTTTTGGTCCCACTCTTAATGACAATGACTCTGATGGGGATAGTATCATAAGTTATGTCTTAAGTGTATACCATTAGTTATTTTATTGAAATCAAACCCGCTGGTGTATGATTTTCCCGACATGAGGACCAAACTCACTCATATTCAATTTTAATAAACTATCACTTAAGAATTTTACAATATCTATGATGCCACAATTAAAACCATCTGATGGGGGCCCAGATCAAGCTGACACAATGAATTAATCGCATCACAATTTTAAAATACCGATGGAGACTGCGGAATTTATGTTGAAACTCCTCTCCCACTTAGTATTTTAAAAAAATTTAGGGTTTTGAAAAACTATTCATTCAATTATAAAAGGATGAATTTAAATCCTTTTATTTGTACAAATTAAATCACCCGCTATCGCTAATTTAATTTTTCAAAAATAAAACTATTTTTAAATTAAAATAAAAATCGAAGATAAAAAATTAATTTATAACTTCAAATTATTTCCCCGATTTAATTTAATTTATAAATGAATAAATAAAACAGATTTTTCAGGAAAAACATTGATCTGAAAATTAAATCTAGGTTGTCCATAAAACGAGTGTTCTTGATTAATCTAATTAATTAGTACGTAAAATTATGCAACATAATACTATAGATACAACAGTAATAATTGGTATATAACACAAGATATTATAATACAAATGAAAAATAAATCCCATCTATCATGCCCTAGTATTCCATCTGGACTGAAATCTTTGAAATTATAATTTTCTTGGATTGTAATTTTTAGAACCATGTTTAGGACAAAATTATTGTTACCGCTAGAGTCTAGTTACCACTAAAGATGAGCCTTTATCAACTGCATCTACAACTAAGCTAAGACAACAATCAATTGTAAATCAACTAGTCGTGTTCTCCACGTGCTTAAATAGGTATCCATGAAAGCATACGGTCTAAATTTTTTTTTTATCCACCTTTGTTTTTAAATCCTATTGGTGTGTCCCCATGTTTATAAATTTTCTTTTTTATAAAGTGACGGCTTTTGCGACACGAATTTAGATAGAATTTTTCATTTTTAAACCTTTTTTACTTGGTTCTTTATTTCAAAATTCAAATTTGGTTTAGTCAAATTTCGAACCATGTTTGTTGTGCATGCCTCATGTTGAAAAGTTTCCATTTTTAATAAAACCATAATATATGGTTGATCTTGTTTTGGATAAACACGCAAAGTACTCTAAAGCAAAAAAAAACTTTGTCCTTCACAGACCCCTTTCACCGATCCTGAAAAAAACTTTGTTACTTGATTTGATCCCATTGTCACTTTACCCCTTTTAGAAACTGGCCCACCCATGTTATATTCACTTGGGTCCATTCAGTTGAAATAAATGTTCCTATATTTTTTTAACCGAGTCAAATTTGAAGGGATGTACCTCCAGGTCAATTATCTCTATATGAAACTCACATCCGATACTAGTACCAAGTATGTGGGTAAGAATAATCTCTCATAAAAATTATTGTTGCTTAGATCAGAGCACAATCAAGAGTTTGACAAAAATAATTTATTTGCAATTCCACCATGTGCGCATGAACAATAGAAGAAAATTCCAAGTGATCTCAACTCATGTTCTCTTATTTATAGGTCTTGCCGAGTGTGATTAGCTGCACATGCAACTTTTTAAATGAATTAATCCTATTAGTCCATTATACCAACAAACTTGATTTATGAAGGATAAAAAATGACATCCTTTGTATCTAACACGAACCGATCATGAAATCCCTCCTTCCCTCTAAAGTATTCAAAATCCTTCTTTAACCTTTTGTAAAGTTTAAATCTTGTGTGTGATCCTCGTTAAAGCTATGCGGGCGGGTGCGAAGCTTTTGAGATGAAAATCCATCCTTACGAATGAGCTATGGGGGTCTCTCTAGTATTCTTCATAAAAACATGAATAGTGTTTTATCTCACACTTATCAAACCCTAATGATGAATCATTATAAATAAAATCTTTTCCTATACCTTTATATACAAGTATAAAACGTTGGCTTCATCCAAACTTGATTTCTTGAGATTTTGAGCCTAACTTTGGTTATGTGGACTACACATGAACCCAAGACAAATAATTAAATTATCTACAAATAAATACTCGGAAATCCCAATTATAATTACGGTAATTTATTTCATTTCTTTATTTAATCATAATTAATTCCACAAAATAATTATAACTACAGTCCAATTTAATTATCTCATAAATCACTCCAATATAATGAGGCCTTATTTACAAAGTGATTATGGTACATAATATTATTTTCCACATTAAGTGTCTGATACTCGCTTGGTCAAATCCATTTACCGTTAATCGATTTTATCTAAATTATAATAAATTCTTGATTCTCATACTTGAATTATTTTTTACTCCAACATGATTATAAATAATCCACCGATCAGGTTTTACTTGGTGAAAACAAAACATATATGTCTATCAAGGGGGTATCACAACACACAATATTTCGTGGACGTGGATTCCTTAAAAATTATTATCTCTGACCTACTCACATAATTGTCACCCAATATGCGGGGATCATTTCACTCGATATAAAATTAGATCGCACCCATAAAAATCAAAGTGCTATTTGCACAAGTATTCCAATACTCATAATTCTAGGGATTAAGGGTGTGCGAGGGCTCTAATCTAATCAAAGAAATCCTTAAACTTAAATCTCGCGTTTGGCCTTGTTCAATACATATTTGGGATGTACCGATTACAATCCTCTGTCGAACTATCATACAAGTTCGCGAACCATGAAATTAGTTCTCATAATTTGAGATAAACTACTAGGTTGTGAATGTTTCAATGGTGCTAAAACCATAATTTTGATTTCCTTGAGGTCAACTCAAAGACGACTCGCAGGTATTTCTGCTGAGCTCTAGTGCTTAACATGTCTACAATATATTTAAATGAAATATAAGTCATTCTCGTAACCATGATTCTTATTTCAAAATAAATTGATACACCTTTACTTAATATTAAACGCCATATATGGTTTTAGGAATAAAACCCCAATAATTTCCCACTTAGTCTTAATTTCATGTATCTAACTCCGAACCTATATGCACAGTAGATTGTTGTGTGTTGGTAGAAGGAATAATCGGGTATTATCCGATACAAAATACTTATTTTTGGTTGTGTGTATATAAAATTCTAAAAATTTACATGACTACATATGTCGATTTGAGACGGATGGGACATTACTTTTATTGAAATTAAATAAGCCGTGGACGAGAGTCCAACTCCTTTAATCACCGTTCACCCATCAAAGTGCATCAATTTTGAAGAGATAAATAAACGCTCTAATGATGTTATTATTGAAAATAGTCGTGAACTAAATGGGGATAATCTATTTTATAAGGAGAAAATTGACAAAACTGAAACACGTAATATTTGTGATGATTTGGATTATGACAAAAATATATTTGACAATTTGTCTTATACGTGGGGAAATTTATTTGACAATTCGTCACCCGATTTTATTGATACTTCTGGTAGTTATGATGGTCCTCCTATTTTTTATGAAGAAAGTGTATCCATGCTCTCACACTTTTAGAAAAATCTCACATTTAGGATTGAAGAATGCATCCCCAATTTTACGTGACTATTATAGAAAAAAGGATCGTAAGAATTCGGATCCTTCTTGTGATTTATTACCCCATGAGATACATCAACATATGATTTGTGTGATTTATAATTCTTTATTACTGATGATGTTTGTTGATGTAAAAAATTAGATCATATCTAATTATTCAATCACAGATAAATAAATGAGACAAAGAATTTTTAAAGTGGTTCAGCCTTATAATAATGGCCTACGTCCACTGTTATGTTATTGCTGATTGTTTGGGAATTCTCGATTACAAGTTATATCAAGAAATTTCGGTCCCCTTACAATGAGGATTGTACAATGTATTTATAGCCCTGAGGCTGTAATGTGAAAGGGTAATACATTCAATGTTGTACATGTGAAAGGGTAATATATTAAATGCCCCTTAAGCGTATACATCTGAATGATAAGCATTTAATGAACAGTCAAACTATTGGTCATCCTACTATTAATGCTTTGTTCGAGGTGTAGCTCGGACCGCCTAAGTTGCTCGGACCGCCTAAGATGCTCGGTATCCAAGAGTTCCTCAGAGAGTTCTTGTTCCTCGGAGCATCTGGGTTCCTCGGGGAAGCAGTGTTCCTCATTGCAGTGTGGTTCCTCAGAGCATCTGAGTTCCTCGGAAGTGTTTGTTGTTGCCACATAGATTACCACGTATCTTCATTCAATTGGGCCATGTCAGCAGACTAAATTTGGTATCAACAGAAGCCCCCAATGTTTCATAGTTCGAAATTTGAGGAGTATGGAACATTCTTTCTCGGAATATGGCAGTTTTAAATGGTCCTCCTAATTTTTAGGAGTGTTTCCTTTGTATTTATTTTTCCTTCCAAATTCGTAGAATCAGGCTTTTTTGAATTTTTATAACCGCCTCAATCTCCGCGTACTTTTTATCCTTTTAGCCACCGGTAGCGTAATCATTTCTTTTTGTAATCATTAACTTTACCGTTTCCCAAGGTAAGGTATTTAAGCGTCACAGACAATCCCATCGTCTTCTACTTTTTCAAATTTGTACCTTCGAGTTTTCCATTGTCTTACTCTCTTGTGCGTTCATCCTTTTCATCGTTCGTTGTCAACAGATCCACTCTTTTTCTGTAAGATCTTCTTCTTTCTCCTTCATTTCCTTCTTTCATCATGGTTTATCTTGTAGAATCGATTGATAAATTTCGTTTTGATTTCTCTATTCCCTCCTGGGTTATTTTGGAAGAGCTTTCTGAGCCTTCTGACTATTTCCATTTGGCTGAGGGACATTGGTTCCCCAGTCTCTTTGTTGCTGAGTGTGGATTTTCTTTTCCTCCCAACCCTCTATGTCTGGAATTCTGTCAATACTTTGACGTCGTTCCTGCAAGAATAGCCCCCAATACCTGGAGAATAGTTAATGGGGTTCATAGACTAAATCAAATTCATAGAACTCGCATAGGAATTCCAGAAATCATGTTTTGCTATAGATGGGTTGTTGGGGATAATACTTTTTATTTAAAAACTAGATTTTTAAATAGGGCTTTAGTGGTCAATCTCCCGGATGCCAATAGGGACTATTTTGAGCACGGGATTGTCATAAAAAATTGGCAACATGCTCCTTTATCTGGAGACGAAGTTTATCAGGGTCCTAGATGCCATCCCTATGGCAATGGGATAGGTTATTTTTATTTCATTTTATTTATTTTGAAATTATGCTTCCTTTATGTTTGATAAAATGTGTCACTGATATTTTAATGTTTATTTATTTGCAGTTGACAGTAAAAGAAAGTGTCCAAAAGAGGCAGACGTTAATATAAGGCACTTAAAACTTATCTGGAGTTTGCATCAAACTGTTGCTGACGAGCACGTTAGGTCAGCTTCATATCTGCTGCAGTACAAGAGCTACACCACTTCTTTTACTGCTCGTCCGGTAATAAGTGAAGTAGAACCAGTACCAGCTTCTACCAGTTCTTCACCTGAGTTACACGTTCCTTTAAGTGAAAGGATGAAGAAAAGAAGACCTCCCACCCTTTTTGAGAAACCTGCCTCTGGTGCTGGAGAGGCAAAAAGAAGTAAGATTGACGTCCCAGGAGAGGGGACGAAGAAAATTGATGCACCTTCCTCGGCTGCTCCTGTGAAGGTTACCGCGAAGCCCCAAGTGGCCCCGTGCAAGTCTGCTGCACCAGGAGAAGTGATTATAATATCACCGACCAAGAGTTCTTCCTTGGTCGAAACTATTCCTGTTCCTCCGAGGAAGCTGAAGAAGAGATCCTCGGTCAATTTGGCTGAAACCATCTCCCAGCCCCCATCTACTGGAACTGGTGTTCCTACTTTTGTTCCCCCGAGCTCTTCCATGAGCTCGGTGAAGACTTGGATCATTCCCGAGATCTAAGGTATTGAAGATAACCTTTCTCGGAACATGGTTACCTCATTGGCTGCTCGCCATATTGCTTTTGTAAGTCTTGTTGTTTTGAACTTTTCATCTTTCCCTTGTTATATCTGTCTCTGACTTGCTTTCATTTTCTTTTCACAGTTGGTGAGTTTCTTTAACACAATCTTGAAGAAAGATGAAGCTATTAAAGCTTCAAGCTCCTCGTCTGGTGTGGAGGAAGCTCTGATGGGCGTGAGGCAGTCTTTGGAAGATTCACGTCAGAAGTACGATGCTGACAAGGCTGCTTGGGAGAAGAAAATTACCTCAACCGAGCAGGAGAAAGCTCGAGTTGTTGAAGTCTCCAAGGGGTTGGAGAAAAAATTAAAGGACTTGGAAGAGAAAAATAAAGATCTCGACAAGAAGCTCAAAAATGCTGGAGAGTTTGAGAATAAACTCAAGGTTGCTGAGGAATAATTAATCCAACTTCGCGAAGTAAGTCGCCAGAAGGAAGAAGTTGAGAATAAATTGAAGACTGCTGAAAATCTTCTGTCCGAGAAGCTTTCCTCGGAGAAGTTAAAGAGGAAAATGGTTGTGAAGAAGTCTTTCAACGCCGGCTGGGACAAGGGGTGGAACAAAGGCTTGGCTGCCATGATGTCTCAAGTAGAATATGGCAGCCTTAAATACTTTAGAGATGGGTGGGTCACTACTCTACAGGAGATGAAGATTGATGAAAACTCTGAACTCTTTCAGCGACACATCCCTGGTCCCCCTCCAACTCCTGAAGACGAAGAAGAGGACGAAGCTGCCTCCGAAGAGTCTTCCATGGTGATGGTAGATCATCCCCCAGCCATCCAGCCTGCTAACGAGGAACTTCAGCAGCTCGCTACTTCCTCTGAGCAACCTCCAGCACTTCCCCAGCTACTATATGCTCCATCCGAGCAACCTACCTCCTTGTCCCAGCCTCCCGAGAAAGTTTTGGGAGACAAGGAAAAGGTGTAGAGTTGTTCGGACTTCTATCTATTCTATTTTTCTTTGACAAATGTAATCCTGAACCACCTAACTCTGAACCTTGTGATATAATAAAACTGGAACTTTTATTTTTACATACTATTGTTTCTTCTTCATGCTCTGTTTTGATTATTGATTACTGCTTTTTCTTCCTCTACTAGTTTCTGGCCAGAATGGAATTACTGTCTGCTCATGATACAAAGTTGTTGCGGCAATGTAATGAATATTTTAAGGCTGGTCACACAGATCTGAGTGCAGCACAAATCGTCGACATCCTCGGCCAAGATGCTTCGGAATAGGTAATTGAGGCCTACCAATATTTAAAGTGTCTGCTTGATCGTGCGGTGGCCAATAATGTAGCTTATTATGATATGATTGAAGATCTCCAAGGCACCCTTGAATACCTTCAGCAATAATATAAGGAATCCACTGCCCTCTTGCACGAGGGGTATTAGAAGAAATATCAGCAAATTATTGCCGATAAGGGATACGATAAACTTTTTGTTGGCTACGATGTGAGGGAGAGAACTCTGAGGGGTGAGGTCGAGGAGTGCAGACAAATAGCTGAATTATTAGAGCAAGAGAATAACAACCTACAAAGAGAGTTATCACAGTTGAAGTCTGCAGCTTCCACTTCAAAAGCCTTGATCCCAGTGACTGATGAGGGATACTCATTCTTGGAGGTCGAGAACGCCAACTTGAGGGACGAGTTAAAGACCTTGAAAAGAGCTGGCCCCTCTACATCTTCTTGTGGATGAGCAAGAGCTCCTCGGGGACGAGCAAGAGCTGCTCGGATTCCTATCGAGGAACAGAGGACTCAATATGCTTTAGAGAACCAAGCTTTCCAATTAATGGCAAAGAACCAGGCGTTGGCTGAAATGTCAAAGAAGATCAGGGACCTGGAAGAGCATCTTTCTGTGCAGAAATCTACCTTGGAGAATAAAGAGCTCTTCATCAAAAATCTCCATGATCAGATGGAAAGATTGACATATCAATTCCACAAACAGCCCAGGGAGTTCTGGATGGTTGGCTACAGCGAGGCTCTCTACCACTTGGACGATCGTATCCAGAATGCCAATAATGAGGGCTACAAACAGGGATGGCTGAATGCCTTAGGTGTGCTGCAACTCGAACAGGGTCATTACCTGTGGGAATACCATGATCCTGGGCTGCTCGACCTACCCGTTCCACCATTCAAACTTGATATGAGTTGGATCCCTGCTCGGGCCATTCCTCGATGCTTAATTTCCAAATATCTCGGCGACTACAATCTCCATTCAAATATCGAGATATCTCGTCCCGAGCACCTCCTAGATCGACCATCCGTGATGAATATCAGGATGCTGAAAGATCTTAACTTTATAAATTCTCCTCTTGCTTTAAATGATCCGCCTGCTGGCGAGGAACCTGTTTCAAAAGCAGAGGGGAAGAAACTAATAGAATAGGAATTTTGATGTAATAGTTAGTATACATTTCATTCTCAATGTAATTTGTTTTTGATTTTAATGAAAGACTTTCATTTTTGTTCGCAATATTAATTGCTATTGTCTTGTAAAACACTTTACATCTGTGCATGTGTATCTGTTAAAAAGATAACAATATTGTGTTGTTTGTCGATCAACTTATTGTCGACTAGTTTGAATTTGTGGTAGTCATTTGGCAAAAATAATGTTTTGTTTCTCGACCAACTTAGTAAAAAGTTGCGAGTATCAAAAATGTTGCTCGATCACTTTCTCGTTTTCATAAAATGTTTCCGACCAACCAAGGTCGGTAAATTTTCCTTTTCGACCAACTACAGTTAGTGGGTTTTTCTTCTACGAGCAACTTTGGCACTTTTTGGAATAGTTGTAGCTCCCGGCCAACCTTAGTTGGCATTTTCGAGAATATATTTACTTCCTAACCAACATAAGTTGGCATTTTTAGGAATACTTTTACTTCCCTAGGAACACATAGTTTTACTTCCCGTAGGAATACAAGTTTTACTTCCCGGAGGAATACAAGTAGCTTTACTTCCCGGAGGAATACAAGTTTTACTTCCCGGAGGAATATAAGTTTTACTTCCCGGAGGAATACAAGTTTTACTTCCCGGAGGAATACAAGTTTTACTTCCCGGAGGAATACAAGTAGCTTTACTTCCCGGAGGAATACAAGTTTTACTTCCCGAAGGAATACAAGTTTTAATTCCCAGAGGAATATAAGTTTTACTTCCAAGAGGAATACAAGTTTTACTTCCCGGAGGAATACATTTGTTTCTCGACCAACCTTAGTTGGCGTTTTCGAGAATAAATTTGAGTAGTATGAGCTCCGAGCTTTGCCGAGTAGTGTGTAGCACTAATATTCCCCAAAAAACTTTCATAAAGGGAGAGAATATCCATTACTGACAATACTTGTGCAGGTGCTCTACGTTCCATGCATTCTTAAACTCCTCCCCTTCTAAAGTTGTTATTCGGTAAGTTCCTGATCGAACAACTTCTGTAACTCGGTATGGTCCATGCCAGTTTGCTTCCAGTTTGTTGTGCTTTTGAATTACTTTCTTCAGCACATAGTCTCCTTCTTTCAGGTCGCACTTCTTCACTCTCTTGTTGTAGAACAAAGTTGTTCGCTGCTGGTAAGCAACATTTCTAATGGCTGCTTCTTCTCTAACTTCCTCGAGCATCTCTAAATCCAATTTTCTCATTAAGTCACTGACAGGGGAATTGAAATTCAGTACCCTGTGTGTTGGGAGGCCCAACTCGGTAGGTATAACAGCTTCACTTCCAAACGCTAGCATATATGGAGATTCCCCTGTTGCTACACGGGCAGTAGTTCGGTAAGCCCATAGTACTGATTGTAGCTCGTTGATCCAATTTGCTTTCGCGTTACTTAGTCTTTTCTTCAAGCCATTTAGCAGCATTCTGTTTGTCACTTCAGTTTCTCCATTGCTTTGAGGATGGCCTGGTGCTGAGTGGATCTTCAAAATGTTTGACTTATGATAATAGGCAGCAAACTCCTCGTTGTCAAATTTTGTTCCATGGTCTGTGATGAAAGCATGAGGAAGACCATATCGACAAATGATGTTCTTCCAAATAAATTGGTACACCTTCTCGCACGTCATATCAATGAGAGGCTCAGCTTCTACCCACTTAGTAAAATAATCCACTGTGACGACGAGGTATTTGAACCTTCCTCTGGTCGTTGGCAGTGGCCCGACCAAATCTATTCCCCACGTGGAAAATGACCAAGGGGAAGTGATGGGTGTCAACAATGCTTGTGGAGTTCTTCGGATGGAGGAGAAGCGCTGACACTTATCACATTTCTTAGCATAGGCTATACAATCAGCCCTCATCATCGGCCAGTAGTATCCCTGAGTCATCATTCTTTGCAAAAGTGTCTGACCTGCTACATGGGCTCCGCAGGACCCTTCATGGACCTCTTTAATTAAATCTTTCACCTCGATGGGATGCACACATCTTTGTAAACCTACTACCATTCCTCGTCTATATAGGATGCCATTAGTCAGTACATAACGAGCAGCCTTGAACTTCACTTTCTTGGCTGCAAGCTTGTCAGTTGGTAATTCCCCTGTCTCAATATATGCCCTGATGGGATCCATCCATGATGATCCTAAATCGAGGGTAATAAAGTTCGTCATCAGATCTTCATCCATACTTCGACCAGCTAAAACTTCAATTGGGATTATTCTTCGTAGTTCGGTACGAGTAGCTGATGCTAATCGAGCTAGGGCATCTGCTCTCGCATTCTCCATTCTTGGTATTCTGACCAACTGAATAGCAGCAAATTCTGATACCAACTCCATCACCTTCACCTGATACTTGATCATTAATTCTCCTTTGGCTGCATATATTCCCAACATTTGATTTACGATCAATTGAGAATCGCTGAAGACAATAAGCTGTTGCGCCTCCATAATTTTTTCCAAATTAAGACCTGTAATCATGGCCTCATACTCAGCCTCATTATTGGAAGCTTTGAATTGGAAACGTAGGGCATATTCCATGTCGACCTCGTCTGGGCTATTCAAAACTATCCCTGCCCCACAGGATGTTGTGCAAGATGAGTCATCTACATATAGCCTCTATATGGGTAACTCGTCTTCAAATTTATGATCTGACAGAGTTCCTCGGTGAAATATTTGATGCTTCCTTTCATCCTCCCCTGATATTTCTTGCTCTTCATCGATCATCTTTTCTCGCCCTTTTACCAACCTGAGTTGGTCTGGGCTTGAATTTGATGATCCTGCAACATCCACTTGCCCTTTTACCAACCTAAGTTGGTCTGAGCTTGTGTTTGATGATCCTATAACATCCACAGGTTGATCAGCGAGCAACTTTTGCTCCTCGGGGGTATCAGGATAGGTGAACTCTGCTATAAAATCTGCTACAGCTTTCCCTTTTAGCGATGATCTGGGTTCATAGACTATATCGTATTCACCGAGCTCTATTGCCCAGCACATCAATCTTCCTGACTTTTCTGGTTTATGAAGGGCTTGCCTCAATGGCATATCAGTATATACTACTATGGTATGAGCTTGAAAGTATGGCTTCATTCTTCTACTTGCCTTGATCAATGCTAGTGCCAATTTTTCCAGCCTTGGATATCTGATCTCTGCTCCTCGGAAGGCCTTACTTGTATATTAGATTGGTTTTTGTACTCCATTCTCCACTCTTATCAATACCGAACTGACTGCATTCTCGGACACTGCTAGATACAAGTATATTTTTTCTCCCATCACTGGCCTGGATAACAGTGGAGGTGATCCCAAGTATTTCTTCAAGTCTTGAAAAGCCTTCTCACATTCATCATTCCACTCAAAAGTCTTTCGGAGTGTCTTAAAAAATGGGAGACATCGATCAGTTGCTCACGATACAAATCTGTTGAGTGCTGTTACTCGTCCTGTAAGACTTTGCACCTCTTTCTTCGTCGTTGGAGATCGCAGCCCTAATAGAGCTTTGATCTTTTCAGGATTTGCCTTAATGCCTCGTTGATTGACAATATACTCGAGAAACATGCCTTCTCGTACTCCAAATATGCACTTCGTCGGGTTCAGCTTCATTTGATATTTATCCAATTGATCAAAAGTCTGACTTAAGTCAACTAGATGATCGGCAGCTTTCTTGCTCTTTGTCAGCATATCGTCAACATAGACTTCCATATTGTAACTGATTTGTTCAGCAAAGACCTTGTTCATCAGCCATTGATATGTCGCACCTGCATTTTTCAAACTAAAAGGCATAACATTATAACAATAAGTTCCCCTAGGGGTAATGAAAGAAGTACTCTCCATGTCTTCAGGTTTCATTTTAATCTGATTATAACCAGAATAAGCATCCATGAAGCTCAGCAGCTCATGTCCCGAGGTCGCATCCACTAGTTGATCAATTCGGGGCAGCGGAAAGTGATCCTTTGGGCATGCTTTATTGAGATCGGTGAAGTCTACACACATCCTCCATTTGTTGTTCTTCTTCTTCACCATCACCACATTTGCTAACCAGTCATGATATTTAACATCTTCAATAAAGCAGGCTTTCTGGAGCTTCTCGACTTCCTCCTGTATAGCTTGATTCTTCTCGGGACTGAATACTCTTCTTCTCTGCTTCACAGGCTTGATCTCCTTATTCATATTGAGTTCATGACATAAGAAATTTGGGTCTATCCCAGGCATATCTTCATGACTCCACGCAAAAGTTTGCTTTCTGCTTCTAAGGAAATTTATCAATTCCTATTTTAGTGAGGCTTCCAACGACGAACCTATTTGAGTAGTTCGTTCAGGGTGCTCGTCGTCCAGAATGATGTTTTCAGTAGCTTCCACCACTTGACCCTTTACGAGTTACGACTCATCTCTATGATCCAATGTTTCAATTTTTGCCCCTTCTTCCACTTGATAAGTAGTAGTCTTTTTCCTTGATTCCTCCAGTTCCTCTTGCTCGCGTGGATGAATAATAGCATTCCCGAGCTACTTTCGGGTCACCCTTCACAACTCCTACTCTAAAATTTATTAGAAATTTTAGGCACTGATGCACTGTAGATGGTACAGCCTCAAACTTCTTCAATCCTACTCTTCCCATGATGATATTATATGATAATTGAATATTTTTATCCATCACGAAGAAGCGTATTCTTTCTGTTCGACAAGCAGGCCACGTGCCAATTAATATATCCAACTTGATCGTCTCAAGTGGAAAAACTTTCTCGCCAGCAAAACCGAGGAGGGGTCTATGATAAGGCTCCAGTTGAGATAGCTTTAGATTTAAACTGTCGAAGCACGAGTAGAACATGATGTCTGCCGAGCTACCATTATCAACCAGTACTCTTGAAATCATTACCTCCTTCATTCTCATCTTGATCACCAATGGGTCATCATGAGGATATAGGACACCTGCGAGGTCGTTCTTTGAGAAACCAATGACCAATTTCTCTTTGTTCACCTTTCTCGAGCGATCCTCCTCAGCTAGATTTATTCGTTGAATGTACGAACAAGCTTGAGCCTCACAGAGGTAAGATTTTCTCTCTGCAGTAAGGTCTCCTCCTCCTGGATCTCCACCTGTAATAACATTACAGTCAACTGACCCAAAATGTATTGAAATTACCTCTCGTTCTGGCTGCCTTGGTCTCTTGGGAAGATCGGGGTCATCTCCTGGATCAACTTCGTGGTTTCTTTTCTTGTTCTCCTCTGCTCGACGAGGAGATCTAGACCTCTCTCTTGTTCGGTCGTTGTTCCTTCTTTCGCTTCCACGATCAACATACTTTGCCAGCTTTCCTCGTCTGATGAGTGTTTCAATCTCATTCTGAAGAGCTATGCAATTTTTGGTCATATAGCCATGATCTTTATGAAACTCATAATATTTTGCTTTATTCCTTCGGTCAGGGTCTGCCTTCATCTTCCCTGGCCAGTTTAACTCCTCGTTGTTCTTGATTTCCTCTAGAACATGGTTGATATCCTTCTTCAAAGGAGTATAATTGTCGAATTTCTTCATTACGTCCCATACCGACCTAGTTTTTGAATGTTTGTCATTATCATTGTTCTTATGCTCTTTCTTCTTAGCTTTATCACCTTCCACCTTGGTTTCTTTGGCATCCATATTCTTCTTCACAGCCATAGCCTCCTCGGCATTCATAATCTTGGACGCTTTTCCCATCAGGTCTGACATGGTTCTTGGTGGATCTTTGGCCAAAGTGTAGTACAACTTGTTGGGCAGTAGTCCACTCATCAAGGCAGTAATCGTTGTCTTCTCCTCATAATCAATGACTTCGAGTCTCTCGTTATTAAAACGAGTTATATAATCTGTGGTACTCTCACCAGCTTTTTGTCTAACACTTAACAAATGCGCTACTCGTTTAACTGGCTTTGCCCCAAAACAGAAATTCCCAATGAATAACTCGGCCAGTTGAAGAAAAGTTGAGATCTTACCCCGAGGAAGATTATTATACCATATTTGAGCAGATCCGGTAAGAGTTCCCGAGAATGCTCTGCATTTCATCTCATCTGGAACAGCATAGATGTCGACTGCAGCTTGGTATTGTTCTATATGAAGGACAGGGTCAGTCTTTCCATCATATTTGGGGGTCACAACAGGTGCTTTGAACTTTGATGGTGTTGGAAAATATACAATGGCCTGGACAAAAGGTGTTCCTCGAACAAAAGTTCGTTGTAGAGAGTTCTTGGCTTTAGCCATTTCCCCTAATCTATCCTCCAGCCTCTAAATAGAGCCTTTCCACGCATCATTTCCTTCCTCGGGCCTGTTGGTTCGAGCAACTGATCGCGTTGAAGTGGCTTCCTGGGATCTATCTTGACGAGCAGCTGGTCGCGACTGGGCAGATCCTTCCATTAAATCTAATGGTCGTCGAAAACTTGTCGATGCAACTTTAGGTGGACTTCTACTCCTTCTAGGTCCTAATCGATTGAAAGGTGATGCCCTGCTTAACCTCTCTAGCGCACTAGTCCTTTCTGGAGAGAGAGTGACACGTTGTTCAGTATCTGTGGCCCGCACTGACGAAGTTCATCCAGGTTGATAAGAAAAGTCTTCAGGCTCCTCATTACGATATGAATCGGTGCGCCTAGTACATGAAGAAGGTGCACGGGTATTTCTTTGAATACTTCGCGGTCCTGAATGGGTTGGCGCACCGCCATGGAGGGTTTGTATGAGTTGACGCATAGTTTCTTGCATGACGGTCTGGCCCTGAGCCAGATTTGTCATTATTCCAGTCAGATCTGGAATATTTGGCGGAGCAGATGGATTTGGAGGGTTTCCAGCATTTCGATTGCTTGATTCTGGAATATCAGCCATTTGTGATGAATTATTTTCGATGAAAAACGATATTATCAGTCGTTTCCCACAGACGGCGCCAATTGTTAATGTAAAAAATTAGATCATATCTAATTATTCAATCACAGATAAATAAATGAGACAAAGAATTTTTAAAGTGGTTCAGCCTTATAAGAATGGCCTACGTCCACTGTTATGTTATTGCTGATTGTTTGGGAATTCTCGATTACAAGTTATATCAAGAAATTTCGGTCCCCTTACAATGAGGATTGTACAATGTATTTATAGCCCTGAGGCTGTAATGTGAAAGGGTAATACATTCAATGTTGTACATGTGAAAGGGTAATATATTAAATGCCCCTTAAGCGTATACATCTGAATGATAAGCATTTAATGAACAGTCAAACTGTTGGTCATCCTGCTATTAATGCTTTGTTCGAGGTGCAGCTCGGACCGCCTAAGCTGCTCGGTATTCAAGAGTTCCTCGGAGAGTTCTTGTTCCTCGGAGCGTCTCGGTTCCTCGGGGAAGCAGTGTTCCTCGTTGCAGTGTGGTTCCTCGAAGCGTCTGAGTTCCTCGGAAGTGTTTGTTGTTGCCACGTAGATTGCCACGTATCTTCATTCAATTGGGCCATGTCAGCAGACTAAATTTGGTATCAACAATGTCGGTGAACACCATTATGACCATGGATTTAAGATCAAATTTTTTGTTTTGCTATCATACTCTAAAATTTGTGATGCTTTGTACTTAGTGCTATAGCGTTTATTATTTAGAATGACCGACAACTATTTCGATTATTAATTTATGGTGATGTTGTCAATTGTCATGGATTTGTATATTATTTATTTTTTTCTTATTTTTTAGGTTCTTTTAGTTTTTAATTGCGTAGTTAACATGGTTTGTTAAGTTAAGAAGTGGTAGCAAAAGGAGAGTTCATGAGCAATATCATCTTTTTACTTATTTACTTTATTTGTTTTGCCCATATTCTTTTGAGCAAACATAGAGGACAATGTAAAATTTAGGTTTGGCGGTAAGGAGGCTATTATTGAAAAATAAAAAAATATATAGAAAAATCATAAGAAAAAATATCAAATTTCAAAAACATTTTGGATATAATTGCTTTTGAAAATACTTCCTAATATATAATTACTTCACAAATCTCGCAACCTACGTACTTTTTACACATTATCCATATAATATAATCAAAAATGGATATTGAGGCGAAAGTGAAAGAACTTATCGAATAACTGTGGAGATTTTAATTCGGGGAGATTTTTACGTCATTCGTCATTTCTGAGATATTTAAATCAATTCGAGTTAAAATAACTCAAACTTTCATTTAGAGATAAATTCGTTCCATGATCTCAAAATTCTTTATTTTGTTTGATTATTAAAAACAAATGTAAAAATATGAATATCAAGCACTATAAGTCTTAGTAAGTCAACTTAAGACATTGGCATAATGAAACTTGAGACATGAGATTAGGTCATCGTTTGAGTGCCCAAAATTAAGCCTAAACTGACCTTTTTTACATTACTCTGTTGTAATTCCATTTGTGCCAAAAATAATAATAAGCCTTTTATTGAAAAATTCAAAATTCTAATCTAACTCCAACTGAGAGTTAAAAGCCATAAAATGAATCGATACCCACATGTTGAGAATATCAGAGTAAAATTATGGTCGAAAAAGGCCAAAAAGAAAAGAAATTTTGAAAGAATAATTCTTGAAAAGAAAAGAAAAAAGGGTAAGAAATAAATAATGAAAAAAAAGGAGAATACGAGTTTTAAAAAAAAGAAAAATCGAGGTTGAAAAAAGTGTGTAAAAGTCAAAATACAGAAAATCGCTATATTCTTAGAAAAAGTAAACTCCAAAAGTCGTTATTTTTAGCTGAAATTCGAGCCTATAATACCATAAAGAAAGTCTTAATCTATGTCAAGTAAAGTTATTTATATAGTGTTGAGAGGAGATGAATATGATATATGCTGTGATTCAAAGTTTTCAAAAAGTAATCAATTTTCTGTTCATGAGATCATATTCATCCATTATAAAAGGCCCATTTTTCAATCATGTACATGTGAAATTTGTTGATTTAAATTTATTCTTTTATTCACGTATACCGAGAAAAATTAACCAATTTTCAAGTGTTCGGTTATAAGTGCATCTCGTGAAATTTTGAAATCATAACAAACTTTCTAGATAAGAAATATAACGATCAAATCTTTTGAAATGGACGGCTATATTGTGTATGCACAGATGCACGATAAGTTGAGTTTGGGAAGTGAAGTTCTGTAATATTTATTAAGTTTGAATTCAAGACTTAATTTTATTACTTTCATGTTTTTTATATTGAGTCAAGTTTTTAAATTTTTTTAGGTATATTCACTCCAAACCCTCACGTGACAAAACTCTTCCACTAGGGTAACCTAGCGATTTAATGGTTTGTTTAACATGTTAAGTGAAACCTCAATTCCTACGAAAGTGAGTTAGAATTTTAGACGGGTACGCGAGTGTAACACCCCTCGTATTTTGACATGGGAGGTGGACAGTCATCGCCGAATTATGCTGGGTGTCAAAATTAAAATACTATTCTTAGCATGCAATATAAATACGAGACATTAAAAGCCTTTTCCATAAGATATAATCTCAAAATCATGACCATTGGCAATATATGGTGTAGTGAGCTTACTTATGAGAATTTCTGGACTAAATTTAGATCTATTGTATTTGAACAACTTTATAAAATGTAACCTTGCTAATATCTCAATGATCTTATATATTTTTCCCTGTTTTGTCTTGCTTCCTAAATAGTTGGATAATAAATCTTTAAGAATATGGCATTTGTATTTTTCATGTGAACATAACTATTAATATTTCTTCAATGGTACGATCCTCCTTTAAGTGCTATGTGGATTTGGAATGGCCCTTAAGCCATATCCTTTGAGCCTATAAGTAGGATAGTTTTCTAAACTAAACCCCCCTCCTTAAAGGTTCTTTGTTTCACTTTCTTCTTATGGTTGTTGGTTATTTTCTTTTTTCGGATCAAGATGTCGTTCAAGGCGCACACACTGTCCTCGTCTATGTTTTTCAATTCCATGTACATTGTTTGATCATAGTCTTCAAATGTAATATCATTTGGGGGTATAACTATTAATGAATTTAGAGTAATTTTCACTAGTAACACATTATCATGCTCATAAGTTTACGAATATAGAGTTATTCAAGTGCTTGACCATTTGGAGGTCTTATAAGCCCACAACACTTTTGGCAACAGACTATGCCAATATTTTGGATGTTTATAAATCACTTTGGTCAAACTGAATTCAATCACGTTGCTAGTGGCCCTAATTTGCCATTTAAATGAGCATAGTAAGGTGTTGACTTTGTAAGGGTTATTGTTGTCCAGATTATACTCAAGAGGGGGGTGAATTGAGTATATACGAACTTTTTAAGTCAAATTAATATTTCAGAAAAATATCTAATTTACAATACTTTAACAATTTTCAGATTATTAAATCTTTATAGATTAAGTCCAAGAATATCAAATAAATGTAACCAATAAATTTAGACAATCTAAAATGCAGCTTTTAACACTCCACAAATATTAAATTAATTTTTGTATTTAATATAAATTAATATTTTGAATTAATAAATTAATTTAAAAATAATTACTTTAACCTTAAAATAAATTTACCAATTTTCGGAATTAATATATTTGCAAATTGAAGTGCTGAACAAAAAAGAAAGCATAAAAAATAAGCAAGTAAAGTGCATAAAAATAAATGACACCGAATTTAATGTGGTTCGGCCAAAACCTGACCTACGTACACGCACCTAGAGCTTTCGACTCCCTTGCGCTTCACTATCCTTGATCCACTTGACGGTAGGATAAAACCACCAGTACAACCGTTTGCAAGCCGAAATCGAGCTTCAAATATCGTGGTCCAATTTGCGGGTAGGTACCAATCACCGGTACAACAATCACCGTAGCTAAATTCGAGCTACTGAATACAATCCAAGCTTCTAACAAAGCTTCAAAGAAATCTGAATTTTTGGTACAATGTAGAATAATAATCTCCTTAAAAACATTTTGTAATCTGAGTTTCTTCTTCTTTAATGAGACTTCAATAAATGATGTTGATGTAGGCTCAAGTCTTCTTATTCAATGAATGAGTAGAATATAAAATTAATTACTCTCTTAAATGATGTAGTAGCTGAGTAATAAATTCAAATGCTCTTCAATAAATTATTTTTGCTCTTTGTCTATAGCTGATAGTCTCATCCTTGTGTGTTCAACGCAACTTTTCAATAATTTAAATATGTCTTCAAAAACTACTTGTTAGACACGACCCTTGTAAGCATTAAATGCTCCAGATTTTTTTTCTGAGATGAAGTAGCTGGAAATAATCTTTAATTTTCCATTTTGGCTTCTCAATAAGATGTAGCTGTTGAGGTATCAAAATGGCATCCTCAAATAGTATGACTGAAAGTAGTCTTTCAGTAGTCTTGTAGATATCTTAGAATACTTCTGCAAAATATTAGTAGACCACAATAGAGAGAGATAAAACCAAACTAATAATAAATATTAAAAAATAATAGGACGAATCTTGCATTATATCCTTAACAGAAAAAAGGGTTTGAATAAAATCTCCACTGTCAAGGTCAGAAAGGAGTGTTAACGCAACATAACAGAGGGGGCCCATGAATAAGGAACTGACATAACTACTCAAGGTGATTTAATGTGTTTGCACGCTATGAATCCTTTAAAAGATTTACTGCGAAAAATAAATCTCTTCAAGGCAGATATGATGTGGTTGAAAGGACAAAGGCAAGAATTGTAAAAATTACACATTCGATTTCAAAACAAATGTTCAGATATGCGTTTAGTTTTTAAAACGTTATATGGAATAGCTTTTACAAACAAATAACAACGCATGTTTAACTTTGAATTAAAGACGCGGGTATTAATGAAAGGAAAATGATACTAACTTTGCAGGAAAATTGTCACACCCCAAACCCAATATCCATACTAATAATTTGTTATTAGAATAATTGGATCATAATCTTGAGCCCATTGGAAATATACTTCATTTATCAATATTTTTCTGCATAATGTGCATAATGAACATAATATTATTATTATATCATAATGAAATCAACATCAGAGTCATAATTAAGCGGACATACAATACTATAATTAACGATGATAAAATTTCACAATCATCAACTCAATCCATACCAATGCAATATATACAATGTGCGAGTATATTAAAATCTTCAGTGTGACAATGATAAAATCTCCATGTTTAAACCCAGCTCTTTCCAACGGTGAAACTATCAAAGTTACCGGTTATATGGTATCCTAGCTGGCAGCATACAAACCTAAAATTGTTAAAATATAAACGGTAAGCATTAAGCTTAGTGAGGTACTCCTTCCCTACAATGAAATAACAATTCTATATCGAATGTGTAGATATAAAATCCGAACAATCCTGCCCATTGGCAATAACAAATCCTGGATCATAAGATCCAAATAATTATGCCCATTGGCAATAACAAATCCTGGAACATGAGTTCCAACAAATCCTTGTCATAAGACAAATCAAATCATTGGATCTTTGTCTAATCCTAATCCTGGATCATAAGACCCAAACAAATCCTGGATATTTGAATATCCAAACAAATCCTGAATACTAAAGTATTCAAACAAATCCTGCTCTTAGAGATATATTCATATATCTGCATATATGAGACAATCATAAGTACACTCACCTTGGAAATTTAACAAGCTTTCCCTTTTCCTTTATCTGGATCTTGTTCAGTCGGTTCTTCTTCTCTTCCTATCATTCTTACAATATTAGTATCATCATAAGAATATTAACAACTCAAAGAACAACTTCAACATAACTCAATTCATAAGCATCATATGATTCAATTCAAATCATTCATCATAAATGAAGTCCCATCTAGACTCAGGTAATGACATCTAACATATTCAAATTACAGCCCAAACCTACTTTATTTCTTCTTATTAATCCAATCCTTATCATATTAGGTTTCCAACACAAAATACGACACATCATTCTGAGTTTACTAGAGCAAGATATACCCATATCTTTACCACATAGCAAATCCATCCTATAGGCTCATTTGTTGTTGAGTCATCTTCCAAGAATTTTCATAATTTTTATACATCATAACTTTCTATGATATTTCACCCAATTTCAAAAAAAGTATTGAATAATACAAGGTTAAAATTTCATAATTTTCAGAGTTCATTTGCTATGTCAAGCAAAACATCAAACATATGGTATGCATATTTACTCTTTTGGGGCAGATTTTATACCTGGTCTTCAAATCATCACCCAAGATTCATTTATTGGTATTTTTACTTGATTTTAGGTTATGATATACATATATGAGTCTATTTTAATATCCAATTGGAATCAATCAATTTCAGTAAGTATACAAAAATATATGATATTTTGAATATACAAGGTTTCTAAACAAAGTAATTTCAAGGGTTTACACATTCAAGTCTGCTTAAACATGCATCTATCCATGAGTACACATCAAGACATGGAATTTCAGTAAAAAAATAATTATTTCTATCATTTAAATCAGCAATATAAAAAAATAAAACAAGATTTATGGATGGAATTACCTTATGAGCTTTTATGTAATATTCTATGAATTTTTCTTCAATTTCTCCTCACACTTTCTTCCTAAACTTCAAAACTCTCTTTCCTTAGGTTAAAACTCTTCCATGGCTGAAATATGTTGAAGTAAGAGATTAATTCAAGGGTTATAATTTGTCATAAGGTCACCCCCCTTGGTCCAATCAAAATATAACATGTGGCATCATATAAAATAAAATATCATTTAAGGCTAAATGACTACTTTAACCCATGTTCGTAAAAAGAAAATATCTTCCCACTCGGATGTCCGTTCGATGAACCGTTTATTGTGTTACAACCCTAACTCATATATCTACAAATATCTAGTTTATACCTCAAGTAAATTGTTATGTCATAAAGGTCAAAACTAGTCTTAAATATGAACATTCCTACCGAAAACATTAAAATTTCACATTTGTAACTAATTCGATATTTCATGCTTTATGAAGGTAGGATTAGACTAAACATAATGACTTAAAATTATATATACTAATAACAAATTATCCATATCACATAATCTAATCGTGATTTAAACATAATTTATCATAATTATATTCGGGCTGTCACAATTCTCACCCTGTTAGGAAATTTCGTCCCCAAAATTGACATACCTTGGTCGTCTGAATCAAACAAATACGGATAACGCATCTTCATGCTATCCTCACTCTCCCATGTAGCTTCTTCCTTGGAATGCCTTCTCCACACAACTTTCACAAGTGGGATCACTTTTGATCTCAATATTTGTTATCGACGATTGCAGGTGGTTCTTCCACATTGCTCAAATATTCTTTCAACACAATAGATTGTTCCACCAATACATGTGAAGGATCCGCTACATACTTCCTCAACATAGAAACATGGAAAACATCATGTAATTGCGCTAGCTCCTGTGGTAACGCTAACTTGTAGGCAACCATCCCGACTTTCTCAAGAATTTCATAAGGTCCAATGTAGTGTGGACTTAATTTACCTTTTTTTCCAAACCTCATAACTCCTTTCCATGGCGATATCCGAAGAAACACGTAATTCCCCTTCTGAAATTCTAAATATTTTCGTCGCTTATCTGCATAACTTTTTTGTCTGCTTTGAGCCGTTCTCATTCTATCTTGAATAATCTTCACTTTTTCAGTGGTGACTTCAATCAACTCTAGACCCTCTATATTCCTTTCACCAACTTCACCCCAGCATACGGGTGTACGACATCGTCTACCATATAACGCTTCATATGGTACCATGCCAATAGTAGATTGAAAACTATTGTTATATGCAAATTATATCAAAGGCAACTATTCATCCCAATTTCCTTTAAAATCAAGCACACAAGCTCTAAGCATATCTTCCAAAATTTGTATTGTCCTTTCAGACTGCCCATCTGTCTGAGGATGAAAAGTCATACTAAACTTTAAGTTAGTTCCCATAGCATGCTGCAAGCTATCCCAAAATCTAGATGTAAAAGTAGGGTCCCTATCTGAAATAATAGATACCGGTGCTCCATGCAATCGAATAATATCGTTAACATATAATCTAGCATACCCATCAACTGTATACGTGGTCTTGACAGCTAGAAAATGAACGAACTTGGTCAATCTGTCCACCACTACCCAAATCGAATCTGACCCCTTCTGAGATCGATGAAGTCCAACCACAAAATCCATTGTTACGTGATCCCATTTCCATTTCGGTATTGGCAATGGCTGAAGCAGAACAGTAGGTTTCTAATGCTCCACTTTCAATTGCTGACATATAAGGCACCTAGCAAAAAAATCATCTATTTCCTTCTGTATATTATTCCACCAATAATGCTCCTTTAAATCCATATACATTTTAGTGCAACCAGGATGCATAGTATAAATAAAATTATGAGCCTTATCTAAAATTTCCTCTTTCAATCCACCCACATTAGGCACACACAACCGTTGATTATACAATAAAGTGCCATCATTCATAATACAAAAATATTCAAAATTACCATCTCGGTCATCTTGTCGTTTCTTCTCAAGAAAAGGATCTCGACTTTGCAAATCGCGAATACGGGTAGCTAACAAAGTCCTTACGCTTACATGAGCAAAGAACCTGTCCCCATCTGCTAGCTTCAATTCTACTCCCATCAATCTCAACTCCATGTTGTGGGAAACTCTAGCACGCCGAATACAAGATAACATGCCCAAAGACTTTCTACTCAGAGCATCTGCAACTACATTTGCCTTCCCTAGGTGGTAGTGAATTGTACAATCATAATCATTAACTAACTCCATCCACTGCCTCTGTCTCAAATTCAACTCCTTCTGAGTAAATAAATACTTAAGGCTTTGATGGTCAACAAAAATTTCATATACCTCACCATATAGATAATGATGCCATAATTTCAAAGCAAACACAATAGCAGCAAGTTCCAAATCATGTGTAGGATAATTACGTTCATGTGTATGCAACTGCCTGGAAGCATAAGCAAATAACTCTACCATGCTACATAAAAACACAACCCAACCCCTGATGTGAAGCATCAGTATAAATAACAAAACCATCTCCACCATGCGGAATAGTAAGAATAAGTGCAGTTACAAACCTCTTTTTCAATTCATCAAAACTATTTTTGCAATCAGAATTCCATTCAAACTTAACATCTTTTCGGGTTAGTTTAGTCACCGGCAAGGTAATCGAAGAAAATCCTTTAATAAACCTTTTATAATACATATCTAAACCCAGAAAACTCCTCACCTCAGTCATATTATTGGGCCTCTCCCATTTTACAATAGCCTCTACCATTTTAGGATCAACACATATACCATCTCCAGAAATAACATGGCCTAAAAATACAACTTGTGATAGCCAAAATTCACACTTGCTAAACTTATCATACAACTTCTCATCTTTCAACATATTCAAAATAGTTATGAGATGTTTTTCATGTTCAACCATATCACGTGAATAAATCAGAATATCATCAATAAAAACTATCACAAATGAATCAATAAAAGGATGAAGTGCCCGGTTCATAAGATCCATAAATACAGCTGGAGCATTAGTCACCCAAAAATGCATCACTAGAAATTCAAAATGACCATACCGAGTACAAAAAACAGTTTTAGAAATATCACTTTCCTTGACCCTCAACTGATGATAACCCGATCGCAATTCTATTTTTTAAAATACTTTAGCACCCTGTAACTGATCTAACAAATCATCTATACGAGGTAAAGGGTACTTGTTCTTAATTGTAGCTTTATTCAGTTGCCTATAATCAATACACAAATGCATGGTACCATCTTTCTTCTTCACAAATAAAACTGTTGCACCCCATGGAGATACACTAGGCTGTATGAACCCCCTATCGAGTAAATCCTGCAACTGAATCTTGAGTTCTTTCAACTCAACAGGTGCCATTCTATATGGTTCCATAGAAATAGGGGTTGTCCCCGATGCCAATTCAATACTAAATTCAACTTCTTTCTCTGAGGGTAACCCTGACAACTCACTAGGAAACACTTCAGGAAAATCTTGTACAATAGGAACATCGACTAATTGTAAAAACCCCTTCCTAGTGTCAAGAACATATGCAATAAAACCCTCACAAAACTTACTCAATAATTTCCTCGTCTGAATAGCAAAAATGATGCGACTGGGAACAATTTTCCTTTCCCCCACAAATTTAAATTCAGGCTTACCAAGCATATTAAAAACAACTTCCTTACAGAAACAATCCATAGATGCATGATATTTAGATAACCAATCCATTCCCATAATTATATCAAAATCAGAAATATCCAATGGAAGTAGATCTATAACTGTATCTCTAGACCCCACAGTCAAAACACAATCACGAAAAGCATATTCAGCTACAACTATATCCCTCATAGGCATATAAATACCCAACCCTACATCTAAACGAGTACATGGTCTATTCAGATATACAGCAAAAGCATAGTACACAAAAGAATGTGTGGAACCAGGATCAATCAAAATATAAGCACTTTTATCAGTAACAGAAAGTGTACCTGTCACCATATCTGGAGTGATCTGAGCTTATTTCATTGTAAAAACTCGTCCACCTGCCCTGGAACTATTAGCTTGTCCTCTGCCCATACTTTTCACTACACTGCCTGGAGATAACATCCTGCTTGCTACTTCACTATGTGCTGCTGGAGTCTCTGCCAACTGTGGACAATTCTTCTTAATATGCCCCACTTGATGACAATGGTAGAATTCTAATCCCTTAAGCTTAGGACACTCAGATTTATAATTCCCTTACTCTTTACAAAAGAAACATGTAACACCTCCTATTGGGGCCTCACCTCTCCCTGAATTTTCGACCGAACCAAAAGATCCTCCACTCCTGGTATCTCTACCAAATCTCCCCTGACCTCTACCACTATCTCCACCACCTCTCTGAAATATATGAGGTTCCATCTTAACACTTCCACCCTCACCTCCCTTAGAGTGAGATGCGTCAAATCTACTTTTCTTAAAACTCTCTCTACTCGCCACCCCTTGGTTCATTTGCCTTTCTACTATCGTGGTTTTGTTTACCCGAGAAGCATAATCTTCTAACTCATAAGTGGCCACTCTATTTTAAATAGGCCAAATCAATCCATCTTGAAACTTACTACATTTATCTTCTTCATTCTCCATATATTTAGTAGCAAATCTAGATAAAGCAGTAAATTTAACCTCATGCTCCCTCACAAATATTTTCCCTTGGGTCAAATTTATAAATTCCCTCAGCTTCTCCCTCCTATAAACTTTAGGGAAATACTTAACATACAAAGCTTTAATAAATTAAGCCCAAGTAATAACATCAGTACCTTCCATCCTGGGCACCAAATGGTTATTGGCTTTCCACCAATATTTCGCCTCTCCTTTCAGCTTAAACACAGCTAGATTCACTTTCTGGTTATCTGGAACCTTCATAACTGCAAAAATAGTTTCTAGATCTCTAACCCACATCTCAGCTTCTGTAGGTTCAACTGACCCTGAATATTCTGGAGGATTCAACTTCAAAAACTTTTCATGCATGGAATCTTTCATTTTCTTCCTTGCCTCTTTCTCAACTCTCGCCACAGTTATTGATTCTAGATATTTAGCCTGTTGTTATGTAATTTGCGCTATATTTCTTTCTTATTGCTCTGCCATCCTCATCATTTCCTGTGCTATTATTTGCATTTCTGTAGGCTGCTCTTGCTCTCTAGCCCTTCCAGCAACACTCTGCTATACTTCAATATTGTCTCTACGAGAAGCCACTCCCTCTTCTCTATATTGTCCATTCCCAGGTTCCATCTAGAATTATGTGTAATATAACAAAGTTCTAACAACCAATATAAACAGCTTATGATATTAAACTATTGGTTAGTACATAAAATATTTATAAATATAAAATCAACTCAATACTACCATCTAATCGTCACATACGTCCAGAATTAATAACCTCGCTCTGATACCACTAATTGTCACACCCCAAACCCAATATCCATACTAATAATTTGTTATTAGAATAAGTGGATCATTATCTTGAGCCCATTGGAAATATACTTCATTTATCAATATTTTTTTGCATAATATGCATAATGAACATAATATTATTATTATACCATAATGAAATCAATATCATAGTCATAATTAATGGGACATACAATACTATAATTAACTATGATAAAATTTCACAAGCATCAACTCAATCCATACCAACGCAATATATACAATGTGTGAGTATATTAAAATCTTCAATGTGACAATGATAAAATCCCCATGTTTAAACCCCAGCTCTTTCCAATGGTGCAACTCTCAAAGTTATCGGTCATATGGTATCCTAACTGGTAGCATACAAGCCTGAAATTGTTAAAATTTAAACCGTAAGCATTAAGCTTAGTGAGGTACTCCTTCCCTATAATGAAATAACAATTTTATATCGAATATGTGGATATAAAATCCGAACAATCCTGCCCATTGGCAATAACAAATCCTGAATCATAAGATCCAAATAATTCTGCCCATTGGCAATAACAAATACTGGAACATGAGTTCCAATAAATCCTTGTCATGAGACAAATCAAATCATTGGATCTTTGTCCAATTCCAATCCTGGATCATAAGACCCAAACAAATCCTGGATATTTGAATATCCAAACAAATCCTGAATACCGAAGTATTCAAACAAATCCTGCTCTTAGAGCTACATCATATATCTGCATATACGAGACAATCATAAGTACATTCACCTTGGAAATTTAACAAGCTTTCCCTTTTCCTTTATCTGGATCTTGTTCAGTAAGTTCTTCTTCTCTTCTTATAATTCTTAAAATATTAGTATCATCATAAGAATATTAACAATTCAAATAAAAACTTCAACATAACTCAATTCATAAGCATCATATGATTCAATTCAAATCATTCATCATAAATGAAGTCCCATCTAGACTCAGGTAATGACATCTAACGTATTCAAATTACAACCCAGACCTAATTTATTTATTCTTGTTAATCCAATCCTTATCATATTAGGTTTCCAACACAAAATACGACACATCATTCTGAGTTTACTAGAGCAAGATATGCCCATATCTTTACCACATAGCAAATCCACCTTATAGGCTCATCTGTTGTTCAGTCATCTTCTAAAAATTTTCATAATTTTTATACATCATAATTGTGGTGACAATTACTGTTGGTGACAATTATTGTGCTGCACAAATAAATATGAGAGAAGTAATGACCAAGAAAGAACAAATAAAATGCCAATCACAGAACAACAGGTGTACGTGGCTCAGCAAAGATATGCCTACGTCCACGGTGGTGCAGTCAGTATTATTTCTCTATACTCTGAAGAATAAGTACCGAGAATACAACTTGTCCTTTGCCCCGGACCTAGGGTTTAATTTATACATGTGTATGCTAGTTAGTGGAGATGATGGGTTCCTTCATATTAGCCATCTTCTCTATAACTTCTTTTCATGGGATCGTGGGGAGAGACCGGGTCAATATGAAAGATAGAGGGCCTGGATTTTGGGCCGCCAGAACTGGGCTACTCGTCCAGGCCCATGGTTCTCAATTCTGGGTACCTACAATTGCCGCTAAATTCGTTGGGCCATGTTTATGGGTCCAATGAATTTAAATGATCATCCATTACGGCTGATTTGTGATTCTTTGAAAACTGTGAAGTTGCTTTGGCGGCACCCGCTTCGCTATCCGTGCGCTATGATTAGAATTGAAGGCTTGTTGGAATAAGGCACATTTCTTTTCGTCGCTTCAGCTTTTCCAGCAATCTTCTATCTTCTGAGAACTCTTACGCTTTGTACCTTCTGCTTTCGATCTCTACTCTCGTTACTTCTTTGCCATTTGACCTGATCTTTTGTCTTGTAAGTCTCTCGTGCTTTTTGCATTTTCTCTTTGGTTTGTAGTTTTTCTTGTATTTTCCAATGGAGAAGATTGGAAATAGGTCGGTTGCGGAGTTTAGGAAATTCTACAACATTCCTGAGTGGGTAGAGATTGAGTGTTGTGCCTCGCCTCCTAGGAGCGTTAGGGATATAGAGGATGCACATTGGATTCATGTTTTGTTGCTCTCCCAGGGAGGGATTACTTTTTCCCCTAATGATCTATTTCTGCATTTTTTTGGTTATTTTGATATTGTTCCCGCACAGTGCTCGCCCAATGTGTGGAAGATAGTAAATGGAGTCCATAGAATAAACCAGTTGTATGGTACTAGGTTAGGACTTGCTGAGATCTGTTTCTGCTATTCCTTCTCTCGAACTAGCTCAGGTGTTTTATACCTCAAAGCTAGGAGTCCTGATAGGGTATTGGTAGTAAACCTACCTGATTCCCATAAGGACTACTGGCAAGAGGGTTTCCTCATTAGGAATTGGCAGTTCCCTCCCCAGTTTGAAGGGTCGAGGTCTGAGAGGTTCACTGTCCCTTTTTATGGGGAAGAATATATAGGTAGACATTTGTACTGTTATTTCAACCTTTGCTAGCTCGTGATTTTTCTAACCTCTTTGCTTTTTCTTTCACAGCGAGGACAAAGAATTTGGAGCCTGCTCTCAGCGAGGTTCGCATCTCGGAGTTGGTGAAAGCTTGGAATATTAGGGAGCCTCTGGGTGACGACGAGCATCCCAGGTCAGCTGCCTTTTTGCTCGAGTACAAGAACACAGGCTCCAGCTTCATAGCTCGACCTGTGGAAAGTGTGCCAGAGTTTGATTTTTTGGGAGAGACTACTGCTGAGCCGATACCGTTGGACGAAGAGGAGAGCAGCTCTGAAAGTGAGCCTGCTGGTAATCTCGGTGAAGGGAGTTATGATAGTAGCAGCTCTTCTAATTCCGAGGACAGTTCTGCTGAAGATATGCCTCCAAGGAAGAACCTGACCAGAGATGATGATGATGATGATGATGATGATGATGTGCTCCTTGCACAAAGGTCAAAGAAATAGAAGACTGTGTCGGTTGTGGCTACAAGTTCTCGGCCTTCCTCTCAGGAGCAAGAGAGGAAGAGGAGAGAAGAAGAGCAGGTGAAAGAGAGGGAGAGAAAGAAGGAGGAGGAGAAGAAGAAGGTGGAAGAAAGGAAAAGGGTTGAGGAGAGGAAGAAGAGAGAGAGTGAGAGGGAGGAGGAGAAGAGGAGAGCTGAGGCAAGGACGAAGGCCGAGAAGGCCTTAGTTCCAGTGTCTGCTCTGCCAGAGGGAGCTTCCGTGGCAATCTCCCCTCAGCTAGCTCCGGCCCTGCTTGAGAGAGCTGTCCTTCCGACTGATTGCCAAAGGGCAATAGGTTCGGAGCATCTGGCCCTTCAGGCTAGTCAGAGGCTAGCTCTGGTAAGGTTTCTTTTCCTCTCATGTTTTGTTGACTTCTGTTGCTTTCCTTTTCTTATATCTCTTTCTTTTTCGTAGTTCGTTACCGACTTTGTTATGCTGTATCGCTCACGCGACGAGCTGGTGAAGAAGAATAGTAAACTGGAGCAAGAAAACTCTGCCTTGAAGCTGAGGGGTAAGGAGCTCGAGGACAGTTTCAAGGCTGTTGATGCTGCTAGGATCTCGTTTGATTTGGCTCTTGTCACTTCTGCTCGCGAGAGAGATGACGCGGTCAGAAGCTGGGCGAGCTGAGGAAGGCTCATAATCTGGTATATACGAGCAAGCTGGACCTTGCAGAGAAGAGCAGAGTTCTGTCCAAACAACTGGAGGCAGAGAAAGCCCAGGCAGCCACCATGAAGGAGGACTCATACAACTCTGGGTGGGCTGCTGCTTATGATGATGTTGAGGCTCAGATTGGCTACATCAGCCGTCTGAATTTCAAGAAGGGCTGGAACAAAGCTCTTCTAGCTGCTGGTGTGGATGCTGAGTCTCCCTTGTTTGACGAGCACGACCCGGGTCCCAAGCCAACTGTGGACGAAGAAGCTCCTGCTCCAATTATCGAGGGTGCTGATTTTCCCTCGGATATAGTTCCTGCTGAGGGGGATACTTCTGCTGCAGCTGATAAGGGGAAGCAGCCAGACACCGCTGGGCAGTTTGAGGTTGCCAGTTAATCTGTTTTTAGGATTTTCTTTTGTACTTTTTGCTTGTAATCTCCAAGTTTTTTCTGCTCGATGTACTTGGCCTTTATTAATGAATGATAAGATTCTCCATTTTGTTTACGCTGATCCCTTTTTGTCTTTTATCTTTCTTTTATCTGTAGTTGGTTGATGTGGATGACTATATTCCTGTTACTTCCCAACTGGGTAGGACTCTTGGTCCTAATGCAAGCCCTGCAGTTCGCCAGGCCTTTGCTAGACTTTGCAGGTTTGCTAAATCAAGGAACCAAAAATATAAGGATCAGTCCGAGCTAGTGGCCAAGTTGAAGGACAGGCTCCAGGAGATGGGAGAGATCGGTGCTTCAGTGCAAGAAGAAGTCAGTGCACTGAGATCAAGGTTATTGGAGGCCACCGAGATTAACCAGGTCGGGGAGTTCCTGCAGCAGGAGAATGAAGACTTGAGGAGGGAAGTCCTGAGGCTTAAGGAGCATTCGTCGAGCATCGCTTCGGCAGTCCTACAAGGCTCTTCTTCATCGCGAGTTGCTCGGCCTTCCCTCCCGCGTGCTGGTAAGAGTGCCAGGGGTAGGAACAGGGATGTCGAGGAACAGCGTGAGAGGGAGATGGAGGAGCTGCGCGGTGACGTTCGGCGAGCTTATGTGACTGCTGCTGGACTCCAGAGGGATGTTACCCGACTACGGCATTTGTTTAAGAACGGTCCTCGACAAGTGTGGTCCTATTGCTACGATCAAGGCTGGCTGGATGCTCCGACGAGACTATCAGAGTTCAAGGAGCTCTCCTTCATCAGAGGGTGGTTGAGTGCCCTCAAAGAGCTGCAGGTCCTGAGGAACTCGACGTTGTGGTATCGACACGAGATGTCCTCCTCCACTCTGATGCCCAATCCATTTAGGCGGGATGATCGATGGATCCTCATTGATGCCATTCCCCGGCAACTATTGGAATTGGATGCAAATGAGGTCATGGAGGAGCTCGCCCCTGCTCCTGATGATGGAAGGAGAGCTAAAGTTGTTGATTATCTTGCTCGGAGGCTTCCACCTCCTTGAGATTTTGTTACTCTTTTTCTTTTTGATAATTGTAAATGATTTGGGTGAGCTTCGCCGACTAAACATGTATTATCATTGTTTGTAAATATAAAAGATTAATGAAAAGTTCGAGTTTTGGGCAATTTTGCCGACTAAACGTGTTTCATCCAATCCTGTTATATTTTGCTGCTTCACAATCCTTTTTATTTTGTCATTTGAGTGTCCGCCCAGTCCAGTACAAGAATACCATTGTGCCCTCACTTTACCTTTTAGGTTGTGTCGTCACACTCCCTTAGGCCTAAGTAGGGCAATTGGCGAGGACACACCTGGTATTGGATGTCATCATCCGATCAGGATTTTGTTCAACCAAAGTAGGTTTGATGCCTAAGAATACTCTGTATGGCTTCATATATTGCCAGGGGAAATGCTAAGAGGTCTGTCGTGCTTTATGACGATGACCTGAGGAGGGGTGTTCCCCTGCTATATCGACCATTGTGCCTGTGATTTGGAAAGGATGCACCATAAAATATGACCGTTACTAATCAGAGAGTGATTAACTGAGAGATTTTCATTTCTCATAACGAATACAATAAAAGATTTAACAACAGAATTCCTAAAAATAGAACTTCTTGAGATTAGCTGCGTTCCATGCTCGTGGTATCTCCCTGCCCTCCATTGTTTCCAAATGATAGGCACCCTGCAGGTCGTCTCTAATTATCTTATAAGGTCCTTCCCAGTTTGGGCCCAGTTTACCGTCTGATGGCTTCACTGTGTTGCCCAGGACCTTTCTTAGGACATAGTCCCCAACTCTGAATCTCCTCGGGTTGACCCTCTTGCTGTAGTGCTTCGCGAGCTGTTGCTGATAGCTCGCAAGTTTCACTAGGGCAAGTTCCCTACGCTCGTCGGCTAGGTCGAGTTCAGCGAGCAAAGCTTCATCGTTCTGGTCTTGTTTGACAAGGTTGGATCTCATTGTTGGCAATCCCGCCTCTAGTGGGATGATTGCCTCCATACCATATGTTAGTGAGAATGGAGTTTCTCCTGTTGCTCTCCTAGGAGTCGTTCTGTATGCCCATAGGATATGCGGTAGCTCGGTTGCCCATGCGCCTTTGGCTCGCTCTAACCGTTTCTTCAATCCAGCGATCACTGTTTTATTGGAAGCTTCTGCTTGTCCGTTGCTTTGAGGGTAAGCTACCGAGCTGAAATGGTGCCTGATCCCGTGTTTGTTGCAGAAGTCTTGAAAAGGGCCACTCTCGAACTGTGTTCCATTGTCAGTGATGATGGTACTGGGGATTCCGAATCGAGTGATTATATTCCTCCATACGAACCTCATCATGTCAGCATCTCGGATGTTCGTAGGTGGTTCTGCCTCGATCCACTTGGTAAAGTAGTCAGTTGCAACCAACAGATATTTGCGGTTGCCGACAGCGGTGAGCAGTGGTCCCACAATGTCCATCCCCCATTGGGCGAAAGTCCAGGGGCTGGTCAGGGATTTTAATTCGCTGGCGGGCTGGTGGACCATAGGAGCGTGAAGTTGGCATTTCAGGCATTTGCAGACATATACTACGGAGTCCTTTTGCATGTATGGCCACCAATAGCCTTCCTTCATTGCTCGGAAGGCTAGAGACCTTCCTCCAACATGACTTCCATAGATTCCTTCGTGAAGCTCGTGAAGCACTGCCTTGACATCGCCTGGGTGGACGCATCTAAGGTAGGGACCGGAGAAAGATCTTTTATACAAGTCACCTCCTGTGGATAAGTGAAAGCGAGCAGCTTTGACTCTTATCTGGTGGGCAGTTCTCTTATCCTCTGGAAGCGTTTTGTCCTTTAAATAATCCTTCAAGGGATCTATCCAGCTGGGGGCTGATTCCAATTGGAGTATTGGTTTCACGTTTGGAAGCTCGCAGTTGCTGTGAATGCTTGGGCCACTGAGGAAATCGATAGGGATGACCCTTTTAAGGCTAGAATCAACCGCCGAGCTTAGGGCTGCTAACGCATCAGTGTGGCCATTTTGCCCCCTGGGAAACTGTTGGATGTTGATCACTTCAAAACTCGTCATTAAGTTTTTTACCAAGGAGAGGTAGGTTGCCATTCTCTCATCCTTCGCGTTATAGTCTCCACTTATCTGATTGGAAACTAGTTGCGAATCACTGAATACCTGCAAATTCTTTGCTCCCAGAGTTTGCGCCTTTTGGAGACCTGCTATTAGGGCTTCGTATTCTGCTTCGTTGTTGGAGGCTGCAAATCCCAGCCTGATTCCTTGCTCAAGGACTGTATTTTCTGAGGTGATGAGAACAATTCCTACCCCTTCCCCCTTTGAGTTGGAGGCTCCATCAACGAATAGTTTCCAGCTTTCCACTGTAGCTTGGTAGTTTTGATCTGTTGGCTTACGCTGGTCGAAGGGTTCTTCGCCTGTGAATTCAGCTATGAAATCAGCAAGGATTTGACCCTTGATAGCTGTCCTTGGTTGAAATTGGATGTCAAATCGGCCGAGCTCGACTGACCATTTAGACAGTCTGCCCGACAAATCCGCCTTCCTTAGGATAGCCTTGAGGGGATGTGATGTAAGGACGATGATTGAATGAGCTTCGAAGTAATGCTTCAGTTTCCTCGAGGCCATTACTAGGGCGAATGCGAGCTTTTCCAATGGTAGGTAGCGCTGCTCGGCATCTAATAAGGTTTTGCTCGCGTAATAGACTGGATGTTGAATTCCTGTAACTTCACACATTAGCGCTGAGCTGACAGTATGACTGGATACAGAGAGGTAGAGGTACAAAGAGTCCATCTGCTGTGGTATGACAAGCAATGGTGGAGAGATTAGGTAGGACTTGAGCTCGTCTAATGCTCGTGATCAATCTGGGGTCCATCCTACTGTTTTGCTGCCTTTTAAGAGTTGGAAGAAAGGCTTGCATCTCTCGGAAGATTTAGAAATGAAACAATTTAGAGCAGCGAGCATTACAGTGAGCTTTTGTACATCTCGGACTGTGCGAGAAGGTTGCACTCTGTTGATTGCATCAATCTGGTCCGGATTAGCCTCTATGCCTCGCTTGCTGACCAAATACCCAAGAAACTTTCCTGACTGGACACCGAAGGAACACTTGCTCGCGTTGAGTTTCATTCGGTACTTCCTAAGGATTTCGAAGGTACTTGACAGGTCCGAGAGGTGATTTTCCTTCTCCTTGCTCTTGACGAGCATGTCTTCGATGTAGACCTCCATTGTGTCACCCATTTGATTCCTGAACATTTTAGTAACTAGCCGCTGATAGGTTACCCCTGCATTTTTTAGCCCAAAAGGCATGACCTTGTAACAGTATAAACCAACCGTCGTGATAAACGCCGTTTTGTCCTGATCTGGGGCATACAGGGGAATCTGGTGATATCCTGAGTACGCGTCCAGGAAACTCATTCGTTCGTGAGCTGCGGTGGCGTCTACTAGTTGGTCTATTTTTGGAAGAGGGAAGCTATCCTTGGGGCAGGTTTTGTTGAGGTCAGTGAAGTCTATGCAAACTCTCCACTTCCCGTTGCTTTTCGGGACTACCACTGGGTTGGATAACCATTTGGGGAATTGCACTTCCCGTATGGACCCTGCATCCAGAAGTTTTTCGACTTCTTTTTCTATTGCTCTGGCCTTCTCGGGAGCAGTTCGTCGTGCCTTTTATGCTATCGGCTTGAATGTGGGATCGGCGTGCAACTGATGGCAGACCATATTGGGATCGATTCCTGGCAGCTCATAGGGTTCCCAAGCGAAAACATCTATGTTGCTTCTGAGTAGGGTTGACAAATCCTTTTGCTCTTGGTTAGTGAGTGACGCTCCGATCAGGAAGACTCTGCTGCTATCGCCTTCTTTAGCCGTCACTTCTACCAGGTCCTCGACGACACGCTCGGAGGGGAGGAGCCTGGTCTCTTCCACTCCAGGCCTTCCATATTTTAATTGCTATTTGGAAGGAGTTGCACCTTCCTCCTCTTTCTCGTTGGTTTGAACGGCTTTTCTCTCTGGCTTTGGCCGGATGGCCGCTATGAAGCATTTCCTTGCCATCGCCTGGTCGCCATGTATCTCTATTACTCCCCGCTCGGTGACATATTTGAGTTTCTGGTGGTAGGTCGAGGAGACTGCCTTCATTGCATGAAGCCATCCCCTGCCGAGGATGGATTGATATGGCGAATCAATGTCGACCACCAAGAATTCGATCATCTTGGAAACATTTCCAGCGCGCACTGGCAGTACTATTTTGCCCAAAGGCATGGTCATCTTCCCAGCGAAGCCGACCAGAGGGACAGTGGTTCCCTTTAGGTCGGCGATGTTCAACTTCAATTTCCGGAACACGTCGATGTACATTACTTCGGATGAGCTTCCTTGATCGACGAGCAGCCTGTCGATGTCAAAGTTGGTTATCCTGAGTGTAATGACTAAGGCATCATGATGTGGGGTCCTTACTCCCACCAGATCTTCATCCGTGAAAATAATATGCTTATTGTAGTTGATATCCTCTGCTCGCCGACGTTTTCCTGACTGTGATTTTGCTGGGTCAATCTGAAAAGCTTGCATTACCGCTGTCAGTTTCTTTACCTCCATTCGAGCTGAGTTACCTTGGATTTTCTTGAGGTCAGATACTCCGTGGATTACTACGAATTCGTGTACGGCGTCATTTTCCAATACGTTGTCGGGGCTCGTCTCTTTGTGGACAGCCACTTTCTCTACCTTCTTTTCCACAAAGTCATTCAAATGTCCGGACTGGGCCAACTCCTCAAGGTGGAACTTAAGAGCCTTGCAGTGCTCGGTCTTATTCCCTCCCTCTTTGTGGAAAGTGCATCTTAATGCATTGTTTCTTTTCGAGGGGTCTCCTCCCATTTTTCGGGGCCATTTGATGAACGGCTCGTCCTTGATCTTCGCGAGAATTTTGTAAATTGGCTATTTGAAGATGGTGTTGACCGCCTGGAACGATTTTGTAATGTCAGGGCTCCCTCCGTTTTTGGAGCCATTCTCGCCCCCACTTTTTCCTCCTTTTTCTGGTTCTCAACTTTCTCCCTTCCCTTGGTAGTGAGCTTGGCTCGACCGTTTTCTCCTACATTAAGGCATGTGACATCTTCCACCTTTGCGTATTTCTCAATCCGGGCCATCAGGTCGTCAATGGTCGTAGCTTCCTTCTTCGTCAAGGACTGGTAAAGGAGGGAAGATCTAGGTATCCCAATTTTGAATGAAGCCACTGCCACTTCTTCCGCGCAGTCCTCGACCTCGTTGAATAACTCCCAGTATCTCTTCGCGTAGTCTCGGAGTGTCTCCTGAGGAGTTTTCTTCATTGTTAATAGAGCATCCATACTTTTGGGATGGGAGCTGCTGGTGATGAACCGGGCCGTAAAGAGCTCGGCCAGGGATTTGAAATTTCTAATGGATCGATGAGGGAGTTTCTCGAACCATTTCTGGGCCACGTCATGGAGGCTCGAGGGGAAAATACGGCACATCAGTGCATCCCGGTGATTCCAGAGGGTCATGGCCTTCCGGTACTGCCTGACATGATCAATGGGATCACTCTTCTCGTCGTAAATCTTGAACCTTGGAATGTCAAACTTCTTGGGAGCCTCTTTCTCTTCAATTTCCCTCGTGAAGGGTGACTTCATCTGGGTCTTGAGGACTCTCCTGGCGAGTTCTCTGGTCGACCTGGTGTCGCGGTGAGCTGGATGTTGGTCCATTTCTTTGCGGACCAGGTTCCGTATGTTGTCGTCGCTGCGAGCAGGGCTCTTGTAGCGACGAGCTTTTCTTAGTTGTTCGCGGAGGTCGTCGTCTGAGTCGCCACCTTCGTCCCCTGGATATTGCCGCCTAGGGCTCCTTCCTCGGCTGCGAGATTTGCTCGCCTGAGGGCTAGGAGTGCGATAGGGGTGTCTCCTGGTATCAGGACGTAGTTCCTTCTCCAGTCTTTCCAGTTTCTTTTCAAGCGAGCATTCTCAGCCTTATATCTGCGAGAAGACTCCCTCTGCTCGTGGAGCCTTGCCTCGTATGCATCGATCAATCTCGATATCTGCGTGGACCTTGCTGGTCCTTGAATTTCTTCTGAGGCTGGCCTTTCTAAGCGAGCCCCGCGATCTGAACGTCGGACTTCAGACCTAATCCTGCGAGGAGCAGGTGGCTCTTGAATGTCTCCTACTTGAGGAGCGTTGCTGCTGTGACCAGACATCTTAGATTTTTTCTTGGCGTGTGCTCTTCTCAGGAAAAGATGAACGTTTCCCACAGACGGCGCCAATTGTGGTGACAATTACTGTTGGTGACAATTATTGTGCAGCACAAATAAATATGAGAGAAGTAATGACCAAGAAATAACAAATAAAACGCCAATCACACAACAACAGGTGTACGTGGTTCAGCAAAGATATGCCTACGCCCACGGTGGTGCAGTCAGTATTATTTCTCTATACTCTGAAGAATAAGTACCGAGAATACAACTTGTCCTTTGCCCCGGACCTAGGGTTTAATTTATACATGTGTGTGCTAGTTAGTGGAGATGATGGGTTCCTTCATATTAGCCATCTTCTCTATAACTTCTTTTCATGGGATCGTGGGGAGAGACCGGGTCAATATGAAAGATAGAGGGCCTGGATTTTGGGCCGCCAGAACTGGGCTACTCGTCCAGGCCCATGGATCTCAATTCTGGGTACCTACAATAACATTCGATGATATTTCACCAAATTTCATAAAACATATTGAATAATACAAAGTTAAAATTTCATAATTTTCAGAGTTCATTTGCTATGTCAAGAAAAACATCAAACATATGGTATGCATATTTACTCTTTTGGGGCAGATTTCATACCCGATGTTCAAATCATCACCCAAGATTAATTTATTGGTATTTTTACTTAATTTTCGGATATGATATACATATATGAGTATATTTTAATATCCAATTAGAATCAGTCAATTTCAGTAAGTATACAAAAATATATGATAGTTTGAATACACAATGTTTCTAAACAAAACAATTTCAAGGGTTTACACATTCAAGTTTGCTTAAGCATGCATCTATCCATGAGTACACATCAAGACATGGAATTTCAGTAAAAATTAATTATTTCCATCATTTAAATCAGCAATATAAAAAAAAAATCAAACAAGATTTATGGATGGAATTACCTTAGGGGCTTTTATATAATTTTCTATGAACTTTTCTTCAATTTCTCCTCACACTTTCTTCCTAAACTTCAAAACTCTCTTTCCTTAGGTTAAAACTCTTCCATGGATGAAATTTACTGAAGGAAGAGATTAATTCAAGGGTTATAAGTCGGCATGAGTTCACCCCCCCCCCCCCCCCCCCTGGTCCAATAAAAATATAACATGTGGCATCATATAAAATAAAATATCATTTAAGGCTAAATGACTACTTTACCCCCTGTTCGTAAAAAGACAATATCTTCCCACTCGGATGTCCGTTCGATGAACCGTTTGTTGTGTTATAAATCTAACTCATATATATATATAAATATCTCTTTTATACCTCAAGTCAATTGTTATGTCATAAAGTTCAAAACTAGTCTTAAGCATGAACATTCCTACCGAAAACTTCAAAATTTCACATTTGTAACTAATTCGATATTTCATGCTTTATGAAGGTAGGATTAGACTATACATAATGACTTAACATTATATATACTAATAACATATTATCCATATCACATAAGTTAATCATGATTTAAACATAATTTATCATAATTATATTCGGGGTGTCACAAAAAACATCAGTGTAAGTCAATCAAACGTAGTTGAAGACTTGTGAGTAGAAGAAAATGGTCTCTCCTCTTTACATAACGCCATGTGTGTGTAGATATATATATATATATATATATATATGATAGAAATTGTCACAAACGTTAAAAAAATCTTTGAATGTAGACACATGGGATCCAACGCTGACGGGCGCAAGTGTAATACCCCGCACTTTTTTGGATATTTAATTTACATAAATGGGTGTGATTTGGTAATTTGAGGAATTACTATGAATAATACTTTTAGGGTGTTTATGAGTGTAGATGATTTTCGATGTGTGTTATATTTACATTTAGTACTAAGTAAATGAGTTGGATTGTTTTAATTTTATGTCGCAGTTGGGTAAAGCGACAAAGAATAATATTTTATTTTGAAAACACGCGTATTGAGATGTGTTGGGTTTAATTAGCAAATTTTAGTTAAGTGGCTCGAAAGGAGATTTCGAATGCACGGTTGGTTTCGGAATGCCCAAGATGGTCAGAATAGAGTATCCAGGGGTAGCGTTTAGGTTCCGTGGATTTTTGGACTAATATGGACGTGCAATTGAGTAAACAAGTCACTTTTTGGTTTATAAGGGAATAACCCTTATTCTCTCTTATAAAGGCACGAGAGAGAGAGAGAGAGAGAGAGAGAGAGAGAAGAAAGAAAAGAGAGAAAAGAAGAAGAGAAGAAAGGAAGGAAGAAAGGAAGAAGAAAGGGATTCCGAGCCAACTCCAGGGGATTCGACTCGAGGTCGTTGGATTTTATCTACGAGGCAAGTGTTTACTTGCTTTATTCTTTTGAGCATATATCTCATATTATAGTTGGTAGTAGCAAACTATAAATATTTTTGGATTGGGTGTTTTGGAAGTTGAACGGATAAAACTCGGATAATATGCAATTTGAGAAACGTAGGAATTTATTCAAAATCGATTATTGGGTATGGGTTCTAGGATGATTAAAACCCTTTTCATATGTGAATATATTGTTGGTTGAGATTGTATGAAGATAGTAGAGGAGATAAAAAGCTTGGGGGTATGTTAATGGCTGAAACAGAGTCTCGGAGAAGAAGCCAATTTGATTGATCGATCGACGGTCAGGGGTCGATCGATCGACCCTACAGAAATTTTCATAGTTTCGGTTTGTTTAGTTTAAATGGGATAAATTCCTAAATTAATTATTTCTAGCTTATTTATTTGAGGAAATAAAAATCCAACAAGGGAAATTCATACCAAGCCATTTAAGGAAATTAATTGGGACTAGGAGGGTGCAAAATTGTGTGGCACTCAATGTGTAGTTTTGAGGAAAATAAATTGTGGAGTTAGACATTTGCGGTTCCTAAAAATAGTGTGAGGACTTCTAAATAATTATTTGAGTGAAATGTATACTTTGGATAGTTGAAAGTAAAATCCAGGGCTTACTAATTTAGGGGTGTTTGGGACGAATAACACTCGGGGTAGTATTTCGACGGGCGATTATATATATATATTATGCGTGTTGAAAATATTTATATACCGCCTATGTGTTTGAGTAAATCCTAGGATGTGAGTATGATGGAATTTAGGATCGGGGATAGAGATTCTTGAGAGGCTATCCGGTGTCGGTTGACGACTATTATTATAGGTGATGCGATACCTTGTGGACCAAATAAGTCGATAGTGTACTTATTTGATTATTACGAATTGATATATTCAGGATTATATATATAAATCCTTAAAAGTGATTAAGGTGCGAGTTATATATTAAGTAAGAGAATACTTATAAGTTTAGTATTGTAAGTGTGCGAATACTTAGATACTATTACGAATGGGGACATTCGGGGTTATTGGCCATCGCTATAAGAGTTTGGCATATATATATATATATATATATATATATATATATATATATATATATATATATATATATATATATATATATATATATATATATATATATATATATATATATAGGGAGAGGTTCACAAGTGGACCAAAAGAATGGACTTTTTAATGGACCTTAACAAAAAATACATAATAACACATTAATTTTAATTCATATAGTGTAATTGGTCCGCACTAGCGGCACCAAATACGCGTGTCAATCGATCCCCCACCCCCCACACGCCCCCCACCCACCCCACCCCCCACCCTCCCACCCCCATGGAAGCCTTGTTGTCATAAGGGCTGCCACAAGGGCTGCTATGGTGATGGTGGTGGTTGGGGGGGGTGGGGGGCGGGATGGTGGGGTAGTGGGGTGAAGGTGTGGTCTCGGGTGCCGCTGGCGCGGACCAATTACACTATAGAATTTAAAATTAATGTGTTTTTTGTTAAGGTCCATTAAAAAGTCCATTCTTTTGGTCCACTTGTGAACCTCTCCCTATATATATATATATATATATATATATATATATATATATATATATATATATATATATATATATATATATACGGAAGTTGTTAAAGTATATATATGAGATGATACGGAAATAAATATATCTGTGTGTGATTGGTATATTTGTATCTTAGAGGCTGGTTCCATAGGCTTCCCTGGGCATAAGGTTGGACAGCCAGATTATATACATTTTCTCAAGTGCGATCCAGAGAGGTTGCGTGATGTGGGTGAATCCCCTGGCTTGAGGAGCAGGGAGAGTATATCCCCAGGTCATATCGTTCTGTATATGAGTGCGATGTTTGTATTCCACTCTCAGGAGGGAACATGACCACCTCCACCGTTGTGTATTCTTACCATGCCCATGAGTGAGTCTGGCTTGGTACCGTGGTTGATTGAGTAAACCCAGATATGGATAGGCACTAAGAGACTGCATCCTCGAGTTATAGCTCGGTGGGATGGTTATTGTACTTATTATTGTGATAGGTATAATTATACTTGTTGCGTATAATATATTGTTTGTATATTAAGATGAGATATCATATAAAGTAAACTTTTATAAGTGAAAAGAATGATAAGGTGTTATTCCCCTTCCGGTAGATTTATATCTGGAATTTATATGAATATGAATCATAGGTTCTAGTGAGAACTATATATATATATATATATATATATATATATATATATATATATATATATATATATATATATATATATATATATATATATATATATATATATATATATATGCGTTATGTGATGAGGGCCTAATGAATATCGACGATAAACACTGTCATATAGTAATGTATCGGGGGGGTTCCTCGTTTGGATTTCACTTCGCGAGACACCCCACGCACAAAACGTAGCGCAATGATGGGAATGGGGAGAAGTTTAGTCGTCAGTACTCGGGTTTATGAGGACTTTTAGAAGATGGGTGAAATAGATTAGTTGGGTGGGGTAGCTTAACTAGGTTGTTTAAAAAGGTATGCGATAGGTATGCACTATTAGAAGAGGGGTGAGGTGTATCTCATGGGAGTGTGATATAAATTTAAATATGAGAGATTTCATATTTTAAAATATGGCATTTAATCACTTGCTAAAATATTTTCAAAACTCGGGCTCTGACCCGTTTCTCTAGTTTCCCTCTCTTGTTATATATGTGTATATATATTAGGTGTCCAGACACGGGGACGCCTGGATGATGATTCCTTCGAGTCAGACGTTCGCTGCAGCAGCTGTGGATGTATGCAGGTTTATTTTAAACGCTTCTATTCTTGTGATCTAGATAGGAAACATTGTAGTAACATTATGGTCGATAGACCAATTTTATTGATTTATTCTTTTACTGCCTTTTCGTGCGACATTCAATTTGGTTTGATTATGTTAAACTGAGTGTTTGATTATTTTATTTCATTTCAGTTTTTGTATATATAAACTGTGTGAGTGTTTTACGTGGTTAGTTTGGATAAAAATATTTTTTAAATAAAATTTTGACGCCGGCCTAATAGGTTATTAGTAATTAAATTGGTTTTCGACAGTGATGCTGAGAATGAACCATACGAGACTCCTGTTTAATTTGGTATAGGATTGATCACCCAGTATTTTATTAGGCGGGGTGTCGCAGATGGTATCAGAGCATCAGGTTCTAGTGTCCTTAGGAATCTGTGCGGACGTATTACGTTTTCAGCATTTCTTTTGATTTGATATAGAGCCTTATAATTAGGATTGTTGATTACTCTTTTGAGATTTCATTCTCGTGCTATTATGTAAGATTATAGTAAATATTTTGCGCGCTCGTTCGAGACTCATGTGAAGATCAAGGAAGGGCGACCAGGGAAGGCCGTGATGAAGGAAGCAGGAGGTGGGGCTTAGTTGAAGCTATAAGTTAAAGTTGGGAATAAGGGCCACAGTCGAGGTCACTCTCCTTGTGGCATTTATCAAGGATTGTTGCAACGACTACTAGAGTATAGTAGTTATAATTATCTACGTACCGCTATAATATAGAGAGTGGTGTTAAATTTGACCTACCCAGTGAAGTAAATTGTGAAGAAGTTTGAAAGGGTCTTTGATAAGGACCATATGTTAAAGTTAAGTCATGCGAAGGAAGTGTAGCGTTACTCAGTGGAAGTAGAAGGCTAGCTTTAGCTTAGAGTTGGGTATGGAAATACCCATATGTGAAAATTTGAGGAAATTTTTTTTCACTCATTGGAGAAATGTCGAAATGATGGAAACGGTAGTCACCATGTTTGGGGGAGCAGAATGTTTCGCTCATATAGGGATCTTACGGATGGTTTTAACCGTTAGTTGCTTTGATTTATCATAAATGAAGAGAATGCAGTTCCTGAATTATTCACATGAAGATCGATCAGAGACCGACAGTGAATACAGAGTTACATGGATAAGTGAACTTTGTACCGAATTAAAGTAGGTACAATAAAGAAAGAGTCCTTCAGTGGAATGATAGGCTCACTCGTAAGTGTTGCTAATGCTTATGGAGATTTTACCCGGAATTCTTGTATATGTGAGGGCAATGTCGTACCTCTTATACAGGGAATGTTAATTGCTTCCATGAGAGTGGAGCTGGAGGAGTTGAAGAATTAAGTCCAAGGCTAAAGAATGGAACTATTTTGTATTCATGAGACCCCATAGGTGGAAATCCACCCGGGGAATTCAGTGAAACAGGGTAGTTGAGGCCGGTAGCGTGTTTCCTTTAGTAGGAGGAACTGAGGGAATTACGAGGGTGATTATCAAGATCGAGGCTATAGAGTCTGAGATACTGATAACCTTAACATGGTCAGAGTGTCTAGAGATGGAGAATGATTGTAATGCGGGACGTAGAACCACACGCTTTGATCTTGCTCGGTAGGAGTTAAAGGACAAGAAAAGGGTGCCGAGATGGGGCATTGGTTAAAGTAGTTTTGGTTCAATTAAGGCAAGTGTACTATGTTCGGAAACCAATTAGAATAGTTAGGGAGATTAGCGAAGTTATTGTTATGAGTTTCACCTTGAATGAAGGAGGTATATTTTGTGTGGCTAAATAGAGCTGCGGTATTTTGTTAACCCTAGATTCGTGTGTATAATTGAGCTTTGTGGCGGTATCGGTAATATTATAGAAGGTATATCAATATGCTTTTTCACGGTAGCGGGGTTATAGTTTTCCTTCATTCGCTGTGAAAGTGGGTGTTGATATTTTGACTTTATATCTCATCCGTACCGCTCGTTTTGTGTGTGTTATACGAGTATAGTATTATTCTGAGTATAATATGTTCTTAGTTTATCGGAGCGATAGCAGGCTAATGATTGCAAGACTATCATATCCGCGGTTCCAGGGTGGAACGGGTTATTTTTGCGATATCTCACCTGGATACAGGTTGACCTCGCCTTTATTATATGTTTAGATGGAACTTCGGTGAGTAGATGTTTCATTATCATGATTCTAGTGCGTGGAGACCTTATATATATTATTTAAGGTATGTAGGATTTATTGTTAAGTTGTGAGTTTAAGCTCATTATTATTTATGCAAAGGACTTAGTGTTAGTACAAGCGCTTTGTGGTATGGATCCTAGAAAGAAATAGGAGTTTTGACCATATTTTATTGGTAGATGGGATGGGATTATCCCAGTGGCATATTTGAAGCTAACAGACCTCCACAATCGATAAAGTTAAGTAGTAGTGTATAGGAAGGGTTACTTGTTTGGATTTTGCTTGATAAACACTCCACGCACGAACCTTAACGACGTTGGGAGTGGAGAGATGTTATGGGATGCCAGGATGTTGGTTTTGGTGAAATTAGTTGAGAGTCATGTGATGATTGGGGGCTAATAAAAAGTAGATGTGCTGTGGAAAAGCAGTGGACATGTTTCTCTCACCGCAAGTACGTGGGTGAGGCAAGGTAAAGGAAATCGGGTTAAGGCTTATAGCCAGGCCTTAAATAGAAGGCAAATTCAGAGGAAATATGTTTTGGGTATGATGTTCGTAACACTTTTGTAGAGAGTAGGCACCCCAATTAGTTAGACTTTCCATTTCACCAAAATGGAAGGACATAGAGGTAGAAGCGCATTAATACGGTTACGAGGTAGGATTTAGAACGTCATATCTCGATGACCGATGATGAGAGGAAGTAGTGTAATGGGAGGATTCCTTGTCTGAATTTTGCTTTGTGAGACGTCCCACGCATGAAACTGAGCGAATGTCAAAAGTTGGGAGAGGTCTTAGGCACTAGGGACATAGTTAGTATAGTACTCATTTTACGTGTGTAGGAAACACATCGATCTTAGGGTTATTAAGAAGTAAGGCATGTGACGCGGTTTTAGGAAGAATGTAGTGAGTTAACCATAAGAAAATTGGTGGGTTAACTTTAAGACGGATTGGAATTCCAAGTATAAGAAGAATTGAATTTTGAGTTATATGGGTTGGGAGTACCCGGGTGTTAGTACCAGGCCGAGGAAAGTGAGGCCCATTTTTTAGAGAGTGTTACATATAGGATGTTTACAATGATTATGCAGAGGCAAGGGTTAAAAGGTGTATGGGCGCCTTGGTAAGTTGGTTTTATATATCATCTGAAATAGAAAGGGCATAGTATATTAAGCTGGAGAATATGCTTTGGAGAAGTTATGGATTGGAATGAACGTCGTAGGAGGCAAGCGATAGCCCAATTATGTAGGTGAAATAAGAGTTAGTACACCTAAGATAAGCGAGAAGGCTGACGGTAATAGTCAAGTGCTAATGTAGTTTCTTTTTTTAGGGGAACTAGATGTTTTGATGTAAATGAATGGATGCGTAGGGTGTCGGCTTTCCAATTTGATCGATACGTAAGAGCGGTGATTGTAGGCTCATTTTCTTTATATACGGTCGTAGAAACACTAGGTGCGATGTGTCGTTGTTAGAGTTGATCTTATGACCGAGGTGGTGTTGTAGCATATAGAGATTTAGTTAAGCTTGTGGTTAAGCTAGTGCGTTCGAGTATAAGCCTTGAGATAGGTGGGTACCGTGAATGAGTATATGGTAGGGTACCATTTGGGTTACTACCTTTCGACTTGTGTGTGTAGGATGAAGTGTGATTAGCGATCCTAGGTTGGTGGCACCGATCGTATTCGAATTTCGGGGATGAAATTTCGTTATAAGGGGGGAGAATGAAATACCCCGCACTTTTATGGATATTTAAATTACATGAATGTGTGTAATTTGGTAATATGAGGAATTACTGTGAATAATACTTTTAGGATGTTTATAAGTGTTAGACGATTTCCGATGTGTGTTACATTTACTTTTGGGACTAAGTCAATGAGTTGGATTATTTTAATTTCATGTCGCAATTGGGTAAAGCGACAAAGGATAATATTTTATTTGGAAAACACACGTATTAAGATGTGTTGGGTTTAATTATCAAATTTTAGTTAAGTGACTCGTATAGAGATTTCGAGTGCACGGTTGGTTTCGGGATGGCCAAGATAGTCAGAATAGAGTATCCAGGGGTAGTATTTAGGTTCTGGGGATTTTTGGACTAGTAGAGACTCGCAATTGAGTAAACGAGTCATTTTTGGGTTTATAAGGGATAAAACCTTATTCTCTCTTATAAAGGAATGAGAGAGAGATAAAGAGAATAAATAAAAGAGATAAAATAATAAAGGAAGGAAAAGAGGAAGAAGAAAGGGGATTCCAGGCCAACTCCGCGGGATTCAACTCAAGGTCGTCGGATTTTATCCACGAGGTAAGTGTTTACTTACTTTATTCTTTTGAGCATATATCTCATATTATAGTTGGTAATAACAAACTATAAATATTTTTGGGTTGGGTTTTCGTGAATCAAAACGGGTGTTTTGGAAGTTAAACGGATAAAACTCGGATAATATGCGATTTGAGAAACGTAGGAATTTATTTGAAATCGATTGTTGGGTATGGGTTGTAGGATGATTAAAACCCTTTTTATACGTGAATATATTGTTGGTTGAGGTCATATGAATATAGTAGAGGAGATAAAAAAACTTCGGGGCATGTTAATGGCCGAAACAGAGTCTCGGAGAAGAAGCCGATCTGATTAATCGATCGATCGACGGCTAGGGGTCGATCGATCAACTCTACAGAAATTTTGACAGTTTTGGTTTGTTTATTTTAAATGGGATAAATTCCTAAATTAATTATTTCTAGCTTATTTATTTGAGGAAATAAATATCGAACAAGGGAAATTCATACCTAGCCATTTAAGGGAATTAATTGGGACTAGGAGGGTGCAAAATTGTGTGGCACTCAATGTGTAGTTTTGAGGAAAATAAATTATGGAGTTAGACATTTGGGGTTCCCAAAAATAGTGTGAGGACTTCTAAATAATTATTTAAGTGAGATTTATACCTTGGGTTAGTTGAAAGTAAAATCCAAGGCTAACTAATTTAGGGGTGTTTGAGACGCATAACACTCGGGGTAGTATTTCGGCGGGAGATTATATATATATTATGCGTGTCGAAAATATATTTATATACTGCCTATATGTTTGAGTAAATACTAGGATGTGTGTAGGATGGAATTTAGGATTGGGGCTAGAGATTCTTGAGCGGCTATCCGATGTCGGTTGACGACTATTATTATAGGTGATGCGATACCTATGGAACCAAATAAGTCGATAGTGTACTTATTTGATTATTACGAACTGATATATTTGGGATTATATATATAAATCCTTAAAAGTGATCAATGTGCGAGTTATATATTAAGTAAGAGAATACTTATAAGTTTAGTATTGTAAGTGTGCGAATACTTAGATACTATTACGAATGGGAACATTCGGGGTTATTGGCTATCGCTATAAGAGTTTGGCAATTATATATATATATATATATATATATATATATATATACGGAAGTTGTTAAAGTATATATGAGATGATATAGAAATAAATATATCTGTGTGTGATTGGTATATTTGTATCTTAGAGGCTGGTTCCACAGGCTTCCCCAGGCATAGGATTGGACAACCAGATTATATATATTTTCTCTAGTGCGATCCAGGGAGGTTGCGTAATGTGGGTGAATCCCCTGGCTTGAGGAGCAGGGAGAGTATATCCACAGGTCATATCGTCCCACGTACGAGTGCGATGTATATATTCCACTCTCAGGAGGGAACATGACCACCTCCACCATTGTGTATTCTTACCATGCCCATGAGTGAGTTTGGCTTGGTACCATGGTTGATTGAGTAAACCCAGATGTGGATAGGCACTACGAGACTGCATCCTCGAGTTATAGCTCGGTGGGATGGTTATTATACCTATTGTTGTGATAGGTATAATTATACTTGTTGCATATAGTATATTTCTTGTATATGAATATGAGATATCATATAAAGTAAACTTGTATAAGTGAAAATAATGATAAGGTGTTATTCCCCTTCCGGTTGATTTATATCTGGAATTTATATGAATATGAATCATAGGTTCTAGTGAGAACTATATATATATATATATATATATATATATGCGTTATGTGATGAGGGCCTAATGAATCTCAACGATCAACATTGTCATGTAGTAGTGTATCGGAGGGGTTCCTTGTTTGGATTTCGCTTCGCAAGACATCCCACGCACGAGACGTACCGCAATGTTGGGAATGGGGAGAATTTTAGTCCTTGGTACTTGGGTTTATGAGGACTTTTAGAAGATGGGTGAAGCATATTAGTTAGGCGGGGTAGCTTAACTAGGTTATTTAAAAAGGTATGTGTTAGGTGTGCACTATTAGAATAGGGGTGAGGTTTATCTCATGGGAGTGTGATACAAATTTAAATATGAGAGATTTCATATTTTAAAATATGGCATTTAAGCACTTGCTAAAATATTTTCAAAACTCGGGCTCTAGCATGTTTCTCAATTTTCCCTCTCTTGCTATATATGTATATATATATTAGGTGTCCAGACACAGGGACGCCTGGATTATGATTCTTTCGAGTCAGATGTTCGCTGCCGCAGCTGTGGATGCATACAGGTTTATTTTAGATGCTTTTATTCTTGTGATCTAGATAGGAAGTATTGTAGTAACATTCGTGCCGATAGGCTAATTGTATGATTTATTCTTTTATTGCCTTTTCGTGCGGCATTCGATTTGGTTGTATTATGTTAAACCGAGTGTTTGGTTATTTTATTTCATTTCAGTTTTTGTATATATAAACTGTGTGAATGTTTTACGTGGTTGGTTTGGATAAAAAAGATTCGTTAAATAAAATTTTGACGCCAGCCTAATAGGTTATTAGTAATTAAATTGGTTTTCGACAATGATGCTGAGAATGAACCATATGAGACTCTTGTTTTAATTTGGTATATGATTGATCACCCGATATTTTATTAGGCGGGGTGTCATAGCAAGTGGTCTGATTAAAACAGAAAATAATCACTTATCAACTGTATAATTTATCAAAGAACTGAATTAAAAGACATTTGCACTTAATTCGTGTGGCCATAACATACAAGTAATATAAAGTTAAAATTATAATATATAATTTTACAACAAAATCAATCACACATAGAATTTTACCTACGTGTCCTATTATGTACAATTCGCAACTTTGTACAATAGTCAACACCTATTGTTATTTCATGGATTTAGTCTTAAAAACAATGAATACATGGATGCGTGTGTGATATATGCTCAATGGCGGATATATAACTTACATAAACATGCATATAGATAATTTGTATAGTTATTATAATAAAATGAATAGAGTAATAGGATGATAAAATGTGCTTGATTACCAAAATAAAATTCATTCACATTGGACTTAAACTAAGAACAGTTATGAGTTTCATTCATAGATGTATATTTATAATATATAATAGTATAAGTATGCATGGTATATGTGATAGACAATTTAAAGTTGCAAATATATAATTAATATATAAAACTAGTAAATATAAACAATATATATTATCTACTATATATAAACACATAATATATAAAATAACAGTAATAGTTATTGTTATAAAAGATATATAAGTAGTTACATAAATAAAAGAAATCAAGTGTAATATACTTGCTATAAGAGAGTATGATATAAATGACATAACATGTATTATACACAATGTTTATAATAAAGTTTTGTAAATTAGAGTGTGCGAGTATATATATATCACGTAAAAGAAAATATAATATATTAAAAAATATTTATATAATTACTTAATAAAATTTGTTTGGAATCATCAAAATCAAGATATTATATTGAACTAAAATGTACGTAATCACAATTAAGCTAATTAAATATTAATTAAAATGGCTAATTACATTTTCGTTTATCAATCTTCCCCTTTTTTATGATGACAAACAATGATTCACATTAATCCATGAAATAAATAAATTAGGCACAATTAGTGAATTATAAATATTTCTCCCCTTTTGACATTATCAAAAAGATATTTTATATAAAACGAGTTTCAAGGGTAAAAACGGAATCTCCCCCTATCAAAAATAATTCATCCATGGGATATAACGATAAATCGCAAGGGGCATAAGATTTTCAATATGCACATGTGTCCTCCTAAATTTTTCATTGCATGTATTTGAATTTTCGATAGACATGAATATCATCAAATAACATACAAGTCACCAAAATGATAAAATCAATAAATTCAAGCGCATAAATTATAGATGATAAAAGATACCAATTGTTCTAGGTCGCACATTTTTTACACATAACTAGAAATCATAACTCAATGTTCTCAAATATTTTGGGATATGGCACATAATATGAGATATATAAGAGATATATCAATTAACACAATTAACTCTCTCAATAATATTGTTGTATAAATCATCATGATATAATAAAATTTTAAGCGCACAACATGAAACATTTCATAACTCGATGTGTTCAAATAATTTGAGTTAAGCGCGTAACATGAGTTATAAGATAGCGTCATATATATGGCGATAAGAATTTTTTCTTTTGTTCATGCTTTGCCATTTTCGAGATACGATCATACATTTTTTTAATTAATCAATCATATTGCAACATCAATATTAATGCATCAAAGTTCATGATCAAGCATTTTTCAAATAAATAATTTTCAATAACCATTTTATCTCCCCCTAAGAGTTACCAATGAAGGCATATATGCATATAATAAAAATTATACATCTTTTTTCTTCATTAAAATCGTTTTCAACAAGTCTAAAAAAAATATATTCACAAATCATAACAATTTCAATTAACCATACGACAATATGTGTTATGCTTTATTTTTCTAAAATGACAAAATTTGAAATATTGTGTATGTCTACCACAATATGTGCATAAAGAGTTAGGATGACTAGATGCGGCTTCATTCATAAATAAATTAGAATAAGTCTTTTTCTCATTTTCTTCATCATATCCTATACCATTATTATTAAACTGAATTCTTCTACTTTCCACAATCTTATAAAAATATTCATTTCCTTCAGTAAAAGTATCTAAAGATTTCTTTAAATAATCAATCTCCCTTTTTAACTCACTATTTTCACATGCAAGATGGGTAGTGACAATAACAGATTTTTCCTTTTTTAAAGTTTTAATTTCATTTTTCAAAGATTCATTTTTCTAATTTCAAATTATCAAAAGCATTTTACATAGAATCATTTTTAGTTGAAAGTAATGAATGAGGTTTTTTAAGACCAGTATACTTATTTTTAAGTTCATCAGAACTATCACATAATTCATCAAATACATTTTGCAATTGCTTATAATCATCAACAATATCATCATCACTATCACTAAAGTTGGTATTAGATTGTACCTCCTCCTTATTATTTGCCATGAGATAAGTAGCATTGGTATCCTCACTACTCGATTCATCAATATTAACATATAGGCAGTAAATGAATTCTTCCTTTAAAATAAAGCTTGAAATACAAGGTTGACTATATGTCTATTTTCTCTTCACCAAATAAAATAATGAATGGCTACAAGAGAGCAAACATTTGAGCATACAAATAATAAAGATGTAAAGTGCAACATTTAAAATAAATATAGAAAAGTTTGCCATGATCTTTAACTCTATGATTGTTAAATCAAAAAAATAAGAAGAAAAACACTTGCTCTGATACCAATTGTTACCCAGATTATACTCAAGAGGGGGAGTGAATTGAGTATATACAAATTTTTTAACTCAAATTAATATTTCAGAAAAATATTTAATTTATAATACGTTAACAATTTTCAAATTAATAAATCTTTAAAGATTAAGTCCAAGAATATCAAATAAATGCAAGCAATAGATTTAGACAAGTTAAAATGCAGATTTTAACACTCCACAGATATTAAATTAATTTTCGTATTTAATATAAATTAATATTCTGAATCAATTAATTAATTCAAAAATAATTATTTTAACCTTAAAATAAATTTACCAATTTTCAGAATTAATATATTTGCAAATTTAAGTGCTGAAAAAAAACAGGCGCAAATAAATAAGAAAGTAAAGCGCACAAAATAAATGACACCGAATTTAACGTGGTTCGGCCAAAACCTGGCCTACGTCCACCCACATAGAGCTTTTGACTCCCTTGCACTTTAGTATCCTTGATCCACTTGACGGTAGGATCAAACCACCAGTACAACCGTTTGCAAGCTGAAACCGAGCTTCAAACACCGTGGTCCAATTTGCGGGTAGGAACCAATCACCGGTACAACAACCACCGTAGTTAAAATTGAGCTACTGAATACAATCCAAACTTCTAGCAAAGCTTCAAAGATATCTGAATTTTTGGCACAATGTAGAATAATGAAACTCCTTAAAAATAATTTGTAATCTAAGTTTCTTTTTCTTTAATGAGACTTCAACAAATGATGTTGATGTAGCTCAAGTCTTCTTCATCAATGAATGAGTAAAATGTAAAATTAATTGCTCTCTTGAATGATGTAGTAGCTGAGTAATAAATTCAAATGCTCTTCAACAAATTCCTTTTACTCATTGTCTATATCTCATAGTCTAATTCTTTTAGTGTTCGTTGTAGCTCTTTAATACTTAAAATATGTCTTAAAAACTAGTTGTTAGACACAACCCTTGCAAGCATTTAATGCTCCTAATTTTTTGTTGAGATGAAGTAGCTGAAAATAATTTTTAATTTTCCATTTTGGCTTCTCAATAAAATGTAGTCGTTGAGGTATCAAAATGGCATCCTCAAATAGTCTGACTGGAAGTAGTCTTGTAGATATCTTAGAATACTTCTGCAAAATATTAGTAGACCACAATTGAGAGAGATAAAACCAAACTAATAATAAAGATTATAAAATAATCGGACAAATCTTGCATTATGTCCTTAACAGTAAAAGGGTTTGAATAAAATCTCCATTGTCGAGGTCAGAAAGGAGTGTTAACACAATATAACAGAGAGGGCCCATGAATAAGGAGCTGACATAGCTACTCAAGGTAATTTAATGTGTTTACACACTAGGAATCCTTTAAAAGATTTAGTGCATAAAAGAAATCTCTTCAAGGCGGATATGGTGTGGTTGAAAGGACAAAGGCAAGACTTGTAAAAATTACATGTTCGATTTAAAAACAAATGTTCATATATAAGTTTAGTTTTTAAAACGTTCAGATATAAATATGCACGCGATTAAAGGTATATGGAATAGATTTTACAAACAAATAACAATGTGGGTTTATCTTTGAATAAAAGACGCGGGTATTAATGATAAAGGAAAAGGATACCAACTTTGCAGGAAAAACATGAGTGTAAGTCAATCAATCGTAGCACTACACCAAAAATAGGAATCTATTACGGTTTAAAACCGTGCCAAATCAAATCTGGCACGGTTTTGAACTGTGCCAGAATCAGGTGTTCCAAAATGGCCATGTTTTCTAGCACGGTTTAAAAGTGTGCCAGATTTGGCCAAACAGGAACACTTCTGGCACACTTTTAAATCATGCCAGAATTTGATATTTCTGGCACACTTTTGGCACACTTTTGAACAGTGCCAGATTGAGTACATTTTGGTACACTTTTGGCACAGTTGAAAACCGTGCCAAATTTTGATACACTTTTAGCACGGTTTTGAACTGTGCCAAAATTTTGGATCAAAGAAAAAAAATTAATTATAAATAATATTACCCAAAAAAATCAGCAACATATCCACTATTTTTCATACTTGTTTTAGAATTACAAAAATTCAATAAGCCCACAAAAATACTCCGCAACAACATTAACACACATCCAGACAACAAGCTGGCAAAAAATTATTAGCTCAAATTGTATTAATAGAAAATTCATGTCAATACATATGAAATTTATCTCAATACATGAGTAAATTCATCTCAATACATGATGAAACAACACTCCATAAACAATTACTATGATCGTCTAATTCATAAACAATTACGTAGTCAAACACACATGGGACTGTAACAATAAACTCGCATATAGAATTCAAGATAGAATACTATGTGATGAACAATCTTTTATGGGACCATCTTCAGTTTAAAAATCTCCCAAATTAGACGGATGTTTCCAAGAGTGCGAAGCTTGATCACTCTTTCCTTCTTGCTCGGGGGCACTCAACTGCCTTATTTCTTCCCTTATTTTTTTGGTGCCTTCAAATGCCTCCTGGAAGTTATTCAAGAGGACCCGCTTAAACGTGATCTCTTTACCATCAGGCTCATCAGTTGTGATCCCAGATTTGCTTCTTGTTGCCTAGAGTCAAATTGACCATCACCATCCCTATTATCCCAAATATTGTCCAGGATTTTGCATCCACAACAATAGTAAATTATACATAAATAAAGTCATCTTGAGCGGGGGTCGTGTTTCAAAAGCGGTAGATTGATGTGATACGTTTCAAAAATTCATGAGACATCAAGAACATCAAATATTAAAACAGAGCATAAAAAGTTTATGAATAAAAAAATCATGTAAAAAAACAGAGCATTAAAAGTTTATGAATAAAAAGTTTATGAACAATAGTTGCTTTTGACAGTTATTTTCAATCAACAAACATTTTGATAGTTGTTTTTATCAACAATCGTCATTTTTATCAACAATAAGCATACTAACATTGATTATCAACAATAACCATTTACAGCAACAATAGTCATTTTGGCAGTTAATGGACTGTTTTGATACATTCACAAAGACAATACACATTTTAAATAGCAACAATAATCATTTTAAGCAACAGTAGTCATTTTGATAGTTAATGGATGGTTTTGCTACATTGGTAACAATAATAGTCATTTTCAGCAGCAACGATAGTCATTTTCAGCAGCTACAGTCATTTTAAGCTGCAACGATAGTCAATGGACACTACTTTTATGTATATATTATTTTGCTACATTGATTTGATGACATTTAAAAACATTCCTATGCTATTATCATAAATGAATAAACATTATAATAGTAATAAACTCTAAAGTAAAATGTCCTTAATCAAATATATAATATGTTACTTGTGATGCCTCGTACATAAGTAAAATAATATCCAACCTTGTTTATGGGCTGCATGTTGTAGTGGTTATTATACTGGTTCATTACTGTTGAATTCCACTGTCGTCCAGCAGTTAGGATATATGTCTTTCAACCAGGAGACCCAGGTTCGATTCTCGGCAATGGAACATTTATTTTAAAACACAATTTGGGTTTTTTGATTACACAATTGGATATTAGTTTCTTCACATACTTCCATCAAAGTCATATACCTGTGTTCTGATCTTCTTCATCCAGATCAATTATTGGGGTGTTTTGTTGAATATCATCCATTTTAAACCTACAATCAAAGATAATAATAACAATCTTAATATTTTGCAGCAACTTAAAGATAAAAGTGATAAAAAAAGAGGGTCAAAATGACATGAACCATAAAAAAACAGAATAAAAAAAATACATGAATCATAAAAAATTACAAGCATGGAAATAACATAAAAATCACATGATAATGATATAAAAGTCCTTATATTCGGAGAAAGAAAAAAAGAGTTCAAATACCTGATGGTACTTATGTTGTTGAAGATGATGTTTTTAAGGTGAATGATCTTTTGATGGTGTGTATAATATAATGTGTAATATAAAGGACTGCAATCTCACAAAGATAAATATCAGATGCCCCATTGTCTCTCCAATATCTCGGTCAGCTTTGACAAGCGATGCAGCCTGCTGAGACACATTACTAATCTACTTCTCAAACCCCATCAACTCGTCCTTCTTCTCCAAAAAGTCCTTATCCTCCTCCCCAACGACTTGCCTCGCCCCACCCTAATCATTGGTGACTGACAGCCTCAACTCCTTAAACATCCTCAATAAATATCTACCACCTTTGATCGGTTACAACACCTCGCTTGGATCCACCCCCTCCCCCTCCCCAAACAACTGCCACAATAAGTTGGGCACCCGATCAAACATTCTGTAGGCCACGTCCATGGTACTCGCCAACGATAACATCCCCTGCACCTGTAGAAACACACTCAGCTCCTCACTCCTCATGATCACCTCTGCTACACAAACTCATTCTTCTGCATGTCCTGACTCTCCACCACACTCTAATTTGGCCTAATCGGAATAAAATATCCTCTACAAGTCTCCGCCAACCTATCTGACAGAGTGACAACATCTTTAAATATCCATCTGACAGAAAATTCAGATCCGGTGTATTCGGGTAAATTTGTCCACATGGTGATTAGGTAAGTGACATAAGTGTTGCCTCCGGGGACTAGTTATTTGGAGAGGTCTCGTTTCTTATTTCGATCTCAGACATAGATTTTAATGTATTCAGAATTTGAGGAGGAGGTGGTGGAGGTGGAGTGGTCTTGTTCCTTGTTTGGATCTGAGACAAAATTATTTTAAGGTCCATCATTCTTAACAAGTATATAAGTTGCAATATCAATATCAAGCTGTCATTAAAGCAAAAAAAAAGTTAGTGTTATAATGTAGGTATATTCAAGAAACCATCATTGTTTAAGGCAGACACCTCTGACGAGAGAATAGTGAACAAATTGGCAAACTATGGCATTCAAATAATAAGCCTACTGAGCATGTTCGGCTCTCAAATCCACTCAATCAAGATAAAATCAACATCTAAGTTGTCATATGTCAATCTAGCTTATAATCCTTTAAGAAACTTGAAAATTATTCACTTCAAATCCTTAAATCTAAATCTATCTTATAATCCTTTTAGAAACTTGAAATTTATACATTTTAAATACTTGAATCTAAATACAGCTTTATTGTCATCGCTTTGACTAGTTTGAGGATTTGAGAACTCTATTTTGGCAAGATATCGTACTACGAACAAGGATTTACTCGATAAGATCAAACTATACAGTATTTCATATACATTAATGAAATATATTCCTCACCTAATGGAGAAAAATCTAATATCAAATCAAGCATATGAAAAGTGCTAGCAAAGTGTTTCAGTAGGTCTATAAAAATGGTGTAAATATTGTAATGCGTAAAAAGAAATATCGTAATGGAAACAATGGTTGAAAAATTATTGATTAGGGCTTCATAACAAAATCAAAACGTCTAAATCAACTCAAACCAATTCTAAGGGTGATGAATTTGCAAAGTGAACTAAAGTTCTACTACCTATAATTGTTATTGTAAGGCATTCATATAGGATTAATCATCAATTACAAAGAACTATAAGCGAACATGGTGAGAATTTTTTAAGAATGTCATACATAATAGAGTATTTCACTTAAGTTAATATATGTCATACAAAGTCACAAACCTCGATGCCCACTGCCCCACTACAACAACACTAAGGCATTCATATAGGATTATTCATCAATTACAAAGAACTATAAGCGAACATGGTGAGAATTTTTTAAGGATCTCATACATAGTGGATAATTTCACTTAAGTTCATATGTCATACATAGTCACAAACCTCGGTACCCACTACAACAACACTAGGGCCAAATGTGTGAAGTTGTCCAAAACTAAACTATAAGGATATGCCCTTGTTTCGTTGGGGGAACTTGTTTGGGAATGCAAGGAGAGAGGAGAAGCACCACTTAAAATCTTTGTAGCAAGTTTGTAATGCCTAATCATTTCGTTGAATACCGTGTTTGTAATGGCTAACAATTTTCTATTGATAGAGAATCTTTCACTTGAGAGAATTTTTTTTTTTCATATTCTTCTTCAGCTATGTTTAGTGTTTACGTCAATATCCAATTAGTGAAATTATGAGTACTGTAAAATTGGAACATCAGGCATCCATCACAGTTGTTCGTCTATTGGTGTGACATTAGTATAGTACTACTAATATTGTCAATGCTATCAAATGAAATGGCATAATGAAATGGAAGGTCACATCCGATATCAAATAGTTTTTAACATTTAAATCAAACTCCAATAGATAGTCATCACTACATGATATATTACAACTTCATAGTTACATTGTAGCATTATAAGAAAATTTACAAAACTCACCTCCAATACGTTAGGTATTTGTCCCATTTACTATTTTGAGTTTCCTCACTTAGAATCGTGCCCAAGCTAATGAAAATTGTGAATGAAAGAAAGTCAAACCAAGAAAACACGGTGCACCTAACAAATAATGAGAAATTTTACTTTATACACAAATAACTAATATAAACCATAAATTTAAATGATTACTCTAAAACCTTTTGACATATGGACATAGAAAAATAAGAATATACAAAACTAAATTTTGGATTATTGAACCTGAAAATAGTTGAAAACAAAAGGAAGATACTTATGAGGGGTACCTGTATAATGCCCTGCAAAGTGAAGAGGAAAATGAATATTCAAAGTAATTATCAATCGCCAAAAGTATAGTAAAATCAATTGTTACACCTATAATCTCAAACTTGCATTGATTGAAAAAAGGTGCAAAGGATCTCACAACCACTCAAGAATTAAATCAAGATGCACAAATGACTTGCTTTATTGTTGAATGAAAGTGATATAAACTGAAATGATAAGAACCAATACAAACTAACTAAAACTAAACCATGTAATGAAATAAAGTGATCCAAATATAGTTGTATATAACAACGCCAATCATTTCCCCTGTTTGATTGAAGGTTTCACGAAACCTCAAATTTTGTAATTGACACTAATACTGCGAAAAATATATACATTTTGATAATATAATAATCCACAGTTGCTCCAAATATCATATATGAGTTAACAAATTTTTATTAATTATTTGTGCATAAACTTACAAAATTTCACATTTAGAAAAATGCTAGAACTCCATATATAAATCCAAGAAAATTCTCTCTCAAAGTATTCCATTCAAACATAATAAACTTAAATGACTATCTGTTGAGATATACATGTTGCCAACGACACGCACTCAAACCCCATTGTAATCGTCACTATCTTTTTTTCGGTGGAACCAAACTTACACAATTTCACATTTAGAAAAATGCCTGAACTCATATATAAATCCAACAAAATTCACTCTCAAAGTATTTCGTTCAAACTAAAAATAAGTCGCCAAATACTTGATTTTGAGAGACAAATAATTCTTATAGGTTTGATTTTTTACTACATCATTTAAGCAACAATTTTTAATTAAAATTTATATACCTCGTGCGGCATTATCTTCCACTTTTCATCAACTCTAATACAAGTAAAAAAAATGATCTATTAATTATAAGCACAATTAAACAATTAAATCCCCAAGAACATATTGTGATATTCAATCATAGAGGAATTAAACCGAAATGGATCTGTCACAAATTTTGGTTCAACACCAGGTTGAAACACTACATCAGAATCTCCACACAACTTGAATATTAATCTGAAATTCAACTCATATTCAACAAAACTATGCAATCTGAATCAATATCAAATACCAAATCATACAAAATTTAGAAACCCATATGAATGACAATTTTTCTGCAAAGAAAATAAGAGATTGCCCTATAAAAATGGGGAAAGAACTAGATTAATAAACCCTAAGATAATTAAAGAAAATAATAATTTAATTCTAATGTATAATAGAGATTGAACTAGATTATAAACCCTACGAAGAAAATGAGTAATCTTACCAGTTACAAATTATTTGTTTCTCCAAATAAACGTAGTGACTTTATTTCTTCAACAACCCTAATCAAGAAGGAAGGTTGACTGTGGAGTCTATTGGGTTTGAAGAAGGGCTATGATGAGTTTGAAAAATGGTGACAACAGTGAAATTTGAAGAGCGACGGCGAGTGAGTTTGAAGAGCGGCGACAGTCATTTTTTAGGGCGATGGTCATTTGAGAACTTAGGGAGGAAGAGAGGTGGACCAATTTTGCTTAGGGCTGGGTGGAGAAAGAGGTACGTACGGGGGAAATGAAAAACCTTTCGATGGACTAGTGGCGGGAGATGAAAAAATTGGAAGGACATTATTTTTTTAGATTATTTATATTTTATTTAGGTGTACTCAATTTTGGCACACTTTTAAACAGTGCCAAAATTTGGCACGGTTTTAAACTGTGCCAAATTGTCATTAAACCATGCCAGAATTTGGCACGATTTTAAAGTGTGCCAGATTTTTAATATCAATGTGTGCCAAATTGTTGTTTTTTGTATAGGCTAGATGGAGACTTGTCAGTAGAAGAAAGTGGTTTCTCCTCTTTACTTAGCGCCATGTGTATATATATATGACGAAAATCGTCACAAACGTATAATAAATTCTTTGAATGTAGACTCATGGGATCCAATGTTGACGGACACACGAGGTCTGATTAAAATAGGCAATAATCACTTATAAACTATATAATTTATCAAAGAACCCTCAATTCGCGTGGACATAACATACAAGTAATATAAAGTTAAAATTATAATATATAATTTTACAACAAAAGTAAGCAATCGCACATAGAATTTTACCTACATGTCCTATTTTGTACAATTCATAACTTTGTACAATAGTCAACACCTATTGTCATTTCATGGGTTTAGTCTTAAAAATAATGAATACATGGATGCACGTGTGATATATGCTCAATGGCAGATAGATAACTTACATATACATGCATATAAATAATTTGTATAGTTATTATAATAAAATGAATAGAGTAATAGGATGATAAAAGGTGCTTGATTACCCAAAAAAAATTCATTCACATTGGACTTAAACTAAGAACAGTTATGAGTTTCATTCATAGATGTATCTTTATAATATATAATAGTATAAGTATGCATGGTATATGTGATAGACAATTTAAAGTTGCAAATATATAATTAATATACAGAAATAGTAAATATAACAATATATATTATCCACTATATATAAACACATAATATATAAAATAACAGTAATAGTTATAAAAGATATATAAGTAGTTAAATAAATAAAAGAAATCAAGTGTAACATACTTGCTATAAGAGAGTACAATATAAATGACATAACATGTATTGTATACAATATTAATATATAGAAAAACAAAACTTTTATAATAAAGTTATGTAAATTATAGTGTGCGGGTATATATGTAAATGTGCAAATGACAAGCATGAGTCAATATTATGAATGATAAAAAAAAATACAATACATACAAATAAAACAAAATAATATATTTCTCACATAAAAGAAAATATAATATATTAAAAAATATTTATATAATTACTTGATAAAAATTTATTTGGAATCATCAAAATCAAGATATTAGATTGAACTAAAATGTACATAATCACAACTAAGATAATTAAATATTAATTAAAAGGGATAATTACATATTCGTTTAACATCTATGACTAGCCTTGAAGTGAATTCTAACACCATTTCTTATTCGACGATAGTTGCATTATTCGAGGTTATGGTTTTGGGGATATACAATATCTTGCAAGATATCAACTAATACGTTTTGCGTGACTGGCTTCAAAGCCTTATCTCTTACCCACTTAGTAAAGTAATCGATTGAAACTAAAATAAATCGGTATAGCTTCGAAGATGTGGGATCAATTTTTCAAATTTCATCAATTTTTCATCCTCTAAATTGCCAAGGCTTGACCACATATTGCAGGTCAGCTGCACACATATGTTTTAGAGCATCTTGTTGACTCTTTTAGCATCCTCTTATAAATTTAATACAATATTTCTAAATAAATGTCCAATAAAATCCATGCCCCCTTAATATCCTTTTCATCTTTGGATCAGTCGGATGAGCTATATAAAGGACCAAATGGACTTATGGTATGGTTCTTAATCTTTCATCATTACTTAGGCATTATAGGATTATTCCATCAACACCCATTTTGAATAATTTTCGAGCATATATAATATAATTGGTTGCTTTCAACCTGACAGCCCTATCAGTCCTGATCTTTGGATTATTTAAACATTCCATTATTGGTTTTCTCCAATCTTCCTGAGCATCAATGTTTCCAATTTCCACCATTGACCATATGTTATGTTGAAGAGGAAAAAAACATAATTAAGACTAAATTTAGATTGACATTAAAGTCTCTATCAAGTTTAAAACTCGATGCCTTTTGAGCCATTTAATTGACTTCTTAATTGAAAGACCCGGGTATATAATTCAATATGACTTCATCGAATTTAAATAATAAATTTAATGCCATTTGGTTGTATAGATTTATACTATCATAAACACATTTGTATTCGCGAGTTAACTATATTATAACTAACTAGGAATCACCAAAGACTTATATAACTGAATCTTTACAACTTCAAAGAATTTTCAGGCCCATTAGCAAAGACCTATATTCTACTTGATCGTTAGAATACCCATTTTCTTCCAACCTGTAACCATGTTTTATTTTAACGTGTTAAGGGGATTTAATAACTACCCCAACATCTGACGTAATTTCAGTCTTCAAACCATCAAACCATAGTTTCCAAGGACATAGAGACACATAACTTATCTCATATTACTCATCTTGTTATTTTTCACACAGATGATCTACTAGAAAACTAATTAACGACTGACCTTTTAATATCTTTTGAGGCACATAATACAAACAAAATTCAAATAAAGCTAACACCCATTTTTTAAAATAGACCTTGTTAGATGTATTTAATTAAATCAAACTTTGAGATAACAAAAACTTCATTCGATAACAGATAGTACCATAATTTCATAGAAGCAAAGTACGAAGTTAAACATAGTTTTACCATTGCATAATAATAAGGGGCATATACCAAATAGTCCCTCAAACTTTTTTTAATACACGTTTAGTCCAACCCTTTTTATTTTGTACCAAAAAATCCTTCACTACGCCAAAAAGGCTTTACCATGCCGCTGACGCGGACCTTTAAAGATAAGAGAATAGTCGAGAAGGCTTTACCATGCCGTTAGCGCGGACCTTTATAGATAAGAGAATAAGAGACTTTTTGGCACAAAATAAAAAACTTGAACTAAATGTGTATTAAAAAATGTTCGAGAAACTTTTTGGTATTTCATCCTAATAAAATATCTCGTTCCTTATGATCTGCACAATCTTGAGCAAATAAAACTCCAATTTTGTTATTTTCGGATCTCAGACTGTATAAGAGAAAATACTATAGTTTATTTTCAGATCTGATTTTGTTATTTCACCTCCTTAAAGCTTCATTTGAGAAACAATAAGGTGGCTTGTATAGAGTTGACTAAGAAACACTGTTGAAACACGGTTGTACAGACTTGAGCAACTCCACATTGGTGATAATTTGTTTGTCTGTATGCTTATACTGTTCAATATTTCGGTGTCATTTTCTTATTGATATTTTGATTCTGTTTTGGATAGTTGATAAATCTTTTTGCATGCACTGATTAGTTTAAATGTTATCATGGGTTTTATGCACAGATGCCAGACGACCTTTACAGTTGCACTTTAAGAAGGAATGTCGCGCATATAAACTCCATGTTGTAATTTTTCATAAGGCTCTGCTAAGTTCTTAACTTATTGAAAATTGTGTGTAAATCATTCCTCTATTTTATTTTGCTAAACCTTGTATTTCTTGCCTATTTTAATATTGCTGAAAGAACTTCAAAATTTGCAGATGACGGTGCTTAACGCTGAGTTATGGAATGAAAAAGAAAGTGGCTTCACATTATCCCCTCATCTCATGACTAACTGAGCATCAGTCTCATCATCCTTAACATTGTTTGCAACTTTAGGGAGAATAATATCTGGTTTTTAAAAGTTTTTTTTTTAATGTTGTTTTATAAAAAAAACTTGTTTTTAATTAAAAGCAGTGTTGTTTTTAATTAAAAAAAAATGTACTTTTTTTTATGGATATGGACCAAATAGTATCGAGACCGAACACAGACCATTTGAAATCCAAACAGGACCGAGACCAATTTTTTCAGTCCGATCTCGATCAATAATTTTCTAGGATCGATTTATGCGGTCCGGTCCCAAAAATACCTCAAAATCGGACCGGATCGGATCGAGAACACCCCCTACACGCAGCTTTTAAATAAAAGCGGCCAATCAGCCCTCAAAAAACAAGAGGTAAAATTAGGGCAAAAACAAGAGAGAAAGAGAGACGACCAAGCTTTCTTTTTTCTCCGGTGAAATTAGGGCTTCTATGCTTAAATAAAGAGGTATGGGCTATGGAGAAAAGCAGAGAAAGTTTGGTGTGGATTCTTACATCAGGAATGGCTTTTTTATAGCTGAATTTTTTCCCCTTTTAGAAACCCGTGACTTTGTTTTGCCCCCTCTCAAATCAGCTACAAAAGGTTAGTATGTTGAGTAGCTCAGCACCATGGATTGCTCGATAAATATATTTTATGCCACGTAGGAAGACACTTGTCTTCATACAATTGGTCCACGTCTGCTGACTAATTTTAGTATCAACAGAAGCCCCCAATGTTTCACAGTTGAGGTTGGATATGAGAGCGTGGAACATTATGCCCAGAAGTTGCTCGGGAATGTTTACCCAGTCGACACTTGTGACATTTAATGATTTTGAGCGTGAAATGGCAAACTCGTATATATTTTGAATCCTCGATAGACGCTTGGGTATTTGTGTCTTTTTCATCATTTAGTCGCTGGAAACGCAATCGTCGCCCCTAGTGATCATTACTTTTTTCGTTTCCTGAGGCAATGTATTTAAAGGCGATAGAATCAAGTCGTCTTCTACCTTTTGCCTTTTAGATTTTCGAACTCTTTGTCTTCTCACTTTTTCTTCTTACGATTGTTCCTTCTGTTATCCGCCTTAGCTGAATCGTTGAGTTTCTGTAAGAATTTCTTCTTCCTTCTTTCTTTGCTTTATCCACCATGGTTTACCTTATCGAATCATTCGATAAGTTTATGGATGATTTTGCGATTCCTTCTTGGGTTATTCTGGAAGAACCTCCTTGCCCTTATGATTTATTTTCTCTAACTGAGGGACATTGATTTCCTTCCATTTTTGTAGCTGAATGTGGTTTTTCTTTCCCGCCTAACCCCTTGTGTTTGGAATTTTGCCAATATTTTGATATTGTTCCTGCAAGAGTAGTTCCAAACACATGGAGGGTAGTTAATGGTGTACATAGGTTGAATCAAATTCATGGAACTCATTTAGGGATTCTTGAAATTATATATTGTTATAAATGGGTTACTAGCGATACCACCTTTTATTTAAAAACTAGGTATTCTAACAAAACTTTAGTGGTCAATCTCCCTGATGCCAATAGGGATTATTTTGAATATGGGTTTATGATGAAAAGCTGGCAATACCCCCCCCCCCCCCCCCCCCCCGTTAAAAGGGAAAGATGTGTACCAAGGTCTCAGATGTCTACTTTATGGCAATGGGATAGGTTGTTTTTAGTTTTTCAATTTAGCTCTGTTTTTGTTTGATGAAATGCGTCGCTGACACTTATTTTTTATTTGTTGCAGTTGACAATAAAAGGAAATTCCCAAAAGCGAGTGACGTTAATATAAAAGATTTGAAATTTATCTAGGGATTGCATTAAGCAATATTTAGGGAACACGTGAGGTCCGCTACCTATCTGCTGCAATACAAGAACACCACCTCTTCTTGTATTTATCATCCTCTTGTTCCTCCCTTGGTGATTGACCTCGAGCAAGCCCCAGCATCTTCTTCATTTGTTGAAGAATCTTCTTCTGATTTGGGTACTTCTATTGCTGACCTGATGATGAAGAAGAGAAAAGTGCCTGACCTCTTTGCCAAGTCTTCTCCTGGTACTGAAGGGGAGAAAAGAAGTAAAGACGACGCTCCAGCGGAAGGAACTAAGAAAAATGATGTTCCTCCTGCCAAAGATATTAGCAAGAAGCACATTGTTGCCCCTAAAGAGGTAGCACCTTTGATTGAAGGGGTTATCGTCATTCAAGAAGAGACAACACCTTTGATTGAAGCTGCTCCTTTAAGGAGATTGAGAAGGGGTCTTCCTGAAAATCTTATGGATGTTGTTATCCAACCTACTAGGGTTGAGCTTCCTTCTTTAAGGTTTAGTTCTCCAACCACCATTACTCTTAGCTTGGCCGAGCTGCTAAAACTTCAACTCCTCAGGATAAAGTTATCAATCTGGCAGCGCAACACCTTGCATCAGTAAGTGTTATTATATTTGTTCATCTGATTGTTCACTGTCATGTTCATGCTCTGATTTGTGCCCTTCTTCTTCTTACAGTTTTTAGTTTACTTTGATAATATCGTGGAGAAGGATGAAGCTATCAAAGCCTCAACCTCATCCAGTGGAGTGGAGGAAGCCCTTGCTTCTTTATCAAAGTCTTTAATGGAATCCTGGTAGAAGTACGAGGAGGATAAGGCTGCCTGGGAAAATAAAATCTAATCTACTGAGATAGCTCGATAATAAGCTGTTGAAGTAGCCAAAGATACTAATACAGCTCGGTAAAAAGCTGATACAGCTCTGTAACAAGCTATAAGTACATCCAAAGAGGTGGAGGAGAAATTAAAAGTCATTGTTTCCAGTAAGTTGGAAGTTGATGGCAAGCTTAAAGAGGTTGAACGACGTAAGAAAGACCTCGAGGAGAAGGTGAAGTCTGCTGAGGAGCTTTTAAGGGAAAAACTTTCCTTAGAGAGGGTGAAGAGAAAGGCTGTTGTGAGGAAGTCCTTTAGCTCTAGCTGGAAAAAATAATGGAATAAAGCTTTAGCTGTTGTCTCTTCCCAAATGGATTATGCGAGTTTGAAGTACTTTAGAGATGGATGGGTTACATCTTTGAAGGAGTTGAATGTTGTTGATGATTCTGAACTGTTTCAGAAACACACTCATGGCCCTCCTCCTACTATTGAAGAAGAAGAAGAAGAAGAAAAAGATGATAAAGTTGGATCTGATGAATCTTCTATGTTGATAGTAGAACAAGCACCTACCTCCATCATCCCTTAATCCTCCGAGCAAGTTCAGCAGCCAACCTCTTCCGAGCAACGCCAATTGCCTTCCGAGCAACCAATTCCTTCCTCCAAATCGGCTGATGATGTTGTAGGGAATAATGAGAAGGTGTACAGTTGTTCGGTTCTTTACTTGTCTATTTTTCTATTTTTCCTCTTCATCTTGTACCTTTTGGTTGTACACTCTTTGCTTTTGATAAATAAAATGGACTTTGTCATTTACTTTTAGCTTTCTCCCTTACCTGTTCAATATAAGTGTATAATTATTGATTTGATTTTACTTTTCCCTGCTAGTTTATTGCCAGGATAGAACTCTTGTCAGATCATGATACAGAGTTGATGAAAAATGTAATGATTACTTCAAAGCTGATCGTACAGACTTCACTGAGGCACAAATAGTTGATATCCTGGGGTTTAATACTTCTGAGCGAGCAATTGATGCATATTAATATTTAAAATGCTTGCTTGATCGGGCTGTGGCCAATAATATAGCTTATTATGAAATGATTGAAGATCTTCAATGAATGATTGAAGAACCTCAATTACAGCACAAAGAAGCCACTGCTCTTTTACATGAGGTTTACGAGAAAAAGTACCAACAGTTGAGTGTTGATCGGGATTATGACAAGTGCATTTCAGCCCATAATAAGAGATAGGGCGTCCTAAAACTTGAGATTAAAGATCACAGAAACATCGCTAAGTTGTTGGAAGAAGAAAATAATGCTTTGAGAGAAGAATTGAGACAACTAAAATCTGTCTCTTCCTCTGGAGCTTTGGTCCCAATCAGTGATGAGGGTTTTTCATTTTTGGAAACTAAAAATGTAGCATTGAGAGAAGAATTGGAGGCTTTGAAAAGAGCCATACCTACATCTTCCTCTCGTGGTAGAGCAAGATCTGGTCGGAGCAGTATTGAAGTGATGAGGACTCAACAAGCCTTAGCAAATCAAGCTGTTCAACTAAAGGCAAAAAAATCAAGCCTTGGTTAAAATGTCCCATAAGATTCAAAGTTTTACTGAGCATCTTTGCAATCAAAGTTCTGCATTGGAGAGTAAAGAGAACTTGGTGAAAAATCTTCATCAGCATGTGGAGAGATTAACTTGTCAATTCCATAAACATCCCAGAGAGTTTTGGACGGGGGGATACAATGAAGCTTTATGCCATCTTGATGCTCGGTTGAAACAATCAAATAATGAGGGATACAAATAAGGATGGTTGATTGCCTTGACTGTGATGAAACTTGAGAAAGGAAATTTCTTATGGGATTGGTATGAGCCTGGATTATTTGATTTGCATGTGCCTCCCTTTAAGCTAGATGTCAGTTGGATTCAAGCCCATTCCATTCCTCAGTGTTTGATCTCCAAGTATCTTGGTGACTACCATCGTCATGAAGATTTTAAGATATCTTGACCTCAATATCTGCTTGACCGACCAAGTTCAAGCAATACCAAGATGCTACAAGATTGGAATTTTATCAACTCTTTCTTTGCTCTAGATGATCCTCCAGCTGGAATGAATCCTGTACCTAAATCTGAAGGAAAGAAACCAATTGACTAGGACATTTGTATTTCATTATTGATCATGTAATGGAGAAAAATTCATTTATTTTATAACTTTCTTTCCTTGGAAATGAATTGTAAGATATTTTTCTTATCATGATATATTTTGATGAATGTATGTATCTATAAAGGGATAATTTATCTTGTATTGATTTGATTTGATTGCCTAGACAATGGAGCTTTGCCCCATTTATTTGCCTAGTTGTAATGACTTATCACCCATGAGTGCCTAAGCAATGAAATGATTTTCATCCCATGTTCCTACTTAGTTGTAGCAATCTTATCTAGATTGCCTTGGTGCCTAGGCAGTGGATATTTTACCCATCTTCTTGCCTAGTTTTAGATTCCCCTTGAGGTCACCTAAAATCAAATAGACCTTGCCTTGTATGATTATTGTGCCAACATTGTTGGATGCCGACTGATGATACGCAAATATTGCGTATTTTATCCTCCGAACGGACGCATTTTAGCCCCCTCGGGTATCTTATTCCCTATATTTATGCTCGTTAACTAGACAACCTCGGATTTCTACTTTAACATGTTTTGCAGGGGTTAATTGAGCTTTTATAGGTATTTGGATGCTAAGTGTGAAGTTCGAACGCATTTCGCTCGGTTTCCGTACACAGTCACACGTTCAAGGGTAATTTAGTCAATTAAATTTTTAGGCACCTGTCCCATCATCTTCACGGAAGTTGTATCCCTCCTTGCAAGCTTCGCGTGACCGCGAATGGTGCACGATTTCGAGTCCGTATGAAGAAGTTACAGTAATTTCAGTGGAGGGAAAAATAAGGAAAGCAAAAGAGGAGAAGAAGAGGAAGAAAAGATGCAGAAGCTGCTGCTTGGCTGTGACCTGCTTGATCGATCGATTGACCCCTTTGGTCGATCAATCGATCCTTCTGTTCAGCCAAAATTTGGCCTTGGTCGATCGATCGACCTCCTATTTTCTGCAGATATTTTGCCTTTTCTTTTCTTTTCTAATTTAATTTCAACTTGGTATATAAGCCAATTTTGGTTGTAATAACATATACATGATTTTAGCTTAGGTTAGCTTAGGGTTTTGAGGGTTTTGGAGAGTTTGGCTTGGATTCTTCTTGGTTTGACACCCAATTGGGTTGTAAGTTACACTATTCATCATCCTCTTCCTTTAATATAGTTATTTTTCTTCATTTCTTGCTTTGTAGTGTAATTTACATGCTTCTTAAATTAGGTTTACTTGCTTTCTTTACACGCTTTCTAGTGTAGTTTTATCGCGTTTCTTTACCGCTTTCTTTATCGTGTTTTTACGATGCTTTCTAGGTAATTTAAATTAGGTTGTGTTTGAATGGAACTCACTCGGTTTAACGCATTGCTTTGCTTTGGTGATGGGATTTACGGGTTTATTTCGGGTGCGTTGTCCTAGTTATTGCGTCTAGGAGATTTGACGGGGAATATCATGTATGTCCCGTGCTTACGACCTTTCGTGCGCAATTTTCGGGATATTTGTTGACGCCAAAATCATATTAGGATTTTATGCGGATTTAGGGACGTGACAACCCTTGGTTCAATTAACTGTCGAAACGAGATGCATTCTAAATAACTCGTCGACCCATGTAACCATTTTATACAAATTAACTCGGGTGAGGGATATTCGACGCAACCTATAGTTTTATCCGCTTTGATAATGTAGTTTCAATACCCTTGCCTAGATTAATCTTTCCTTTTATGCATCTTTTCCTTTTTAGTTTATAATCACCTTTTCCCTTTTTATTTCAGAATATTAAATCACTTAAATTCTAACAACTTGTCCCTGTGGATTTTCGATACCCGACTTACCGTTGTGCTTGCCCTGCAAGTGTAGTAGTAACTTAGGTTAGTTTGTATAGTCGCGGCGAGACAGAAAACAACGAGTGTGGCCTTACGCGACCACGCTTCTCTCGCGCTATCAAAATGGCGTCGTTGCCGCGAATGAGTTTGTTTTAGACTTTATTTGATTTAGTATTTCATAGTATTTTCTTTTTATTTGTAGTATTTGCTAACTTTTTGCAGGACTTCCACATTTGAGCACTTAAAAACGCTCGAATTTTTCCAGCGCACACTTACTTCATGGAATTCGCCATTTCGAGCCATTTTGGGGGTAAGCATGTCTTATTCCAATTATTTCGGTAATCATTGTTATAATTCTCAAAATTCTCGTAATCCTATGACTTTTGGTGAATACTTAGAATCCCAAAGTATAACAAAATCAAATATGACTTTGGGCGAGTATAACGAAAGTCGAAATTTAGGTTAATGGAATTTTGATGATGATGACAATGATTTTGCGCCTTTACCTCCTTATAATAGGAATTTTGAAACAAATTCGAATAGTTTTCAAAATTCCTATCATAATGAGTTTTCGTTTTAAGTCCGATGGTAATTTTCAAAGTTCCCATTTTCATGCATCCGCACCTCGACCTATGACATTCGGTGAGGGTTTGCGTATGTATTAAAATGAGAAAATTGAAAATCGTTATCGGGAAGAAAATCGTTCGTGGGAACATGATTTGGATTTATTATTTGAGTTCGATGACGATTTTGCTTCCGAGACTTTCGAGGTCGAGGAATGTTTTGAACCAAATGAGGTACTTGTACCTACTTTGGAACAAGCCATTCTAGACTTTGCCCATTGCGTAATAGATATTGAAAGTGAGGATGATAATAACGTAATATCTATTTACAATGAAATGATTTATTCTTTGGCTCCCAAATAAGAACATTTCATTGAAAATGATATTATTTCCTTCGAAACTCAAACTTCACGCGATGATGATTCATCGCATGAGTTTGAATTTCTTTCATCCCCATTTTCATTCTCTATTATCCCACTGGAACAAGTACCCAATGATTCGATTTCAAACTTTAATATTTTAAATCCTATCGCCGATGAGGAGTACTTGTTCGAGTCACCCTCCACAATCTCATCTTTGACTTTGTGTGCGCCGCCTCCCATTCCAACTTCAAAACCATTGGGAGGATATTCGGCTTTTTCTCGGTCCCCACTTATTTTGGTCACCCGTTCAATCCAAACCCCCCATCGTCCCTCCAAAAATTTTAATTGGCGATGGTTCCTTTCTTACGCCTTACACATGCCTTTCATTTTTCGAACGGAATTCATATTTTTCGGAAGGCATGCTTGTATGTGAGGGTACACCGGTTATCCTCCAAAGTCAAATTGTTTTTACGGTGGACCCTTAGCTATTTAGACTTCTAGTGTATAGTTAGTGTGAAGCCTAAATAGTAGGTTGTATATAGTTAGCTTTTTATTTTTAATTTAGTCTAGTGTAATTAGTTAACTTTTCTTATTTGTTTTTGCTATGCTGGGTACTAACTTGTTTTATAGATTCCTTGGACTTGTTCTTATGGGGATCGCTCCAATTTTGGGTAATATCGCTCTTTTTCTCTCTTTGACTTGGTTCTTAATTCACATTGAGGACAATGTCAAGTTTTAAGTTAGGGGGTGTGGGATATTCTATCCATTTCTTTATTTAGTCCATGTTTTTGCTCACACGTTAGCTACTTAGTAGGCTTTTCTTAGAAAAACTAAAAATTTCAAAAAGATTTTCTCTTTTTTCCTTTTTTTTGGGCATTTCCCCTTTGATTCCGATGATAAATTTTAATAATTGCCCGATCCAATAGACAACCCAATGATGCATGTTCTCGATTTTAGAAGGTATTAAACTTTAGTCTCCATTATTGATATTATGAATAACTTCATGAAGTAAACTTTAATCCCGTGAGCACATGCACTTTTATTGCCTTATTGATTTGGTTTAAGATTTTTATAACGCGGTAATCTTTTGTTGCATTGTATATACTTACACCGAGTAATCTTTGTACCTTTCATCATTTGTGAGTGTTATACACTATTCTTTCCTCTTTGAAAACGTTCAATTCGTCGGTAATCTCACTATTCTTTCATTTGACCGTTCATTAATTGAGTTCATACTTGAAATGTGTTGCTTGATCATGATTTTCATATATTGAGTTGACTCGAGAATTGCGTAAACTTTTGAAAATTATCATAGGCCCTCTTTGTTATATCACCCATATTGGCCTTGACCTCACCCTTATATGTTTACCCTCGTTAACCCCTTTGAGCCTAAATATAGCCTTTCATTTCATAACCCCAAATCCCATAACAAACTCTACATTTGAGTTTTAAACCATACATACACCTTACATACCTTTGTTTGGTTTGTTACTTGGGATTGAATGATGTTGTTATGATGTCGGTTGCAATTTAGGCATATGAGAGTTTGAAAAGTAAAGAAAAGAAAGTGTAGAAAAAAAAAAGAGAAAGAGAAAGCAAAAATCAAAAAGCAAAAGAAAACAAAAGAGAAAATGAGAAAAAGAAGAAAAGAAAGAGAAAGAGAAAGTTGTAAATGTTGTATATAGTTCAATAAGCTTTGATTACTCTCCCCGATGATATATTTAATGCCGTATGGGAACTTATTTTCCAATTTTGATATTGCCCGCATTTTTCCATTGTCCCGAGTTTTCATCCCGAACACTTTGAATCCGTACATACATTCCTTTCATTTCATACCCTAGCCTAGCCTATATCATAACCCTATACAAGTCCTATGTGATCTTAGGTGCATGTAATTAAAAAGTTATAATATTTTTGATAATCTGTGAAAATGCATTTCGCCTCTTTTAGTGTGCGGTATCCTTTCATTGAGATTACAGTTTTTCAGTTTATATATAGCGTTCTTCATTTGTGACATGTGTGCGGCCTAGTTTCCATTTACATTTACTCTTTAGCCCACATGTTCCGTGTGTTACCTCCCTGTTTCGAGTGAATTCGCTTAATGGGTGTAATGCCCGTGAGGATTAAATATATGCTTGCGTTTATTTAGTATCCGGTTTATATAAGTTTTTCGCCAAATCACACTTTGCACGTGCTCGTCCCCCTCCCACATTTTAAGGTTTCAATTCTATGAGGTGCATTCTATAATGTTAATGATTTGAACTTTTGTTTGAATTCATTCAATTTGCTAATAATGCGTATGAAATCCTTTTCGTTATTGTTGGTCTTGTCACATGTTGGGTTGGGCATATTTTGAAGAAACCATGTGATGTTTGTGGGTACCATCCCTGAAAACCCTTACGAGACGACACTCGTCCACTAGGGTGACCTAGAGGTTTAACGGCTTATTGCATACGCCAAATACAATCGAATCGCCCGCGAAAGTGGCCTTTTGTTTTTATACCATACTTTTGTACTATATCCTATTTTTGGTTTGCTTGTAGTTCTTGTTGCATCCTATTTTATTGCTAGGGATTAGCAATGTGTAAGTTAGGGGGTGTGATGATACGCAAATATAGCGTAATTTATCCTCCGAATAGACGCATTTTAGCCCCCTCGGGTATATTATTCCCTATATTTATGCTCGTTAACCAGACAACCTCGGATTTCTACATTAACATGTTTTGCAGGGGTTAATTGAGCTTTTATAGGTATTTGGATGATAAGTGTGAAGTTCGGACGCATTCCGCTCGATTTTCGTACACAGTCGCATGTTCAAGGGCAATTTAGTCAATTCACTTTTTGGGCACCTGGCCCATCATCTTCACAGAAGTTGTAGTCCTCCTCGCAATCTTCGCGTGGCCTAGGGCTGTGTTTTTTTTCCGAACTTTCCAATTTTTCCGATTTCTGATCCGATTTTTTCCGAATTTGGAATGAAATTTTAGTTTGCCGATTTTCGATTTTCCGATTTCCGATTTTTCCGAAAAAAATCGGATTGGAAATCGGAAATAATTCTGAATTTTTGAATTTCCGATTTTTCCGAAACTATGCCGATACGATTTTTCCGATTTTTTTCCTAATTATTTCCGATTTTTTTGGAATTATTTTCCGATTTCCAATTTTTTCGATTTCTTTTCAGATTTTTTGAAAGTTTCCCATATCCCACATCGGTTGGGAGAGGGAGAGGACTCCAAAATATGCTCTATAAAAGGAGGGTATCCTCCTAACTTCTACACAAATATGAAAAATGAGCCAAATCCTCATGTGTTTACATGTTGGGCTAAGCCATTTTCATTGTTTCTTTAAAATGAGAATTTCGAGTAATCGAAAATCCATAATTTATTTTTTTGAAATTTTGGAATTTCCGAAATTTCTGGATTTTTAATATATTTTGTGAATTTCCGATTTTTGACGATTTTCCGATTTTTCCGAATTCGGAATTTTTTTTAATTTTCCGAAAAAATCGGATCGGAAATCGGAATAGTTATTTTATTTCCGAAAAAATCGGAATTTTTTCCGAATAGGCATTTTCCGATCCGATCCGGCCGAAACACAGCCCTAGCGTGGCCGCGAACAGTGCGCGATTCCGATTCATAACGAAGAAGTTACGGTGATTTTTGCGGACGAGAAAGGCTTGGAAACCAAAACAACAATGCAGTGGCTGATACCTGCTTGATCGATCGATCGACCCTTTTGGTCGATCGATCGAGCCTCTGTTTTCTGCAGATATTTTGACTTTTCTTTTCTATTCTAATTTAATTCCAACTTGGTATATAAGCCAATTTTTGGTTGTAATAACAGATATACACGATTTTAGATAGTTTTAGAAGATAGAATAGGTTAGGGTTTGGGGTTTTTGCTTGGTTCTTCTTCATTTATCTTTGGTTTGACACCCCATTTGGATTTTAAGTTGACTATTCATCTCCCCTACCATTTAATATAGTTGTATTTCTTCATTTCTTGCTTTTTAGTGTAATTTACATGTTTTATAAATTAAGTTTACATGCTTTGATTTAATTGCTTTCTAGTTTAAATTTACCGCGTTTCTTTCCCGCTTTCTTTACCGCGTTTTTAACATGTTTTCTAGGTAATTTAAATTAGTTTGTGTTTGAATGGAAATCACTCGGGTTGACGCGTTGCTTTGCTTTGGTGATGGTGTTTATGGGTCTATTTCGGGTGCGTTGTCCTAGTTTTTACGCCTAGGAGATTTGACGGGGCATATCATGTATGTCCCGTGCTTACGACCTTTCGCACGTAATTTTTGGGATATTTGTTGACGCCAAAATCATATTAGGCTTTTATGAGGATTTAGGGGCGTGATAACCCTTAGTTCAATTAACTGTCGAAACGAGACGCATTTGTAATAACTCGTTGACCCATGTAACCATTTTATACAAATTAACTTGGGTGAGGGATATTCGACACAACCTATAGTTTTACTCGCTTTCATAATCTAGTTTCAATACCCTTGTCTAGATTAACATTTTCCTTTATGCATCTTTTACTTTTTAGTTTGTAATTCACCTTTTACACTTTTATTTCGAAATATTAAATTCTAACAACTCGTCCCTATGGATTATCGATACCCGACTTACCACTGTGCTTGCCCCGCAAGTGTAGTAGTAATTTAGGTTTGTTTGTATAGTCGCGGCGAGACAGAAAACAACGACTGTGTCCTTACGTGACCACGCTTCTTGTGCGCTATCACCGACCAACCGTGGTTGGTGGTTTTTTATGCCGACCAATCGTAGTTGGTGGTTGTTGATATACCGACCAACCGTAGTTGGTGGTTGTTGATGCTGACCAACCGTAGTTGGTGGTTTTTTATGCTGACCAACCTTAGTTGGTGGTTTTTGTGTAGTGTGTAGCACTAGTACTCCGAAAAAATTTGAACTAAAAAGAATATGGGGAAATTATCATTTTTATTCATATTGAAAGAATGGAATACAAGTGAATCTACATTACTAATAATATTTGCGCAGGTGCTCTGCATTCCATGCATTTTTAATTCTTCCCCCTCTAAAGTTTATATTCTGTAGGTTCCAGGGCGAATAACTGCTATGACACGATAGGGCCCATGCCCGTTGGCCTCCAGCTTATTATGCTTCTGAATGAATTTCTTGAGCACATAATCTCCTACCTAGAGATCACATTTCTTGACACGTTTATTTAGAACATGGCAGTTCGTTGCTGATAAGCAGCATTTCGGATCGCTGCATCTTCCCGAACTTCCTCGAGCATGTCCAGATCTAAGCGTCTCATCAAATCGCTTATTGGAGTGTTGAAATTAAGCACCCTGTGAGTAGGTAGGCCCAGTTCAGCGGGTATGACTGCTTCACTTCTAAAGGCTAACATGTAAGGAGATTCCCTAGTTGTTGTTCAGGGCGTTGTTCGGTAGGCCCACAATACAGAATACAACTCGTTAATCCAATTCCCTTTCATATCATCCAACCATTTCTTCAACCCGTTCAAAAAGGTCCTGTTTATTACCTCTGTTTGCCCGTTACTTTGGGGATGACCTGGAGCATAATGGACCTTTTAGATGTTAGACTTTAGACAGTATGATGTGAACTCCTCATTATCAAATTGGCTGCCATGATCAGTGATAAAAGCATGTTGCAGACAATATCTACAGATAATATTATTCCAGGTGAATTGATAAACCCTTTCATATGGCATATCGATGAGAGTCTCAGCTTCTACCCATTTTGTGAAACAATCAACAGCGACCACCAAATATTTGAATCGTCCTCTTGTAGTCGGCAAAGGACCAACCAAATCTATTCCCCACGTGGAAAATGGCCAAGGGGAAGTGATTGGTGTTAGCAATGTCTGAGGAGTTCTTCGTATAGTAGAAAATCGCTGACATTTATCGCATTTCTTAGCATAAGTTGTACAGTCAGTGCGCATTGTTGCCCAATAATATCCCTGCGTAATTATTCTCTGCAAAAGTGTTCGACCTTCCATATGAGCTCCATAAGATCCTTCATGAATTTCTTTTATCAGGTCTTTAACTTCTGATGGATGAACACATCTCTGTAGACCTCCTATCATACCTCTTTTGTACAGAACTCCATTATTTAAGACATACCTAATAGCTTTAAACTTCAGCCTCTTGGATTTAAGTTGGTCGATTGGTAAAATGCCTTATTCGATATACACCCTAATGGGGTCCATCCAGGAAGGTCCCATATCCAAAGTGATGAACTTCACTATCAAATCTTCATCAATGCTTCGGTTTGCCAATATCTCAATAGGAATCAATCTTCGTAGCTCGGTGCGAGTAGCTGAGGCTAACCGAACTAGTGCATTTACCCTTGCATTTTCCAGTCTTGGTATTCTGATCACCTAAACTACTGTAAAATTGGATATAATCTCCATAGCTTTATCGTGATACTTAGACATAAATTATCCTTTTACTGCGTACAGCTCGAGCATCTGATTTACCACTAGTTGTGAATCACTAAGCACCGTAACCTGATCTGCATTCAGTGATTCAGCTAAACAAAGGCCCACAATTACGGCTTCATACTCAGCTTCATTATTGGAAGCTTTGAACTGGAAACGCAAAGCATATTCTATATTTATCACATACGGACTATTAAGAATAATCCCCAACTCCGTAACCTGTTGCACACGAAGAGCCATCAACGTATAAACGCCATATAGGGATATAATTATCAAACCCTTGGTCTGATAGAGTCCCCTGATGAAATATTTGGTGCTTCCTTCCATCACCCTTTAACTCTGGGCTTTTATTAGAGGATTCTTGTTGCTCGCTCACCGTCCCTTCCGATAGGCTTGCTAATGGGAGTTAATCGGGGACAGTTTATGATGATCCCTTGGCATTTGTGGATTGCTCTGAGTTAGCCCCATGTTGGTCGGAGGTATCTGGATAGGGAATTAAGCGATGAAATCAGCCACTGCTTGTCCTTTGAGAGAAGGCCTTGGCTCATAGATAAGTCATATTCCCCTAACTCCACTGCCCAATACATTAATCTTCCAGATTTTTCTGGCTTGTGTAAATCCTGTCTGAGCAGCATGTCTGTATATTCCACTATTGTATGGTCCTGAAAATATGGTTTTATTCTCCTGCTTTCTTCAATTAATGTCGATGCCAACTTCTCCAATTTTAGATATCTGATCTTTGCTCCTCTGAATGCCTTGCTCGTATAATAAACCAGTTTTTGCACCCCACCGTCTATTCTTATCAAAGCTGAACTGAATGCATTTTCTGAGACAGCCAGGTACAAGTATAAATTTTCTTCCAACATCGGTCTAGACAGTAAAGGAGGTATCCCTATGTATTTCTTTATTTCTATGAATGCTTTCTCACACTTATCATTCCATTCAAAGGTCTTTTTAATCACCTTGAAGAATGAAAGACATCTATCAGTTACTCGGGAGACAAACCTATTGAGAGCCGCTACACACCCCGTAAGGCTTTGTTCTTCCTTCATGGTGGCTGGAGATCGTAATTATAACAATGCCTTTATCTTTTTAGGATTCGCTTCAATACCTCGCTGATTTACAATATAACCGAGGAACGTGCCTTCTTGTACAACGAAAACGCACTTAGTCGGGTTCAGCTTCATTTGATACTTCTCCAACTAGTCAAATGTTTGGCTCAGGTCAGCAATGTGGTCAACAGCTTTCTTGCTCTTGGTCAGCATATCGTCGACGTAAACCTCCATATTTTTGCTAATTTGTTATGCGAACACCTTATTCATCAGCCGCTGGTACGTAGCACCTGTATTTTTAAGACCAAAAGGCATCACATTGTAATAATATGTTCCCCGTGGGGTAATGAAAGAGGTACTCTCCCTGTCCTCTGATTTCATCTTAATTTGGTTATAGCCGGAATAAGCATCCATGAAGCTCAACAACTCATGCCCCGAAGTAATGTCTACCAGCTGATCTATTCTGGGTAGGGGGAAGTGATCCTTCGGGCAAGACTTGTTTAGATCTATGAAATCCATGCACATTGTCCATTTATTGTTCTTCTTTTTTACCATCACCACATTGGCTAACCAATCAGGATATTTAACATCATCAATGAAAGAAGCCTTTTGTATTTTCTCCACTTCCTCCTGAATAGCCTGGTTATTCTCTGGGCTAAAGACCCTTCTTCATTGCTTCACCGGCTTGATTTCTTTATTAACACTGAGCTCGTAGCACAGGAAGGCTGGGTCTATTCTCGGCACATCTTCGTGACTCCGCGTAAAAGCTTGCTTTCTATGCCTAAAAAATGCCACCAACTCTTGCTTTATTATTGGATCAAGTGAAATGTCAATCTGAGTTGTTCTTTCTGGTCGTTCATTGTATAGAATAATGCTCTATGTTGCTTCCATGACTTGACCCTTCACGAGCTCTGATGCGTCTCTGGGGTCTAGTGTTTCAATCTTCGATTCTCCAGACTCGTCTACTTGGTAAGTGGTGGTTTTCTTCCTGTTATCCTCCAACTCTTCTTATTCGGCAGATGAGTACTAGCATTCCCGAGCTACTTTCTGATCGCCCTTAATAAGTCCCACCCCAAAGTTGGTCGGGAACTTTAAATATTGGTGTACAGTGGATGTCACTGCTTCAAAATTTTTCGGGCCTACTCTTCCCATAATTATATTGTATGCCGATTGGACATTTTTGTCCATCACAAAGAATCATATCTTCTCCGATCTACAGGCAGGCCAAGTACCAATCAACATATCTAACTTGATCGTCCCAAGTGAAAAATTTTCAACTGAGAAATCGATAAGGGGCATGTGATACGGTTCTAACTGGGCGAGTTTTAGGTTCAAACTGTCAAAGCAAGGGTAGAACATGATGGCCGCCGAGCTGCCATTATCCACCAATACTCTTCATATTATCACATCCTTCATCCTCATCTTGATAACCAAAGGGTCATCGTGAGGATACAAGACACCTTCCAGATCATTTTTGGAAAACTCAATGACCAGTTTATCCTTCTTAACCTTCATTGGACGATCCTCTTTCGTCAAATTTATCCGCTGTATATAGGAACAAGCTTGGGCCTCATTGAGGTAAGCTTTCCTTTCATCGGTACTGTGGGTACCCAGATTTGGCATCATGGGCCCAGACGAGTAGCCTAATAAAAACAGCCCAAAGTCTACCCCCTCGTATCTCAATAGAATTCAATTCCGACTTAGTCCACTCCTAGAATCTCGTAAGGAGATATTATAGGAGTAGAAGATGGATGTGGGGGGATCCAACACCCACACTCCCCGAGAAAAAATATGTATATCCCTGAGCCTGGGGCAAAAGGCACGCATTATATTATCTGTAAACGCTCCCCGGAGTATATAGAAATAATACTGACTGTACCACCGTGGACGTAGGCCTTCTTGCTGAACCACGTATATACTGTGTTGTGTGATTGTCATTTTATATTCTTTATTTCCTCTGGTGATTTCGCTCTTCTTATTTATTTGTGTTGAATATAATTATCACCACAATTGGCGCCGTCTGTACTAAATGTTTGTCTTCCCTGAGAAAGCCCTCACCAACAAAGAAGTTTGAAATGTCTGGTCACAACAGTAATGCCCCTCAGGCAGGAGATATATAAGTACAACCTGCTCCTCGCAGGATCAGATCTGAAGTTCGGCGTTTAGATTAGAGGGCTCGCCCAGAGAGGCTAGCCTCAGAGGAGAGCCAAGGACCAGCAAAGTCCACACAAATCTCTAGATTGATTGATGCCTATGAGGCGAGGTTCCAAGAGCAGAGGGAGTCCTCTCGCAAGCAAGAGGCTGAGAATGCTCGCCTCAAAAGGAAATTAGAAAGGATGGAGAAAGAGCTCCATCGCAGCACTAGGCGACTTCCATACCGCACTCCTAGCCCTCAGGCAAGCAAGTCTCGCAGTCGAGGAAGGAGCCCTAGACGTCGATCCCAAAAGATTGAGAAGCATGAGTCAAGTGACGACCCACTCAAGCACCAGCGATCGGCTCGCCGTCACAGGAGCCCAACTCGCAGTAATGAGAACATATAAAATTTGGTTCGAAGGGAGATGGTCTAACACCCAGCACATCTCGGTGCAAGATCGACCAGGGAGCTTGCTAGACGAGCTCTCAAGACCCAGATGAAATTCCCTTTCTCAAGGGAGATAGAAGAAGAGGAAGCCCCCAAGAAATTTTCTATTCCGAGATTCAAGATCTATGACAGAAAAATTGACCCTATTGATTACGTTAGGCAGTACAGGTAAGCCATAACTCTCTGGAACAACCGGGATGCACTGATGTGCCAGATTTTCCCCTCGAGTCTTCACGATGTGGCGTAAAAATGGTTCGAGAGGCTCCCTCACAGGTCTATCAGGAGTTTTGAGTCCCTAGCCGAGCTCTTTACGACCCGCTTTATTACTAGTAGCTACCATCCCAAAAGGATGGATGCTTTACTAATAATGAAAAAGACGCCTCAATAGAGTCTCCAGGACTATGCGAAGAGGTGGAGTTATTCAACGAGGTCGAGGACTGCTCGAAGCAAGTAGCAGTAGCCTCTTTCAAGATTGGTTTACCCAGCTCTTACCTTCTGCACCAATCCCTGACGAAGAAGGAGGCCACGACCATCGATGACCTGATGGCTCGCATCGAGAAGTACGTCAAAGTGGAGGATGTGACCCGCCTCAGTACAGGGGAAAACTGTCGAACTAGGCTCGCTGGCAAGGGCAGCGATAAATCTGAAAACCAGAAGAATGGGGGCAAAAATGGCTCTAAGAGCGGAGGAAAGAACGATGCTTCAAAAGCATTCCAAGCAGTTACCACTGTCTTCAAAGAATCAATTTACAAAATCCTAGCGAAGATGAAAGACGAGCTATTTATTAAGTGGCCCCAAAAGATGGGAGGAGATCCCTCAAAGAGAAACAACGTACTAAGATGCGCTTTTCATAAAGAGGGAGGACATAAGACCGAGCACTGCAAAGCTCTCAAGTCTCACCTCGAAGAACTGGCCCAGTCTGGGCACCTGAACGAGTTTGTGGAGAAGAAGGCAGAAAAATTTGTTGCCAATAGAGAAATAAGACCTGACAACGTACTCGAAGACGGTGCTGGTCATGAATTCATAGTAATTCATAGGGCATATGATATGAAGCAGATTCAGGGAAATTCAGCTCGAATGGAGGTAAAAAAGCTTACAGCAGTAATGCAAGCTTTTCAGATCGATCTAGTAAAGACACAATCAGGAAAGCGTCGGCGAGCAGATGACGTCGACTATAGCAAACATATCGTGTTCACAGATGAAGATCTGGTGGGAGTAAGAACCCCACATCATGACGCTTTGATCATTACGCTCAGGATAGACAACTACGACGTCGATAAGCTACTCGTCGACCAGGGAAGCTCATCCGAGGTAATGTATCTCGACCTATTCAGGAAATTAAAGTTAAGCATTGCTGACTTGAAGGAAGCCACTGTCCCTCTAGTTGACTTCACTGGAAAAGTGACTATTCTTTTGGGAAAGATCGTGCTGCCGGTAAGGGCGGGAAATGTCTCCAAGATGATCGAATTTCTGGTGGTCGACATCGACTCGCCATATCAAGCTATCCTCGGTAGGGGGTGGCTGCATGCAATGAAGGCAGTCCCTTCGACCTACCATAAAAAACTCAAGTACATAACCGAGTGAAGAGTAATGGAGATTCACGGGGATCAGGAAATAACAAGAAGGTGCTTCATAGCAGCCATCCGCCCGAAACTAGAGAAAAAGGTAGAGAAGGCCAAAGAGAAAGTCGAGGAATAGGAAGGTCTGATACATTCAAAATAGCCACTAAGATATGGAAGGCCCGGAGTGGAGGAGACCAGGCTCCTCCCCTCTGAGCGGGTCATCGAGAACCTGGAGGAAATAACGGTCGGTGAAAGCAAGGAAGGAAGGAGTTTTTTTTATTGGAACTTCTCTTACAGAACAAGAAAAGAAAGAATTGACGGTGTTACTGATAAGCAACCTAGTTATTTTCGCGTGGGAACCTTACGAGCGGCCTGACATTGAGTGTGGTTTTCCATAGGTTACACGTTTACCCCACTTTCAGTCCTATCACACAGAAAGCACGGCGAGCCACGCCAGAGAAGGCTAAATCCGTAGAGAAAGAAGTTGAAAAACTATACGATGCAGGATCCATACGGGAAGTTCAATTCCCTAAATGGTTATCCAACCCAGTAGTAGTTCCGAAGAGCAATGGGAAATGGAGAGTCTGCATTGACTTCACTGACCTTAACAGGGCATGCCCTAAAGACAGTTTCCCTCTTTAAAAAATTGACCAGTTGGTGGACGCCATAGCAGCTCACGAGAGAATGAGTTTTCTGGACGCATATTCGGGGTATCATCAGACCCCCCTTCATGCACCAGACCAATATAAGATAGCGTTCATCACTACTACCAGATTATACTGCTACAAAGTTATGCCCTTTGGGCTCAAGAATGCAGGAGCAACTTACCAGAGGCTAGTCACCAAGATGTTCAAAAATCAGATGGGAGAAACCATGGAAGTCTACATCGACGATATGCTCGTCAAAAGCAAGCGAAAAGAGGACCATCTCTCAGACCTATCTAATACCTTCGAAATCCTCAGGAAATACCGAATGAAGCTCAACGCGAGCAAGTGTTCTTTCGATGTCCAATCAAGAAAATTCCTCAGATATTTGGTTAGCAAGAGAGGCATTGAGGCCAACTCGGACCAAATCGATGCAATCAATAGGGTACAACCACCTCGCACGATACGGGATGTGCAGAAGCTCATAGGTATGCTTGTCGCCTTGAACCGTTTCATTTCTAAGTCCTCTGAGAAGTGCAAGCCATTCTTCCAACTCCTGAAAGGAAACAAAATAGTATAGTGGAATCAAGATTGCTCGAAAGCATTGGAGGAACTCAAGACCTATCTTAGCAAGCCGCCTTTGCTCGTCATACCTCAAGAAACTGATTCCTTCTACTTATACCTCGTTATTTCCAGCCACGCCGTCAGCTCTGCACTGGTGTGCGAGAATGCAGGAATCTAGCATCCAGTCTACTACACGAGCAAGACCTTATTGGATGTCGAGTAGCGTTACCTACCACTGGAAAAGCTCGCCTTCGCACTAGTAATAGCCTCGAGGAAGCTGAAACACTACTTCGAAGCTCACACTATCACTGTCCTTACATCACATCCCCTTAAAGAAGTCCTGCGAAAAGTGGATTTGTCTGGCAGACTGTCCAAGTGGTCAGTCGAGCTCGGACGATTCGATATCCAATTTCAGCCCAGGAATGCAATCAAAGGGCAGGTTCTCGCAGATTTCATCGCAAAATTCATTGGCGAACAGTACTACGGCTAGCTTCAACCCATGAAGGAAATAGAAAAACACCCCTCTGAAGGGGTCTAGCGATTGTTTGTCGATAGACCCTCCAATTCAAAGGGGGCAGGAGTAGGCATTGTGCTCGTCACTCCAGAGGACACAATCCTCGAGCAAGGGATCAGGCTTGGATTTGAAGCCTCCAACAACGAGGAAAAATACGAAGCTTTGATAGCCGACCTGTTGAAGACACAGGCACTAGGGGTAAAGCAACTACAGGTGTTCGGTGAATCATAATTGGTCTCCAATCAGATAAGTGGGGACTTCAACGCAAGAGATGAAATAATGGCAGCCTACCTTGCCTTGGCAAATGAGCTAATGTCCAGCTTTGAGAAAGTCAATGTCCAATAATTTCTCAGAGGACAGAATAGCCATGCCGACGCCGTGGAAGCCCTAAGTTTAGCGATCAATTCTGACTTGAAGAAGACGATCCCCATCGACTTCCTCGCCCATCCGAGCATAAATCAGAGTGATGAGCCGTCAAACTTAAAACACATGCTCCAGATTGAGTCAGCGCCCAGTTGGATGGACCCTCTGAGAGACTATTTGAAAATGGTACACTTTCAGACGACAAAAAGTTCGCTCATCAGATAAGAGTCAAAGCTGCTCGCTTTCACTTATCTCCTAAGGGAAAACTACACAAAAGATCATTCACCCGCCCTTACCTTCAATGTGTCCACTCGAAGGACATCGACCAAGTTCTACCCGAGCTTTACGAAGGAATCTGTGGAAGCCATATTAGAAGAAGATCACTAGCTTTTTGAGCTATGAAGGAAGGCTACTGGTGGCCCCCATATATGCAAAAAGATTCGGCAGTATACGCTTGAAAATGCAAAAAATGTCAACTACATGCTCCTATGGTTCACCAACTTGCCAACGACCTAAAAGCACTCACCAGCCCCTGGCCTTTCGCCCAATGGGGAATGGACATCGTAGGCCCACTTCCTACCACCACCGGTAATCGCAAGTATCTGTTGGTCACAACGGATTACTTCACCAAATGGATCGAGGCAGAGCCACTGGCCAATATCCGAGATGCAAATGATGAGATTCATGTGGAAAAATATAATTACCCGTTTTGGAATCCCCAGAACCATCGTCACTGACAATGAAACACAGTTCGAGAGTGGCCCTTTCCAGAACTTCTGCAATGAACACGAAATCAGGCACTATTTTAGCTCAGTGGCATACCCCCAGATCAACCGTCAAGCCAAGGCTTCCAACAAAATAGTGATCGATAGGCTGAAGAAACGACTACAGCGAGCCAAAGGTACATGGGTGAGTGAGTTATCGCATATTTTGTGGGCTTACCGCACTACCCCTCAGCGAGCAACTGGGGAAATCCCATTCTCACTAACGTATGGAATGAAAGCAATCATCCCCTTGGAAGATGGTCTACCAACGATGATAACCACCCTTATCGACTAAGGCCAGAACGATGCAGCATTACTCGCCGAACTTGACCTAGCTGACGAACGCAGAGACATAGCCTTAGTAAGGCCAGCGAGCTATCAACAATAGCTCGTGAAATAATATAACAAGAAGGTCAATCCGAGGGCATTCTAGGTTGGGGACTACGTCTTAAGGAAAGTCCTTGGCAGTGCAGTAAAACCATCAGATGACAAGCTAGGGCCGGACTGGGAAGGACCATTCAAGATAACAAGAGACGATCTACAAGGAGCCTATCACTTAGAAATGCTGGAGGGCAGAGAGATACCCCGAGCATGGAACGCAGCCAACCTAAAGAAATTCTATTTCTAACTTGCTTATTCTTTTTCTTGGCTCTCTTATCAAATCTTTGGAATTGGAAACTCATTTTTTATTTACTTGTGAATTAATGAAAGATGTTTGGCAGTTGCATTCTATTAAGTGTTAATCTTGTATTGAGAACTTTATAAATTGCACAGCCTTTCCAAATAACAGGCACCTTACTTAAAGCATAAAAACATGGTATCACCCTCCTCAAGTATTCGTTATGAAACACGAACAACCTCCTAGCATTGCCCCGATAATATATGAAGCCCTACAAGGGATCCTTAGGCAATTAGACCAAAAAACGAATTGGTCACCAGACTATGTTTGGATAAAAAAACCTGCTCGGATAGAACATCCAGTGCCATGTGTGTCCTCGCCATTGCCACACTTAGGCCTAAGGGAGTGTGACGACACGACCTAAAAGGTAAAATGAGGCAGAACGGTATCTTATAAGCATACTGGACTGGGAGGACACTAACTCAACATTGCAACCCTACCAATCTAGTCGGCCATCAGGGGCCCAAGATAATTAAGTAAGAGATAATGATGAACACATGTTTAGTTAGCGAGATCGCCCAAAACATAGATATTATATTACTTCATCACATTTACAACAAGAATGTACAACCCGTGTTTAGTTGGCGAGATCGCCCAAAACATCAATTTTACATTACTTCATTACATATATACAGAGAGTTACAGCTGGTAAAATCCTAATAAGGCTGAGGCCTCTGAACAAGATAGTTAACCACTTATGCTCTTCGGCCATCGTCCGGATGAGGAGCCAGTTCCTGCTCGACCTCATTGGCGGTTGGCTCTAACAGTTGCCTAGGGATAGCATCGATAGGGATCCGTTGGTCATCCCTCCTGAAGGGGTTAGGCCGTAAAGTTGAAGGAGAGATCTCGTGATGGTACCAAAGTACTAAGTTCCATGGAACTTGTAGCTCCCTAAGGGCACTTAACCATCCCCTAATAAATACGAGCTCTTCAAACTCTGTCAGCCTCGTCGGAGCATCTGCCCAACCTTGGTCGTAACTATCAGCCCACACTCACCGATGTCCTTTCTTAAACAGATGCCTTAGTCGTGTGACATCCCTTTGGAGCCCAGCAGCAATCACTTATGCTCGATGGATAACTTCACAGAGCTTGTCCATTTCCCTAGCTGGACTTATTATGTTTGGACCAGCTCGCGAAACAGTCGATGAGGTAGAACCACACAGAATCGGAGGAGCATCACTTGGTCCTGTTCCAGCTCGTGATGAAGAGGAACCCCTTAAAATGCTCGGTGCGGTGCTCGGTGCATGCTCCCTGAGGCGCAACACTTCCCTCTTTAGGGACTCATTTTCCTGTTGCAAAACTTCTCTGACTTTGGTTAATCTCAGTGGCATCGAGGAGTCTTGCTCTCGGAGTGTTCACTTCCTCTTGAACAAAAGCTCCAACTTGTTCCATTTCCTAAATCCTGTCTTTCGGTTTAGCAACGAGCTCCGACTGATTTATGAAACTCTTACTCCTCGATTGCAGCGATTAGCAAATTCTTACGAAGGTCTGGCGAACTTGAGCACTCACATCAGGACCAAGAATTCTTCCCAGTTGAGAAGTGGTTGGTATATATTCATCTACATCAATCGACTACAGGCCATAAAAGAGCAGTAAAAGATAAAATGAATCAGTACGCTGAGGGAAAAAGTCTTTTAATTTCATTCGTACATAAAGGATCAAAGTACATTGAGAATCAGAAAAGAACATTACAAACAAGTCAAAAATATAAATAAAGTCCTAAGAACAGGCTAACGGGCAACCTCAATCTGTTCAGAGGTAGACGATTATTTTTCTTTGTCGACTGCAATGACAGCACCTCCCTCAGATGGGGTAACTCTTGTTCCCCGAATAGGAGGAGCATCAACAGGGGCAGTCTCAGAAGGGGGACTACGCCTTCAGTGGCTGGGGCAGGCACATCATCCACAATGGGCTTTAGGCCTGGATCATTCTCATCGAACAAAGGGTGAATCAGTATCCACCCCAGCAGCCAAAAGAGCCTTATTCCAGCTCTTCTTGAAGTTCAGTGAGTTGATGTAGCCAATCTGAACATCAACATCTTCATACGCCGCAGCCCAACCATCATTATAAGAACTCTCCTTCAGAGCAGCTGCCTCAGACTCCTTATCCTTCAGCTTCTCCACCAATAACTGATTCTCCTCCACCACCGCTAACTTACTCGAGCAGATTAAATTATAGGCCTGTTGCAGCTCGTTCAGACCCTTGACCGCTGCCTCCCTCACCCGATTGGCTTCAACAAGGGCAGGACCAGAGGACATCCGAGCAGTATCAGCAGTCTTTAAGCTGGCCTTGAGCTCGATACTCTTACCCTTTAGAGCAACGTTCTGTTTCTCTAACTCGACACTCTTATTCACCAGCTCGTCGCGAGAGCGATAGAGCACGACGAAGTCAATCACGCACTGCAAGTAAAAAGGAAGCATTAAAAAAGAGCAGTAAACAGAGTTTTACAAGTGTTAAAGAAAAGAAACAAACTTACTAATGCTAGCCTCTGACTCGCTTGCACAACTAACTGGTCAGTCCCCATTGCCCTTTGGCGATCAGCAGGCAGGACTCCTCTTTCGAGCAGCGCAGGAGCCAGTTAGGGAGAGATGGCAATCGAGGCCCCCTCTGGTAACGCAGACACGAGCACTAAAGCTTGCCCAACATTTGTCCTTGCTTCCACTCTCCTCTTCTCTCTCCTTCTCTGCCCTCTTCCTCTCCTCCACCTTCTTTTTCTCTTCAGTCTTCTTCCTCTCCTATTCTCTCTTAACTGCTCTTATTCTTTTCTCTTCTTCTCCTGCTCATGAGCAGCAGACTGAGAACCAGTGGCAATAGCCCCACTGCTGGTTTTTACTTTTTCGACCGCTGAACGAGAAGCACATCATCCTTATCATCATCATCACGGATCAGGTTCCTCCTAGGGGGAGCCATTTCCTCGCTAGAACTGCTGGATGTACTTAAAGACTCTTGAGCCTCAGAAACCTCTTATGAGCTAGAAGAACTTTCAATACTGGAGCTCGCCTCACTAGAACCACCTTCAACACCTCCTCTAATATCACTTTCAGAGTTGCTTTCTTCCTCGTCCAACTGGATGGGGTCAACAATAACTTCTTCAGTAATATCTAGGACATGAATGTCGTCTACAGGTCGCGCAATGAAACTGGACCCGACGTTCTTGTACTCCAGGAAAAAAGAGGCCGATCGGGGATGTTCACCTTCATCCAAAGGCTCTCTGATGTTCTAAGCCTTTATCAGCTCATCAGCTCGAACCTCACTAAGAGCAGGTTCAAAATTCTTTGTTCTCGCTGAAAAGAAAACACGAAAGTATAAAAAACATCATACATTAACAAGGAGATCGAAAGAGCAGAGCGAATATTACCTATGCACTCTTCCCTGTAAAAGGGAATAGTGAATCTATCAGACCTCGCCCCCTCAATCTGGGAGGAGAACTGTCAATTCCTAGCAAGAAAGCCCTCTTACCAGTAGTCCTTGTGGGAATTAGGTAAATTTACTACCAATACCTTGTCAGGACTCCCGACCTTGAGGTAAAGAAGACCAGATCTCGTTCGAGAGAAGGAGTAACAAAAATAAATTTTAGTGAGCCCTAATTTAGTGCCATAAAGTTTATTTATTCTATGGACACCATTGAATATATTTGAGACGTTGGGCGAGCATTGTGCAGTGACAATGTTGAAATAACCAAAGAAATACAGGAACAAATTGTTTGGAGAAAAAGTAAGACCCCCTTGGGAAAGCAACAAGACGTGAATCCAATGAGCGCCCTCTATCTCTCTAACATTTTTAGGGACAGGGACGCACTCAATCTCTACCCATTCTGGGATATTATAAAACTTTCTAAACTCAGACACTGATCTATTACCTATCTTCGTCATTTGTAAACCCTAAATTGCAAATTCAAAGAAAACTCAACAGAGAAAGCACAGAGAGAGAGCAAAGGGGACTTACGAGATGAAAGTTTGACTTGGACAAATGCAAGATCACAAGCCCAGATGACGAGGGAGATTGAAAGCAAAGAAAATGAAGACCTGGAGAAAAGGGCACGACAGCTAAAACTCACAAAAGATGAGGGAACACTAAGACGCTTGAAACGACAATATAAAAATGTCACTCCAAATGACTCCTTAAACGTTCTCAATCATGATGCACAGAACATGAAGTAGGCTGCCACCAAAATCAAGTAAAGAACTCCAACATTGGAAAGAGTTACACAATTTACAAAAGAGCCATTATACCAAACCATTTAAATTTTTTGAGCCCAAATTGTGGCCCAACAACTTTAGGGCCAATTGTGGGTACGCGGATTTGGTATCATGGGCCCAGACGAGTAGCCTAATAAAAACGGTCCAAAGTCTGGCCCCTCGTATCTCAACAGAATTCAGTTTCGACTTAGTCCACTCCTAGAATCTCGTAAGGAGATATTCTAGGAGTAGAAGAAGGATGTGGGGGAATCCAATGCCCCCACTCCCATTGAAAAAATATGTATATAACAAACCCTGAGCCTGGTGCTAAAGGCACGCACTGTATTCTCTGTAAATGCTCCCCGAAGTATATAGAAATAATACTGACTGCACCACCGTGGACGTAGGCATTCTTGCTGAACCACGTATATACTGTGTTATGTGATTGACATTTTATATTATTTATTTCCTCTGGTGATTGCGCTCTTCTTATTTATTTGTGTTGAATATAATTGTCACCACATGTACGATCACCACCTCCTGCATCTCCACTTGTTATCATATTATAGTCAAATGAATCAAAATGGATTGAAAATACCTCGCGTTCTGGCTATCTTGGCTTTTTAAAGAGATCAGGGTCTTCTTCCGGCTCATCTTCGTGATCCCTTTTCCTGTCATTCATTGGTCGGTGAGGAGATTTAGACCTTTTCCGTGCCGTATTATTGACTTTCTCATCGTTTCGACGATCAACAAACCGGTTCAGCTTCCCTCGCCCAATGAGTGTTTCTATCTCATTTCGGAGAGCTACGCATTGCTTGGTCGTGTGATCATGATCCTTATGGAACTCGCAATATTTGGACTTATCTCTCTTCTCAGGAGTTGCCCTCGATTTTTCAAGCCAATTTAATTCCTCCCTATTCTTGATTTCTTCCATTACATGATTTATATCGACCTTTAGTGGGGTATAATTTGCATATCTCCTCAAGTGATCCAATATTTCCTTGTCTTTCGACTGCTTATTCGCCCCATTTTGCTTATGATTTTTCTTCTCAGACCTACCTTCAACTTTAGTCTCTGCTTTTGTCTCACCATTCTTCTTCTCAGCCATAGCTTATTCGGCGTTCATAATCTTGGCTACTTTAGCCATCAATTTTGCCATGGATTTTGGGGGATCCTTAGGCAGAGTGTAGTACAACTTGTCTGGTAGAAGACTGCTCATGAGGGCTGTAATAGCGGTTTTCTCCTCATAGTCAATGACTTTCAGTTTCTCATTATTAAAACGAGTGATATAATCCCTTGTGCTCTCTCCGGCCCTTTGCCTTATGCTCAACAGATGTGCTACCCTCTTGACTGGCTTCGCACCAAAATAGAAGTTTCCTATAAAGAGCTCTTCCAGTTGATGGAATGTAGCTATCTGTCCCCGAGGAAGGTTGTTGTACCATATTTGAGCAGATTTAGTGATAGTCCTCGAGAATGCCCTGCATCTCATCTCATCTCATCAGGAATGATATAAATATCTGTAACAGCTTGGTACTGCTCTATGTGGAGGACATGATCAGTTTTTTCATCGTACTTCAGTGTAACTACAGGATCTTTAAATTTCGACGGTGTGGAAAATTCCACAATTGCTTGTACGAAGGGTGATCCTTTGACAAAGGTTCTTTGGAGAGGGTTTTTGGCCTTAACCATTTTCCCTAACATGTCTTCCAATCGCTGAATAGATCCTTTCCATGACTCCTTTCCAGCTTCGGATCTATGGGTGCGAGCAACAGATCGCATTGAGTTCTCCTCTTGGGGTCTTTCTGGACGAGCTGCAGGCCTGATATTTGGACGTGATTGGGCAGATCCTTCCCTTAACTCATTTGGTCGTTGAGAATTTCTCGACGCAATCCAAGGAGGATTTTTATTCCTCCTGGGGCCCAAACGGTCAAATGGAGAGACTCTTCTCAACCTTTTCAGAGCTCTCATTCGTTCTGGAGTCAAAGTGATGTTTTCTTGAGACTCTACGATTCTTATAGGAGACGTCAGGTCGGATCACTTAGGGTTCCAGTACGGTGAGGGTCAGGGCGTATAGATGGTGAAGGCGGTGCTGGCATGATACTTCATTGACCGGACTAGATGGAAGCTCCATTTTGAAAAGTTTGGATGAACTATCGCATAGTATCTTGCATGGCTGTTTGCCCTCTGACTAAACTAGCTTAGATTCCTACGATATCGTTTGCGTTTGGAGGGGTGGACGAGTTGGGAGGAATCCCGTCATTATTTCTGTTGCTAGATACTGGGATTTCGGCCATTTTGGATGGGTTTTTGGGTGAAAAACGCTAGGTATAGTCGCTTTCCACAGACGATGCCAATCTGTTGATGTAAAAAACTAGATTTGATCTAATTAATTAATCACAGATAAATATGAATAAATAAATAAGACAAAGAATTTTTAAAGTGGTTCAGCCTTAGAAAAATGGCCTACGTCCACTGTTTTGTATTGTTGGGTTTTTGCTTTAGTCTTTAGTACGTTTGCTTATGGAAGCTTGCCCCACTGACGGGGGTGTTACAAAGTATTTATAGCTCTTTGGGATTTTAGTATGAATAGATAATATGCCGCTATTTAATAGACATATACATCTGTACATGATAACAATGTTCATTGAATCTGTCTTTGTCGTTTGATCTTCTTGACTAGATGCTCGGTACGGTAAGTAACTCGACATGTTGAATAGCTCGGCACCATAGATTGCTTGGTAAATATATTTTATGCCATGCAGGATGACACGTGTCTTCATACAATTGGTCCACGCCTAATGACTAATTTTAGTATCAATATCTATTAAAGGAAATACTTTTTTTTATGCCGTCAACAATCTTCTACAACTTTAGTGGTCGTTTTCTATAATTTAGGGTATTAACTTTCATATTGCTTATGCATTCATTTATTTGTATGAATGACCCACGATGATTTCGCGCATCACACGGATTTTCACACAGTATATAACTGCTCTTACTCCCATATTGTTTTATAATATGAAGAGACCGCTTTCAAGTCTCGAATCCAAGATCAACTGTAGCTTGGGTGAGGACACTTGCCATCGCTCCAAGTTACGACTCTAGTATACTATAACTTGACATTTAATGAAAGAGTGGTGATATTCGCACCCCGAAAAGCTCTTCAAAACACCACTTACCTTAAAAATCATAAAAAAATCACTTTATATTTTCTTAACGCCACAAAACTCAACACCACAAAATTTAGCTGTGAAAATGGGTACCACGATCAAAATTAGTCGTGAAAATAAATACTACGACCAAGGCTAGCCGTAAAGATGGTACCGCGACCAAAGTTAGCCGTAAAATGAATACCACGGTCAAAATTAGCTGTGAAAATGAGTGCCACAATCAAGATTAACCGTGAAAATAAGTACTACAACCAAGATGAATCGTGAAATTTTGTTGTGTTAAATTGTAATTTTTTTTATTTTTTATTTTGTAATATTAATTTTTATTTTGGAGTGCGAATATGATCTTTACTTAAAAAAAAAAAGAAAAAAAAGAAGATAGTAGGCCGCTAAAGTTGAGGCGGAAATAACACGTCCTCTTAGAATTCATTGAAAAATAAAAGAGGCAAATAGAACGTTTGGCGCCCACTCCAAACTCTCAAACTTCCAACACTTTCTCTTTCCTAGGGCTTTGCCTGCTCCACTCTCGCCACACCCTCACTTGACAAAAGACAATTCTCTGTTCCAAAAAATGGCGTCCATTTTGTCAGAAGGTTTGATAGCGATGATTTCCAACGGAGAATCGGAGGGAACAGATTTGAAACCCTTACTCCAGGTTACGGACATTAGAGCCGTCAACACTCAGAACCAGAACAACTCCAACGAGAGGTACCGTCTCTTGTTATCCGACGGTTTGCATATCCAGCAAGGCATGCTCGCTACTCAACACAACGCTTTGGTCAAAACTCAACGCCTCAACAAAGGCTCTGTCATTAGATTAACTCAGTTTGTTTGCAATCCCATCCAGAATCGCATGTAAGTTTACTTTTCATTTTCTTCACTGCATCCCTGTACCTCTTCCATATGGAAAATGTTATTTTGAGTTTTAATGTAGTTTTAAGTGAAAAAAAGAAGAATCTAAATTATGAGCAGCCAATGGCCTAGGGGGGGCTTTGACAACACAGTCAAAAGGCCAGCCTTAGTGACGTGGTAAACAATGGAAGAATTAAGGGTTGTATCTTCAATTCTTGGCTTATTATCATCTCCTTATATTTTGTAAATGACGCAAATAATCCCTGCAATCTAAAGATTGTGCGCGTGAGGGCCAAAACTGATGACGGTAATGCCTTTCCAAGTTAAGATGAGCCGCATATTGAATATAAAAGCCACCCATGTCCGCATTCCTTGCGCAAAAAAATCACTTGGATAAATTAATGAACAATAGTTTCCTCACAGCTATGGGAGCTGCACTTAAGGCAAGTGGATACTATACGAGTACCCCTTCTTAGATTATTGTCAGTGGGAAGATAATTTTAAAAAATGTATCGAAGCAAAATCGGACATTTTAGGAGAGATAAATTTGGTGCAAAACGTAGGAAGCTGATCCCATCAGCCTTGCCCACGTTGATAAGTTAATCATCAGAGAAGCTTAACTTGCCATTGTCGGAGTCTTCCCAGACTTGAAGATCATCACACTCCTCCAAGTGCAGCACTGTTATTTAAGTGCTTTGCGAAAAATGAGGGGAACTATTAGTACTGCAATCAAGGTTGGACCACTGGCTATTACGAGTAATATCAGACTTTTGATAGCACTTGCACTCTAATCACTTCTGTTGTCCCCAGCTCAGCAGCTAAAGGTCTTCCAATCCAGTTTTAATTCCACAAGTTAACTAGCTTATTATTGCTAATAAATCTGTATGAAGCTTGATCAGGGGTATAGAAGGCTCAATCTTGGGCCATATGGAGGAAATACAGTATCTAATAGTTGTTGAAGCATCCACCTTGAATCTGAGCTTCATGAAGGTGGACAGTCAAGTATTTTAACGTCCCAATTAAACTTGAGCAGGGCAGTCGCATTATAGTGCTTGGCATTTGTTGAACCCAACCCCCCTTTGACTTTGGGAGCACAAACTTTGTTTGAAGGCCAAATAAAATTTCTCTCAGTCCTATTAAGCTTACTACGAAGGTATTGAGACCAACTTTAAATCTGGAAATTCTGCAAGGGCACCCATTGGAATACATATTAGAGCAGCTGAACCATTCCTGTCATAATGAGAAGTTTACCTTTCCATGTAGCCAGCTTATAACTGGTTTTATCAGCAAATGGGCATATTTAGGCCTTCCAGTGAAGATGAGTGAAAAGCGTGTTACCTTCCCTTATTACTAAGACCTCAGGGGCTCAGACACTGCCCAGTGAGGATCTTCTTTGAGCTGAAAGATGCACCAGTTCAAATCTACTCTTCTTTACGTTCATGCATTAACCAGAGGCCACACCATAGATGTTTAACATCAGCTCTAGAAAAGATGTAAAACTCATCAGCATATAAAGAGTAGACTGAGTTCTGAGGGGAGTTTCTTGGTTCGGAGGAGAATTTGACCCTCTATAGCTCAAAAAGTCGTTTGAGCCCTTCCTCAACCTCCTCAGCCATACAATTTGAAAAAAGGAAGAGGATAGGGGTTCACCGTGCCCTCTCAAAATTAGCTCTATCTAAAGACGAAATTGTCAAAAGTTGGAGCAAAATCACGAATTTATGGTATCGAAGACGTTAACTACACGTCAAAGACCCAAAACAAAAAAATACAAATTATAGAGAGAGAATCAAAGAATGTCTTATATTAAAAAATGGAGAAGTGTCCTCAAATGAGGAATACATGGGTATTTATATGTAAGATATTACTTGCTAACTAAGTTATTACCTAAATGACTAAAAATAACAAGTACTAACAAAAATATACCTAGTTAGTACCAAACATGCTTGGAGACCAATTAAAAGAGATAAAAGGAAATAAAAGAACTAAAATAAAAGGAAAACTAATACTAGAGTCCCATCATCGAAGGCCTTTGAAATATTCATTTTGCTACTTACATTTCCCTCTTATTACTTTCCTATACATTAAATTGAAATGTTCCGAAACTGTACCAATGCCATCGATTATGGTACTGCCCTTTCTGCTGGGGATAAGCATTTGTGGCCACAATAGGGTCCCATTTGGTACATGGTAAAGTTGGGTGGAATCCTATTGATTTGAAACAATCCGGAATGGGACATGTAAGATTACATTAATTGCAAGTCCAAGGAATCAATTATGTCATTTGTGGGAAAGTGGGTGGAATTGAAATCCGTCTAGTAGAGATGGGATTGATGCTTTCCTATGAGGATCCTTAAATTTGTTGGGACAATTTAGTCATTTCACTTTATAATTGATTTAAAGTCGCACATTTCTGTTTAGGCTTTTTCACATTTTTTCTACCTATATGCAATAAGTTACCTTACTCTACAATATAAATGTATCTTTTTCGGGTTACAAAATATTTGAAAATGCCAAAGATATATAATTCTTTTGTTTTAAGACATATTTGTTTACACACATCAATTATAATGTGTATGTGACGTAACAAGGCAAATTGGCTCAAAGAAATTCACAAAAAAAGTCTCTTTCTCTCTCAACTAAAACGTGTCTTATTAATACAACAAGTACAATCTGTTTATACATGAAGATAGCTTGCTAATCAATCTATACCTATAAAATGTCTGAACTACCCTTCATTAAGCTTACTAGATGTAGGAATACTGGAACCTGTTATAGGATATGGGCTTTACATCATTAAGAACACAAAAATTATGTACAACAATACGATTGCTAAGTAAAGAAGACCCTAACCAACAAAAGACTATTAACAAGTAAAAATAACAAATTTATAGAAAACCCAACAATAAGATTGCTAAGTAAAGAAGATCCTACCCTTCATTGTTTTATTTGCAAATTTGTAATGAAATACGCCCTAGAATATTTCTTGGAGCAAGTAAAAAAGCTCACATATTGTTTACACGTATATATAATTATACGGTTATTCTTCACCTTGCATACGTGGTAAACAAACTTCAGGGTTATTCTTTACCTTGCAAACGTAGTAAACAAACTTCATCTTTAACAGTTTATTTGAAAATCGGATGCATTTTTTTGTTAGTATGATTTTCATTGAAGACTTTTCCAATTCTTTTGAGCAGGATTATTATCATCATTGATTTGGATGTGGTACATGAAAGGTATGATCTTATTGGTGAACCAAAACAATACCTACCTAAGGCTGATAGTGGGACTCCCCCATTGACGAGGCCTGCACCAGGGCAGTCTTTCACGACTCAGCCAGGGACAATCATTGGTAACTCTCAATCTTTTGGTGGAAGTTCACTTGCTGGTGGTTCAGTTCCTAAACCAAGTGTCGGCGGGTCGCATATGCCTCCTTCACAAATGGATCATGTTGGCGGCTCGTATTCATATGGAAGTTCTTTTACCACCAACAATAATTCAACAAATGCACCTTCTATGTTTGCCAAGTCAGAATTGGGTTCCACAATTTCACGCTCTCCTTTGAATAGTAATGTGGGTCCACGTCCACATCTGCCAGGATATTATCAGCCACCTCCAATGTACACAAACAGAGGACCTGTAGCTAAGAATGAGTCCCCTCCAAGGATTACCCCAATTGCGTATTTGAATCCGTACCAGGGTAGGTGGACTATAAAAGCCAGAGTGACAGTGAAGGGGGAACTTAGACACTACAATAATCCTCGGGGGGATGGTAAAGTATTCTCTTTTGATCTTCTCGATTCTGAAGGTGGAGAAATACGGGTAACCTGCTTTAATGCTGTTGCTGATCAATTCTACGACCAGATCGAGACTGGCAAAGTGTATTGGATTTCAAAGGGTAGTCTCAAACCTGCTCAAAAAGCTTTCAATCACCTTCGTAACGACCACGAGATTTTCTTGGACAGTACATCAACAGTTCAGCCTTGCTTGGAAGATGACAGCTCGATCCCACAACAGCAGTTTCATTTCCGCCCCATAATTGAAATAGAAAGCATGGACAACAACGCAATTTTTGATCTGATCGGCGTGGTGTCCACTGTGGGTCCGTCTACTTCAATAATGAGAAAAAATGGGACTGAAACTCAGAAAAGAAGTCTCCATTTGAAAGATGCTTCTGGAAGAAGTGTCGAATTAACTTTATGGGGAAATTTCTGCAATGCAGAAGGGCAAACAGTACAGAACATATGTGATTCTGGGGTTTTTCCTATTCTGGCTGTGAAATCTTGTAGGGTTAACGATTTTAACGGAAAGGCAGTGGGGACCATATCTACCAGCCAGCTATTTATAGAGCCAGATTTTCCAGAGGCTCGTACTATAAAGGCCTGGTTTGACAGGGAAGGGAAGAATACTCCTTGTATTTCTATTTCCAGGGACACAACAACTATTTCCAGGACAGATGCTCGAAAGACTATATCTCAGATCAAAGATGAGAAGTTAGGAACTTCTGAGAAGCCAGATTGGATTACAGTGAGCGCGACTATATCGTTTATAAAAGTAGACAACTTTTGTTATACGGCATGTCCCATCATGATTGGGGATCGAAAATGCAGCAAAAAGGTTTCAAACAACGGAGATGGGAAATGGCGATGTGATAGGTGTGATCAGTCTGTCGATGAATGTGATTACAGGTACATTCTGCAGTTCCAGATACAGGATCACACTGGATTAACATGGGTAACTGCATTCCAGGAAATTGGTGAGGAGATGATCGGTGTGTCTGCAAAAGATTTGTATTTTCTGAAATACGAGGAGCAAGATGATGTGAAATTCTTAGAAATTGTACGTAACATACTCTTTACAAAATACATATTCAAGTTGAAAGTGAAGGAGGAGACATTCAGCGATGAACAGCGGGTCAAATCAACGGTGGTCAAGGCAGAAAAGGTGAACTTTTCATCAGAGACCAGGTTTCTCGTGGGATTGATGGACAAGCTTAAAGGAAGGGACTCCAGTTCTCTAGCTCCAAAGGCTGAAAATGTCTTCCCAACTACGGGACTAAATAGTAGTGGATTTGCACCACCTGTTGTGAATTCTATGGCAAACATTCAAGAAAATCAAGTGGGTCAGTTTGGGAACAGATATAGTGGTTCTAGTTTTGCTGCAACTGGTCCTACTGGTGCATATATGAGCTGTAACAGCTGTGGTGGTGTGGGCCATAGCTCTGTAAACTGTCCGAGTGTAATGAACAGTCAGGATCATTTGTATGGTGGGGGTTTCGGTGGTAATAGGGCGTATCCTGAGGGTGGTGGTAGTGGTGGGGCTTTGGGTGAGTGCTATAAATGCCACAAATCTGGGCATTGGGCAAGAGATTGTCCTGGTTTGAGCAATGTTCCTCCAGCTTATGGAAGTGGCGATGTAGCACCAGGTGGAAGATTTGGGAATGTACCGCGGCAACATGTTGGTTATTAGTTCACAGGTAAATGAAGTAAGAAAATTTTCTTAGTCTGTTTATTTATATGCTGATGAAAGTACATGGACAAGTGTGAAAATTTTTGGAACAATATCAACCTCGTGTTAAATGTATATACTTGAATAATCAGTTATGCTGTAGAAAATCCTTTTCAGATTAGGAAGGTGTGTTAGTTGCATAGATTTATAATCAATTTAAATAAGATTATTCTTCAAGGTCTTATATTTTTGTATTATTTGATATCTTTCTCTTGTCAATCTGTTTTGAGTTTTTCCAAGGCCATAATTGATATAATGATGAGAGAAAATCGAGTTGTATGAGCTGGGTTTCAACTATTAGACATGGTCAATACATGTGTATTTAAGTTAGGAAAATTGAAAATCATCGAAGAATAATAATTAAATAATTATTCTGTAAGCTGCCTTAAGAAATCATATTGACATATAGGAAGCAGGGATGCAAATAAGTGTATCGTATGCACAAGTAAAAAAATAAAGATACGATATGGGTAGAATATGACAATACAATATAGGACAATATAATCTGATAAAAAACATATTTAAAAATTTACGAATAATATAACAAGCAAAGATTTTTAAGTCACTAACATTGTATAAATCATAAAAACAACAATTCAATAATCATCATCAATGTTCAAATTGTTATAATCTTGAATGTAAATAGTGTAATCTACATAAGTCGTATTATTTTGTAGTGTTTAATTTTTAGGGCTATTTGCACTTAGAGGTCCATTTGTTATGCCAATAAAGATTTATAAAAGTACTTTTGTGTCTCAACCTCATAATACGAGTTTTATAGACCCAACGCATAACTGACACACCAAATGAAAAAAAAATTGATATTAATAGTAGCTCCATCCTCCAGAAAACAGAAAGAAATGGAATCGTAGATCCGTGATTGGCTTCATTGCCGTTATTTCTCATGGAAATGATTGGACAAGTATATGTTGATTTATTATTTTAATGGAATACTTATTCTCGGTGTAACCACCAAGCATTTCCATGAGAAACCACCAAGTATATACTGATTTATTACAGAACTCAAATCGAACAAGTGCTCAAAAACACAATAAAACAAAAGATCAAAATTAATAATTATAGCTAACTTCTATACAAGCATGTCTACTCTTGTACTAAACACACTTGAAAGTTGAATACCTTGCTTGGTGGTTTTGAATGCTATGTATTGGATCTACATCTCATTAGTCTTCTCATTTTACGTAATATACACTACAATCTACTGCATACTCATTCTTTCAACTTTGATGTTTCAGCTGACTAGTGATTGTGGTACGAGTGTTCAAGCCTCCCAAACTTCTTGAACGGTGTTACATGGGCCTTAATCTACACTGTAATATCATCTATTGCTGTCAAAAGGAGCTCATTTCTTAATTCTCCAGAAATGTCTCATGCTGTCAGTACATGTGCCTTTCGCGTTGATATTTGTCTTTTTGGCGGGGTCTAGTAGGTTTGAGTTTTACGGGGTTGTGTTTCTCTTTGTATCCTAATGAGTATTTTTTTTTGGTTTATAACTGCCGATGTGCTTTGTTTTTATGTTTATATCTCCTAATGGACTGTTATATAATCTAGTTTTTAATAAAAATTAACCACATATTTCATCATCTTGTAAAATAAAGGGGACGGAGAGAGAATTTGAAGAAAGTTTTTATTTTTTATTGACTAAATATTAGTCTCACGCAATGCGTAAGCAGTTTGTAAAGCTTATTCTAACGTATTTGCAATTACTCAAATGTCAATATGCGGTTGAATTTCGGAATGGTAACCCATTAGCGAACTAATCCTAATCTTTTAATGCCATATAAGATTTTCCCTGCATTGATATGTGATATATACTATTACATGAAATAAATTGAATTAGATCGATAATTAACTAATTTAACACAAGCACACACACACACACACATACATGTTTGTGTGTTATATTAGATCAATTCAATTGTATTTTGATCTAATTTTTTGAATATGAATTTATTGTAAGGTTAATTTTAAGAGAAAAATAAAAAATTTACTTTTTTTTGAGGGTCTATAATTAGGTGTGATGTATGAATGATATATAGAGCATGATATAGGTGGGAATTTCATGTATGTATCTTAAAAAAAGCAATTCAAAATATATTTTAGTACTATTTAAAAAAATAATCTGTTAACTCGGTTTGATTTTTGGTTTGTCGAATAATATATATATATATATATATATATATATATATATATATATATATATATATATATATATATATATATATATAGTACTGCTTTAGTGGGGACCAGTCCGCATTTTAAGAGTGCGGATCGGATATGTGTCACTTGACGTTGAGACCAAAAAAGAGAGTGCTTATAATTTAGTCGAAAATTTCTATGTTCACCGACAGGGGATAGCAATTTAAGCCGACGTGTAGGAGCTCCGCCCCTAATGGGTGGGTTTTAAAACCCGATTAATGAATTAGGAGCGGGTATGGGTTTTGAAAAAAAAATCCGTTTATTAAATGTGGTGGGTTAAGAATTTGTTTAAATAAAATCCCCTCACTTCGCTCCGTCCCGTTTAACTTATGCTTACATAATTACCTTTTATATGTATGTTAATTGCAATTAAATCATATATATATATATATATATATATATATATATATATATATATATATATATATATATATATAGACACACTAAAAAAAACCTTTATATGTATGTTAATTTGTAAAAGATCTATGTAAAAAACAAGGATTGATAATTGGGGAATTGTCTTACATATTCGAATATGAAACATTGTAGAGCTCTAAAACTATAATGTAACATTTTTAATTAGTTATTTTTAAAATTGTCCCGACCCGTAGGAGCCCCAACTCATCCCTTTTATTAAATGGGGCGGGTAAGGATTTTTGAAAACCCGTTCCGTTACCATTCGACAGGTAACACAACACATGTCTAGTCCGCACTTTAAAAATGCGGACTGGCCATACAAGAGTAGTATTGTATATATATATATATATATATATATAATGCTCCTGTGCGGACTAGTCCGCATTTTAAGAATGCGGACCGGACATGTGTCACCTAACGGTGCGCCGAGAAATTATCGCCTAAATTATAGACACACTCTCTCTTTTCTGCGCTCACCGCCAGGTGACACATGTTCGGTCCGCACAAGAGCAGGGTTGTATATATATATATATATATATATATATATATATATATATATATATATATATATATATATATATGTTTACACAATAAAATTAATTTATTAAAAAAAATTCTTACAAAATAAATTAATACATCAACCATATTTTTAATTTTTCGTAGGGTCTTTAGACATGACACTATAATCCAATATATAATTGAAACAATATGTCATTTTTTATCTTGATAATTTCTTGCTTCTACTAACGTGTGTTGTGTCTCTACCTGAATTATGATTCGTAGCAATTGTGTTGTGTCTTTTTCCAAACTGTAACTTGTAAATTCTAAAAAAAACTATAAAGAGAAATAATAGATTAGATTGTAATAGATTACGCGAAAAAAAACCCAGCAAGTGATATGAGATGAGATTCATTTTTTTAACTTATTTGAAAACATAATATGCAGTTGCAGGTACTATAAGTATTTTATCAAATTGGAGATTCTTATCAAATTGGCAAAGAGTGAATGAACAAACAATACCATTTTCGCGTACATTTGATCAAAACATAAGGGAAACAAAAAGGTTTACATGAAAAGAAGACCAACCACTATACATCCAAACAAATACCCACAATCACCTCCACGAACATGCAAATAAATACTTTCGAGAATATAAGTTTAATACCATAGTAAGCACTTAAAAGGTCTTGATAAACCTGAAACCAAATGAAGAAATCCATTAAAAAAGTATTGGTAAAAAACTATAAAAAACAAAAATAAAAGAGAACGTTAGGGTTAAACTTACAACTCGACAATAATTTCTGGAATATCAAATGAGGACTCTGGTGGTGGGATAGATAGTATGGTCGAGATTGCATTTGGGGTCACTGTTTTTGTCATTCTACTCTTCCTCAGTTGAAATTCTTACAATAAATTGAAATCACCCAACGACTACACCTCATAACCCACCCAACCTCTTGTACATTGAATGGATCTAATATATAAAAAAAGATGTTTTTAAAAACTACAATATATAAGAAAGGGTTATACATACGTATATCTCTGCTCAGGATAGGTAACAAATCATATGTAAGAAAGAAAATAATCAACCTATATAAATAGAAAAATTATTCTAGGTCCTGTTTGACAACCCAATTTCAAGGTTTGGAATTGAAATTGAAAGGCCAATTTCAATTCTCATGGCTTGAAATTGAATGTCAAATGGACCCTAAGACTCGTGAAGGAAAAAATTACCCAATATGTTAAAATTGTATCATTACTTATAATATTGGCGACATAAATCAGTGTCATTCTTCATCTTCATTGAAGCCATGGAGAATATATTTATGTGTATGCGGAGAGAGAGAGAGAGAGAGAGAGAGAGAGAGAGAGAGAGAGAGAGAGAGAGGACGAAATCAATTATTTTTTGCTAATGGTATTCAATATATATTCATGTGTTGATGATGAATTGAATTGTTGGAAAATGAGAGGTCAGTTTAGAGATGTCTGTTGGCGCAAAAAGAAAGAGATATGCGATGGTTCAAGGCATAGAAAAAGACATTTAAAGTGAACATGTTGGACATATTGTATAACTGGACTAGATAATTTGGAGGGTTGTTTTAGACACATATAAATTGTTGATGCAATGCCACGTGGTATTAGATTAAATATGTAAATTCTCAAGGGGTATGACCTCTTTTTATAGCACAAAATAAGGAATCCCAATCGATCCTGTAATAATTTTGGAATACTAGTGGGCATTCACTAAATATATTTTCTAACACTCCCCCTTGGATGTAAGCTATATCCACCATTTAATGATTGTTGTCTCATTAATACGTGACTAAGGAAAAGTTGAGTGCGAAAAAAATCAAAGTGAAGGAAATATAGTACAACTTTTGTGATCATTGATTCGGTGTTAGGCGTGCTTAGTTGCTTTGTTAAAACCTTTAACATAAAAATTCAATGAAAAAAATCTAGTTAAAGAAAAAAGAGTACAACACACACATGTTCAAAATATCATATTTTTAAATTCTCCTCTTTATCAAATGTTCTCCCTGATTGGATACTCCTCCTGCTTATGACATTTCTGTGATGATTGAGTTGATGCCAATCATCTCATACACAACCTTTTGAAATGTTGCTTTGACTTGGTGAATAGATTTGATAGGGTGTTACTTCAATTTCATTTTTCTTCATAACTTCGACTTTGTTTTGACTTAGTAAATAAATTTGTTCATAACTTCTTCTGGAGCGTTATGTATAACCTCTTCTAGAGCATTATTTGAGCATGATTTTATTTGACCTCCACCACTAGGTAGTCAAGTAGTTAGGATCTATAATTTTTTCACGCTTCTGGCGTGCAATAAATTTATTTGTTCTCGAATTTATTTCTACCTTATGAGACAATGATTTTGGCAAGCACATTTGCATCTAGTTCATACGACTACATCTCATTTGATGTTATAATATCATTATTCACATCATTTTTGCATTGAGGGATGCAGAAGATTATACAAGATAAAGTGGAAGTATTCCACGATAATTCTCACCGTTCTTTAGGAACAGACGTTCTTCAAGAACAATTTGTACTTCGGGTATGTTCTGTCCTCTCCTAATGGTGTGAATAGTGTCTAATCAAAATAAAATTGTACTTATACGACAAATATTGTATATGTCAATGGTTTCAGGCTCATGACAAAGTGCATTTTTTATAACAGCAAATATTATATAATATAATCCCGTGAATAATGAAATAAAGGTTTTGCTAGTGTAAGCTTCAGGCTTTCAACACTAAAAATAATGCAAAACTACTTTTCATTATTCATTGATATGGTACCCATGTATTCTGATGCCCATAAAACGAACCGAATTTCTTCAGTAGCTTTCATATAACTTATTGCATATGAATGGGCGGGTACCACATAACATCACATAGGCTCTTTTGGAGCCTTAGGTTCAACAATAGTTTGGACCTTTTACTATATTATATCCAAGTTTGAAAAACTTTTGATTTTTAGAACAATGTGAGTTGTTCATTGTTTGCTTAATAAATGTCATTATATAATTTACAAGATTCAATATATATTGTGAAGTGTGTGATAGTGCAAATATTTAGGAAAAATAATAATTTATGTTTTAGTCAAGGGTCCGGTGACTAAACTTTAAAAAATGAAAGAATTTTAAAAAATCTCCTATCAAATAATTATCAGATATTCAAAGAATGAGATGGATAACGGAAACTTTAAGTTTTGTAACAATGAATCTTTGAATACTTAATAATCTCAAAAGAATTTCATATTTGAGGATTTCGATCATTTATGGAAAAAATTCGAAGAAGTATATATCTAAAAATTATGCATTTTGATGACTTTATCAACACAAATCATAATTTAATCATTATGTATTACGCCAAAAAAAAAATCTTAACAATACGGATATTAAATCAGAATGTATATTTAAAGGAGAAAAAAATGACCAATTAAAGTTTAGAACTTTGACTTTATATAAACTATAAAAATAAAACATAGCACTGCATGTTATTGATACAAATAATTCACAAAGCGCCGATGCGAATTACGAAAAAACTTTAAAGTTTTATTGTTTGTGTGCGAGAAATTTTGGATCTACACAAAAAGTTGAGCTTTAGGTTCAACATTATTAATATCGAAGGACATTAAAGTTTCTACCCTTTTTATATAAGACCTTTCAAGTTTGAATATGAGTAAAAATGATAGAGAATCTTTTAAACTAGTGCAAAATATTTTTATCAACTTTGATCGATGATAATACAATTTACCTTTAAAATGATGGGCTTATTTTTACAATCTATACACATTACCAAGACTTCAATGTATATTAAATGATCAGAATGTGAAAATGGGTTAAAATTAAATACCATTAAAAAGTAAGTTAATACCTACATGAAGTGAAAGATCAAGAGATAAATGTTTAATGGTGAAACCATTAATATGATTGTTTGAGGAACATTTAACCATTAAAATAGTATGTAAAAGGTCTTTCATTTATTAATGAAATGAAAAGTCAAGAATTTGAAAAGACGTGTTCTAATATTCAATTTATTTTGAAACTAATCCCAATAAAAAATGAGATATTTGGAGCTTCGGATCCAAATATTTTGAAATACCATGAGAACTTCTGACCTCATATTTTCAAAATTAATTCGAAAAAATTATATCCCAATTACAAATAATAATTCGTGAAATTATGATCACAATATAATGGTTCTTTAAATTACCAATATAATTGGGAGACTCTTGGTCTACACCCATCCAATTAGACAATAAAAATTTCAGGTTTGATTGTGACTTTGACACTTTAGGCCAAAAATAATTTTGGAACTTCAGATCTAATAAATGAAGAAAAGTGCACTTTCTAAATCTGAATAATTATTAGGCAACTTCAGGTCCCAATTATAAATAATTAGCGGAACTTCATATCAAAACATCAAATATTTAGGGACTTTGAAGTCTCTACCCAATTATATCCAAACTTCAAGTTTACTACGGGGTAAAATTATTTGGAACTTCAGTTTCAAACTATAAATAGTAATTGAGAACTTTTAGTCATAATTTTAAATAGTTTGAAAACTTCGGGCTCCAAATTAAAATACTATATGAGAACTTTCGGTCCCAAATTTAAAATAATAAAGATCCAATTTTAATTACAAAGAAAACTTTGAGTCTCAACTTTGAATAATAATTAGGAACTTCAGGTACTAATAAAAAATAAAGAAAACTTCTAGTTCCATAATTTAAATGATAATTTTACAATTAAATATTTAAAATTTGAATATGTAAAATTTTATGAATAACTAAAATTATAGGGTTAATATAAAAATAATTAGAAGTATAAAGAATATTTAGTATCCTTTTAGTAGTAAAACTTACCATGATAGTTGAAATATCAAAATCCGGACTATAAACCACCACTTTGAAGCATGAAACCAAGGAAAGCATGAAGCCATTCAAGTTCCTAAAATCTTTGCCTAAGTAGATCTGATCTAGGATGGGAAACTTTGGTGGAATAAAGATAGTATGGTTGATGGGTGAGGTAGTACATGATGAAAAATATATTAGAGCACTCGTGCCGATAACATGCTCTAAAATAATGGGAACACAAAGAGAATTTAGAGGGATAAAGTTTATTCATTTGATTGATATGTAAATAAAGGGGTGTGACTCCTATTTATAGTACAAAATAAGATATTTCAATAGACCTTTTAATAATTTTGAAATATATATTTTCTAATATTGATGCCTCTACTTACTGTGGTGTAAATAATGGCAATTTCTTCAAAGTTCTTGGAATGAAATAAAATTATTGAATTGTGAGAAGGAAGCTTTTGAATAAATGTACCCTCTTCCGTCCAAATTAAGAGTTCCCATTTGGAAGTCATACAGTTATGTAGATCCGGGGGTGGGGGGTGTTGGGGTGTGTGGGTGGCGGTTCCCTCCTGTAGGCCTGTCAACGAATCCGATTTTATCCGAATCCGAATCCGAATCCGATCCGTTTACACGGATTTGGATCACCCCTTGAAATCCGATTACCCGATTATCCGATTACCCGATTACCCGTTTATTAAATGGAGCGGATTTGGATTCATATGATCCGATCCGTTAATAATCCGATCCGATCCGATTAATATTTATATATATATATATATATTATATATATATAATATTTTTTTTATATATATATAATATTTTTTTTATATATATATTATTATTATTAATATATCATATTGATATAATAATATATATCAAAAAAAAAAAAATATAAACACACGCACACGACCACAGCCTACAGGTCCACAACAACACAACCACACAAAATATAAACACACGCACACAACATAAACACACGCACACTACACATTTACACATTTACAAAAACACACACACACAAAAACCTAAACCTAATCTCTAAACGACCTGAGCGGCGGCGCATCCGGCCACATCTCACACATCCGGCCACATCTCACACATCCTCCTCTCCTCTCACTCTCACACATCCGGGTCCGGCCACATCTCACACATCCGGCCACCATCAACTCTGATCAGATCGCAGGTATGTTTTTATTTTTTTTAATAGTGTAAAATAATTTCTTCTACTGATTTCTTCTACTGATTCATTATAATAGTGTAAAATAATTTCTATGTTTTTTTTTGTAACTACACATCTGAATCAGATTTCGATGTAGGTTTCATTATATTAGTGTTTTTTTTTGTAACTACACTACACATCTAAAATAACTGTAGGTTTTATTTTAAAAATCTGTAGATATTATTATAAACTGTTTGACAAAAAGTCTGTAGATTTTATTTAAAAAATCTGTAGATTTTGTTTAAACTTAAAAAAAAAACGATAGATTTTATTTAAAACTGTTTTATTAAAAAAAATTAATAATGTGATTACAATATATACATTGGGTATATAATATATACATTTATAATAATCAATTTTTTTCTTATAACTGAATTTTTAATAACACATTTATAACTGAATTTTTAATAACTACACATGTTTTTCTTATAACTGAATTTTTTCAATCAATTTTTTCTTATATCAATGTTTTTTCAGTCCCAAATTAATGTATTCACTATTTTTTTGGTAGGTATGTCTTCATTGGATCCTTGTCAAAATTCGAGCGGTGTGGGTGGAAATGATTTGATCGACGTTGATAGCCAACAACAAGACGATGAGCAAGGACCATCAAAGAGGACTAGGCGCCATACATCATCGGTATGGACTGTTTTTGTTAAATTTAAAGATGCTAAAGGTGAAGACAAGGCCAAATGTGGTCGTTGCAAAAAAATATTTGTTGGGGATAGTAGTAAAGGGACTAGTCACCTTAGGTCCCATATAACTAGGTGTACGGGTTCTCAAACCGACATTTCTCAACAAATGATAAAAGCTTCTAAAAAAATTGCGGATGACACCATAAAAATTGAAACCTTTAAGTTTGATCAGAAAAGAAGTAGGAGGGACCTTGCTATAATGATAGTGAAACATAATTATGCATTTAATATGGTGGAGCATGAATTTTTTGAGAAGTTTTGTAATGGCCTAAATCCTCAATTTAAGTTAGTGTCAAGAAACACCATTAGGTCTGATATTATGGAGTTGCATGGAGAAGAAAAGATGAAACTTTACAATGTTTTGGAAAGTCAGTCATCTAAAGTAACATTGACTACGGATTTATGGACTTCCGACCATCAAAATATTGCCTATTGTTGTTTGACGGCGCATTACATTGATGATAAATGGGTTTTACAAAAGAAAATCATTAACTATAGGTGTATTGAATACCCACATGATGGTGAAACATTGTTTAAGTTCATTTTGGATTTGATTTTGGAATGGAATTTGGATAAAAATTTATTTTCAATGGTGGTGGATAATGCGGGTGCTAATGATGTAATGGTTAGGCACTTAAGAAGTTGGTTGAGTAATAAATCTTTGCTTTGTTTGGGTGGTGATTTGTATCATGTTCGTTGTAGTGCCCATATTCTTAATTTGATTGTTCAAGATGGGTTGAAAGTGATTGGGGGTCTTATTCTTAGCATTAGAGACACTATTAGATATTTGCACAAGTCACCATATGGAAAACAAAAATTTGATGTTGCATGCAATCAAAGCAAGTTAAGGAGTAAAAAACAAGTTCCTATGGATGTACCTAATCGTTGGAACTCCACGTACTTAATGCTTGAAACGGCTTTAGATTTGCAAGAAGCATTTACTCGCTTGGCACAAATTGATAAAAATTACAAACATTGTCCATCCGAAGATGAGTGGGGGGTGGCAAAATTGGTTTGCGGTTGTTTGAAAAAATTCTATGATGCTACACGCCATTTTAGTGGTACAAATTTTCCGACTGCAAATGTTTTCTTTGCCGATGTTTGTAAAATTCAATTAATGTTGATGAGTTTGGAGGAAAGTGAGCATGAGTGCCTTCGTTTGATGTCTATCCCAATGAGGGAAAAGTTTGAAAAGTATTGGGATGAATGTAGTTTAGTGTTGGCTATTGCTGTTGTGCTTGATCCGAGGTGTAAGATGGCGTATGTTGAGTTCTATTATAATAAAATCTATGGTGTTCGTGCTAGTAGTTATGTGGGGAGAGTGTGTAGTGCTTTTATGGATTTGTATTTAGAGTACGGGGGTGATAATTCTTTTGGTGTGGGTTCAATGGGGAATCGAGATGTGATTGATGGAATTGGGAGTAGTACATCTCACACAGGGGGTCTTAGTGTGATTGATGAGGATTCGGAGTTTGGTGCTTGGTATAATCAATCCGCCAATGTTAATGCTTGTCAAAAAACCGAGGTGGATCAATACTTGGAAGAACCTGTTTACCAAAGAAAAGAACATTTTAACATTTTGACGTGGTGGCAAATGTGTAGTGGTAAGCTTCCTACCTTGGCACAAATTGCACGTGATATTTTAGCTGTCCCGGCAACTACAGTTGCCTCCGAGTCTGCCTTTAGTATTGGAGGTAGAGTTATTGATGAGACACGTGCATCTTTGCTTCCCGAGATTGTTGAAGCTTTAGTTACCACTGCGGATTGGATAGAATCACAAAATATGTCAAGTAAGTAGTTATTTAATTTGTCATTATTTTAATGTTTTTTCTTTTCTTCAAATATCTAAATCTTTATAATATTTGTTTCAGCGGTTCAAGAATCATAAGGTTTGTTCAGTGGTAGCATAGAAGAAGATAATCACCAAGTAAGTTCATTATTTTCTTTTATTTTTTAACATATGTTATCTAATATTTGTATTTATGTTTGAAGGATAAATGTTCATTATTTTCTTTTGTTTTTCAGGGTGGCTTTGAAGGAGAAAGTTGAAGTGAAGATGGTTGTGTATTTTGATTTGAACTTTTATCCAAGTCATGTTTGTAATTTTTAGATTTTGAATGTTGTTGAATTTCATCTGGGGTTTATTTGTGATGGATGGTGTGTTTAATATTTGAATGGTGGACTTCTATCTTGGTGTTAGTTTGATTTTGGAAACATTTGGAAATTAAATCTAAGAATAAATTTTGGACTTTCATCTTGGAAACATTTGCAAATTAAATTTATGATATAAGGGATGAAAATAAAAATCGGATTTGGAAATATCATTATTTGGATTTGAAACTATCATTATGACATAAAAAAATGTTGCAAATTAAGTGGTTAAAAAATGTAATTTTAACTTAAAAATACATTTTTTTAATGAAAATCATAATCAAAATAAATAAATAATTAATCAGATCGGATCGGATAAACGGATCGGATTAACGGATTCTTAACAAATCGGATTCGGAACCTTAACAGATAATCCGTCGGATAATCGGATCGGATCCGAATCCGTTTAACATAAACGGATTCGGATTCGGATTGGCCTGATCCGGTCCGAATCCGATCCGTTTACAGGCCTACCCTCCTGTGTTTTAGAGTTTTTTTTAATTAATATATATTAATTATTTTACTGATGGCCTAGGTCGATGACAATATTGTCACAACTTATATCCTTGACAAAATCTGGCATTGCATATCTGCTAGACTGCTGCTCATATAATTTGTCGCTGTTTCTGTCTCTGATATTTTTTGTCCATTGACTTCTAACAATTTCATCCGCAACAATTTTTACGATTAATTATTTTTCTTAGATTAATTATTTTTCTTAGTTTAATTGTTCATATAATTTATTTCAGTTTCGGTGGTGACAAATTTGATCATGGACATAGTCTTTTATTGTTCATAAATTTTATTTCAGTTTCGCTAGTGATAAATCTGATCATGGATACAGCCTATGACAGTGCTCATACACCCATATTTGAGTACAGACGTACCTTAGGGTCTAGCTTAGCTTAGAATATACAAGTACACCTATGATGGAGTTCATCCAAATATGTATCAATTGTAGGGACGTGAAATTTATCTTTTATTGTGGGAAAATACTTGGGGGACATGGGATCCCGACTTAAATTCGCGACCCGGACACGTGTCCGGGTGTGATTGGTGCGTTTTGAGTGGGGACACCTTGAATTGGTGTGTCCCACTCCAAATGCACCAATCACACCCGGACACGTGTCCGGGTCGCGAATTTAAGTCGGGATCCCATGTCGCTGTAGCAAGACTCTTTATTGTGAGGTCATTGACTTCCTTATAATCAACACACACCCTCGACAAATGATCCATTGTCTTCACGAAGTGAACTGGTGAAGCAGAACAATTTCCTCGATCTTTGACTTTTGGATATGAAGATACATATAGGGCCTGGTATTGATGGGTTCACTAGCACTTTTTAAGAGAACATGGTGATCTGTTTCTTTTTGGCACTGTTCTAAAAAACCTGCCTAGGCACGCCTAGGCTTAAAGCTTGGAAGAAACACCTCGCCTTACGCTTTTCACGCCTTATTCTTGGTAAAACCCTTAAGGCGCACTTTTTTTCTAAAAACAACAATGCTTTAGTGAAACGATGTCGGCTTTTAAAGATTTTTTTTACAAACCGGACCATTATCTCATCCAAAATAATCAAATAGTATTTTAATTTGCATATATTCAGACATATTTTTATGATATGTGCAATTTTTGTATTTTAATAGTCTTGTTATGGTTAAAAAATATTAAAATATATTAAGAAGGCCTAAACGCCTTTTCACGCATAGGCCCGCCTAGGCTTCTAAGGCTTAAGGCTTGACCTCCACGCCTCAATCACGCCCCGCGTTTTTTAGACCCTTGCTTTTTGGTGGTGGCTACTTGAAAACACCATATTTTTGAATAATTGGAGTTAAAAGGAGGGTACATATGTTCCTCACTGCTGTAGGATCACCACACCATACTTGTACTTCCTGCCCAGTCTTGTCCAACTGTAACCACCTGCCTGTTGTACCCTTTTAAGTTCAATGCCTTCGCTTTCTTTGTTGAATTTTAGAAACTACTTTCTCAAATCCAACAACAATGGACTAATCTCCATCTGCCATTGGACCCCCGGAACCATGTCATATTTTCCCAAAGTCAATATTCTGACCTCAGCTTCAAATAATTCCCCTTAATGCTGCACTGAAATTTCTTGCGAATGACGCTCATTGCCACTACTATTTTAGAGGTTGGTTCGAGGTGACGACCAATCTCTTAGCAGTCATGGGACCTGAGCAATTATGGAAGTACCCGTGCCTATTAAAATAGTGATTCATGGGCATTAGCCTTGCCCTTGCCCTTAATCACCATAGTTTTTGCCCTTAATCACCATAGCTTGTAAGAGGTATAATCATAACACCTTTCTTAAGGTCCTCCATTGATGTTGTAATAACTTGTTCCTGCTACAATTTCTCACTAATTTCTACCTCCTTTTCCTCTTCATAAGTCATCAACATGTGTATATTATATTTTTTGCATTTATGGCCAGAGAAATAGGGTCAACAACAGAGACCTATGTCCCTTTTAGCTTGCATTTTAGTGGGAGAAATATTCTTGACTGGAGGTAAAGTGAAAGAGGGTTTGTGCAAGGGAGGATGGGTGGTTCTGTTGTGTTTTCTTATAACCAGTATTGTAAAAGTTATGGGTTACAGATTTTAACTGATTGGAACTGTTAGGGGGCCATTTAGGTGGGTGTTTCTTGGTTAGGGTGGACTCTTGCAACCACCCTAGCAAGACATTATTAAGGATTTTGGCAAGAACATTTTAATTGGTACCTTAATTCCATCCTTCAATCCACTAAAAAAATGGATACACAATAGTTTGAAGTTAAATTCGGATTGTTGGCCATCATCAAAGCCTTGAGCATCTCGAGTTTCTTGTGATAATGCCCTCATACCCTTCTGTAGAGGGAACATAAAAAAGATTAAGAGAGGGATTGGAAAGGGGAGGGTCGTATTTATTCATCCCCATGTACACCATTGCATTAATTCTTCTATCACGATTACATCTGAGATCGTTCAGTTAAACGGTAGCCCTCAAATGTATCACCAAGGACACATGTATTTGAGAATACGTAGTTTGTTAAAATCAGAATAAAATGCGGCTAAAAAGAAATTTTATTGGCAATGCTAATGAATAAATGCGATAACAAGTGTTGTTTTGGTTCAAGGTGAAGACGAAAATGTTTTTTGATATATTTGAAATTAGATTGTGCTATAACTGTGCAACTTTTCATAAAAATTGTGAACATTATTTAATACCATATAGGTGAAAATATATTTCACTGCTTTACCGCATGGAAAACTAATTTACCCTGAAACAAATGGACCCTACGACATATCCCAAGATTAAACGAATGGAAATTAATAAATGTAATTAAGACACAACACACTATCTTTCTATGTAGATAAAACTCACCCTTTTACTATAACAATTGGATATTGAGTTACAAACCCTTGTTCCATAGGAAACACAAGAAACAACACAGTTCATATATTACCAATCAATTTCTTGACAACAAATGCTGTTTGCACTCTTTATTCATACAACATACTCCAATTTGCCACAACCATATCAGAAACACACATTGGCCGATGAAGACGTGACGGCAGGCCTATCAGCCCTGTCAGCAAGGGGGTCCCACATAATACCTTCGGTCCCACAATGACCGGAATCATAACCAACAACATCACTAGTGGACCCCACCTGTGCCGCCACCTTCTCTTTCTCAATCTTCGCTTTCAGGCGATATCTCTCAGCCCTCGATCCGATCACCTGCCCTAACACAGAAGCTGCAATGGTGAAAGCCATAGCTGTTTTGGGCATCAAAACAGACTTCCTAAGCATTGCTATAAATGGGACAGCAGCATGCACAGCAGCAAACCATGATAACGAGAATTTTTCCGTGTGTTCTCTCCATATCCCAAGGGGTACGTTAGCTGCCATGCCTAGAATTCCGATCACAAGCACTTTTTCAGGCAGTGGTTGAGGGCGAAGGGTCTTGACCAGTGCGGTCCGGGCAAGGGCAGCCCGGGCAGCAACAATTGCGGGCGGGCATTTAAGCTTCATTCCGGGTGGTGGTTGAAGAGCCGACGCAACAAGTGGGATGACACCACTCACTGCTCTGTAAGACTTGGCGATAGGGCAGTTCCCTGTTTCCAACCACTCGTTTCCCATTGCTTCGTGTTTCGATGAATCTCCCTGAAATATCACAAACATATAATGCAATTTAAAGAAAATAATTACTCTCTCTATATATTATAATATAGGTATGTGCATTTAAAGTGTATTTCTATATTGGATGGAATATGAATGGAGCACTTCAAATGCCACGAAACTAAGGGTTGTGAATCACCAGATTAGTGTTTGCACATGATATGATGGGGATTTCAGCATGATATCCAATTATGATTCACCTACTCTAAGTTAATAATATAATATTAATTAGTATTGACTAATTACAAAGTCTAATACAAAATATAAACTCCCTCTGTCCCAAATTAATAGTCCCTACTCTTCCTTTAGGACGTCTCAAAGTAAAAGAATCAAATGATTTATGGAAGTACATATCCAGCCCAGAAATTTGGTTCTCCACTAATTTGAATAATGTTTTGAAAGAAATTAAATTTCAAGTTTTCTAACGTACTTCTATTTTTAATGTGATATGTGAGATAACCCCTGTTCCCGTATTCATTAGACTTAGTACTATAACAAGGGTAAAGTAAAAAAAAATAAAAATCTTTCTAAGTCAGGTCATATGATAATGAATATAAGGGGTATCTTAAATATCATGTAAGCCACAGGGTAAGTGAAAAAAGTGAATTTTTATTTTTGTAATAGCACCAGATATGGATGTACCTAGAAAGGGAAAAAGTATAAGATGCTACTATTTTTTCTGCAATAAATACCGATTTTGATCATCATATTAGTTGGCCAGTTTATCCAACTGGTTAGACTCATTTGCGTACACCTGGGCATTCGGCGAGATACTTGGCTCGAGGGGAGTTCAAAACATCGATTACTATTGCTACTAAAATTGTTTTTATTTAATTTGAATGGAACGCCTTTCAAAATAAAGACAATTGTATGTTGAGTACTATAAACATACCTGAGGGGACGGCTCTCTCTTTTTGGATGTCTCAGATTTCTTTTTCAGCATCTTCCATTTCTCAGAAAATGAGTTGAAACTGAACGGCCCTCCAGGTCCAAATGATGACAAACTGATGGTGGCGGCTTTTGCAGCTAAAGGGTTAAATTGGGGGCCAAGTTCAGGTTCCGAGTTGTCATTACGAAAATGAGACCTCTCTGAGAGTGGGACGACTCCATCTTTTCCGTGAAAAAGTTTGAACGAAATATCAAAATTGGGGCCATCTTCAAATATTGGACCTTTGGCTGCCCTTGCCTGTAAAGGTAAATAAAAACATTAAGATCTTTTAATGAACACGCATACACCAGCAGATCACAAGACATGGGAACTAGAAGATGCAGGGTCAAGCTAGAGATTTTGGGTGCCCACGGCAAATTCTTGAAACGGGGATTCTCATGCATATTTGTAATAAAAAGCTAAAATTCCATATTTTTATTTTTTTGCTAACTTCACAATATAAAAACCAATAATTATCTATACTATTTATTAAGTGCGAGCAATAGGTTTTGGTCCACACTTGAAATACCAATTATAACCTTAGTTCCTAACCACCCATTGCTAATAATAATTATTAAACTACCCACCCACTACTAATGATGTGAATGAAGAAATGGGGATATTTTTGGATTTTATTATTGTTTTGTTATTTTCTTTATTTTGATGTCTTTTCTTTTATTAGTTGTTTGTTTGGTATTATAGGAAGGAAGTAGTAAAGGCTAATAGGGACATAATTGTAATTACTTCATTAGCTTGGAGCCTAAGTTATCTTCCTCCTATAAATACTCATTTGTACCCTCATATGAGCCATCCTTCCATTTTGAGATATATTATATTGAGAGAGTTTAGACGAGAGTCCTCTTTTCTTGTTCCCATTTGACGTCATTTACGTCAATTGGTATTAGAGCCTAGTCGGTTTTACCCGTTGTTGTTGTAAAAAACAAAAACTCGTAAACAACGTCAAGGTGGGCCCAAGAAAGATGAACACCTCCGTGAAAACTTCTAACGATCATCTAATGGACGCTATCAACCGCTTGATGGCCCAGATGGATGAAATCAATGCGCGTATTCCTCCACCAACAATCCACCCTACCACCTCGCATCACGACCCTCACCTCCAAATTTCGACCTATCCCCCCCCCCCCCCCCCCCAAAGGCACCTCAAGCCACCCACTATTATTTGCCCTAACCCTAACTACCAAAATAACCCCACCCATGCTTCCGCAACCCATTTTACACCTCTACTCCAAAAAAATAAAAACCCTAATCCTATTTCACCCACCACCACATCAAGAACTTCCCCAACCGCCGCAATCACCCTCCGACCACCTCTGCCGCCCCTTCCCCACATTAGCAAGGGCAGGACCCTTGCCCATTCCCAACAGCCTCTTCCGCTGTAGCTCACGACCTCCGACAGCAGGTCGGCTCCTCCCATAACCCTCGTCCGGCCCCAACAGGGGCTTATAAACCCTCGACTGCCCTTTTTTCCCTCCTCCCAACCCCGCCAGGGTCACCGCAACCCTCAGTTGCTGCTGTACGTCTTCCGCCAGCATCACAAAGCCCAAAAGTCACTGTCGTGGACTCCGGCAGGAATTACTCAAAGCCAGATAGCCTTCTTGATCTTCCACCAGTGAATCATGTCCCAATCAGGAGTTTCGACCAATTTCCGGCTTTGAAAAGCTCAAATTGACACCTTGTTTTCATTAACAGGGCAAATCTGACCCAGATACACATCGGCGTCCAAGAACTGACAAGAAATAGGTTCGATCCAGTTAAGGAAACCCTAGGGGAGCTCTGTCATCCCCTACTCCATGGTCGGATCACCCAAACGGTGGCCGACGACATTTTTTTTGTCCAAGAACCGGTGTTTCTTTACCCCACACCCTCCAAGAACCCTTCTCCCATAAATTCAATCCATTTTCAACCCATTTGGACCCAATCCACTCCTATGCTCACCTATTTACCCTCTGCCCTAGGTGGGACCCTCAAACAAATTCAAGAACTAGGGTTTGTCTACAAAAACTTGTTTTTTGATCCGGAGAAAGATATTTTTGAAGATTCACATGAGAGGCATGAGGAAGAAGACGAAGATTGACGCGAGAATTGAAGAATCTTCCTCAAATCTTCATAAATTACTTTTGGCCCCACAATTTTTGTCTCTTTTCCGCACATCTTTGGCGCTTTTCAAGAGATTCTTCAATTTTGAAGATTTTGTGCATCCTCAATTTTAAAGTTCGAGTACGAACTTTTTCAAAGGTGGAGGGAATTATGTGAATGAAGAATTGGGGATATTTTAGTCATTTTAGGATTTTATTGTATTTTTGTTAATTTCTTTATTATGACGTATTTTCTTTTATTAGTTGTTTGTTTGGTATTATAGGAAGGAAGTAGCAAATGCTAATAGGGACATAATTGTAATTACTTCTTTAGCTTGGAGCCTAAGCTACCTTCCTCCTATAAATACTCATTTGTAGCCTCATTTGAGGCATTCTTCCATTTCGAGATATATTGAATTTAGAGAGTTTAGACGAGAGTCCTCTTTTCTTGTTCCCATTTGACGTCATTTATATCAACTAATAGCAGTTTTAAACCTTCGATAACATTTTTTAAGGAAGTATCACGTTTTTAGGCAGACACATAGTGTGTGCAAGGGTCACTAGTTATTGTAATGTGTTGAGCAAGTCAAGATAGGAATAGGGAGAGACATAAAATTTCTATCCTACTTTTACTTTTTGATGATACTGGAATTGGTATCACCAGATCAAAGTGATGAACAAGCTCACACCAGTTTAATAATGGTAGAAATATAACAATATAACAATAGAGCGATATGAGGCAAAGCGGAAGTAAACACCAAAATTAAGTGGTTCAGCCTATTGAAGGCCTACGTCCACTGTGCAAGTGCGTGAAGTCCACTAATACAGGCTCTAATGATCTTAAGGTACATGCACTCCAACTTTCTCTCTCTAACAGTAAGTTTGACAAAGTTCCAGCATGATTTTCAATATGTGTCCCCTTACAATGTAGAAGATGAAGTGTATTTATAGTGCTTGGAGGGTGTAATGCACCCCAAGCATGTAATCAACATGTGCATGAGGAGGCTCCCAATAATGAGTTGATCCCTATCCCTCACACATGTAGCTAATCATGATGTAATATTCCCTCACGTGAGGGGATAATCTTGTTGTAACAGACTTGTCCACGTTGGATTTGCCATCTGAAACTTTGTATTGCTCGTACTGTAGAGGTCGTGTGGGGGGTCTCAGCCTGGCCGACTACGAAACCCCGACATAGCCTTGTTAGATATTCTTCCAGTGAAAGTGTAGTCTCGGCTGAACACGTTAGGCCGAGGCGTGTCTATGCTGATGTAAGGCTTCTATGGAGTCTCGACTCATGAAGGGGCTGAGAGCATGGATCACGAGGCCGACCCTATTTCGGACGAGCCTTGGGTAGCCTAGGTGGGATCATTTGAGAACTCGGCTGTGGACATTGCTGAACCTCGTCCCACTTTTTAATTAATGTCCCCGTAATCAATAAGTAATTTTTAAGGTTTTTAGTGGGCTTAGTGATATTGAATTGCTAGAGTTTGAGTAAGGCCAACTAGACAGCTTTGCTAATTCATTTTTTAGTGAATCCTAACAAAATTTCTGAAACCTTGGAGATTACATTTGGGGATTATAAAAGATTGATAAATTTTTTCTCTCTCTCTCTCTCTCTCTCTCTCTCTATATATATATATATATATATAATAATGCCCTTGTGCGGACTGTCCCGCGTTTTAATAATGCGGACCGTACATGTGTCACCTGGCCTATCGGCTAAATTATAGGGGCTCTCTCTTTTTTCTAGGCTCACCGCCCAGGTGACACATGTCCGGTCCGCACTGTTAAAATGCGGAATAGTCCGCACAAGAGCAGTACTGTGTATATATATATATATAATAATGCTCCTGTGCGGACTAGTCCGCATTTTTCAAATGCGGACCGGACATGTGTCACCTAACGGTGCACTTAGAAATTATCGCCTAAATTGTAGGCATACTCTCTCTCTCTTCTGGGCTCACCGCCAGGTGACACATGTCCGGTCCGCATTCTTAAAATGCGGACTAGTCCGCATAAGAGCAGGACTGTGTATATATATATATATATATATAGAGAGAGAGAGAGAGAGAGAGCGGTTCTCATGCATACCCCAGTTTGCATACCGCTGGCGCGGACCAATTTTGATAAAATAGTAAAAAAAATATTTTTGATGTAATTTTTTTTTTATAGTTTCTAAACATTTCAATAGGACCATAAAAAAAAATTCAACTCAAAATGAATTTTTTTGCTATTTTAAAAAAATCGGTCAAACTTTGTCACTTTTTAACAACTTAAAAACAACTTAAAAACTGACAAAGTTTGACCGATTTTTTTAAAATAGCAAAAAAATTCATTTTGAGTTGAATTTTTTTTTATGGTCCTATTGAAATGTTTAGAAACTATAAAAAAAAAATCAGCCCGAAATTAATTTTTTTACTATTTTAAAAAAATGGTTCGCACGGAGGGTATGCAAACTGGGTATGCATGAGATCCTTTCTGTATATATATATATATATATATATATATATATATATATATATATATATATATTATTTTTATTTTTGGTTGGATAAACACAGGTGCAGAGCTGCTAAAATGATAAAGGAAAAGAATAACTTACAGGAAAAGGGAAGTTAGCAGTAGAGAAAGCAAAGTTGGTTGGTTTGTTGATGTTCCTCAAGAATGGGCATCTTTGAATGTCCAGCTCATTGAAAGGGCAATCAGATGGCCCCTCATTCATTCCCTTGAAGAGAAAATCCATTGCTTCTCTTGTCTTAGCAATTTATCTGTAAAGAACAGACAATATAACCCCTTTTGTCTCTTCTATTTAATTTAATGCTTTAATAGTAATTAGAATACTTCAAGAATCCACTATGTCACAAAGTGCACTATCATATTTTATTGTTGAATTCTCCATCTTATAAGATGTTGGTCAAAAGATTATCAAGATTTTATTTCTCAAATTTATGATTTTAAAAGCAGTCACATAACAAAAAAAAGGCACTGTGGTACAAAATTGACCTTAAATAGACAATCAAAATAGGAGTAAATTACGGAGAATAAATTTGATACAGATTCACGAGAGACCCATTTGATCAAACATACGAAATACAAACTAAAATAGAAGAAAGGTGAGAAGGGGTTACCGGGCGTGCAGGTAGTGAAGGGAGGTTGAGTTGGCCGGGAAGTTGCAGAATCAAGATGGACGTGTGGAGAACACAAACAAGAGAGGGAGAGTAAAAATGGGTATTGAAATGCGGGATTTGGGTGGGTGACCTGCTCACCAGGTTCAATATGCGGAGGGTCCCAACTATTGTTACCAACTCTACTAAACTCACATTTATGATTCATCAAGAGAATTTTACAAGGGGAATATCTTTTTGGGTGACAATAAAAATAAAAATAAATTGATTCACTCTAAGGGTGTCAGTTATTTCTAAACTTTCAAATTTTTCGTTTTTCGATCCAAATTTTTTCGATTATAGCACCATTTAAAATCGTCAATTTTTGAATTTTTCGATTCCGAAATTTCCAAAAAAAATTGGGATGAAATTGGAAACCATATATGAATTCCGAATTTCCGATCCGAATTTTCCAATATCATGCCGATCCGATTTATTCAAAATATTTTCCAAAATAATAATATTTTTATATACTTTAATACATTTTTACTACCATTTATATATATAATTTATTATTTATTAGTTTAATCTGGACCCTCCATTTAAAATGATCTCAACCATTAATATAACTACATCACACCAACTAACCCTAAAATAAAAACAACATACGACTCTTGCTTTCCTCTCTTCTCTCTCTCTCTTAACTTTCTTATCCTCTTCTCTTCCCAAGCCCCAACCCAATCGTATCTCTCTCTTTCTCCGGATCTAGTTAACTTTCTCTCTCCCTCTCTCTCTACCGACGGTGGAGGTGCTCCGACCTCATTCTCTTTGTGTATGGAAGTTACCAAGGTACACCCATTTAGTTGTTGTTTGTATATTGCTGTTAATGTATATCGGAATCAAATAGAATATGCAAATTAGAATTGGAACCATCTTTATATTACATCTCTGTCATATTCATAACAACTACTTTGGTACTCTTTATTTACTTGATATAAAAAAAATAACAGCACCGAGGTTCCTCAGTGAGAAGCTACAAATCCTCACAGATCCTTAGAGGCGTTGAATTGTTGAAAAATAACAAATTATGAGTTGTTGAAATGTTGTTATTTATATACCACCCATTTAGCTGTTATGCAGATTTAGTATCCTTTTATGAATTGTTGGTACCCATTTAGTTGTTGGTACCCATTTAGCTGTTATACACCCATTTATGAATTGTTAGTTTGTATCCTTTTGATCCAAGGATGATATTCACCTTTTAACAATATATTGTGATTTGTTTTAATGACAGACATATATGTTAGTTACGGGGGAGAATTCCACAACAGTAGATTCCACCCCTACTATGGAAACTATACAAAAAACCTTTAAGACGGGTGTCAAATCTGGTCTTCCTGGAAATCATGGAACTTCAGAGGTAAGGACTTATTTTACCAAACAACTTACAGACGGAACCGAAAAATATTCCGGTAAAGCTGATTGTGTCTATTGTCATGCTACTATTAATGCACCTTCTACCGGTGGAATAAACAAGTTGTGGACCCACATTAACAAATGTAAGGAGTTTCCTGGGTTTGAAGATGATACGACACAAACTATTATTTCTTTTGCAAAAGGTCAAGCCACCCCTTGGAGATTTGGCCAAGAAAAATGTCGTAAATCTTTAACAAGAATGATCATTCTTTGTGAACTCCCTTTTAGTCATGTTGAAAAGGATGGGTTTCGGTGTGTTTTTGTGAAGATTTACAACCGAAGTTTCATGTTGTTTGTAGAACCATAATAACAAAAGACTGTTTGTTAATGTTTTTTGAAGAAAAGCAAAAGTTAAAGGAATTTTTTAAGGCTGCATCTACACGAATATGCATCACAACGGATATGTGGACATCAATTCAAAATCTTGGTTATATAGTTTTAAGTTCTCACTTCGTGGATAATGATTGGAAACTTCACAAGAAAATAATAAATTTTAGAGTACTTCCACATCCTCATAAGGGAGAACCATTGCTAAATCCGTGGAGAGTTGTTTAATAGAGTGGGGTCTAGAGAAAGTTTTGACAATAACTCTTGATAATGCTAGGAATAATGACATGTGTGTTAGAGATTTGAAAAAAAGACTATCCAAAAGAAATGGTTTATTGTTGGGAGGTGAAGTCTTTCATGTAAGATGTTTTGCACACATAATCAACTTAGTTGTTAGGGATGTTATTGAAGAAGTGAAAACAACTATTAGGCGCCTTCCTAGAAGTGTGAAGTATGTGAGGAGTGGTTCCTCGCGCCTACAGGCATTTAAAAAGTGTGCTTCGGATGAAATGCTAACTAGTAAAAGGGTTTTGTGTCTAGATGTCAAAACTAGGTGGAATTCAACTTATCTAATGATAAATGTTGCGTTGGAGTTTGAGAGAGCTTTTGATAGGCTTGAGGAGCAAGATACAAATTATAAAATTGAGTGTAATGTGAAGGGTGTAGGTCTGTTGGATGAAAATGATTGGAAGAAATTGAAAGCTTTGCACGCACTTTTAGAAGAATTTTATGAACTCACAAAAAGAGTTTCAGGTTCTAAATATGTCACCTCTATCACATATTTTGATGAATTAACACAAGTTAAAGATTTTCTTATGGAGCATTTAGTAAGTAATGATCCTTTTTTTTCGTGACATGACTTTGAAAATGGATGCAAAATTTGATAAATATTGCAACTTTGACTCTCCTAATCCAATTTTAGTTATTGCAATAGTGTTGGATCCTCGATATAAGATGCAATTTGTGGAGTTTTGGTATTCCTCCTATTTGGATAAAATTTGCAATCTTTCGGAAAGGGATAAAGCTCTTAAAGTGGGTAATTATATAACGAGGTTGAATGATCTAATGAGTCGTCTTTATTGTCACTACAAGTTGGAAGGTACATCCTTTGTTGATGTTTAATCATCCAACATTTCGGGTAATGATATGGATGTTGATAAGGTGTCCAACCGTCCCAAGGTAAAAGACTTGTTTAGGGGAATTTTGAAGAGGAAAGAATATGTTGAAGTCTCAAATGATTTGGATAGGTATCTAAGTGACGGGGTAGTGGTTAATGAGGAGCACCATTTTGATATATTACTTTTGTGGCATGGGAAGGTTGGAAATTATCGTGCTCTTACGATGATGGCTCGAGATGTATTATGCATTCCCGTCACATCGGTCGCTTCAGAGAGTGCCTTTAGCACAACTGGGTGAGTTCTTGATCCTTTTCGAAGCTCATTGACCCCAACTAATGTGGAGTGTTTGGTTTGTACACAAGATTGGTTAAGAGGCCCTACACCATCTATTGTTGATTATGTCGTTGAAGAAAAACTTGAGACTCTTTTTGAACTTGAGAGAGGTATACAAATTTGAATTTAATTTGAAATTTATTATATGAATTGTATTGTATGAAATGTTTAATAATTTCTTTTTTAATCATTGTAGTTGTATTCGAAGACTTTATTCAGAAACTATCGCTTGGATCTTCTACTTGAGGCAACATTTATGATAAATTCCGGGACTCCTTGAAAGGTAACAATTTTAGTTATACTTCTGTTTGCACCTGTTATACAATTTCTGTTTGCACCTCAATTTCTGTATAACATATATAACAGTTATATCTGTTATATAACAGAAGTGATCATCATAAGATACTAACTGATATAACAGTTATGTATAGTTTTATTTGTATTCGAAGATACTAACTGTTATAGGTTCTAACTGTTATAGCCTTATATACAAGATACTAATTGTTATAGGTTCTAATAGTTTTATTAGTATCTTTCGATTCCTTATATAAGATACTTATTAAACTTAGTATCTTTTAGGTGTTCACTTTCTTAAAAGATCCTGTATTGAACACTTAGTATCTTGTATATAAGATAAAAACAAATTTCTAAGGACTCCAAGAAAACAGATTTCTTATAACAGGTATAACAAGACTCCAAGAAAATAAATTTCTAAGAAAACAAATATAACAGTTCAATTTCTTATAACAAGTGTTCAATTTCTTATATAAGATAAAAATAAATTTCTTATTGAACACTTAGTATCTTGTATATAACATAGTATCTTGTATATAAATTTCTTATATAACAGTTTTCTTATATAACAGTTTTCTTAGGAGTTATACATAAGTAATGTTAACTGGTGTATATTTGTTTTATGCTTTTAAACAATGTTGTTTTTACTTGAAGCAGAAAACAGTGTGCTTGCTGGAAAAATTACTGGTGCGAGTAGACGTTGGCTATAGCATCGAATTATTTGTCCCCCGAGCAGATAGTGTAGTGCATTGTGTTATAAAACTAGTTGTTAAATTTGATTCTAGTAGACGTTGGAGAATGACAATTGAATGTTAAATTTGATGTATAGGACTACTTAACTATCCATTTTGATGTATAACTACAAAAATGTTCGTTCCAATAGCTGTTAACTTTAATTTCTTCCATTTATTTGGTTGTTACTTCCATTATGGTTTTCCATTCTTATATATAACACTCATGTGGAGTGTTTTATTTTTATTTTAAAAATATCCTTCTCAAAAATTATATTTTTGATATTTTTCGAAAATATTATAACTGATAATTCCGAGTATTCCGAGATTTTTTCGAATAATAAAATTTTCGAAATTTCCAAATATTCCGAATATTCTGATTCAGCCGAATAGGAAAAAATGATTTTTCGATTTTTATTTTTTTCGAATTGGAAAGGATTTTAAAATTTCGAAAGTTTTGGAATTTTTTCCGAACACCTCTACCCCTAACTCTTCATTCATATTTTAGCGACTATTTGTTTGTAAAATTATTAAATTAAGCTTATTGATAAATATGCAAAGAAAAAAGGGAAAAAATAAAAAGACATAAACCACAAACCTTCTCTCTCTCTCTCTCTCTCTCTCTCTCTCTCTCTCTCAAATAAAGATGGCACCATTCCTTTTTTTTCGAGTCGGGGATTTTTCAAGGATCGAATTCCTCACAGGAACTCAATTTAAAAAAAATTATTTATTTTTTATCTCTTTTAATTTTAGGTAATTTTTTTAATTATATATATAAAAAATTATATCTAACTATTTTTTTTTAATAAAAGTGCAATAAGAAAGCTTTTTACTAATAAATAATAATATTAACTGATGATACCATGTTTAATTGTTGGAATTCCAAGGGTTCACAAGCCTTTCATCTTCACTCATATAAGAGAAGAGGTCTTAAGGTCCACCATAGACCAAGAACTAAGCTCTCAAGATCGCAACTGCCTTGTAGAAGGGACAAAAGTTGAGCCATAGGCCTTAGCGACCTCACTACTCTCCCAAAATGCTCAGTCGCTCCATCACATCTTAGGAATCGAGTTCAGAGACCCCAACACCAGCGTCTCTCCGTCTGAGACTTGTATAGTGAACCTCGATATGAAGAGAATTTATCTCTAGAGTTCCCATAACCCCTCTTCCATTGAGACATTGTTGTAACGCACCACATGACCACATAAGAAGGAAACTCTATCAATTCCGAACTCAGACGTTCAACCAAGCTCTTAAAACTTCTCTGGCGTGCAGGTACAAAGGACAATCAATATTCTACATACTGCCACCATTCACTCCCACTAGCATTAATGACTCTCATCCGTATTAAAAGTACATATCAACTACCTTACACCACATTGCCATTGTAGTCGTCAGACATCAGAGAGGCCCCGACCATGCTACTGCAGTCTACTCATTCTCTCTCCAAGAGAATGGATATATAAGGGAGGATTGTAAATGGTGAGAAAAAAGGGGAAATCATCGAATACAAGCAGAAAAAAGGAAAAATAGATCAAGCAAGTATCTATTTATTGTAATTCACGCTATCAACCCATTGTTGATACCAAATAGTTAGAGTTTTGAATCATTTCCCATTGCTTACATATTCTATACCCTTTTGAGACCTAAACTAAGACTTGGGACCCTGATAGAAGTTCATTATTTACTTCCTAAGGACTTTTGTGTTAGTGAAAAAGGCGACAATGACCTTAGACTCTCTTGGCCAAAGCTTAAGATGTCTCTTAGATTGTAAAACCCCCTTTTATGATATAATATACAGAGAAATACCCTTTACAGTGGACGTAAAATCCTCAACATAGGTTCTAACCACTCTATATACTTGTCTATCGCTTTGACACACCTCCCCACTTATCTGTCCGAGGTCCCGGGGGGGGGGGGGGGGGGGGACCTGTCGAATTTGAGGTCTCACATGATTTTTATATTCATTATTAACATAGATTTATAATTAAAAAATATATAATATATCGAGAAATATCAGTAGGGGATATAATAGGGATCCTCATGGAGTAGGGATCCCATTCCTCACCCTCGACCTGAGCTCGAACCAAGGATTTAAAATCACCTTATCCTCGAATTTTACCACCCACCCCATAAGGGGCGAACTCAAAACCCATGGATAATTTTACCACCCCTACTCTCAAATCGTTCTTACTCTTCCCACCCCTTCCCATAACCTAACCCTCCCTCATGCTTCCCTCATGCTCTCCCACACTTCCCCCACTGCCCCCTCTCGCAATCCCACCCCACCCCTCAGCTTAATCTCCACCACTTGCCCAACCTCACTCAACACCCCTACCTTCACAATCCCCTCTCATCAAGATCAAAACCCTCACCTCCCATCTCTCTCTCTCTCTCTCTCTCTCTCTCTCTCTATATATATATATATATATATATATATATATATATATATATATATATATATATATATATATATATATATATATATATATATATATATATAGAGAGAGAGAGAGAGAGAGAGAGAGAGAGAGAGAGAGAGAGAGATACATATATATTAATACCATGAAATATGTTTTTTGTCTTGTTAATTGCTAGTGGGTATTGTGAGATTGGTGAATTATTTGAAATATATGAAGGAGAAGATTGAGTTGGAGATACATTTTTTTAAACCTTTTTTAATTCTTAAAAGCTTTGATAATTTCATGCTATGGTGGACAGAGATAGAGAAGAATAAGATTTGTAATTTTCAACTTTTTTAAATCTGTTTAGCCATTTCAATCGTGCGGTTTAAATTGGAAAATATTGAGAATGTGTTCAACCAAGGTGGACCGAGAGAGAGATAGAGATAGAGAGAGAGAGAGAGGGGGGGGGGGGAGATAAAATGAGAGGAAACAAGGGTAATTGGTAGGATATTTTGATATTTTTATAATATCCAAAAGCTTTGAAGCTTTACATCTATGTCTTCCAACGAGATATGAAGAGGAAGATAGGGGGGAGGGGGGTCAGGGTTAGGAGTAAGAGTACTTTTGGCTTTAACAAAAAAATATTTTCTAACGATCAAAATAGTCAACTATCAAATTATGTCAAAAATTGGAGATCAATGGTGAATTAGTTTTTGAGGGGTTCAAACCCCAAATGACAACAACTAATGGGAAGACATGCCGAAACACCTTTTTGAAGACAATGCCATATAGCCCAAACAAACTAACCAACTCTAGAGACCAAATGATGTATCTAAAAATGTATTAATTAGTGTGTATGCATTTTAAGTACGTTATAAGCATGACCAAATGCATTTTCTAACACATCATTTGGTTTGTGAAGTTGGACAGTTTAGCTAACCCATGTATCACTACTCTTTTTTATTAGAATTTATTTATTCTTCTAAAATATTCATGAATCATAAGCGAATTTATGTGAGAATAAAATAGGGTGAATAGACAATATAATAGAGGCATAAAGCTTCTCATTAATTGGTGTGTAATATGATGAGGGGGTCATATTTTATTTATAGTGCAAATGGGTGCCTTTCCAAAGACTCCTTGTTCAAATGGGGAAAGGTTACAACACAAAAGTCCCAATCACATGTGGACATCCTCACACACACACACACACACACAATACTCCCCCCCAAATGTACACAATTTCCATGACTCAATGATTGTTGCCCATTTAACCTTACTAAAGAAAACCTAGTGGGAAAACACTAAAGTAAAGGAAAAAGAGTAATACTTTTGTGATCATTGAATCGGTGTTGGAGGTGCTTGATATAGCCCCGTTAAAACTTTCCCAGGAAAATCCAAAGAGAAAAAAAACTAACTAAAGAAAAATAGTAGAACACGCATGTGTCCCAAATATCATGTTCTTATATTCTCCCCTAATAATATGCTCCCTATAATTGCCATGTCTCTATTTGTTTATCGATGGAGTCAATACATTCCATTATCATATACAAAATTTTGGATGATTGATTTTGGTAGTAACTCAGCGAAAAGATAACTTAGGTTGTCACATGAACGAACTTACATAACTTCAATCTCATTTTTCTTCTGAAGCTCAAGAATGAAGAAAAACTTTGGTGAAATGCTCTTGGTTCCATCTGCTTTGATGATATATTTTTAGATTTGTGATATACATGTTGCATAAATAAAACGGCGGAAGGGAAACTAAACTAAAGCATACAAGTAACTTCAAGTGCAAATCCTGCTACTAATCATTCATGCAACTCATAATAACCTAACTTGAAATTTTAGTCCACAACAATGGGTCATAATCCACGGACAGAATACCAACCATGTGATCCTAAATAGGATTTTATGTACCTAGTCATAAGTGATAGATGATTTAAATATCATAATAGCGTATTTAAATAATAGTAAGCAATTAATATAGAACACATACTTAAAACTTTCACTTTCATAACTCAACAACATTAATTATCTTTTCATTATCAATTATCTCTTTACTACACCACCATAGTCAACAAATCGCCTATACGACCCTACCGATACCATGACGTGCCATTCGCATCATCATATCAATACTATCAACAACATCACTATAGCCAGACAACCCCTAATGTCAACCTACATGTAATTACACAACTAATCCCATCACTATAATCGTCCAGCCTAAGTCTCGCACATACCCATACATACCATGGCGCACACGTAAAGTCCATTACTATAGCGAGATAACCTAGGTCCCTCACTCACTATCGTAGCTAGTCAATGTATACCTTGCACATACCGTGATGCTTACACATATCCCGTCAAAATAGCTATACAATGTAGGCTCCGCACATACCATTTTAGCCAACTAAGGTCGCACCCCCATATACGATGACACCCACATAATCATTAATCTCTAAAACCTATCATCTTTTAGGTATTAATCTAAAAAATAACATGTCATATATCCACAAATAAATCATCAATTTCATTTGCCCATATCAGACGGTGCATAACATACAAACCATACATAGGAAAATACCCAACCAGAAAATATAACACTAACCAATCCCATACTTAGAGAACAACAATCATGTATAGTCTACTCCCTAACTAAGTACCACAACAATCACAGATGCAACCTAATCATATAAATGTAATCCGGTTCTAACTTACATAACTCGATAAGTTCAACTATATTATCCTTAAATTAGTCCAACATAATTAACATTTAATTTTCTATGTCAGTGCCATATCCTTTTATTTATTTTTTGTTTGTGCTAAATAAATGCGAATTACACAAATTTCATTATCCAATTTACAATTATAATATCATATTTTAACAAGTTACATAATCCATTATCCAAGTTCATATGAGATTTCATCAATCTAAAACATATATCAAGTTAAGCTTGAATTCTAAATAACATATTCAAATATCTAACCAATATTCATCTTTTTAAAATTTCATAATAATTAATATATATTTGGTGTTCATAACCAATTATCATATTCCATTCACGATTTCAACATCACCATCGTAATTCGACAAAATGACCCAATTCCCCAAAAACGTGCAATACTACAAGTGTTGATTCATTTTCCCAAGTCATTTATAAAAATTGAATTAGTTAGGTTTTACTTTTCCTAATTAAATTTCTAATTAATTTATAAAAAATAATCAATATTAAGGTATAGGCAACATTTAATTCATATATATCTCAAAGGGAAAAGTAGATAATATTCTTTTATTAATATATATTTTGAAAATCTGACTCTAAAAACTTGGTCTATCTCTAAAAGATCTTCTCTAATCTTCTTCAAAATCCAAGTGTAAAATCTCCAAATTTAAGGTTGAAAGTTATTTTAATGGAGGTTTAGAAGGTTAGGGATAGGGAATAAAGAATTTTGTAAAAATATCGGGTGATCAGTCATTTATTAAATTAAAGAGGATTCCCATTTGGTTCATTCTTAGCATCACTGCCGAAAACCATTAATTACTAATCACCTATTAGTTAATTGAGCTAGTGTCAAATTATTATCTATTCATTTAACAGATAGCAAAATGCGAAAAACTAGATTAAACTATTCACACAATAATAAAGTCTAAACCATCAAAAGATATAAATAAATAAATGTCGTACCGAATAAGCCATCAGCTATAAATCCGAAATCCAAATAATAAATTCACCAGATAATAAATAGATCCCAATACAAGTATGAACTGAATAAACTGAATAAATTATTGATGGGGAAACATGCCTAAAAATGAAATACCGAGATAAGGAAATCCTAATCTAGAAATGAACAACTGAGGTGTCTAGTCCAAATCGTGCATGCATCCACATATGCTGCTGTTACGAATCCATGGAACAGATAATCAAGTCTGCTGTTTCGGTGACTGGACACCTAAAAGGTTTTGAAAAATATTTTTGGCAAGGGTTAGAACCCAAAATAATTGAAAAATAGTTACAAGTGATTAAGTTTCCAGTAATTAAAATGCATGAATACTTTTCATATTAAATCCAGTGTCTCACTCCCTTGAGATAATACTCACCCCTCAACTATTGTGCACATGTAACGCACCTAGTTGTAGTTATGAACCCTTCCTTATCCACTACATGAAATTCGGCAGAGTCTCCTTTATTTATACATGAAAACCAACCAGTTTAATCAACACAAAAGCCAGCACAACCAAAATGTTTTTTAAAATAATCTCGCATATCAGCAACAACAATAAATAAAAAATCTACATGGCTCAAACCATTAATTTGTTCATGTGTTCCACGTGAATAAAATATAACATTGAAATGTTACCTGTAAAAAAATATAAGACACAAAACAAAAAAGATATCAGTAATCAAATAATGTTTAAACCTTTGATGGCATGCTTTTAAGCATAAGACTAACTTTTTGTGTCTGTTTTACGTTTTCACCATTTAACGGTATGCTTTTAAGCCTAAGACTAACTTTTTGCGAATTCTCGTAGTATACTCAAACTGGGAGTTCCGTGACTACGCAGTAAATTTCTATGAGTTACATTAGTTCCGTGCAAGGTACTTGTGCCTTTAACGGGATAATTTTATGATTGTTTAATGTTTTCACCCTTTGACGGGCTGGAGGAGTGAGGTGAGGTGAGTCCGTAGGAGGATGTGAGTAAAGTCTTCGGAGACTCGGAGAAAGAGGCGCAGGCTGTATGCAAAGTCAGCCCCACAGTCAAATTAGATTATGGACAGGGGTGGTTGGGACTAGGGCAGAGCAGGGGTGGTACTGGGGCGGGGTATGGGTTACGGGATGGGGAGGGGAGAGAAACTAAGCGACCGTACGAGAGAGAGAGAAAGCTGAGAGCGATGGAGAACGAGAGGAAAAGAAAAAGCGGGACTGAAAATGGGGGGAAATTTTGTGGGAAAATAGAAACCTAGGTCTGCTTTATTAAAAAGAGATGGATTTTTTGTGGTATAAGTTATAACATAAGGGACACTTTTTAACATCTGACCCTTTGGGTACACCAAAAGGGACATATGTTAAAAACTGTCCCTTATAGTTGTTTGAAAATGTGCCAAAAATTCAAGTGTACCAAAAGGGACGGTTTTAAACTTCGTTCCTTTTGTGATTTATCAGAAGGGATGATTTTATTAAATCCGTGGTATAAGCTCTATCAAATGGGATGATTTTTAAAAACCGTCCCTTATATTTGTTGGAAAAGGGTTTAAAATTCAAGGTGTACCAAAAGGGACAGATTTTAAAAATCGTCCCATTTGGTATATCAAAAGGGACGGTTTTAAAATCGTCACTTTTGGTATTTATCAAAAGGGACGATTTTATTAAATCCGATCCATTTGTTATATCAAATGGGACGGTTTTAAAATTCGTCTTTTATATTTTCCCAGGAAAAATAAGCGCTACAAATTCCTATACACTTTAAGGGTTGGTTTTTAAAACTATCTCATATGGTATAGCAAATGGGATGGACTTTATAAACTGCCCCTTTTGTGATTTATCACAAGCGACAACAATTAAAATCCGTCCCAAATGATACTTTTAAGGGACAAATTGACACGGCATATTCCCGTCTCTAATACCCATTTTTCTTGTAGTGTCTATCTCATTCGAGCTTTTACTTTATTGTGATATTATTTGCTTTAATTGATTGATGTATGATATTGTTGGGGTGATTACCTTTGTTTGTTAGAGACAAAATAGGGAGAAAATTTGGATTCAGGGGGAGTGTGTGGGGAATATTGTAGTGTTCATGCATTGTCTTTTTATTACTTATATTGTGTTATTCTTTAATGTATCTATTATATGTTATGATTATATGTTTAAGTGTGAAGGAATTCCAAGACTTGTTGTGTTGATTTTCATAAAGTGGAACGGAAAGACAAACCAAAGTATTAATTCCGTATCGTGGGGATTTTAGAATGGGTAAATCTTGATGTGTAGGATTTTTTATTTGTATTTCTTGCATATTTTCTAGTTTTTATTTTGTCCCGGAATAGTCAAAGAGGAAGATTTGTAAGGACATGATTTTACACTCCTCTTATTTTTTGCTTTGGCTTTATTTTAGAATAAAAGTCAAGGTTATAATTGTGTGTCATATTTTGAGTTGTAATTTAAGATGAAAACAAAGTAATGTGACAAAGAGCCAGTGGACCAGACAATTTCAGACTATCAGAGGTTTGGTCAACATTTATAATTTTATATTTCCTTAAGTTTATTTTTGAAGTAAGAAACGACAAGACAAAACCATTTTTATTAAAAGGAAAAGTTTTCATTTTTTAAACTTAATTTTTACAAGATTTTTGGAAATAAGGATTGTGGCTCAAATAATAGGTCACATGTTCGACGGAAACTTCACATGAGAATTATTTTGGAGGTTGAGATCTAAGTCTTGGTCGGGCAAGCAGGGCTCGATCTGATGATACTTGAGGCTTATTGAGAGCTTTGTTTGGGAGGGTGAGTCTTGTTGAGTAAGATAAGGCTCAACCACTTCAATATCTTAGGAATGATATAATATTGGGGTGATGGACCTAAGAGGCCACTCACATTCGCTCACATTACAAAATAGCAAGCAATCACTTGCTTGCTCACTTGATAGATTTAATAATGTAAATAACGAGTGACCGTCGAGCTCACTCGCAAGAAATTTTCACAAATAGATAAAGTATCACTTTTTTGCATCATGGGTAACAAGATTATCTTTTTTTCCACTATCATTCTAGGTGTAACCACAATAGATAAATAATGGGCGATAGTGACAAGGATAAATATTTTTGGTTATTTTATCCCATGGGAATATTACTAGGTGCCTCAGGTGCCATATATTCCATAAAAATTATACTATAAATAAGAGGAGTAGGTGCTCATTGATATGCCCAAAGTGCACCCTCTTACTCAGAGCCACTAACCTCAGCCTGTCTCACAGTCGAGTTGACAAGAAGCTCACAACTGCCATCAGAAAGGTCGTATTCTACAAGGTCGGCTCTCTACTACCAACCTCGGCTCTGTAGCAGCCGAGATCAGCAGCGCCTTTTGAGGACATGTCATTGTCGACATCTTACTCTTCTTGAGCCGACGTTACATCTCACCTCGTGCCCAACCTTGGTCAGTCCTCTCGACCGAGGTCATCACGACTATTAACAAGACAAAGCAACATCGTCGGGCTTCACCAACCTCGTACTCGTCCAGGCCGAGGTTACATCAGTGAAGGACGTAAGTCTGAGAATATGTAATCACATGTAAGGTTTGGAACACGTGAGCAAATCAGTTATAACCAAATCATTCCCCTCACGTGGGGGCATATTGTGGTCATCATTATCTACACGAGATCAACCAGGTGTCATCAGGATACTGGTTCGATCCTCATACACATGCTCGTTACATGCTTGGGGGGTACATTACACCCCCAAGCACTATATATAAAGGTCTTACTCTACCTTGTAAAAGGATAGATAATTGCAACCCTAGCTAAAACTCTGTTAGTTTACACAGTATAGAGAGAAAACTTGAGAGATTGTATCTATGGCGATTAATGCTTTCATCTAGTGATATTACTCACACACTCACAGTGGACGTAGGCCAGATTGGCTAAACCACTTATATACTAGTGTTCATCCTCTTCTCCTCACCTCATTCTATTATATCTTCACTCCTATGCTGCCATTGTTATTGCTTGTTTGAGATTATTAACATCTCACACCGGTGATGCTGTTTCTAGCATCATCACTCATTTAGGACAAGACATATATATCAACTTTATATCATTGCTATACTCTGTAAAACCTTATGTGTGATATTGATTTAAATAGATTCTCAAGTTTCAGTCATAAACTTATTTAATCAAAGTCAATTTATGAATTAAATCAATTCATCCCTTAAACAAAATCAACTACGTGCGTGCATGTGTTAAACCAACATAAGTAAAATATGCAACACAAATTTCAGGAAAAATCCCCCGAGGGAAAAAACTTTTTATTTCACTATAATTATAAATCTCAACTTACACGGTTACAATGAAATACAACAGTTTGACACTCGAATACCCGCAGGCATCGATCGATATCGTCAACAATAAGTCCACACTCAGTGAACCTACATGAACCGCAGTCGAGTCTTCAACCCAGGAACACGTCAGCACTCCTTTGTGACACGCAGTCAATCTTCGTCTAGTACCCCCAATGGCACTTAAATCTAGGGGTGGCAATTCGGGTCAGTCGTGTCACTTTTGGGTTGCGTTGATTTTGATTTGAGTATAAGTTTTGTGTACTTTTAAATCTATACAAGCTAATCGTGTCATGTTCGAGTCATTTCGGGTTATTACCGTAAACGGGTTATCGTGTCAAAAATTGTCAGCCCTACTTAAATCAGCAGCATGAAATCCAGCTAACTATGTTTTGGGTTCCACAAAACAACTCAAACAAAAACAATTGGGATTGTGAAATGTAAAACAAAAGTTATGAAACCTCAAATAGTTAGAGAATAGTATAAAAACGTATTATGTGAAAACCAATTTTACTCCACACAAAAATCAGGTAGTCTGACACCTAATATATTAAACAAATGAGGTGGTGACGTGTTAGTACAAAACTCCTATCGTTCGAACGAGATACGACATCGTTCGAGCGAGACAGATTTTCATTTGAACAACAGTCCTTGATCCCCAAAAAATCTTTAGACTTTTAACTAACTTGGAAACCTGAAAAGTTAAAATTGTTCATGGGATCAGAAAACATTTATCCAAAACATTTATGAGAAAATGTTTTTGAAAAATAAAAACCATTTATAAAAATTTCAAAAACCATTTTTCATAATTAGAAAAATATTTTAACTTTCACAAAAATATCCCAACACTTTTAATGTAAAATGAAAATGTAACTTAAACATATTTTACCAAATTAATCCTTGTTAGGCTTGAATGTTGAAGTATTCTTGAAATTCGAATCGTCTTATGTAAATGTGACCTTCTCAGTCCTTCGACAACTTTTAGCGACATACGACATAAATAATTATGACGGACAATGTCCTTACATACTCACTAGAATATTCTCCCCTACTCTCTCCCAAATTTTAAGATACTTACTTCTCCGCTCTTAGAGAATCACTACTCTCAAGTGTTCATTCTTGTACTTTATTGTTGAAAGTTGTTAGTAATTCACTCTTGTAATCATAATCATCATTATTATATTATAAAAGTTAGTTTTTTGTCTATACTCATGCTCTTGAAATATTGTTATCTTAAAGGCAGTTTCCAATGGAGTGGGTCACGCCTAACCATTTTATAAATATTCATATATGTAACAACCCATTTTCAATGTAACGGTTGGCCAAACACAATACGCCAAAGATGTGTCTTGTCTAACAATCTATACCATTCTCAATATTAAACCATAGTAGGCTATTTTAATTTTAAACGTATATGCATGACAAAGCCATATGTAGTAGTAATAGATAATAAATAAATCCCAACTCCCATTATTCACAAAACATCTACCTTAAGTGTAACTGGAAAATAAATGACTGAAATAATAAATATTGCGCTTATGCCCCTATAATCTTTGAAATAATAAAATGACTGAAAGAAGAGTAGCAACCTATACTAGAATCTGAATCCACTAATGATCATGTGTGATGACAAGTATGATCTCCAATTAGCTCTAATGTCCACGTCTAGGCAAACCTAGGGGGGAATTATTTTATAATTTAGGTCATCACTCTAAAGTTGCAATAATTAGTTTACATAACCAATATATAATTATGCAGTCAATTCACATTATACAGTGCCCGTCGGCACTCGCATACAATATCTCACCCCTCATCTAAGTGTAATACTAAATGCATTCCAACCCAAGTTCAAATATGAATTTTGGTACCTACACTAACACGGTGATATCAAAGGAATCTAACTCATATACTAAACGGGAAATAAACATTTACACATGATTTCAGTCCTAAGAATAACCCCACAATACTACCCCAAGAAATATCATATCATCACATTATGTATTTTACGTAGCATTATGTTGATTAACAATTGTGAACATCATTAAACTATATGGATTTTGAAATCGGAGATCAATGGTGAATTAGTTTTTGAGAGGTTCAATCCCCAAATGACAATAACTAATGGGAAGACATGTCGAGACACCTTTTTTAGGACAATGCCATATAGCCCAAACAAACTAATAAACTCGAGAGACCAAATGATGTATCTAAAAATGTATCAATTAGTGAGTATGGTGCATTTTAAGTACATTATAAGCATGACTAAATGTATTTTCTAACACATCATTTGGTCTGTGAAGTTGGACAGTTTAGCTAACCCATGTAGCATTACTCTTTTGTATTAGAATTTATTTATTTTTCAAAAATATTTGTGAATCATAAGAGAATTTATGTGAGGATAAAATAGGGTGAATAAATAATATTAGAGAGGCATAAAGCTTCTCATTAATTGGTGTGTAAATGAAGATGGGGTCATATTTTATTTATAGTGCAAATGGGTGCCTCTCCAAAGACTCCTTATTCAAATGGGGCATGGTTACAATACAAAAGTCCTAATAAAATGTGGACTTCTACATTATATATATATATATATATATATATATATATACACACACACACACACAACACACACACACACACACACACATAATACTCCACCCAAAATGTACACAATTTCCATGACTCGATGATTGCTGCCTATTTAACCTTACTAAAGAAAACCTAGTGGGAAAACACTAAAGTGAAGGAAAAAGAGTAATACTTTTGTGATCATTGAATCGGTGTTGGAGGTGCTTGATGTAGCCCCGTTAAAACTTCCCCAGGAAATTCCAAAGAGAAAAAAAAACTAACTAAAGAAAAATAGTATAACACGCATGTGTCCTAACAGCATGTTCTTAAATTATTTCATAATAATATGCTCCTTATGATTGTCATGTCTCTATTTATTTGTTGATGGAGCCAATAAATTCCATTATCATATAAATTTTTTGGATTATTGATGTTCGTAGTGACTTAGCGAAAACATAACCTAGGTTGTCACATGAACGAACTTACATAACTTCAATGTCATTTTTCTTCTGAAGCTCAAGAATGAAGAAAAACTTTGGTGAAATGTTCCTGGTTCCGTCTGCTTTGATGAATTCTTTTTAAATTTTTGATATACATGTTGCATGAATAAAGCGACGGAATGGAAACTAAACTAAATCATACAAGTAACATCAAGTGCAAATCCTGCTACTATAAATTCATGCAACTCATAATAACCTAATTGGAAATTTTAGTCCACAATAATGGGTCATAATCCACGGACAGAATACCAACCATGTGGTCCTAAATAGGATTTTATGAGCCTAGTCATAAGTGTTAGATGATTTAAATATCATAGAGTATTTAAATTATAGTAAGCAATTAATAAAGAAGAAATAGTTAAAACTTTAACTTTCATAACTCAACAACATCAATTATCTTTTAATGATCAATTATATCTTTGCTACACCATCACATCCAACAAATCGCCTATACGACCCTATCGATACCTTGACATGCTATTCACATCATCATATCAATACTATCGTCGATGCAAAAAACTAGACTAGGCCTAATTAATCGATCACAAATAAAAATAAGTAAACTAAATAAGACACAAGAAATTTTAAAGTGGTTTGGCTCAAATGAATAGCCTACGTCCACTGTTCTGTATTGATTACCTTGAGTTGTTTTTTTTCGTCCCTTGTAATGAGGGTGATACAATGTATTTATAGCCTAAGAGGGGTCTTGATAGTTGTCATGTGAAATGATGGAATGCCTTCATTCGTTAGGCATTTACATCAATACATAATGAGAATTAAATATATGAATGTTATTGCTTCATTGACAATACAAGCTATAAGACTGCTGGTGCTTGGTTGGCTGTGAAAATTGGATTTCCAGTCGTTGGTCGGGTTTCCTTATTGGTCAGGATTTTCAATCATGCTTACTTGGACTTGTGCCACGTGCTAGATGACTTGGATGACACGTGCTGACTTGTAATTAGTCCACATAGGGTGGTAAATTTTGGTATCAACAGAAGCCCCCAATGTTTCATACTTGGAGTTGATGCGAAAGTGTGGAATATTATGTTTCACCAGTAGTTCGGGATATTTGGTTTAGCTGCAGACCTTCCAGACTTGTGAAATTTATCCATTTGATTGACGATTTTTGAGCGCGAATGGCAATTTTATAAATATTTCAAATTTTAGCGAACTTTTATGGGGTATCTTCGTCTTTTCCTTTGTCATCCGTCGTAAACCCAAACGTCGTTCGCTTTAATAATTACTTTGCCCAGTTTTTGATGCGTCTTATAAAAAGGGCGTTAAACACTTCGATCATCTTTTACCTCTTACTTCTGATTCTGCTGCTGTGTTCTTTGCTTTCGTGCGATCATTTTCTTTTCTGTCTTCAGTTCTTGCTGAATCCTTAAATCTTTGTAAGAATTTTCTTCTCTTCTTCTTTGTTTTCTTCATCATAGTTTATTCTATTGAGTCACTTGATAAGTTCAGAACCGATTTTAATGTTCCATCTTGAGTTTTATTAGAACATTCCACTTTTCCTTCTGACTTTTTCTCTCTTATTGAGGGTCATTGGTTCCCTTCCATCTTTATTGCTGAATGTGGTTTCACGTTTCCTCCCAATCCCTTGTGTTTGGAGTTTTGTTAATATTTTGACATTGTACCTGCAAGAGTGGCTTGATAACTGGCGTAAACTGTGTGTAAAATATGTCGTTGGGTGTTTACGCCTCTACACAAACAAATACCTAGACTTGGCACACTAACTATGGAGTGCTGTGGAAAGTAAGGAACGAATCCACAAAGACTAGTTGTTAGAATTCTATTAATTTAATACTTCACGAATAAAAGTGTAAAAGATGATATGTGAGTAAATCATTAAACTAGGCATGTATTTAAACTTAGATTAAATAGAACGAGTACAACTATAGGTTGGAATCATCTCCCTCATAGAAGCTACATAGCATAAATGGTTACATGAACATAAAAGCGCTAACGAGATTAATCAAATTTGGACAATTAATTCAACCTAGAGTTGTCACCCTCTAAATTGTCATAAAAGCTTAATTTGAGTTCGGTGTCAACGAATATTCCTGGAATTACACATAAAAGATCGTAAATATGGAGCATACGTGATATACCCCATTAAATCTCTTAAGTGTCACACAAAGAACAATCAACTCATTAAAACTACCCTAGACCCATCATACCATAGCAAAGCAACTACTTAACCCATGTGAGTTTAACAATCTCAACCTAGTTTAAGTTACCTACAAAGCATGTAAAATGACATTAATTAAATGAAAGAAGCAAATTAAAGCAAGTAAGTAAGTTAAAGCAAGTAAACCTAAGTAACAAAGCAAGAATAATAACAATGGAAGCTTTGATTAAAGAGGATTACAAACCAAAGTGGGTAAAACCCTAGGAGAGAGAGAGAAGCCACACCCAAAATCCACTCCAAAACCCTCTTCCCTAACCTAAGCTCTCAAAATTCCTATCTAGAAGATCCAAAATCGATTATATCATATACGTCTCCCAAAAACACAAAACACCCACTTATGTAATAAGTGGAAAAATAAATAAAGATAAAAGAAAAGAAAATGATTTATCCTAAAAATTAAGAAGGATCTCCTCGGGAAAATGGTCATAACATGTTCGTTAGGAACCAGATTGATGAGCCGTCGGAGGCCACACGAAGCTAACTCGAAGGGATACAACTTCCGTGAAGAGTTCGGGAACAAAGCTCAAACGCTGAAATGACTAAAATGCCCCTAAAGTTGCATACTACATTGAAAACTTCCTAAAAAGCACCAATTGCACCGTTAAGCGTTCCAATACATACAAAAGGTCAATTATACCTCGTAAAGCATATAAACATACTTAATATAGATTGTCTAGTTAACGAGCATAAATACGAAAATTAACGGACACAATTGTGATACAATGCATAAAGATAACGAGCGTAAATATACATTGTTCGTGACTAATCACACCTCCTAACTTACACATTACTAGTCCCTAGTGATAAAACAAACCAAAATCAGTCCAACAGATGGCGATGCAAAATGTATATAAGCATACAATATACAAATGCCACTTTCGCGGGGGAACGATTGCATTTAGCATATGCAATAAGCCGTTAAACCCCTAGGTTACCCTAGTGGGCGAGTGTCGTCTCGTGAGGGTTTTGAGGTATGCCCAACCAACCAATATGCCAAGCTCAACAATAATTAAATATTTCAACATATTATTAATAATACTTTGACGCCAGTACAACACTCCCTACTTCCACCATCATGACCGCCCTAAATCAACCTCCCCTTAATCCCAAACCACCGAATATCAATCTCAAAAAATCTTTCGCTGCTATTCTCTCCACTACTTCTACATATAATACACTCAGAGGAACACATGCAACCTTTCAAGGTGAACTCGGATGTTTCTTTTCTGCAAATGATATTTCTGAACATGCTCAACCATTCAAATACATGCTCATTGGTGTCTTTGAACAATCATGGCCTTCCATGGACTCAATTCAAAAAATGTTTCACAATCTCTCTTTAAAAAAATCATTCAAAATAGGTCTGTTATCACAAAGACACTTTCTTATTGAACTAGAGTGTGAAGATGATTTTCTACACTCAGAGGTAACTGGTGCATTTATCAATCTCACATGAAAGTCTTCAAGTGGACACCAGAATTTTCTCCTCTAAAAGATTGTTCCATCCACACTCTATGGATTTCTCTTCCAAATTTACCTATTCACTTTTTTGAGAAAAGTGCTCTATTCTCCATTGTTAAACTGATTGGTCAGCCTTTAATGCTAGATGAGGCCACTGCTTCACTAACTCGTCCCAGTCACTCAAGAGTTTGTCTAAAAATTGATTTAATAAAAGACCTACCATCTAGAATTTGGATTGGTATTGAAGGGAAAGGGTTTTGGAAACCTATTGAGTATGAAAATATCCCTTCTTATTGTCGTAATTTTTCTAAACTGGGACATCCCAATTCTTCTTGTCCTCACAGTTCCACACCCAACACTGTTTCATGCACGGGAGATAAAGGAAAATAATTTCTTCATGTAGGCACAGGAAATAAAACCAATACTCATAGAGTTTGGGAGAAGAAACACCACTAGACGTCGGCCGACATATCCATCAAGGAGCCGCCAGCAGTCAATTTTCGTAGCTCCTCAATTCTGGGAAATTCTGATGCAACATCAACGTCCAACGCAGTTGACTCCGATTCTCAAGCTCAATCTTCTCCTCTCCTTAATATTAGGAATGCTGTTTCCAATCCTATTCCTCAAAACCCTATTTCTCAAAACCGTAACTTCAACCCTGTTCCTCAAAACCAGGAAACCACTCTCCATACCACCTTTGCCAATACCACCTTACCCTTTACCACTATTATCTTACCTACCCCAAATACCAATTCATAACCCATACAATCTATCATCCCTTATATTGAGCCATTTTTAAACCCTAAACCTCTAGCTTTGACCTACACAAATGAAACTTCTCTTCAACTCCCTCGCTGTAATTTGGCATCTCAAACCTCTTCACCCTCTTCCATTAAATCATTTTCCTCTCCTAACCCATTTGATGCCTTGGGAGAAGATGGCGAAATTATGGAGATTTCATAACCTCTTTCTAATGGAGGTCTCAATGAGTATAACACCCATGAGTGGCATAAGGCTTGGTCTTCAGATTCTAATGAAGGCATTTCAAATTGTATTATTAATGCAGATACAAGGTATCAGGCCTTCTCTGATCATTTATATTATTTATATGGCCCTGAATCCATAAAATCTCGCAATAAGAAGAATTGAATTTTTTTTATTAAGACCTCCACCATCATGACTAGATCAGCAAAAAGATCCTCAAAATTTCTCTCTTCTTCTGTTTCTAATGTTTAAAGTCCTTATTTGTAATATTAGAGGGATTGGTAATGATGCCTCTTCTAGGATTAAAAAAATCATTAGAACTCACAAAATTGGTGTGATAGCCATTTCTGAACCAAAAATTACTGACATCAAGATGGATTCTCTCCGGATTAGATTAAACTTCAATAAGGTCTTTGTCAATTGCAATAACCAAATCTGGGTGCTTTGGAAACATGACTGGTCTATTAACATTCTCCATTCCTCTAACTAAGTTGTTACTTTTCAAGTTGTCAATGATTCATTACCTGATCCTATCAATTTTACCCGTGTTTATGCTAAATGTAAGCGAGAGAACAGATTCACTCTATGGGAGGACATCCTTAATCTCTCTTCTACTATTCAAGGTCCTTGGCTCGCAGGGGGTGACTTCAATATAGTTGGTGATGTTTCTGAAAAAATTGGTGGGCTTCCAATCAAATGAGGATCTGCCATTGATTTCACTAGTACTTTAACAGCTTTTGGCTTGCTTAATATTCCAATTGAGGGATATAAATACACTTGGTGCAACAACAGGGAAGGATTGGCTTGTATATGGGCTCATCTCGATAGAGTTGTGTGCAATTCTGCATGGCTTAACCTTTTTCCCTCATCACGAGTGGAACACCTTCGCCGTATTGAATCTGATCATTGTCCATTACTTATCAAGATTGACACTCCTTTAACCAATTTTAGTAAGCCTTTCAAGTTTCAAGCTATGTGGACCAAACATCCTGATTTCCTCAATGTTATTTCTCATTCTTGGAACATGCAATGTGAGGCTACCCCCATGCAACGAGTTTCTATTAAATTGCACAGACCAAAGGAGTACCTCAAAGTATAGAACAAAACTGTTTTTAAAAATGTTTTTCAACAGGTCACTGAAGCAGAAGATGATCTCACCAGAGCGGAACATGAGTACGATGTTGATCCATCTACTTCTACCAAATATAAATATCACAAATCCAAAGTTGTGTACTATTTTCATTCTAAACTAGAATCTAAATTTTGGAAACAAAAATCTCGGATAAAATGGTTATTAGAAAGAGACCATAACTCCAAACTCTTTCAAGCCATGCTAAACCATAAGCATTCTATCCTTGCCATATATAAAATATCGAATGCAAATGGTAATTCAGTGGAAAATAAAAAAGCCATTGAAGATTGTTTTCTCAAATATTTTGAAGCTACTTTTTGCTCTCCTTCTGCCTTGCCTACCTCTAATAATTTGCTACATGATATTCCATCTATTGTGTCAGAGGAAGACAAATCTCATCTTGGAAAATTCCTAGAAGAAGATGAAATTAGGAAGACTATTTTTGCTATGGATAGTCTCAGTGCTGCTGGTCCGGACGGATCCAAGGAAACTTTTTTTCAAGTTTGTTGGCATATCATCAAATCTTACTTAATTTTGGCTATTCAGTCATTTTTTCTGGGTCACACAATTCCTCGGAACTGGACTACAACTCTCTTGATTCTTATTCCTAAAATAAAAAATGCAAAGCTTTGTAGCGATTATAGACCTATTAGTCTATGTAATTTCTGTTGCAAAATTTTGTCTAAAATTTTAGTGAATAGATTGGGAAATATTCTTCCTAATATTATTTCTGAGTCTCAAACAGGTTTTATTAAAGGCAGGAGCATCCTTGATAACACTCTTCTTGCGCAAGAGCTCATGGCTAACTTTAACAACAAAGTCATAGGATCTAATGTCTTATTCAAGCTGGATTTTTCTAAAGCATTTGATCGCATATCTTGGATTTTCCTTACAAAGTGTTGCGTGATTTTGGCTTTGCGGAGACTATAATTGACATGATATGGAGGTTCATTTCTAATTGTTGGTACTCTATGTGTATCAACGGTGCATCCTCGATTTTCTTCAAATCATCACAAGGTGTTCGTCAAGGCGACCCTCTTTCTCCAGTTCTATTCGTCAATGCTTTTGAGGTTCTTTCCAGAGTACTTCGTAAACTTATATCATCGAATAACATCAAGAAATTTTCTCATCCCAGGGGCTGCCCTCTAGTTTTTCCTCTATCTTTTGCGGATGAATTTCTTATATTCTCAAATGGGGATAAGAAATCTCTAAAGAATTTCATGAATTTTTTAGAAAATTTTCAATCCAACTCAGGTCTTCTAATTAACAAAGATAAAAGCTGCTTTATTGTTCCTACTCACACTGATATTAGCAGACGCAACATCATTCATGAGGTAACAAGTTATTCTCGCAAAGAATTACCTCTGAAATATCTGGGTATTCCTCTTTACGTTGGTCGCAAGAATAAAAGAATTTTTGATAATCTGGTGGATAAACTTGCTCATAAAACCAACTATTGGGAAGGAAAATTCCTATCTGCTGCTGGCCATATCACCCTTATCAAATCCGTTTTGCAGTCTACTTCCTTTTATCTGTTCGCAGCTCTTCACCCACCACGCACTGTGATAGCTAATTTAGAATCTTCATTCAGTAATTTTTTCTGGAGCAGTAACAATAATTCTAATAGACATCATTGGATTCATTGGGAGAAAATTTGTCTTCCTCATCGAGAAAGTGGGCTCAGACTCAGGCACATTGAAGACTGTTGCGATGCACTGGCTTGCAAATTATGGTGGACTTTATATACTTCTAATGGTCTGTGGGCAAAATTCCTTCGTGCCAAATATGAGATGTTATCCTCATCAAACTTTCATGGCCTGTCTTCTCGGCCATCCCACACATGGAGACGCATGCAAAATGTTTGGTCAACAATGCATAACAATCTCAATCTTGGGAATACTATCACTTGGAAGCCTAATCCTTTCGGATTCACCATTAAATCAGCTTGGGAGATTATCCGTTATTCAGCTTGTTCAACTCTTTCATTCTCTTGCATTTGGAATTCCAGAATTCAACCAAAAGTGTCAACATTCATGTGGAAGATGCTTCTAAAAGGTATCCCAATAGATGAGTATCTCAAAAAAATACACTTTAGTCTCCCATTTAGGTGTAGATGCTGCATCATTCCACAAGAAGAAACTCGGGAACATCTATTCTTTGTTGGCGACTTAGCTCAAATTATTTGGAACCACTTTCAATCTATGATGGGCCTCTCATTTCAAGCATCGAATTTTAAAGGCAATCTAATTCTTTGGTGGTTACATGCTCAAGGAAATTCAATTCGGAGCTTACTTAGAAAAATCATCCATTCCTTCATCTGTTGGCACATCTGGAAAGCGAGAAATTCAAATCATTCCGAAGATTCTCCTATTATCTCTTCGAAGATAATCCAAAAAATCAAAGATGATATTTTTTTAGCATTTAACGTAAAGCCATATCATGGATCCAAGGCTAGAATTTTTCTTTCTTTTATTTCAGACTTTAACGTCACTTGTGTTTGATTCCTCGTTCATGCCACCTGGAGAGGGCTCTTCTCTCCTTATCTAATAAAATTGAATTCCCCCCCCCCCCCCCCCGCCCCCCCAAAAAAATATTAACAAAGTAAAAAAGACTTTTGCCCAATAATCCAAAACTATTAACATTAAAAGAATAACTACATGGAATTGAAACCTCAAATGTGAGTGGTGTGCATGCACATGCAAAAAGATTTGATTTGATAAAAAATGCCTATAGCCCGGATAACAGTTAAAGCGTGCTTCCACTCAATCCTCTCCGGATATTACACTAAAAAAATAAAAGCACTTGGAATGGTGTGTAACACACGGGACATGCGGGCATAAAGAGTAAATGTAAATGGAAATAAGGCCGTGCACACGTCATTGATGAAGAACGCAATATAAAAGTGAAAAATACAGTCTCATGAAAGGATATCTCATATTAACCAATGTGAAATGCACTTAAATAGATTATCACTAATTTTAGACCTTTGAATCACATTACCCTAAGATCAAATAGGACTTTATTGGGTTGTAATGTAGGTTTGGTGTTAGGGGTATGAAATGAAAGGATGTATTTATGGATACAAAAGATGTTCGGAGATGAAAAACTTGGGATAATGGGAAATAGCGGGCAATTTCAAAATTGGAAAATGATTTCCAAACAAGCATTAAATATATCAATCAAGAAAGTAACAAGGATTATTGAATCACTATAAACAATATATACAAATTTATCTTTCTTTTTCTTTTCTTCTTTTTCTTTTGTTTTCTACTTTCTCTTTTCTTTTTCACTACTCTTTCTTTTTCACTACTCTTTTCTTCTTTTCATATGCTTAAATCGAAACCACACTACACAACATCATTCAATACCAAGCATAATCCCAAACCGAGGTAAGAGAAGTGAATATAAGGGTTTATAACTCCAATTTGGAGTAGGTTAGGGGATTTGTCATGAAAAGAAAGGTCATAATAGGGCTCAACGCAGTTGACTAGGGACATATATAATGGTGAGGTTAAGGTCGTATGGGTTAAACAACAAAGAGGGCCTATGTTCCTTTACTAAAGTTTTACGTGATTCTCGGGACTCATCACCATTGAAAATCATGCTCAAGTGATAATTCAATCAATATGCAATCAATGAAAAGAAAATGAGATCGTCAACAAGATACGTTTTTCAGGAAAGAGAACGAGTAATGTATAAGCACTCGAAAGCGAAGAAAATCACGAAGCTTGCTAGGTTTTAGTCTACACAAAGCAACAATGAGATACCAAGCCATAATTGTCCTACCGAACCATTTAGGAAATATGCTCAAGTGCTCATTGGTTTTCAAGGTTTAATTCATGCATTAATTCCCAATATTGAATAGTTTGTGGACTAAAGTTTAATAGCATGAAAGGAAATAGAAAATGCATTATTGAGTTAGCAATTGAATAGGGCAAGTATTAAATTTATCATAGGAAATTATGGCAAAAGACCTAAGAAAGAGAAAAGAAATAAAGAAAATAATTTTTGAATTTTTTTTAAAATATATAAAAATTAATTAATAAAAATAAATATGGCTCACGATGAATAAAAAGAAATTGAGATGCCTAATCACACCCCCTAACTTGAAATACGCATTGTCCTCAATGAAATTAAAGACTCTATGAAAAACGAGGGATAGAAATAAATCACCCCAATTGGAGCGATCCCCGAGGTAGTCGACGTGAGCCCTATACACACCACAGAAAAAAAAAATATTTGCACAAAAATTAAGTTAAAAGAAATCATGTCGTAAGTCACAATAACTAGAGGGACTAGAGTGCAAATACTAGATAAATTGATGGTGAACATTTGATTTTATAAAAAAGAGGGGTCACACATATCAAAATCCAATAGATAACCAACAACTACATTATCATTTCAAATTCTATAATTCCACAAAACAACTTAATACAATACTAAAAAGTTAATATACTAAAATTAGAAAGAAAGAAAGAAAAAAATAGAAAGAATATTTCCCATTACAATAGGAAAAACAGCTCGGAAATCGGGACCACCAGAGGATCCCGACGCATATCTTCAATCCCCAACTGTAGTCTTGTATGACGTACGCCTCTCTTTCACCACTACCATGAATGTCGCATGAAAAATATGCACAAAGTCCTCATTGACACGACCATTCTTGGCAAGAAAAATGCGGCCATTTGTTACGACGTAAGATGACTCCCCTTTCACAACAGAATTCCTGGACACCCCGGGAGGGTACACACTTAGACGAATCGAAGCTTGTGGTCATTTAAACCTACAAAACAATAATTAGGCAAGACAAAAAAATTATAAATAGCAATTAAAGTTAGTCGGTGAATGAGTCGAAATGGCGTGTGCAAGTGTGTGAAACTGGGTGAAAACACACCACATTGCAACAAAATGTGTCGACGTGCAACAACGAGTGAAAAAAAATTGGTTTAGGCATTTTAACAAACACTCGGTGTGCATAATGTGGTATGTGGGTGTGTGAGTGCCATTTGAACCAACATCATGCCCCATTTATGAACAAACAATAATCCAATAACAATTGTGTTCCTGAATGGATATCATTCAACAATTAAGCATAACATCAATTTGAAATAACAATTGGGACACACCCACACAAAAACTTTAAAAATTGTCAAAATGTGCAAAACACCCCAAAAATATGACAATTACCAACCTCAAACACCAATTATATAAGATAACATGGTGAAAATTATACCTTGAGTGTGTAACAATGGTGGAATTGGGTTGAACTTTAGTGTTGAAAGGGTGGGAAAAAAACGTGGGTATGAAGTGGGTGGGGTGGAAATAAAAGAGTATGAGAGAAAATTGACTATAATGACAAAGTTGGACCATACGTGTTGCCCCCTGGTCGATCCCAGGTGGGATCCCGGTCGACTGCATTTTTTGATTTTGCTTTGGGTCCGAGATAGTGCGCATGAGATAGGGAACCGGTTGACCGCGAGTAGGAACCCGATCGACCGGGTTTTCGAAGACCTACTCTCCCACTTTTTTTTTGTTTCGACCTGCTTCTTTTTTTTGCACATATCTGCTTCCGTCCGTATTTTTTTTAATGGCCAAAGACATGCCTTGTATTTGTTTTGCTTACTAGCCTACTCCTGGACCTGCTTATAATTCATTTTTTTGTTTTTGACCCGCTCACAATTGTGGCAAAAGACCACTCCTTATATTTTGATAAGCCACAACTTGCTACTTTTTTTTATATATATGGCCATGACCTGCTTCTTATGCCTTTTTAGCCTACAAAGACTTGTTAAAAAAAAAGAAGGCCTACTACGTTGCTCCCGAAGGCCTTTTTTTTAGGAGCTGCTTCATATGTTAAGCCAACTCCCATTTCATTTTTTGTATAGCCAAGACTTTTTCCCTTGTTGTTTAGCCTATGAAGCAGTGGCGGACCCATGATTTTAGCAAGGGGTGGGCGAAAAATAAAATAATATTTAATTAAATAAAATAATATTAAAAAAAATCACAATTTATAGTGTATTATCGAGAATACCATATATAAATTGTCAAATTATCTTTCATTACAAACACTAGTCATCAAACATCAAATTACATAAGCTTGTTTACAACAAAACTTTTCGTGTCTTCATATTCTGAAAGCGTCGAATGATATCTTCATTGTCAATAAACTAATTTTTAGAACACACTAATTTTTTTCAATGTTTTTAAAATAAACTAACAATGTTTTTAGATTAAATTAACAATGTCAACAATTTTTAGAACACACTATTTTTTAGATTAAATTAACAATGTCAACAATCTAATTTAACAATGTTTTTACAATATACTAATTATTTTTCAATAAACTAATTTTTAGAACACACTAATTTTTTCAATGTTTTTATAAAAAACTAACAATGTTTTTAGATTAAATTAACAATGTCAACAATTTTTAGAACACATTATTTTTTAGATTAAATTAAAAATGTCAACAATCTAATTTAACAATGTTTTTACAATATACTAATTATTTTTCAATAAACTAATTTTTAGAACACACTAATTTTTTTCAATGTTTTTATAATAAACTAACAATGTTTTTAAATTAAATTAACAATGTCAACAATTTTTAGAACACACTATTTTTTAGATTAAATTAACAATGTCAAAATTACCTCTGCTGCAATGGGGATATTTTAGGAGAAGAACTGCAGCACAAAATAAGGCTCCTGTGCTCCTTCCTTTGCTGTTTGTTAGGAGAAGAAAGAGGGAGGGAGGGAGGGGACGGCGTCACGTCACGGCGCTGCCGCCGGTCGCGGAGTAGCTGGTGGAGAGAGAGAGAGCTGGAGTAGCTGGTGGAGAGATAGAGAGAGCTGGAGGAGCTACTCTGCTGCTGCCTGTGTCGCCGGACCACCGGCGATAGAGAGAAGAGAACAAAGAAGAAGAGAGGCGGCGGCTGTTAGTGTTAGGGAAGTTAGGGTAAATAAAAATAAAAAGCCGTGTGTTGAGTTGTTGTGTATGTGTATAGGACTTTGGTTATTTTCGTTTCTGCCCCCAAAACTATTACACCTTCTATTATTAAATATTACACATAGGTCCAAAAAAAAAAAACTTATACTCGGGAAAAAAATTCCGAAAAACCCGGGTGGGCGGCCGCCCACCTTCGGGACCACCTAGGTCCGCCCCTGCTATGAAGACCTGCTTGCAATTTACAAGCAAAGACTTGCTACCTCCCTTTTTGCAAGATAAGACCTGCTCACAAAATTGTGCCAAAGACTTGCCTTTTTTTAATTTTATATATATAGCAAAGAACTGCTCTAATTGTTTTAACCCACTCTCACTTTCATTGTATTTTGCACATGAAAAGTGATCACATGCCAAAACCAAAAACAAACACCTGCTTGCAAAATTTTGTGGGCAAAGTCTATGCCTTTTTTTTAGGGGGGGGGGGGGGGGAGATCTGCTTCTTTCCTTGCCACTCATTTACTTGCCAAAGACCATGATTTTCATTTGTTTACTATGAAAGAGTATATACACTAAAATATTAATATAAGAATGAAAAAAGTATATATACTTATATAAAACTATACAATAAAAATACTAAAGTAAGTATGGGATTTACAATCAGCGACACACACACACAATTAAGAAAAAATATATGCAAAAAAGTGAGTATGAGTGTGTACAAAATAAAGAAAATATTTTTGTGAGTTATTTTTTTAGCTTTTTAACAACCGCATGTCTGGGATGCATAATCTCCGTAAATTCCAGTTTGTTGAACCTACAAAAATTGTTAGAACCAATCATACACAAAAAAATAAAGAAAAAATTAACTAAAAGCTATACCGAAATAAAACAAAAAGGAATTAACTTTGTACAGCCTAAATTTCAATTGCTCAATTAACTATACAAAAGGAGTTGAAATTTCTGAGGGTCCGCCCAAACAATGATTTGGCTTTGAGGGATAATTAGCGGTCCCTCAATTGAGTTCATACCTTCGGAAAAATAGGAATTCCGTTTGAACAACAGAAGGCATGTGTGCGGCGAAAAACAAGAACCATATTCCATTAAAAGTTTGGTGGGGATGATGGGGGGTTTGGATTGAACGGGTGAGGAAAACACATGGGATCCAAGAAAAATAGAATTTCCTCACAAAGTATTTTCAAAAATCATAGAGGGACACAACAGGGAGGATCCCATCAATGCAATCAACTCGAGCAAGTATTCCTCATCGATGAACGGATTGAACTTTTCAAAATTTTCAACCGACTCATAAGAATGCTGTAATGATTGAATAATGGTGAACGGAAACGGGGAGGAAATTAATTCAACTTGAAGAGATGACTCATCATCGCTCGATGGTTGAATTCCAAAGGAAACTGATTCACTTTCAGTAAAATGTTCTTCCAAAATCGTTTGAGGTAAAACACAAGTGTTCAACTCATCTTTATTGTTTTAAGGACACAAATTTCCAATTGAGTCCTTTGTGGTTTTGGCTCAGTTCTGGACAAAAACGTTTGAATCATAGGATAGAGTTCATATTGATCCATTCAAGCCTATGCAGAGTTTGTTTAAAGACGTAGCGGCCAAGAGTATAAAGCTTCATCAAAGTGCCGAGTTTAAGTGCCTCGTTTCTACGTCATCAATAGTGGTTCCATGCTCCCAAGGTATGAATGCATTACATATATATATAAGAGCTTGGAACGGTTTATAATGGGTGTAGGTTTAATTAAAAACTGTTGTTTATTTGTCAGAAAGATTTTATTAAACTTCTATATAAAGTATATAAATTTTCTGGGCTAAATTCGTAATTTTCAACTTTTTGGTTTCTCGTTCGATATTGTCGTTTGAACGAGATTGTCGTTCGAACGAGAATGTCATTCGAACGAAGCTGCCAACGAGCTTCCCCATAGGCCACTGGAACATCGTTTGAATTGTCATTCGAACGAGATGGCTATTCGAACGAGACTTCGAATAAGATTTCTAACGAGTTCACTTTTAAGCCACTGGAACTTCATTAGAAAGGCTTGTTCGAACGAGACTTCGTTCGAATGAAAATCTCGTTCGAAGGAGATTTCAGGCGGGAAAATTTTATGGCAGTTTTTACCCATGTTTCCCACTTTCTTACCCCACTAACTTTTGACAGATTATTATAGTGCGAGAACTAAAGTTTGTAACTTAAAATTTTCACACACATCTATCTCCAAGAGAGAGTTTGAGAGAAAAATTGATTAAGGAAAAAGTTCATGTTTTAAAGTTTCTAAGTTTTCAAGAAAAATTAATTATACACTTAGTTTTACACCCATATTGTTTATCCAAGCTTCCATAGATATATTTGTATTTGCTTGAAGTTTTAACACCGACTTTTCATCTCTACCGTTTGAAGAGAAGTTTTCTGTTTGCTTCTAAATCCCACAAAGAAGAAGAGGCTTTTGTTGATTTACCCACTTGGAGAACGGCTCATAGTTTGGGTGACGGTGACCATATAAAGTTCGATCGGTGGATTTCGAGATCGCGGTGGAGCTCCGTTGTTATTCGCTAAGAAAAGGATGATACAAGAAGTAGCGTCGGGGCTTGAGAGAGATCGAGTCGTGTATTGTAAGTCTACTGTCTTGTATTTGTAAATTCCGTACTTAGTGAATTTGAGGCTAGGGCCGTCCGAGGTTTTTTCTCGTTGTGGATTTTTCCTCGTACATCGCGGTGTAGTGGATTAATTGTTAATTTTATCTTTTGCAAAATCACCTAGAACGCAAGTTTAGGTAAAAAGATAAAATTGGTTTGATTTAATCAACTACTTGTTTAATTTGGTGCGAATTAATATTGAGTAATGTTTATATTAATTTAATTTAAGTCATTTTATTTAATTGATAAAACTGGTTCGACCTAACTCGATAAAATTGCAAAATATGGCTTAGGAAAATTTTCTAGGACTTGGATTAATTAATATGGTTTAAGTGAAATTTAACATAAGTGTGTGTTGAATCTTATTTCACTTGGTTTAATTTTAATTTTAAAGTAAATTAAAATTTGTCTTTATTTAACCATCACCTAACGCTTCCGCAAATTTCTAAAAGGAAATTGATTTCAAAGTAATCGGGGGCCTTCGGGACGCTTTCAAATTGGTATCAGAGCCAAAACGATAATTTACTTTGTTAAAGATCCTTTAACTAATTTTTGGCTAAAATGGAATTTTTCCCATTTTCAAAATTTCCAATTTTCGATGGTTTTAATTACGCGTATTGAAAAGCGCGTATGAAATCGGCACTTAAATCTATCGATGAGAGGGTTTGGATGTCTGTAGTTAGCGGGTGGTCTCCACCAACTCATTTAGTAGAAAAGGAACGTGTTCCCAAACCGGCCGATAGATGGAGTGTGGGTGAATTTAAACTTTCAAACTTTAATTCCCGTGGTTTAAATGCCTTGTTTAACGCTGTCACACCGGATGAATTCTGACGCATTATGACGTGTGAAACCGCTAAAGAAGCTTGGGATGTTTTATAACTCAGTCATGAAGATTCAAGTGTCGTTAAAACTTCGAAACTCCAAAACCTCACCACGAAATTTGAAACTATCAAAATGAATGAAAAAGAAACGTTTGATGAATTTTATGCTAGACTTTTCGATATTGTTAATTCATCTTTTACTTTGGGAGAGAAAATACCCGACAATCGAGTAGTAAAGAAAATTTTAAGGTCCCTACCCGATAGATTTATTCCAAAAGTGACCGTGTTAAATTCTTTACCAACTTTAGCCTCTACGAAATTAGAAGAGCTTATAGGTGATTTACAAACCTATGAACTGGACATGTTTCCCTCTAAAACTGAAAAGAAAATAGAAAAGGGCATTGCTTTAAAAGCCCGAAAAGAGGATAAACAAGTAGTAGAGAGGGAGAGTGATAGTGACTCGGAGGATATGGACTTGTTTGCTAGGAAATTTAGAAAATTTCTTAAAATTAACAAAGATAAATTTAAAAATGACTTTAAGAAATTTGAAACTTCCAAACATGACAAAGCCGAGAGGATCCCTAAAACTATTAATGAAAATTTAAATAGGGACGAGTCAAATAGGTGTTTTGGTTGTGAGGGTTATGGCCATAGGGCTTCTGAGTGCCCCACTAAAATAAGGAGAGATGTTAAGCGACCCATTTCATATAATGCGACCCTTAGTGATAGTGATAAGGAAGAGGGACCCGATTTCCCCACTAAGCGTAACTTTGTGGCTTTTATGGCTAGTCATGTGAGTGATAGTGAGAACTCATCTATAGATTAAAATTTAACACATGACACTTCCAAGGTTATAGTTTATAATTCCCTTATTTTTTATGATAGTGAGAGTGAAGAAGAAAGAGAGAGTGAAAATGAAGAAGACGTTATTGTGAGTGAACTTCAAAATGCTTTTCAAGAATTATATGAAGAATCAATTAAATTAAAAAAATAAAATTTGAAGTTAGGAGCAAGTTTAAAAGAGCGTATCAAGGTCGTTGATGCGAGTGCATTAGTGGAAGACCTTAGGACACAAGAGAGATCTCTTTGAGAGAAGCTAGAATATGTAGAAGGAGAAAGAGATAGCCTTAGAGGTTTAATGGAATCCTTGAAAAAGGAGCTTCTCGAGTTCGAAGAGAGAAATATTTTATTAGAGTCTAACATTCTAGAATTAGAAAACAAATTAAAAGACTCTAGTAATGTCAAATTTGATTTGGAATGTCGTTCGGAAAATTAGATAAAATATTAGGAATGGTCCAAATTAAAAATGACACTTGTGGTTTAGGCTTCAATACTTGTAATGAATCTACTCAAAAAACCAAAATCAACTTTTAGGGGAATCGCCTAGGAAAGCCTTTAGAGATCACCCCTTAGGTAAATCTTTTCGACATGTTTTTACTTGTGCACATTGTGGTCGAAAAGGTCATCTTAAGAAATATTGTTTTGATCTGAAAATATTTTCTAAAAAATCCCAATGTAAGACAACCAAGGTAGCCAAGATTCCTACACCCCGAGATAGTCACTTATCATTAGTTTAGGTTAGGAGATCCAACTTGGTAGCTTTACAAGATAGGGTATTTGATTCTCATTTACTTTCACGTGCTTCCTCTCTTGCAAAATCTAAAGGTTGAATGTGTTAGTTTTATTTGCATACTTTATCTTTTGTATTTCATGCTATATTCACATGCTAATTGTATGCTTGTTTTAATCATTTTCTAGTCTATGCTCCATGCTTTATCACATGCTAGAATTATGATTTTTGTTTATCTTTTGTATTATATTTCCTTCATTTTGTTTGCATCTTGGTTTATCATTTGTGTTTTATTTGTTTAGTAATTTAGGCTTAATGAAAAATACAAATGATTGTTGTGTGTCTTTTGAGTATATATAATTTTATTTTTGGTTAAAAATTTCAAAAACTCAAAAAGATTTTTTTTTTGTGTATTTTAGTTTGACACACTTTATGTGGCATTCATTTGTGTTAGAATCCCATCTTTTTCGCTCCCATGTGGCTAGAACTTTTGGTTTAGATTGTCAATCCTTATTATGTTCTTTACCATGCTTACATGGAGTAGTTGGATTTTGTGTTGACTACTCCATGTAAGCATGTCGAAAAAGTTCTAGCCACATGGGAGCATGGTAAAGAACATAATAAGGATTGACAATCTAAACCAAAAGTTCTAGCCACATGGGAGCGAAAAAGATGGTATTCTAACACAAATGAATTCCACATGAAGTGTGTCAAACTAAAATACACACACAAAAAAAATCTTTTTGAGTTTTTGAAATTTTTAACCAAAAAAAAAAAATTATATATACTCAAAAGACACACAACAATCATTTGTATTTTTTCATTAAGCCTAAATTAATAAACAAATAAAACACAAATGATAAACCAAAAATCTTTTTGTATTTTTCATTAAATGCAAAGAAAATGAAGGAAATATAATACAAAAGATAAACAAAAATCACAATTCTAGCATGTGATAAAGCATGGAGCATAGACTAGAAAATGATTAAAACAAGCATACAATTAACATGTGAATATAGCATGAAATACAAAAGCTAAAGTATGCAAATAAAACTAACACATTCAACCTTTAGATTTTGCAAGAGAGGAAGCATGTGAAAGTAAATGAGAATCAAATACCCTATCTTGTAAAGCTACCAAGTCAAATCTCCAAATCCAAACTAATGATGAGTGACTATCTCCGGGTGTAGGAATCTTGGCTACCTTGGTTGCCTTACATTGGGATTTTCTAGAAAATCTTTTAAGATCAAAACAATATTTCTTAAGATGACCTTTTCGACCACAATGTGCACAAGTAAAAACATGTCGAAAAGATTTACCTAAGGGGTGATCTCTAAAGGCTTTCCTAGGCGATTCTCCTAAAAAGTTGATTTTAACTTTTTGAGTAGATTCATTACAAGTATTGAAGCCTAAACCACAAGTGTCATTTTTAATTTGGACCGTTCCTAATATTTTATCTAATTTTTCCGAACGACATTCCAAATCAAATTTGACATTACTAGAGTCTTTTAATTTGTTTTCTAATTCTAGAATGTTAGACTCTAATAAAATATTTCTCTCTTCGAACTCGATTATGTTCCTTTTTCAAGGATTCCATTAAACCTCTAAGGCTATCTCTTTCGCCTTCTACATATTAGAGCTTCTCTCAAAGAGATCTCTCTCGTGTCCTAAGGTCTTCCACTAACGCACTCTCATCAACGACCTTGACACGCTCTTTTAAACTTGCTTCTAACTTTAAATTTGCTCTTTTTAATTTAATTGATTCTTCATATAATTCTTGAAAAGCATTTTGAAGTTCACTCACATTAACCTCTTCTTCATTTTCACTCTCTCTTTCTTCTTCACTCTCACTATCATAAAAAACAAGGGAATCATAAACTATGACATTGGAAGTGTCATGTGTTAAATTTTCATCTATAGATGAGTTCTCACTATCACTTACATGACTAGCCATAAAAGCCACAAATTTGGGCTTAGTGGGGGAATCGGGTCCCTCTTCCTTATCACTATCACTAAGAGTGGCATTATATGAAATGGGTCGCTTACCCTCTCTCCTTAGTTTAGTGGGGCACTCAGAAGACCTATGAACATAACCCTCACAACCAAAACACCTATTTGACTTGTCCCTATTTAAATTGTCATTAATAGTTTTAGGGATCCTCTCGGCCTTGTCATGCTTAGAAGTTTCAAATTTCCTAAAGTCATTTTTAAATTTATCTTTGTTAATTTTAAGAGATTTTGTAAATTTCCTAGCAAACAAGGCCATATCTTTCGAGTCACTATCACTCTCGCTCTCTACTACTTGTTTATCCTCTTTTCGGGCTTTTAAAGCAATGCCCTTTTCTATTTTATTTTCAGTTTTAGAGGGAAACATGTCCAGTTCATAGGTTTGTAAATCACCTACAAGCTCTTCTAATTTCGTAGAGGCTAAAGTTGGTAAAGAATTTAACACGGTCACTTTTGGAATAAATCTATCGGGTAGGGACCTTAAAATTTTCTTTACTACTCGGTTGTCAGGTATTTTTCTCTCAAATTAAAAGATGAATTAACAATATCGAAAAGTCTAGCATAAAATTCATCAAACGTTTCTTTTTCATTCATTTTGATAGTTTCAAATTGAGTGGTGAGGTTTTGGAGTTTCAAAGCTTTAACGACACTTGTACCTTCATGAGTGAGTTGTAAAATATCCCAACCTTATTTAGCGGTCTCACACGTCATAATGCGTCTGAATTCATCCGGTGTGATAGCGCTAAACAAGGCATTTAAACCACAGGAATTAAAGTTTGAAAGTTTAGATTCACCCTCACTCCATCTATCATCCGGTTTGGGAACACGTTTATTTTCTACTAAATGAGTTAGTTGAGACCACCCGTTAATTACAGACATCCAAACCCTCACATCGATAGACTTAAGTGCCGATTTTATACACGCTTTCCAGTACGCATAATTAGAACCATCGAAAATAGGAAATTTTGAAAATGGGGAAAATTTCATTATAGTAAAAAATTAGTTAAAGGATCTTTAACGAAGTAAATTATTGTTTTGGATCTGATACCAATTTGAAAGCGTCCCGAAGGCCCTAATTACTTTGAAATCAATTTCCTTTTAGATATTTGAGGAAGCGTTAGGTGATGGTTCAATAAAGAAATTTTTTAATTTACTTTAAAATTAAAATCAAACCAAGTGAAATAAGATTCAACACACACTTATGTTAAATTTCACTTAAACCATATTAATTAATCCAAGTCCTAGAAAATTTGCCTACGTCATATTTTGCAATTTTATCAAGTTAGGCCAAACCAATTTTTTCAATTAAATAAAATGACTTGAATTAAATTAACATAAATATTACCCAATATTAATTTGCACCAAATTAAACAAGTAGTTGATTAAATTAAATCAATTTTATATTTTTACCTAAACACGCGTTCTAGGTGATTTTGCAAAAGATAAAATAAACAATTAATCCACTACACCGCGATGTACGAGGAAAAACCCGCAACGGAAAAAAACTTCGGACGGCCCTAGCCTCAAATCCACTAAGTACGGAATTTACAAATACAAGATAATAGACTTACAACACACGACTCGATCCCTCTCAACCCACGACGCTCCTTCTTGTATCAACCTCTTCTTAGCGTATAACCATGGAGCTCCATCGCGGTCTCAGAATCCACCGATCAAACTTTATATGGTAACCGTCACCCAAACTAGGAGCCTTTCTCCAAGTGGGTAAATCAACGAAAACCTATTCTTCTTTGTGGGATTTTGAAGCAAACCCAAAACGTCTCTTCAAACGGTAGAGATGAAAAGCCGGTGCCAAAATTCCAACAAGTGAAAATATATCTATGGAAGCTTGGATAAACAATATAGGTGTAAAACTAAAGTGTATAATTAATTTTTCTTGAAAACTTAGACACTTTACAACATGAAATTTTTCCTTAATCAATTTTTCTCTCAAACTCTCTCTTGGAGATAGATGTGTATGAAAAAGTTAAGTTACAAACTTTGGTTCCCTTACTATAATAATCTGTCAAAAGTTAGTGGGGGTAAGGAAGTGGGAAACATGGGTAAAAACTGCCATAAAATTTTCCCGCTTGAAATCTCGTTCGAACGAGATTTTCGTTCAAACGAAGTCTCGTTCGAATGAGCCTTTCTAACGAAGTTCCAGTGCCTTAAAAATGAACTCGTTAGAAATCTCATTCGAAGTCTCGTTCGAACAGCCATCTCGTTCGAATGACAATTGGAACGATGTTCCAGTGGCCTATGGGGAATCTCGTTGGCAGCTTCGTTCGAACGATAATATCGAACGAGAAACCAGAAAGTTGAAAATTACGAATTTAGCCTAGAAAATTTATATACTTTGTATAGAAGTTTAATAAAATCTTTCTGACAAATAAACAACAGTTTTTAATTAAACCTACACCCATTATAAACCATTCTAATCTCCTATATATATATATGTAATGCATTCATACCTTGGGAGCATGAACCACTATTGATGACGTAGAAACGAGGCACTTAAACTCGACATTTTGATGAAGCTTTATACACTTGGCCGCTACGTCTTCAAACAAACTCGTCATAGGCTTGAATGGATTAATATGAACTCTATCCTATGACTCAAACGGTTTTGTCCGCAATTGAGCCAAAACTACAAAGGACTTAATTGGAAATTTGTGTCCTTATAGTTGTTAACGGAAGAAATTATCTCATTGCAAAGTGCGACAATCTCCATATCTTCACTGTTTTCATTCTCAATTATGCCTTGGGCTAAATGCAAAATGGTTTGTTACAAAGTAGGAATCGTCGGCTCAAAAACCTCGGGTTCCTTATTTGGTTCAAAACATTCGTCGTCTTTGGAAGTTTCAAGAGAAGAATCATCGTTGGTTTTAAATAGTAAATCCAAATCATGCTCCCAACAATGATTTTCCTCCCGATAAAAGTTGTCAAATTTTTCCATTTTTTGACTTTGCAACCACGCACCAAGTGATTTCGGTGACTTCGCAACTTCTCCAAATAGACAAATTTGAGAACTATTATCGTAACTTTCAAGCTTATTCGTATAACGACTTTGAAAGTTATTGTCATAATAGTTCGGAGAACTACTATCACAATGGCTTTCAACGTCGTTATTGTAATAAGTTTGAGGCATTTTGTCATTAGAATAAGTTTCAGAAATTCCCAAATCGTTATTTTGATTTTTTAAATACTCGTCGAAAGTAATCTTGCGATTTTTATTCTTTTCAACATGCAAGTATTCACTGAAAGTTATAGGCTTAGAGGGACTTTGAAAATTATTCTGAGGACAAAATCCCGAACCCAAATCATTTCAATGACTGAAATAATTAGAGTAAGACATACTTACCCAAAATGGTTCCTCGATGGATGCTTAAAAATGTGGTGTGCAGGCGAAAATTCGACGTTTTTTTGGCACTCAGATGTACAAGCCTGCAAAACCAATTCATGAAAAAAAAAAAAATACAAATAAAAAGAAAAATAGTAGGAAATGTTAAGTCAATAAAATTCTAGCAAAAACTAGTCCCCGACAATGGCGCCATTTTGGTAGCTAGCGTAAACTGTGTGTAAAATATGTCGTTAGGCGTTTACGCCTCTACACAAACAAATACCTAGACTTGGCACACTAACTATGGAGTGCTGTGGAAAGTAAGGACCGAATCCACAAAGACTAGTTGTTAGAATTCTATTAATTTAATACTTCACGAATAAAAGTGTAAAAGATGATATGTGAGTAAATCATTAAACTAGGAATGTATTTAAACTTAGATTAAATAGAACGAGTACAACTATAGGTTGGAATCATCTCCCTCATAGAAGCTAAATAGCATAAATGGTTACATGAACATAAAAGCGCTAACGAGATTAATCACATTTGGAAAATTAATTCAACCTAGAGTTGTCACCCTCTAAATTGTCATAAAAGCTTAATTTGAGTTCGGTGTCAACGAATATTCCTGGAATTACACATGAAAGGTCGTACGTATGGAGCATACATGATATACCCCATTAAATCTCTTAAGTGTCACACAAAGAACAATTGACTCATTAAAACTACCCTAGACCCATCATACCATAGCAAAGCAACTACTTAACCCATGTGAATTCAACAATCTCAACCTAGATTAAGTTACCTACAAAGCATGTTAAATGACATTAATTAAATGAAAGAAGAAAATTAAAGCAAGTAAGTAAGTTAAAGCAAGTAAACCTAAGTAACAAAGCAAGAATAACAACAATGTAAGCTTGAATTAAAGAGGAAGAAGATGAATAGTGTTCTTACAAACCAAAGTGGGTAAAACCCTAGGAGAGAGAGAGAAAAGCCACACGCAAAATCCACTCCAAAACCCTCTTCCCTAAACTAAGCTCTCAAAATTCCTATCTAGAAGATCCAAAATCGATTATATCATATATGTCTTCCAAAAACACAAAACACCCACTTATGTAATAAGTGAAAAAATAAATAAAGATAAAAGAAAAGAAAATGATTTATCCTAAAAATCAAGAAGGATCTCCTCGGGAAAATGGTCATAACATGTTCGTTAGGAACCGGATTGATGAACCGTAGGAGTCCACATGAAGTTGACTCGAAGGGCTACAACTTCCGTGAAGAGTTCGGTCACAAAGCTCAAACGCTAAAATGACTAAAATTCCCCTGAAGTTGCGTACTACATTAAAAACTTCCTGAAAAGCACCAATTGCACCGTTAAGTTTTCCGATACCTAAAAAAGCTCAATTATACCTCGTAAAGCATATAATCATACATAATAGAGGTTGTCTGGTTAACGAGCATAAATACGAAAATTAACGGACACAATTCTGCTATAATGCATAAAAATAACATGTGTAAATATACAATATTCGTGACTAATCATGGCTCTCAACACATGGAGAGTTGTAAGTGGAGTTTATAGGTTAAATCAAATTTATGTAACCCATCTAGGGATTTCAGAAATTATGTTTTGTTATAAATGGGTAACTAGTGATTCCACCTTTTATTTGAAAACTAGGGCTGTTAGTAAAGCTTTGGTAGTTAATCTCCCTGATTCTAATAGGGATTATTTTGATCACAGGGTAGTTGTACAGAATTGGAAACATGCCCCTTTAGTTGGAGGCGTTAAATATAAAAGACCTAGATGTCCTCTATTTGACAATGGAATAGGTTATTTTATGTTTTAGTAAATTTTCCCTGTTTATGTTTGATAAAATGTCATACCGACTGCTCTTTTATAAATTGATTTGCAGTTGAGCAAAAAAGAAAGTTCCCCAAAGAGAGTGAAGTAAATGTGAAAGAGTTAAAGTTTATCTGGGGTGTTTATAAGGTAGTTGCTGAAGAGCACACTAGGCCTGCCTCCTATCTACTCCAGTACAAAAACACTGTTTCTTCTTTTATTACTAAACTTGCTGCCTCTCCTGCTCTGGTAATTGACAAAAGGTTGCTGTTGCTGTTGATTATGATACTCCTCTGTCTGAAATTATGAAGAAGAGGAAGTTTACTGACCTTTACAGCGGGAGTGCTTCTGGATCCCAATCATCTGTTGAAGGAGCCAAGAATAAAACAGGGGGTGTTATGAAGCCCCAATGGTTTAGTCCCTCAAGATCCAACCCCCCAAAACCTGGATCCTAAGGATGTAGCTCCCAAAGAGGTTAAAGTTCCTCTGAGGAGACTTAGGAGCGGGCTTGCAGAGAAATAAGTTGACTAGGTGACCGATCAATTGTCCTTGTTTGATTTACCCTCTTCTGATGCTATTCCTTCAATAGCTATTACTCCTGATTTGGCCAGGAGGTTGATCAAGTCTGGTACTCTTCTAGACCACAAGGGGTGGATGCCAAACTTCTTAGAATAAGGGTCTCTGAATTGGCTGCTTAGAACCTTACATCCGTATGTAATTTCCATTGTCTTGGTTTGGTTGTCATTTATATTTCTCAAATGCTCAATTTGATCTTCATCTTTTGTAGTTCTTGGTACACTTTAATAATCACCTGGAAAAGGATGATGCAATTAAAATTGCTTATTCTTCTTCTTCTTCTTCTTCTTCTTCTTCTTCTTCAAATGAGGTGGAGGAAGCCTTGTCTAGTTTGAAGAAGTCTCTGTTTGAATCTCAGCAGGCCCTAGAGACTGAGAAGAGCACTTGGGGCAAAGAAATTGAAGATAGCTAAAACTGCTCGTTAAATTTCAGATACAAATGCCCTTGAAGCGGAGCGCAGGGCAAAGAAAGTTGGGCTCCAGAAAGAGGAAGTTGAGAGCAATAAAAAGGAAGCTGAGCGCAGGGAAGAGGAAGCTGAGCATGGACCAAAGGCTGCTGAAGAGCTTGTATCTTCTACTAGAGCTAAGAGAAAGTCTATTGTGAAGGCTTCTTTCAGTGTTAGTTGGGACAAGGGCCGAAATAAAGCCATTTTTACTGCTTTTGCTCAGATTGAGTATGTGAAGCAAAAATATTTCATAGATGGTTGGGTTACTTCCCTTTAAGAGTTGAACACAACTGGAGATTCTGAACTTTTTCATAGGTATATTTATAGTTCTCCTCCAGTTATAGAATATGAGGCTGCCTTTGAAGAGTCTTCATTTGTGGTTGAGTCTGCTACCAAACAACCTGAAATCCCTGAGTCTTCTCTTCCTCCAACTGAAGAAATCGAGTAACTCCAGTCCGTAGTCCCTTCTTCTAAGTAGAACAAGAAGGTTGAAAATGAGAGGGAGAAGGTGTAAAGTTGTTTGGCGTTTTCCCTTTTGCCTTTGTTGTTTCTTTTTTCTTTATTTTGATTATACTTGAACTCTTTGTTATCAATAAAATAACCTTTTATTGTTCCTTTTTTATCTCCTATTGATTATACATGTTCTCCATCCTTGTTATTGATTGGTGGTTATTTCTTCTTATTAGTTTATAACGAAGATGGAACATATATTTTACCATGATATCGAGCTATTGAGGAAGTGCAATGTTTTTTTCAAAGTTGGTCATACGAACTTATCTAAAGAAGAAATAACTTAGTTGGTCGATGATAATGCATCAGAGCAGGTTAAATAATCTTACAAGTACTTGAAGTAGTTACTTGATCGAGCGATAGCAAATAATGTTGCCTACTATAAGATGATAGAGGAACTTCAAGAACATGATAAAGAATCCACTGTGCTATTGAACCAAAGCTATGAAAATAAATATCAAAGCTTAAGTGTAGGTCGAGGTTTTGATAATTTTGTCTCTATTTATAATAAAAAGTAAGCTTTACTTAAGCTTGAAGTTCAAGAAACTAGGACTATTGCCAAACTCTTGGAAGAGGAGAATAATAATTTGAGGGATGGAGTGAATCTTCTGAAGTCTGATTCTGGAATTATTGTTGCTACTATAGATGAAGGTTATTACTTTTTAGAAGCTAATAATTTAACATTAAGATAAGAATTGTAAGCCTTGATAAAATATTAAATCTGCCTCTTCCTCCCGAGCTAGAAATAGGCCCGACTGAGGAACCATAAAGGAAATTAGGACCCAACATGCCCTTGCCAATCAAGTTGCACAATTAAAAGAAAAAGACCGAGATATTGCTGAGATGTCCCAAAAGCTACAGACCTTATCTGAACAACTATCCACTTAATTTTCCCAATTAGAGGTTAAAGATGGGGTACTAAAAAAGCTGCAGTCGCAGGTTGATAAATTAACTTTTCAATTCCATAAACAACTAAGAGAAGTTTGAATGGATGGGTATAATGAAGCTTTGGAACATTTTGACGATAGAATTCAACAGGCCCGGAACGAATTCTGCAAATGGGGTTGGATAAACCCTTTAACTGTGATGAAGGTGGATGGGAATGACTCTCTATGGGATTGGTATGATCGGGGATTGCTGCAGCTTGACAATCCTCCATTCAAATTAGATGTTAATTAGACACTTGTTCACCGTATTCCCCAATGCCTGATTTTTAAGTACTTGGGAGATTATGATCTACATGATGAATTATATATTACCCGTCCTCCTCATATGCTTGACCGTACTAGTAGCAATAATACCAGAATGCTTCAGGACTTTAACTTCATCAACTCTCCTTTTACCCTGAATGATCCTCCTGCTGGCATGGATCCTGTTTCTAAGGCTGAAGGAAAGCGTCCTGTAGAATAATCTTTTGTATTTTATTTAGACAACAACATGTAATCATTTGATTTAATGACAATTTTTATGAATATATCAACTTTTAGTTAATCTTTGCGTACATGAATGTTTCTTTAGTCTTTGACTATAAATGGATAAACTTTTAGTTAATCTCTAGTTTTTCATTGGTTCATTTAATATCCTGAGGATTATCCTAAGTTTTATACCAATTACCAATGTTTCACCATGGTTTTACTAATGTACCTAAATTTTATGGTAATTGCATTAGTTACCTTAGTTCCTAAGCGTGATTGGAACATTTGTCCATCTTTTAGCCCAGTTTAGATGAAAATTATTCATCCGGGTCTTCGTTAACCAAGCATTTGGGACTTACAATTTTGGCTTGCGTGGTTTTATATGATTGACAACCAACTTTGTTGGTGCCTTTATTGATGCCGACCAACTTTGTTGGTGGCTTTTGTTGATACCGACCAACTTTGTTGGTGGTTTTATTGATGCCGACCAACTTTATTGGTGGTTGCTGTTGATACCGACCAACTTTGTTGGTGGACTTTGTTGTTACCGACCAACTTTGTTGGTGGTTTTATTGATGCCGACCAACTTTTTGGTGACCTTTGTGCCTTTGTTGATACCGATCAACTTTGTTGGTGGCCTTCATTGTGTTTGCAAGTGCATAACACTAGTACTCAGAAAAAGAACATAAAAAAATAAAATAAAAAAATTACAATTTTGGGAAAGTCAAGTTCTCATTAAATTTGAATTGAACTGAGTACAACATAACTACATTTATTGATAATACTTTTTCAGGTGTTCTGCATTCCATGGGTTCTTGAATTCTTCCCCTTTTAAAGTCTCAATACGATATGTGCGTGGTCGGATAACTACAGTAATATGATAAGGCCCATGCCAATTAGATTCCAGCTTATTACTCTTATAAATCACTTTCTTCAAAACATAATCACCCTTTTTTAAGTTGCTCGGCATGACCCTCTTATTGTAGAAACATGCAGTCCTTTGTTGATAGGCTGCATTCCTTAAAGCTGCATTTTCACGGACTTCTTCCAACATGTCTAAATCCAGCCTTCCCATCAAATCACTGACTGGGGTATTGAAGTTAAGAACTCTATGCGTAGATAAACCTATCTCAATAGGAATTACAGATTCAATACCAAACGCCAATAGGTAGGGAGTTCTCCAGTAAATATTCTGAAAGTTGTTCGGTAAGCCCACATGACAGAATGCAGTTCATTAATCCAATTTTCTTTTGAATTTTTTAACCTTTTCTTCAGCCCATTCAGCAAAGTTCTATTAGTTACCTTTGTTTGTACATTCCTTTAAGGATGGCCAAGAGCAGAGTGGATTTTTTGGACATTGGACTGGGCACAATAAGTAGCGAATTCATCATTGTCAAACTGTGTGCTATGATCAGTTATAAAGGCATAAGGTAAACCATACTTGCATATAATACTCTTCTAAATAAACTGATAAACCTTTTCATATGACATATTGATCAACGGTTCAACTTCCACCCATTTAGTAAAGTAATCAACAGCTACAACCAGGTACTTGAACCTTCCTCGAGTGGTCGGCAGAGGCCTGACCAAGTCAATCCCCCACATAGTAAAGGGACAAGGGGATATGATTGGTGTTAGGAGAGCTTGTGGAGCCTTGTGTATGATGGAAAACCTTTGGCACTTATCACACTTCTTGGAAAAATCTGCACATTCTGCTTGTATAGTTAACCAGTAGTATCCTTGTGTATGAATTCTCTATAATAACGTTCTTCCTGCTACATGGGCTCCGCAAGACCCTTCATAGACTTCTTCAATTAAATCCTTCACTTCAGCTGGATGCACACATCGTTGTAGACCAATAATTAATCTTCTTCTATATAACACACCGCTATCTAGAACATATCTTGCAGCTTTGTATTTCAGTCTCTTAGCTTCAAGTAGATCAGCTGGAAGAATCCCATCTTTAATATATGCTCTTATGGGATCCATCTAAGATGGCCCTATAACTACTACAATAAAGTTAACCATTAGATCTTCATCAATGCTCCTATTAACAAGTAGCTTAATAGGAATAGTTCTTCATATCTCCGTTCAAATTGCTGAAGCTAATCGAGCAAGTGCATCTGCTCGGGAATTTTATAATCTTAGAATTTTGACCATCTGGACAGCTAACAAAGTGGCAATTATTTCTAAAGTTATGGCTAAATATCTGGTCATTAATTCTCCTTTTGTTGCATATAAGCTCAACACCTGATTTACCACCAACTGTGAGTCACTATACACCACAACTTGCTCGACGTTCAGTGATTTAGCTAGATTTAAACTAATAATTACAACTTCATACCCTGCCTCGTTATTGGAGGCTTGAAATTGGAAATGTAGAGCGTACTCTATGTCTAGCTCGTCTGGAGTATTGAGAATGATTCTAACTCCACATCCGGTTGTACAAGATGACCCGTCAATATACAGAATCAATATGGGGATATCGCTGTCAAACGCTTGGTTTTTCAGAATCTCTAGATGAAATATTTTATCCTTGACCTCCTCATATTTCCTCTTTATATCCTGTACTCCACTGGATGATTCTGGTTGGTCTTTTTCTACAATTTTCCCTATTTAGAGTTGGTCGGGTGTATCTCTAGTAGGTCTGCTGACTCCTGCATGTTGCTCAACTAGAGTCCTTTGTTGCTCGAGGACCTCTGGGTAAGTGAATTCTATAATAAAATCATCCATAGCTCTACCTTTTAAAGCAGTCCTTGGTTCGTATATAATGTTATATTCCCCCAAGTCCACGACCCAATACATTGGTCTTCCAGATTTCTCTGACTTATGCAAAGTGTGCCTTAGTGGCATGTCAGTGTATAACACTATAGCGTGGGCTTGAATATATAACTTCATTCGTCTACTAGCCTCAATTAAGGCTAGTGCTAATTTCTTCAGTTTGGGATATCTCATTTTTGCTCCTCGAAATGCTTTGCTAGTGTAATAAACTGGCTTTTGAACTCCATTCTCCTCGCTGATCAAGGTAGAGCTAACTTCTGACTCAGATACTGCCAGATATAAATACAACTTTTCTCCCAACACTATCCGTGAGAGTAGTGGTGGTGTTCCCAGGTACATCTTCAATTCTAGGAAGAATTTTTTGCATTCATCGTTCCATTGAAAGGTTTTTCTGAGTACCTTAAAGAACGGAAAACACTTGTCTGTTGCTCGGGACACAAATTTATTAAGTGCTGCTACGCGCCCAGTTAGCTTTTGAACATCCTTTTTATAGGCCAGAGATTGCATTTTGATTAGATCTTTAATCTTATCTGTATTAGCTTCAATGTCCTTTTGATTTACTCTATACCCGAGGAACATTCCCTCCTGCACGCCAAATACGCATTTTGTGGGGTTTAATTTCATCTGGTGCTTCTCCAATTGATCAAACGTCTGGCCGAGGTTTAAATATAATCAGCATCTTTTTTTCTCTTTGTGAGCATATCATCAACATACACTTCCAAGTTTTTACCTATCTGCTCCTCAATTACTTTGTTCACCAGTTTTTGATAAGTAACACATGCATTTTTTTAGACCAAATGTCATAACATTATAACAATAAGTTCCTCAGGGGGTAATAAAGGAAGTACTTTCTCTATCCTCTGGCTTCATTTTGATTTGATTATAACCAGAATATGCATCCATGAAACTTAGTAGCTCGTGCCCTAAAGTAGCATCCACCAGTTGATCAATTCGTAGCAAAGGAAAATGATCCGTTGGGCATGCTTTTTTTAAGTCTGTAAAATCCACACACATCCTCCACTTAGTGTTCTTCTTCTTAACCATAACTACGTTGGCCAACCAATCCAGGTACTTCACATCTTCAATAAAAGAAGCTTTTTGAAGCTTCTCCCCTTCTTCCTGTATGTCCTCGTTCTTCTCCGGGCTAAAAAATCTTCTTCGTTTCTTCATGGGTTTAACTTCCTTATTCACATTAAGCTCATGGCATAGGAAATTTGGGTCTATGCCTGGCATATCTTCATAACTCCACGCGAGTACCTGTTTCATTTGTCTCAAGAAAGCCACTAACACCTGTTTAAGAACTGGTTCCAATAATTCTCTTATTTGAGTTGTTCGTTTTGGTTTATCATCATCCAGAACAATACTTTCTATTGCCTCCATCACTTAGCCTTTTACAAGCTCAAATTCATCTCGTGGATCTAAAGTTTCAACCTCAAACTCGCTGGTCGGCTCAAATATATCCACTTGATAAGTGGTTGTTTTCCTCTTTGTCTCCAACATATCTTCTTCCTCGACAGAGGAATAGTAGCACTACCGAGCTACTTTCTGATCTCCTTTCACTACTCCAACTCCAAAGTTGGTTGGTAACTTTAGGCATTGATGAATAGTAGAAGGTACAACTTTGAATTTCTTCAGACCAACTCTTGCCATAATCATATTATAAGCAGAATGAATATTTTTGTCCATTATAAAGAATCTCACCTTCTCTTTCCTACTCGCTGGCCATATCCCAAACAACACATCTATCTTGATAGTCCCCAATAAAACACTTTCTCGCTTAAGAATCTAATGAGTGGCCTGTGATAAGGCTCGAGTTGACTAAGTTTTAAACCCAAACTATCAAAACAGGGATAGAACATGATGTCTGTCGAACTGTCGTTATCCACTAATGTTCTTGCTACCAATACTTCTTTCATCCTAACTCTGACCACTAAAGGATCATCGTAAGGATACAACACTCCGAATAAATCATTTTTGGAAAATCCAATTATGAGATTCTCTTTGTTAACTTTTCTTGGTCGATTTTCCTCGACGAGGTTGATCCTCTGGATATAGGAATAAGCTTGAGACTCATTAAGGTAAGCTTTCCTTTCAGATATATGATCTCCTCCTCCGGCATCTCCACCTGTAATCATGTGATAATCAAAATATCCAAAACTGAGTGTGAATACGTCACGTTCTAGTTGTCTAGGCTTCTTGGGAAGATCAAGATCATATTCTGGATCATCGATGTGGTTCCTCTTAATTTCTTCCTCGGGCTTAACTGGAGATTTAGATCTCTGTCGACCTCTACCTCGATTTCTTCCAGCATTCTGCCAATCAACAAATCTGTCCAACTTTACTCTTCGGATGAGTACTTCTATCTCATTCTGGAGGGCAATACAACAGTTGGTAGTATGACCACGATATTTTTGAAACTCACAATACTTGGACTTATCCCTCTTATCAACAGGTGACCTTAACTTTTCAGGCCAACTCAAATCATTATTGTGCTTGATTTCCTGCAACACATGATGTATATCCATCATTAAGGGAGTGTAATTAGTGAATTTACTGAGCCGATCTAGGCTTTCCTTTACCTTCGAACTCCTGCGCTCATTATGATTCTTGTTCACTTTCTTATCTGACTTCCCTTCTATTTTTTCTTCTGCCTTTGCGTCTGAATTATTTTTAGCAGCCACAACTTCCTCGACATTCATAATCTTTGCTACCTTGGCCATTAATTCTATCACCGTCTTTGGTGGATCTTTTGCCAAAGTATAATATAATTTATCAGGGAGCTAACCACTCATGAGGGCAGTGATTGTAGTCTTCTCTTCGTAATCAACGAATTCCAGTTTCTCGATGTTGAAATGAGTACTTTTCCTTCCTTCTGTCTTACACTGAGCAAATGAGCTACTCGTTTCAATAATTTTACTCTAAAGCAAAAATTACCAATGAATAGCTTGACGAGTTGTTAAAAGTAAGAAATCTGCCCCTGAGGAAGGCTATTGTACCAGATTTGAGCAGATCCGATGATTGTTCCTAAGAATGTCCTATATCTCATCTCATCAGGAATAACATAGATATCAGCAACTGCTTGGTATTATTCTATATGAAGAACTGGATCAATCTTCCCATCATACTTGGGAGTGATCACTGGAGCTTTAAACTTGGTTGGTGTAGGGAAATCTACGATGGTTTACACAAAGGGGGATCCCTTAATAAAACTTTTTCGGAGGGGATTTTTGGCCTTGGCTATTTCTCCCAATCTATCTTCCAAACTTTGAATGTAACCTTTCCACGCATCATTGCCAGCACTAGATCTATGGGTGGTAGCTTTTCTATGCTTACCAACTGATCGTGATGAGCTTTCTTCTTGCGAACCTTCTATCTGACTGGACCTATCAGTTTGTCGAGTATTTAATCTGGATTGGGCTGAACCTTCCTTTAAATCTCTTAGTTATCGAGTATTTATCGACGCAACCCATAGGGCATTTCCCTGGGGTCCCAAACGATCAAAAGGAGAGGCCCTACTTAGCCTTTTTAAGGCACTCAATCTTTCTGGGATGAGGGATTGTTCATCAATGGAATTAGTGATCCTAATAGAAGAAGTTGCTCCAGGAAGGTATGAAGGATACCTAGAAGTTTTGTAACGGCAATGCTCAATACTCCTCGTTGGAGGCGGTGGCATATTCCTTTGATTAACTTGTGCTGAAACTTCAGCTTGCAGAGTTTGAGCCAATTATCGTATAGTATCCTGCATGGCTTCTTGATCCTTGGCCAAACTAGCCAAACTTCCTTTTAAATCATTTCTATTTGGAGGGACAGAGGGAGTAGGCAGAATTCCCTAATTTCTGGTACTTGATTTTGGAATTTCTGCCATGGATGATGAATGAGTGAAAATGTTTAACAATACGTTTCCACAGATGATACCAATCTGTTGATACAAAAAACTAGACTAGGCCTAATTAATCGATCACAAATAAAAATAAGTAAAAAAAATAAGACACAAGAAATTTTAAAGTGGTTCGACTCAAATGAATAGCCTACGTCCACCGTTCTGTAATGATTGCTTTGAGTTATTTTTTTTCGTCCCTTGCAATGAGGGTGATATAATGTATTTATAGCCCAAGAGGGGTCTTGATAGTTGTCATGTGAAAGGATGGAATGCCTTCATTTGTTAGGCATTTACATTAATACATAATGAAAATTAAATATATGAATGTTGTCGCTTCATTGGCAATACAGGCTATAAGACTGCTGGCGCTTGGTTGGCTGTATATATTGGATTTTCGGCCATTGGCTGGGCTTCCCAGTTGGTTGGTCTTCCCAGTTGATCAGGCTTCCTTGTTGGTCGGGTAATCATGTCCATAACTATAACCGTCAAACCTAAGCATCACATATACTATCATAGCATGCCAACACTAGACCCCATACCTAGTATTGGGCACACGTAAAGTCCATTACTATAGCAAGATAACCTAGGTCCCTCAGATACTATCGTAGCTAGTCAATGTATACCTTGCACATACCGTGATTCTTACACATATCCCGTCAAGGTATCTATACAATATAGGTTCCACACACATTATTTTAGCCAACTAAGTTCGCACCCCCATATATGATGACACCCACATAACCATCAATCTCTAAAACCAATCATCTCTTAGGTATTAATCTAAAAATAGCATATCATCGTATATCCACAAATAAATTATTAATTTCACTTGCCCATATCAGTCGGGGCATATCATACAAACCATACCTAGGAAAATACCCAACCAGAAAATATAACACTCTCCAATCCCATACTTAGAGAACAACAATCATGTATAGTCTACTCCCTAACAAAGTACCACAACAATAATGCATGCAATCTAATAATATAAATGTAACCCAGTGCTAACTTACATAACCTGATAAGTTCAACGATACTATCCTTAAATTAGTCCAACATAATTAACATTTAATTTCAGTACCATATCCTTTTATTTATTTTTTGTTTGTGCCAAATAAATTTGAATTACACAAATTCCATTATCCAATTTAAAATTCTAATATCAAATTTCAACAAGTTACATAATCCATTATCAAAGTTCATGTGAGATTTCATCAATCTAAGACATATATCAAGTTAAACTATAATTATAAATAACATATTCGAATATCTAACCAATATTCATCTTTTTAAAATTTCATAAGAATTAATATATTTTTGGTGTTCATAACTAATCATCATATTCCATTCATGATTTCAACATCACCATCGTAATCCCACAAAATGATCCAATTCCCCCAGAACATGCAATACTCAAGTGTTGATTCATTTTCCCAGGTCATTTATAAAAATTGAATTAATTAGGTTTTACTTTCCCCAATTTAGTTTCTAATCAATTTATAAAAAATAATTAATATTAAGGTTTAGGCAACATTTAATTCATATAGACCTCAAGGGGAAAATTAGAGAATATTCTTTCAGTAATATATATTTTGAAAATCTAACACTAAAAACTTGGTCTTCCTCCAAAAGATCTTCTCTAATCTTCTTTAAAATCCAAGTGTAAAATCTCCAATTTAAGGTTAAAAGTTGTTTTAGTGGAGGTTTAAAAGGTTTGGGATAGGGAATAGAGAATCATGTAACTTTAGGTTTGAAAGAAAATGTGCAAAACATATGAAAAATTCATGTAGCAATGTCCCTCTTAGAAAAGCGATCGTACGTCCCAAAACGTGCCATATTTTCTCTCTCTCTCTCTCTCTCTCTCTCTCTCTCTCTCTCCCCCACCTCTCTCTCATCTCCTAGAGTTTAAGTTCAATCAAAATTATTCACATTCCCTCTCTCTAACAAATCTTCACACACACACACACACACACACACACACTCTCTCTCTCTCTCTCTCTCTCTCTCTCTCTCTTTGTTATAATTCAAGATTAACTCTTCTTAAAGTCATAACTTGATGCCCATGAATCATTTAATGACTTAAATGTCCCTAGGGTTTTTTCATAAATCCCAAAATATCACCTAATTAAAATAAATACTTGTTTTATTCATTCAATTGGCACAAAATTAATTAAATTCATTTTAATTTAAATAATTTCTTATTTAATTCAAATTCTAACCTCTGATACTGTTTTAATTATTTCTCCCAATTAATTAATTAATTCATATCCTCAAAATCACATGGTATTACACTAGTGGAGCCGAGGATGATAAAATCATAGGGCTTGAGCCTCAGCACATTCTTTCACCTCAGACATCAACGACTAGTATCACATATCTTGCACCCACTAGACAACCTTAGTTTCATCCACAACAATAGAACATCTATCTTGTAGAGAAGTTTGTAGCTTTCCAGTGGGATTTATAGGAGAAGTTGGCAATGCATAAATACCAGTAGTTTGATTTATTTCCAGTGTAGTCACAAAGTCACTGTTGTAGAAGGCAAGGAGCACCGGTCCTATATAGCAGAATTTTAAGACTTAGGGTGGTAGAAACGAGGGAGGAGTAGAGGCGTTAGGAGTGGTATTAGGAGATGCATGCCAGAGAGAGGAGTAAGGGATAAGGCACTTCAGGAGATCGTAGATTCAATGGTGGTGATGATGGATGGGATGATGCAAATGCATAGTCCTTTAATGCATTGAGGATATATTTAATTATTATTATTTTTATTTAATTTAGAGAGAGAGAGATGTGGATATTGTATATGTATTCATTTTTTCTCTTACAATCTTGAATATTGTGGATGATATTGTAAACACGGGGTGTGGTTTATTTATTTGTGTTACATTGTTATGATATTCGTACAATCAAATTTTTACATTTTTTTATCTTTATTCTGACATATTGGATTGTGGCAATTAGATTTATGATATTTTTTTAGTGTAAATGATGCCGACTTGTCCTAGTCATGTTTAGATATGGAGTTTTGCACTTATTGATATATGATTATGATGTTCACATTTCCATGTTTTTATATATCATCACGCTATAAGAAAAATGGGTATTAAGGATAGTAAATATCCATCCCTAAAAGCACAAAATCCGTCCCAAAAGAGTATTTAGGACGGATTTTGTAACGGCGAAAATCCATCCCTTATACTAGGTGTCGCAAATATTTTAGGGACGAATTTTACCGTCCTATATGTTAATTCATGGATGCTCTATATTTGACATTAGGGATGGATTTTTTTGTCCCAAAAGGTATTCCTGCGAAAAAATTCCTGCTCCCATGAGTAGTATTGAGGACGATTTATTTGTCCCTAATACTATTAAGATTCTGGCTACCCCAATTAGGATGGTTTAGAATCCTCTCAAACGCTATTATGAATTAATACAAAATGATTATTTGGGATAGATTATAACCTTCCCTAAACGTATTCTTAATTATAAAAAGAATTATCATAAATAATTATATTATTATATGATTTATGCTGCAATAATAAATGACGTCTAATTTGTATTATAAGTCAAATCATCCAATCATAAAGGCAATATATCAACAACATTCATTGAAACACGTATCTAATAAAAATTTCTTCCATTAAACTACATTCAAGTCGAAATATATTTAATGAGTATAAAATCATACTAATTAATAAGAAATACAATTGTTAAAAGAAAAGTCGTCCCTAAATTAAAATGAAAAATATAATTGTCACGCTACAAAAACTTCTCTCAGTGTCACATATAGTAGACACACTCAAAAACACGTCTCTTCAATTTCTTGTGCACAACCTGCAATCACTAAATAAACATTTTATCAAAATAATATTATAGTAAAATAAAATATCCAAATATATTAGTTAATTGTATCAACAACTTTTTACAATTTTTAAATTTTTTTGTCAGAATCCTTTTGTTTATACATGAAAAACAACCTGTTTAATCAACACAAATGCCTGCATGACCATAAAAAAATTGAAAATAAAAATATCGCATATGCAACTCTTTACAATTTTTTTTTTCGGCAGAGTCTCCTTTGTTTATACATATAAACCAATCTGTTTAATCAACACAACATCCCACACGGCAAGAATGTTTTTTAAAACAATCTTGCATATCAACAAGAACTGTAAATAAACAATCTAGGTGGCTTAAACCATTGATTTGTTCATGTGTTCCACGTGAATATAATATAATGCGAAAATGTCAACCTATAAAAATATAAGACACGAAACAAAAAAGATTTCAGTAATCAAATCATGTTTAAACCTTTGATGGCATGCTTTTAAGCCTAGGACTAACTTTTTGTGTTTGTTTTACATTTTCACCATTTGACGGCATGCTTTTAATCCTAAGACTAACTTTTTGAAAATTCTCGTCGTACACTCAAACCTGGATTCCCATGACTACGCAGTCTGTTCCTACGAGTTACATTGGTCCCGTGCGAGGTACTTGTGCCTTTAACGGTATAGTTTTGTGGTTATTTTATGTTTTCACCCTTTGACGAACTGGATGAGCGAGGTGAGGTGAGGAAGCCGCTATAGGAGGTGAGTAAGGTCGTCGGAGACTCATTTTTAGTTGGATTATTTGAAAATAAAATCAAACTTTTAGCTAAATCTTGCTCGTGAATATGCAATACACCATCGCGATAGATTCTTCCTCGTAAAGCTTTCTTTGCTTGCTGTAGCCCTATTTTTGTAGGTTAGACTTGGTAAGCGTAAGCTATTTAAGTAGGCTCGATAAGGGTAGGCTCATAGCTTCACTCAGCAGAAGAGCCTTACTTTCAATTATCTTAGTCAAGCGCTAGCCCCACCGTCAAATCAGACTGTGGACAGGTGCGACTGGGACTTGGGTAGAGTAGGGGTGGGACTGGGGTGGGGTGTAGGTTATGGGATGGGTAGGGGGAGAGAAACTGAGTGATGGTACGAGAGAGAGAGAGATAGAGATAGAGATAGAGAAAGCTGAGAGAGATGGTGAACAAGAGGAAGAGAAAAAGCGTGACTCAAAATAGGGGGAAATTTTGTGGGAAAATAGAAACCTAGGTCTGTTTTATCAAAAAGAGATGGATTTTTCACGGTATAAGGTATAACATAAGGGACAGTTTTTAACATCTGTCCCTTTTGGGCAGATGTTAAAAACTGTCCCTTATAGTTGTCTGAAAATGTGCCAAAAATTCGACTGTACCAAAAGGGATGATTTGAAAGTCCGTGGTATAAGCTCTATCAAATGGGACGGGTTTTAAAAACCGCCCCTTACATTTTTTTGAAAAAGGTTTAAAGTTCAAGGTATACCAAAAGGGACGGATTTTAAAAACCGTCCCATATAGTATATCAAAAGGGACGGTTTTAAAAATTGTCCATTTTGTTATTTATCAAAAGGGACGATTTTATTAAATTCGACCCATTTATTATATCAAATGGGACGATTTTAAAAATCCGTCTCTTATATTTTTCTGGAAAAAATAAGCACTAAAAATTACCATACACTTTAAGGATCGGTTTTTAATAACCTTCTCATACGGTATAGCAAATGGGACGGACTTTAAAACCCACCCCTTTTGTGATTTATCACTAGGGACGGTAATTAAAATTCACCGCAAATGATACTTTTAGGGGACAAACTCACACGACCGTCCTAACTACTCTTGTCCTTAATACCCATTTTTCTTGTAGTGTTTATCTCATTCGAGCTTATACTTTATTGTGATATTATTTAGTCAGACTGATGTATGATGATATACCCGTATATACCCTCGGCCATGCCGAGGGCGCCCTACACTTCATCAGGCTCCAGACGACCCCTCAGGAGGCCGACCCTTAGACAAGCCGACCCTTCATCAGGCACCGAATGATCCCTCAGGAAGCCGACCCTTTATCAGGCTTCGGATGACCCCTCAGAGGGGCCGACCCTCCATCAGGCTCCAAACGACCCCTCAGGAGGCCGACCCTTCATCAGGCTCCGGACGACCCCTCAGGGGGCCGACCCTTCATCAGTCTCCGGACGAACCTTCGACAGGTCGACCCTTCATCAGGCTTCGGATGACCCCTCAGGAAGCCGACCCTTCATCAGGCTCCGGACAACCCCTCAGGAGGCCGACCCTCCATCAGGCTCCGGACGACCCCTCAGGAGGCTGACCCTCCATCAGGCTCCGGAAGATCCCTCAGGAGGTCGACCCTCCATCAGGCTCCGGAAGATCCCTCAGGAGGCCGACCGTTCATCAGGCTCCGGACGACCCTTCGAGGGTACGATAGTACGAGCCCCAAATTAGGCCAGACTCATTACCGGAAGGAACTTTGCCCTCGGCCTCATATCAAAGGCCGAGGGTGACATCATCACAGCACGTGGTTTGGGAGACGTGTGGAACAGTGCGCGTGAGGCTCACATGGCACATGGGAGACCGTTATAACAAAATCACACCCTCACGCGAGGGAATATTATGTCATCATTTGGCATCTACAGGTGTCAACAGGGGATTGACTAGATCATCATTCACATGCACCATGCATACTTGGGGGGTACACTACACCCCCCAAGACCTATATATACTTGTCACCTACAACCCTATAGGGGATCGATCAATTTATTGTAACCCTAGCTAAAACTCTGCTTTTACACACAGTAGAGAGAGAAAGTGAGCTTATGTGCATTGTATCCAAGGCCATTAGTGCCCATACTTAGTGGATCACACACTCACAGTGGATGTAGGCCAAATTGGCTGAACCACTATACATTATTGTCTTATTTCCTCTTATACTCATCCCCTTCTACATACTTATACACTTATACATCTCTATGGCTGCCATGGTTACTACTGTTTGAGCTCATTGTCACTTATCCGGTGGTGCTAAATCTTATCATCATCAGTTTGGCGCCGTCTGTGGGAACGAGGAGACATCTCTTCCTTTGTATAGCTTGACCTCACTGGGCACTTTGGTGGTGAGCCAGCTCTCCCCCTTAGAGGAGATGTTTCACCATTGAAAGAGACCCACTAAGGTTCTCAAGCTCACCAGTCTTTTCTTCAGTTCAACTTTTCATAGCTCAAACACATGGCACCTGAAATGCCACCACCACTGCTTCCCCCGCCGGATGATGGGGGAAGACCCAGTTCCAGTCAGACACCACCTCAGTCTGAGATGGCTGATGTGGCAGCAACCTTAAAGTCTCTGGCAGCAAGCAAGCGGATGATGCAGGAGCAGTTCACAGCTCTAAGCCAAAACATGCTAAGACCACCAGGGGTTTCACCTGAGATGATTACTCCGGCAGTAGCTCCAGGACAGCATGAGGCCAGGGGACCACCCCAGGCACCACGCAAAGACCTGCCACCCCCTCAGCGGCGTAGGGATGTTGCTGACCCCCGGCGTCTACGCCTGGGGAGGCGAGTAAACCCCTGCCCTGAGGACAGGTATGACGATCTGGAGGGAGAGGAGGCCCCTATAGAATGCTGGGAACCATATGAGGTCTCCAACAATACTGTACGACCTCTCTAGGATAGTAGAGGAAAGTGCGGGAGACCAAATCCTTATGATCGCTCGAGAGGCTCTGCTTTTGATCGCTTGAGCAGGGGGTTGGCCTTTGAGGTGGCAGGGGATAACATCGGCCAAGCCGACCCTGCGAGGCCCTGGAATGACTCGATCCAGCGACTAGAGGAAAAGAGCGGTGATATACTGAAGAGCCGGGACCCTCTTCAGAAGGGATACACCATAAGCTCACCCTTTATGGCAAAGATAGTCAACTTCCCTATGCCATCAAGGTTCAAGACACCTGTGGTCACCCCAAGATACGACGGGAGCACCAACCCTGTCCACCATGTTGAGATGTATCAATCAGCAGCAAACATATACTCTATCTCAGATGAGATGAAGTGTCGTGCCTTCTCTGGTACCCTGACTGGGGCTGCACATGTCTGGTACACGTTTCTTCTAAAAAATTCCATTGAAAACTTTAAGCAGTTGGCAGACCTGTTCATCCACAACTTTTGCTTTGGGGTTAGGCCACAGAAGAAGACCACCCACCTGCTCTATGTTAAGCAGGGGAAGAGTGGGAGCCTGAGGGACTACATATCCAGATTCAATAAAGAGAAGCTGGAGGTGGAAGACTATGAGGAGAGTATAGCTATGACAACCCTGATTGGAGGACTCCAAAAGGGGAAGCTGTTATGGAAGCTTGCTGAAGACCCCCTAGGACGATGGCTCAATTGCTGTCAACAGCAGGAAAGGTGATGAACGCCAAAGAGGCGATGGCCGTAAAATACGAAGATGAAAAAGGAGGCGCTATTGGGGGTAAATACCCTAAGAAGAACAAAGAGGGGAAGAAGAGGTCTATGGACGACAAATTCGCTGGTTACACCTCTCTAATGGTCAGCTGTGAACAGATTCTCAATGAGATAAAGAGTGATCGGTCCCTGAAGTGGCCTGAGAAGCTGAGGGCAGCCCCCAACAAGAGGAATAAGAACATGTGGTGTGAATTTCACCAAGACCACGACCACGACCACGTAACAGATAAGTGCTTTGCTCTGATAGATGAGATTGAGAATATGCTAAAAGAAGGGAAGCTCAGAAATTACGTCGACAAAGGTGCCTTCAAGAGGGGCCAAGGGGACGACCCCAGAAAGAGGCGAGGCAACGCATGTAGAGAGGGACTTCAAAAAAGAGTGGACGACCCTTCTGATGATGAGGACGACCCTGACCTCCCGCCGAGAGACGACCAAGGCCCTGTCAAGAGGCTTAATATAATCTCGCTCGGAGTGGGAATGATTTCCGGGGGTCTAGCAGGAGGAGGGTCTGAGGTCGCTGACAGGAAGGCCCATGTGGCTGAGGCTAAGGCAGTGACGAAGACGGTACACTCAACATCCCTGGAGGCCAAGTCAGAAAAGAGGAAGAAGGTTGATATGGACACCCTGATAGTGGGGTTCTCGAGAATGGACTTTAAAGGCCTCCTATCCCCACACGAAGACCCACTCGTTACCACAACTAGGGTGCACGGGTGTGAGGTGCAGAGGATATTGGTCGACGGGGGCAGTTCTGCAGATGTAATGTTTTGGCCGTGCTTCAAGGCCTTAGGTCTCAGTCGTGCTAGACTCGTCCCATACCATCATCCGTTGATTGGATTCAGTGGGGAAAAGGTTCATCCCCTGGGAGTGTATGAGGCCAATGTTAGGATGGGGATGAGTGGCCGAGATGGCTTACCAAGAAGGTCAGTTTCTTTGTGATGGATGAACATGTGTTTTCGGCTTACAACATCATACTGGGGCGTGTGGCCCTCAAGGGGTTTGAAGATGTGCCGTCTACGGTCCATTAGATGATTAAATTTCCTACCCGTTACGGGGTGGGGGAAGTTCAGGGAGACCAGACGATAACGCGAGAATGTTACTACAACTCCGCTGAAGAAAGGGAGGCACACAAGAGGGCTACAACCACTTACAATATTGATACCCTAGACCCCAGGGACGAGACAAAGCTAAAGAAAGGAGAGGCTGCGAAAGAGGTAGAATCCATCATCCTCGATAAGGATGACCCAGAAAAAACCGTCCAAGTCGGCAAGTCTCTGAAGCCTAATATCAAGGAAGACCTCATTAAACTGTTGAGGAGAAGACGAAGCGTCTTCGCATGGAGTCATGTAGATATGCCGGGGATTAACCCTGAAATCATGTGCCACAAGCTCAATGTGGTAGAGGGAGTGAAGCCGGTAAAGTAGAAGAGGAAAATTTACTCTAGAGAAGAGTATGAGGTCATTAGGGATGAGGTCAAAAAATTAGAAGACGTTGAGTTTATCAGAGAGGTCATCTACCCTGAATGGCTGTCCAATGCAGTCATTGTTCCAAAGGCCAACGGGAAGTGGAGAATGTGTGTGGACTTCACAGACCTCAACAAGCACTGTCCCAAAGATAACTTCCCTCTCCCCCGCATTGACCAGATGGTAGACGCTACCGCAGGCCATGAGCTCATGAGCTTCATGGATGCCTATTCAGGGTATAACCAGATCTTCATGAACCCTGAAGACTCAGAGAAGACAACCTTCATCACTGACAAGGGGACATACTGTTATAGGGTCATGCCCTTTGGCCTAAAAAATGCAGGGAGAACGTACCAGCGCCTCGTAAATAAAATGTTCGAAGACCAAATTGGGAAGTCTATGGAGGTCTATGTAGATGACATGCCGACTAAGAGTTTGAAGGCAGAGGATCATGTGGCAGACCTGGAGAGGACCTTTAATACGATGGACAAATACCAGATGAAGATTAATCCGGCCAAGTGTGTCTTCGGGGTCGGAGCAGGGAAGTTCTTGGGGTTCATTGTCAACCAAAGAGGCATCGAGTCCAATCCTGAAAAGATAAAGGCCCTTGTTGAGATGAAAACCCCCAAGTCCATTAAAGACGTTCAGAGGCTCACAGGGAGAGTTGCTGCCTTAAATAGGTTCGTATCTAAGGCCATAGACAGGTGTCTACCATTCTTCAAAATTCTCAAAAAAGCCTTCGAATGGAGTGAAGAATACGATGAGGCCTTCAAGGAGTTAAAATCATAACTGGGGTCTCCCTTGCTGTTGTCACGACCCGTGAAGGGTGAACGACTTTATGTGTACCTCGCTGTCTCAGAGTCAGCCATCAGTGCAGCCATTGTGAGAGACGAAGATGTAATACAGAAGCCTGTGTATTTTAACAGCAAGGCACTCCAGGGGGCAGAGCAAAGATATCCAAGGATGGAGAAGTTGTCCTACGCCTTAATCCATGCATCAAGAAAGATGAAGCCATACTTCCAGTCCCATAGGATGATCATCCTCACTGACTCAACCCTTAGGCAGGTTTTTCACAAGCCCGAAAAATCAGGGAGGTTAATGGCCTGGGCTATAGAACTGGGGGAGTTTGACATAGTGTATCAGCCTAGGACGACCATTAAGGGGCAAGCATTGGCAAACTTCGTGGCTGAGTTTACTTGGGAAGATGATGAGGTCGAGGGTGAGAGCATCGGGAAGATAGATACCCGACAGGGTGAGCTCATCGACACGCCTACAGATAAGGCTGAGGCAAGCACAACTAGAAGGAAAGTGGTTGAAAACGAAGAGGTAAGATATCTCTTTAGACAGGGGTCACTCACCGAAGGAGGTTTCTCAGAAGAACACACCGTGTGGAGTCTCTTCGTCGACGGGTCCTCTTGCGAAAGCGGGAGCGGAGCTGGATTAATTGTATCAGCACCCGACGGCTCAGACGTCGAGTACGCCCTGAGGTTCAACTTTAAGGCCTCCAACAATGAGGCCGAATATGAGGCCTTGATAGTAGGCCTCTCCTTGGCCAGATCTATTAGTATCGGCCAGATTTTGGTTCATAGTGATTCGAGGCTAGTGGTGAATCATATACTAGGCGCCTACGAGGCCAAGGACAAGAGGATGGCTAGGTACCTTGAGAAGGTGAGGTCGATACTGAAGGGATTCAGAGAAGTGAAATTAAAGAGGATACCTAGGCTCGACAATGGCCGTGCTGACGCCCTTGTGAGGTTGGCCTCGGCAACTAGGACATACATCAGGAGGACGGTCCCACTAGAAATTTTGCTTCGGCCAACTATTGAAGATGCTGAGGGAACACTTAGCGATTGCCTAAATGTTTCTCACGAAGCTTCGTGGATGGACCCTTTGATCAGGTACATTAAAGAGGGAGAGATGCCAGAAGCAAGGCAAGAAAGGAAGAAGTTGAGATACAGGGCTGCAAAGTTCACTGTCATTGGGGACACCTTGTACAAAAAGGGATTTTTACTCCCCTTACTTAGGTGTGTGCACCCATCTGAGGTCTCATCCCTTTTGCAAGATGTGCACGAAGGATCGTGCTCAAGCCACATCGGGGGAAGATCCTTAGCGAAGAGGGTGATCACCCAGGGGTACTGGTGGCCGACCTTGGGGAAAGACGCAGCGGCATATGTAAAAAAGTGCGATAAATGCCAGAGATTTGCCACCATCCCTCACCAACCCCATCAGTCTCTTACCTCCATTACATCCCCATGGCCATTTGCAGTGTGGGGGATCGACCTCGTAGGACCCTTACCAAGAGCAGTCAATAACTATCGGTTCCTCATCGTAGCTATTAACTATTTCTTAAAATGGGTGGAGGCCGAACTGATGGTCACGATAACAGAGCAGAAGACCTTCCAGTGCATTTGGAAAAATGTTATATGCAGATATGGTCTCCCCAACACCCTCATCTCGAATAACGAGACTCAGTTCAAGAATACCTCTCTACAGAGGTACTGTGAAAGGGTGAGTATCAAACGATTTTTCTCCACCCCAGGCCGACCTCAGGCCAATGGGCAAACAGAAGTTACAAACAGGACAATCATGGATGGAATCAAGAAGAGGCTTGAGGAGGCAAAAGGAAGATGGGTCGATGAGTTATATGCCGTGCTGTGGGCATACAGGACGACAGTGAGGACCTCTACCGGAGAGACCCCATTCATGCTAGCTTATGGCTCAGAAGCCGTCATCCCCACCGAGATTGGGTTTCCTACTCATAGGGTCCAAATGTATAACCCCCAGAGAAATACAGAAGAGAGGAGACTCGACTTAGACCTGATTGAGGAAAGGAGGGAGGACGCCGAGATAAGGCAGGCCGCCTACCAGCAGAGGGCCGCAAGGTTTTACAATCAGAGGGTGAAACAGAGGCCAAACGCAGTGGGGGACTTGGTCCTCAAAAAGACTTTGCAAAAACCCAACAAGCTCCATCCTAATTGGCATGTCCCGTATAGGGTCATCGATGAAATCGTCCCTGGGACTTATAGACTAGAAAACCTAGAAGGGGAACCCTTTTCCAACCCCTGGAATGCAGATCATTTGAAAAAATACTATCAGTAGTGTTGTAAGGTCTTGATAGACCATAATTGTAATAAGAGTTGCTCCAACAGAACACTTGGAAAATTAATGAGAAATATCAGTGTTTCCCCTCATCCCGTGGTTATCAGTTCTAGTACGCGTGAAAAATCTACTAGAGAACTACCCTCGGCTATAATGAGGGTCAGTGGAGGGGACGACCCCACCACTGTCCTCAAGAAAGACGAGGAAATACTTTGTTTAAAACCATTGATTTGGTGATTAACCCTCGGCTATGATGAGGGCCAGTGGAGGGGACGACCCCACCACTGTCCTCAAGAAAGACGAGGGAATACTTTGTTTAAAACCATTAATTTGGTGATTAACCCTCGGCTATGATGAGGGCCAGTGGAGGGGACGACCACACCACTGTCCTCAAGAAAGACGAGGGAATACTTTGTCTAAAACCATTAAGTTGGTGATTAACCCCCGGCTGTAATGAGGGCCAGTGGAGGGGACGACCCCACCACTGTCCTCAAAAAGACGAGGGAAGACTTTATTAAAAACCATTAATCTGGTAATTGGAACCCTCGGCTATGATGAGGGCCAGTGGGGGGGACGACCCCACCACTGTCCTCAAGAAAGACGAGGGAATACTATGTTTAAAACCATTAAGTTGGTGATTAACCCCCGGCTGTAATGAGGGCCAGTGGAGGGGACGACACCACCACTGCCCTCAAAAAGATGAGGGAAGACTTTATTAAAAACCATTAATCTGGTAATTGGAACCCTCGGCTATGATGAGGGCCAGTGGAGGGGACGACCCCACCACTGTCCTCAAGAAAGACGAGGGAATACTTTGTTTAAAACCATTAAGTTGGTGATTAACCCCTGGATATAATGAGGGCCAGTGGAGGGGACGACCCCACCACTGTCCTCAAAAAGACGAGGGAAGACTTTATTAAAAACCATTAATCTGGTAATTGGAACCCTCGGCTATGATGAGGGCCAGTGGAGGGGACGAACCCACCACTGTCCTCAAGAAAGACGAGGGAATACTTTATTTAAAACCATTAAGTTGGTGATTAACCCTCGGCTATAATGAGGGCCAGTGAAGGGGACGACCCCACCACTGTCCTCAAGAAAGACGAGGGAAGACTTTATTAAAAACCACTAATCTGGTAATTGGAACCCTCGGCTATAATGAGGGCCAATGGAGGGGACGACCCCACCACTGTCCTCAAGAAAGATGAGGGAATACTTTGTGTAAAACCATTAAGTTGGTGATTAACCTCCGGCTATGATGAGGTCCAGTGGAGGGGACGACCCCACCACTGTCCTCAAGAAAGACGAGGGAATACTATGTTTAAAACCATTAAGTTGGTGATTAACCCCCGGCTATAATGAGGGCCAGTGGAGGGGACGACCCCACCACTGCCCTCAAAAAGATGAGGGAAGACTTTATTAAAAACCATTAATCTGGTAATTGGAACCCTCGGCTATGATGAGGGCCAGTGGGGGGGGACGACCCCACCACTGTCCTCAAGAAAGACGAGGGAATACTGTGTTTAAAATCATTAATTTAGTGATTAATCCTCGGCTATAATGAGGGCCAACCCAGGGGACAAACCCTCGATTCACCCTCAAGAGAGACGAGGGAGAGGTTTGTAGCATTAACAAAGATTCATAACACAAATAATGCAAAAGGCAAAACATGGAAGACAACAAAGGAGATGATAGTATAAATGAAATATCAAGTGTTATACAAGATTGAGTATAAAAATGTTAATTACATCAGAAGGGTGTGGGCTATAGATAGCCACCCTATGGGACAATATCAGAAGGCAGGGCCTCCAAATCCACAAAAGGGGTTTCCTCAATGACCACAACTGGCTGATCTTTAGACGTGCCGACCCCCTCGACTTGCACTTGGGATTCCACCTGGGTTAGAGCCTCGACAATCAGGGGGTCTTCCAGTTGAACGGCCTCTAGAGAGGGACGGACGGAAGAGACGACGTCGCCGAACTTGAGGATGACCCACCGACAAGCCGTCCTTATCCCTCTCTCCAAGTACTCAAGGCCAAAGCCTTGGAACTCATCAGAGAGTTTATAGGCTTCCATAGCGTCTGCCTCGACTTTCTTCACAGCCTCAGATAGCTCAATCTTAAACTGGGACTCCCGATGGGTCATGGCTTCATCCTTCTCCTTCAGAAGCAAGTCTTTGGCCTTAAGGTCCTCATCATGCTGTCTCGTCAGCTCGTCCATAATTCGTGCATGTTCAGTTCTGGAACTCTCTAGCTCAGCCTTTGCAGTATCTAAATCAGCCTATAGGTCGGCCTCATGCTGGATGGCCCTCTCGGCCTCATGGAATTTCTCCTGATTCTCAGCCATCCATTTAGTTGCCGAGGTAAAGGCGCATACAGACTACACAGAAAAATAAACAGATGTCAAGAGGCCGAGGAAATAGTTGGTGAAAGAATGCAATTACAGAAATGAATCAAGACCAAAACCTGGGCTAGAGCGTGCAGACCATAGTCATAAACTTTGGCTGGAGGCATCTTTGACAGAAATTCGTAATCAGCAGCCGAGGGGGAAGAAAACATTGATGCTTTGGCTTCCCTCAAATTTGCGATGAGCGATGATGGCTCGGCCCTCAGATGTGCTAAGTTTTGGGACCAGAAGGCCCCCATGCTAGATGAAGAAGCTGTCCCTTCAGATGCTTCGACCCTTTCCCTCGTCCGAGAATCTGGCCGAGGGTCAATAGGAATCTCAGGCTCTTTTCTTTTGTGGCTATGAGTTGTCGGCTCAACAACCGTTAGCCCCACAACCTTCATCTTCCTCAGAGCTTGCTGAGGCTCCTTGCCTTTCTTCCTGGCCAAGCCTGACAATAAACTAGGAGCAGTCATTTCCCAGAGAGAATCTGATATACCAGGAGGATGATCTGAAAAGAAGACGACACGTCAAAAAAGTACAGAGATGAAGAGGAAACACTTGAAAAAAGTAAAGAAAAGTACAACTCACATAGTTCTGTAAGGGGGCCGACCTTCCGACCATCTTCTTTGAGGAGCCGAGGGGTTATCAGATCTTCAAACTTTGGAAGTTCACCCCCTCTCACTCGTCCTCTCAGATATTTAACTATATCTTTCTCTTCCAGGCTAAGTCCGGGGTCTGACCTGGCCTTCATTGACGGGTTAGACCATCTTCTGGGGACCCTCGGACCATCGGCTATAGGTCGTGCCTCGGCGGAGAACTCCCACTCCCCTGAGATAAAGAAGAATCTTTTCTTCCAATCGTGGTTGGAGGTTTGAGCCACGTGGAGAAGTTTTTTCTCAGACCTCCTCGCCCCTAGATGATAGTACCCAGGATGTTTGGACGAGGAGGTGATATTGTAGCAGGCCAAGAATACGTCAGCCGAGGGATCATCAGCGAAAGCATTCTTCCATAGGGAGATGTAGCCCAGGATCGTCCTCCAAGAGTTAGGAGGAAGTTGATAGGGGGTAACGCCGAGGGCCGAACAAATGTCTATGACGGCCGGGGGTAAAGGGAGTCTGACACCTACCTTGAACATTTGTTCATATACTGTAACCTCACCCTCTTCACCCTCAAAAACCCTCTCGTCCTCAGAGGGAACCCTCATAGTTATGCTGTGGAGCACTCCATAGGCATGCCTCCACAATAAGAGGTCGCGATCCCTAACTGAGGAGATATAGGATGAGGCATGGGAGGTATCAACCTGGTCATCTGAATCATCACCCTTGTTCTCAGTCCCCTCTCCCTCGACCTCATCACTTGCCAGATCCCTCTGGGGAAAAGCCATCTGGAAGGCATTTGGAGATAAGGTTGTCACAGGGACAGCCTCGAAAGTAACCATACCCTTGGCCTGTCGGCCCGGACTTAGGTCAGACGACACTCCTCTCCCAGAAGTCCCAGCGCCAGTGGGCGACGACGCTCTCTCGTCCATCTCTTCTGAATAACTCTTGGTAGGACGACAGGACGACCCACAAGACTCAGATGGCTCAAATGGATTTACTGTGGCAAGAGGGATGGGAAAAATGGGTCATACCCAATTAGGGTCGGCCCCTCGTCTTCTCTCCTCCTCTTCCTCTATTCGTCTGATCTCTATGAAAAGCTTCTCTCGCAAGGATGGGAACTCCTCGGCTAGATTATAAAGCCTCCAAAGCATTAAGGGGGAGACCCTACACTTGGAAGAATTTGGGTAACCTAACTTAACTACAAACAAATCTCACCTTTGACCAGGGTGGACTTTTCGATCAGAACCTAAGAATTGAAGGGTTTTCTATCAAGAACAATTCAAGAACAGCTTACCGGAGGTTACACCGGAAAAGCTATGGAACATACTAAGGAAATCTAGCCCTATGAGCTTAAAACAAGAAAGCAAACAGAAATGAAGATAAGTAGGACACTAGGGTCAAGGTTTTACCTGAAGAGGAATGGCGAAGTTGCTAAGCTTGAAGGTTCAAAAACTGCAGAAATGGCAAGGAGGCTGAAAGTGAGAGAGAGAGAGAGCTTGGGCGCGAAGAAGAAGAAGAGAATGAATGGTTTCAAAAATTGCTTATATACCTTAGTAATGAGTGGGCCCATTACCCAAGCCAAAGCACAGCCCACGAGGAGGACATCACTAGGGCACAAAGCCCCAAGCAGCATGCAGTCGCCATGCCTTGAAAACTGGAACGACATTGGATAAAAATTTAACAGCCGTCAAATCAGTTTGACAGGTGTCACTCATCAAATAGACCATACACTTAGTCTCAAAAGCAACATTATCCCTCAGCCATCTCAGCATCATCTATGGCTAAGGGCTGGGGGGTGATTGATATACCCGTATATACCCTCGGCCATGCCGAGGGCGCCCTGCACTTCATCAGGCTCCGAACGACCCCTCAGGAGGCCGACCCTTCATCAGGCTCTGGACGACCCTTCGATAGGCTGACCCTTCATCAGGCTCCAGACGACCCCTCAGGAAGCCGACCCTTCATCAGGTTCCGGACGAACCCTCAGGAGGCCGACCCTCCATCAGGCTCCGGACGACCCCTCAGGAGGCCGACCCTTCATCAGGATCCGGACGACCCCTCAGGGGGTCGACCTTTCATCAGGCTCCAGACGACCCTTAGACAGGCCGACCCTCCATCAGGCTCCGGATGACCCCTTAGGAAGCCGAACCTTCATCAGGATCCGGACGACCCCTCAGGAGGCTGACCCTCCATCAGGCTCCGGACGACCCCTCAGGAGGCTGACCCTTTATCAGGCTCCGAATGACCCCTCAGGGGGCCGACCCTTCATTAGGCTCCGGACGACCCCTCAGGAGGCCGACCCTTCATTAGGCTCCGGATGACCCTTCGAGGGTACGACAATACAAGGCCCAAATTAGGCCAGACTCATTACCGGAAGGAGCTTTGCCCTCGACCTCATATCAAAGGCCGAGGGTGACATCATCACAGCGCGTGGTTTGGGAGATGCGTAGAACAGTGCGCGTGAGGCTCACATGGCACATGGGAGACCGTTATAATAAAATCACACCCTCACGTGAGGGAATATTATGTCATCATTTGGCATCTACAGGTGTCAACAGGGGATTGGCTAGATCATCATTCACATGCACCGTGCATACTTAGGGGGTACACTACACCCCCCAAGACCTATATATACTTGTCACCTACAACCCTACAGGGGATCGATCAATTTATTATAACCCTATCTAAAAATCTGCTTGTACACACAGTAGAGAGAGAAAGTGAGCTTATGTGCATTGTATCCAAGGCCATTAGTGCCCATACTTAGTGGATCACACACTCGCAGTGGATGTAGGCCAAATTGGCTGAACCACTATACATCATTGTCTTATTTCCTCTTATACTCATCCCCTTCTACATACTTATACACTTATACATCTCTATGGCTGCCATGGTTACTACTGTTTGAGCTCATTATCACTTATCCGGTGGTGCTAAATCTTAGCATCATCATATGATATTGTTGGGGTGATTACCTTTGTCGATTAGAGACAAAAATAGGGAGAAATTTGGATTCAGGGGGAGTGTGGGGGGCATAGTGTAGTGTTCATGCATTGTCTTTTTATTACCCGTATTGTGTTATTCTCTCATGTATCTTTTATATGTCATGATTATATGTTTAAGTGTTAAGGACTTTCAAGACTCGTTGTGTTGGTTTTCAAAAAATGTATCGAAAACACATACAAAAGTATCAAGTCCGTATCGTGGGGATTTGAGGATGGGTTAATCTCGATGTGTAGGATTTTTTATTTGTATTTCTTGCATATTTTCTAGTTTTTATTTTGTCCCGGAATAGTCAAGGGGAGAGATTGTAAAATGGTGTGTGCAATATCAATCGAATTCGCAATTCTCTAATGGATTCAAACACACTTATTTAATTAGGTGTATAAATTTGAAGATTCCAAGTTCAATTTTAGTTCAGTCTCTATGCATGTAAAATAAAGACGACAGATTCAAGAAAAACCCCCTTTCGGGTAAAAAACCATTTAACACTTTGAAAAGTTTCAAGACCATTGACTTACATACAACCTGATAATCGTCCATAAGTTTAATGCATGGTGTCTGCGTCAAACCTTCAAAGCTACGCCTCAGCCCGTAGTCCAAGCCGTCTATACGCAGAGATATACGCTTGGTATCCACCGATCAATAGTAACTTCCCGCCTGAAATCACAAGGTATGGAGATGCCTTCTCCACAGAGGTTGAGAAATAGCATGGTTATTCTTCAGTTTCCAAAACACTCCACATAAAGATATCGAGATTTTGTGAATTGAAAAACAAAAAGGGATTTAAGCCTGAAATGAAGAAGCCAAAGTATTCTGTCGATATGCAGTGTTTGCAGAATGAAAAGTGTGAAATAATTCTTAAAAAAATGGAGTTGGAAAGTCCAATTTATAGGAACTTTAAGGCGGTGGTGTCGTTCGAACGAGAGATAATTTCGTTTGATGTATCGCGCGACATCACGTCTCATTTGAGCGACAAACGATGTCGTTCGAACCAGATGATTCATTTTTTTTTCTCATTTATCCTTTCAATAAATGTACCACCTTAAAAAAATCAAAAATATATTTTTTGAAAAAAAAAAATTTAAAGCTCCGCTCCAACACTTAGAAAATATTTTGTGAAAAATATCCCAATACTCTAAGTGCATTATTAAGGTACTCTAAAACGTAACCTTATAGGTTACCCTTGCGGAGGCTGCTTATTGAATAACCTTGATTATTCGGATCCATCTAGATGTGAATGTGAACTCGAACTTCTTCGACGGTGTAGCGAAATACGACATATAAATTGATAAGGGACTCAAATGTCCTTACAGAGATTTGTAAGGACATGATTTCACACTCCTCTTATTTTTGGCTTTGTCTTTATTTTAGAATAAAATTCAAGGTTGTAATTGTGTTTCATAATTTGAGTTGTAATTTAAGATGAAAACAAACCAGCGTGACAAAGAGCCATTGAACTAGACAATTTCAGACTATCAGAGGATTAGTCAGCATTTATAATTTTATATTTCCTTAAGTTTATTTTTTAAGTAAGAAACGACAATACAAAACAATTTTTATAAAAAGGAAAAGTTTTATTTTTTTAGACTTCATTTTTACAAGATATCTCGAAATAGGGATTGTGGTTCAAATAATAGGTCCCATGTTCGAAGAAAACTTCACATGAGACTTATTTTAGAGGGTGAGATCCCAGTCTTTGTTGGGTAAGTAGGGCTCGAGAAGATGACACTTGAGGCTTATTGAGAGATTTGTTTGGGAGGCTGAGTCTTGTTGAGTAAACTAGGTCTTAACCACTTCAATATCTTGGGAAGGATAGAATATTGGGGCGATGGACCTAAGAGGCCACTCACACTCATTCACATTACACAATTATATTACAAAATTGCAAGCAGTCACTTGCCTGCTCACCAAATAGATTTAATAATGTAATTAATGAGTGACCCTCGAGGCCACTCGCAAGTTTTAAAACTTACTCAATAAGAAATTTTCACAAATAGATGAAGTATCACTTTTTGGCATTATGGGTAACAAGATCACCTTTTTTCCCCACTATCATGCTAGGTGTCACCACAATAGATAAATATGGGTGATAGTGATAAGGATGAAACATTTGTGGATATTTTGTCCCATGGGAATATTACTAGGTGCCTCAGGTGCTACATGTTTCCTAATAATTATACTATAAATAAGAGCACACTACAAGAAAAACACCTTTTTATGACAGTTTTAAAACATGATTTTATGACAGTTTAAAGAAAATTGTCATTAAAAATATAATAATATTACTTACATGACATATTATTTATAAACTGTCATTATATACCTATTAGTTTTAATATACATGACAATTTAAATATAAGAGACATATTTAATGGTACATATTATGACTATTTTTAATAAAAACATATATGTATATTGTCATATATGACCCTTTTTCCTTACCCTTAAAATTATCTGGACGCGCGTAATTAAAAAAGTGCAGTCTTTCTTCCCTCCATCCCAAATTAGAACTTTTTTCTTCGGAAGAACTAGATCTCCTCATACAACCATAATCGACTCAACACTTGTCACCCAAAAATGACCCACCATTCGTCCACTACTAGGTATTCTCTCGCTCTTTCTCTCACACACATGCACACAAATTTGTATGAAACCCTTAATTACAATTGTTTGGTCTTTTCTTCTATATAAGATAATTTTTGGCATTGGCAGTGATTAGAAATTTGCAATTTGCAATTTAGTGGTATAAAACATTTTTCCTTTTTGCATTATCTATTGGTCATTTAGGTGTTGGTGGCAGTTAGCAGTTTTTGCTATTTAAGGTAATAATCGATTTTGGATCTGCTTTTTTCAATTTTGATTCTTTTTTTTTTTTCTGATTTAGTTTATGTTTGGCTCGACTTTAACTGCTGTGTTTATTTGGATTAATGTTAAGATTAGGTCTTTTAAAAGCATTTTATCTGTAAACAAAATGTTGATCTTTAATTTTTAGTGGTTGGTTGGATTAATTTTCTTGAGACAATTGGAGTTAATTTAGGTATGTATGCAAAGTTTCATGTGAATGTGCTGGAATATTACAATGAACAGTCGTGTTGTGCCTGTTAATTTTATTATATTCTTAACACAAATCTAGGTCATCCTTTTAAAATGATAATGCTTAATTAATTAATTTTAAACATTCATACGTTAAATGAATAATGTAAATTATTATTTCAAATAGTTGTATTGAACTTGATTTATTACACCATCTTGCTTTGTTGGACATTATTCTAAGGAAATTCTACGCAATTGAGTAGTCAATGTTAGTGTTAATGATCTTGGTTGAAAACATCATTCATTAATCAAGTTCATTGTTGATGAATGAAGTTGATGATGAGATTTCATTGGTTCATGGAATTGGAGACAATAATTTATTGTATTCCACAATAAACGTAATAGATACTTTCTCGATTACCTTTTCCCCATTTCATTCTTGTTCTTGTGGTCATGTTGTTCAAAGAATATACTAGTCAAATCTGAAAGAATTTCGCTTGTTGATAGACCATCCACTATCATGCGAAGTGTATCTCGTTCGTTCCTATGCGTTTGACAGTGTTGTAAAGGTGGACGAACATATCTCTCCCACTACAAACGGTGACACTAATTTTGGGTTTGAAGGTGCATTGTCGGTTGCAACCTTTTGGTGGATATGGAGATACTCAACTTTGTGCCTTTAACTCATCCTACATATTGAATATACACTTCATTATAATAACACTGGAATAAAGATATCCATAATTGAGCAATATTTAAACAATATATGTACTGCCGATAGTTTGTACAAGTCTAACATGAGACTTAGAAAGTGCTTTAGTGACTAACATAATGTGCACTTATAGATTTTGTCCTTACGAGAAAATAGTGCGCGGCTTGGACCTATCCCGATCATGCTATTCTCATATTTCTAGTATTGGATGTAAACGGTCATGATCTTATTCTACACACAAGTTAAACTAAGGTTGTGGTGCCCTTGAACAGCAAACCACTGCATTGGGTTTTTACTCCATGCAAGGATACGAAAGTCGGCATTAAAATTATTCTCATCCTCATTGTTGTCCATCGTCGAGTGCCAAGTCGACAGAATCTCTGAGCAAAACTCAAATAAAGATTAACATCCTCTTTTGGACAACATAATTGTTTATTAAGCATAAAAATGGTCCAATCTTATCTATTAACATAATGTGGGTGATTTTCATGGAGAGAATAGTGTTTGACACAACTAGGGGTGTGCATGGTTCGGTTTGGAGCCTAATTTTCAACTTAACTAACCATGTTGATTTGGGAGAAGGTGGATCGACCTTCGAATCGACCATGTCAGTTTCGGATGTTGTCGGTTATTATCAGTTTTCTTCGATTGCGGGTCAGTTTTCAGTTACAAAGGATGGAGAAGAGATTCGAAACATACACAACCAATAAACGTGTATATATATATATATATATATATATATATATATATATATATATATGAAATAAAAAATTCAACAAAGTATATCATATACCCACATACGTGTACGAAAATCAACAACATTCAATCTGAAGCCCTAGACACCAACATTTAATCTCAAGCCACCAACATTCAATTTTTGATCTGGACAGAAATCAACCATAGGTCTTCCTAGTTGATGAGGGAGGTATGGACATCGCAAGGAAGGAGCGTCATTTTCTGATTTATCGTAGTTCGAAAGCATCTTGGAATTATTATGCTGACACGATCGACGCGGATCTCATATCAGAGTAGCAGATATGGGGTGCAGTGGATCCGAATGCCAACAAGCAGGTGTTTAACTGCAATCGCGGTGATATTTTCAAGTTGAAGTATACATAGAACCCGTTGGAGAATAATATTGAGTTGGAGATGATGGGGTAACGGGAGGGGAAAGACCAGGTCACTTTGGCCGAGATAATGAAAGACAAAGCTCCTATATTGGATGAAATTGTAAGGCAAAACAAATTGGTTCGCACCAAGTTACAAGAGATCGCCGCTTGGTGGTTTGCCGACATTACGGTTATTTGTGAGAATGTGGTCAGTAGTACGAATAAGAACATAGAGCATGGATTTGTTGGCTTTAGGAATTCTACCAAATCCTTCATTTCTTGCATCAACAAAATGAAATCTTACAAAAATATTCCCTAGATGAATTGACAAGTATTGTTAAGGACAATGCATATGAGTGCTTGGACCTCAACTATCCTCTCTTAAGGTTCATAATGTTCGCTTCATTTCATTGATTATAGAATAATGTTTTATAGGAATAAAGATGAACATGAGAATTAACCAGTTTCGAAAATGAGAATTGTTAATGTACCTCGGTTTAAATCATGTTATGTTCATTGACATTCTTCAATGGAAATTTCACTTAATAAATTTTGGTTGATCTGAGGCATTTCCCATCATTCAAACATTCGAGGTAAATTATGCTGACTACATTATCGAAGTTTTGTGGTGCAGATATTTTCGTATTAATTATATTTTGAGTTTTATATAATTACTGATTGATTAGGAAATCCATTGGTGTAAAACAAGATAAAATTCAGAATTTACTTAATAACGCGTTTCAAAACACAAATATAGTTAGTAATTTGAGAGGTAAAGCAACTTAAGAAAATATTACGTTAACTATAAAGAGGTTGAATCATATGTACTTGTATTCATCACCATATTTTGAAAATCAAAATCTTCACGCTCATTATTCTCCATTTCACATAAAGTTGGATTACCAACCATTGCCTCAAAATAACCTAAATGTTGAATTATTTCTGGTCAAGACAAGTTGAGTATTTCCTCATGTACACTTGTATTATCAATTTACCTCTGCATATTTTTATTGAGTGTTGTTTTGAATTAATTTCTACAGTACGTTAATATAAAGAATTGAAATGTCACCTTGGGAAAAGAAGATTAGTTTACAATATCATGTTGACATGTAACATTCATTTAATAACCTACTTATGAACCCTTACCTCCCTGTGAATGATAATATTTTTTTGGGTGTCTTTCTAACTCACCTCTTAATGTATTTTTTGATTTCCAATGAGTAGAACAATAAATGGCACAATACCATGGGTAACACTCATTTTGTATCTTCTTAAGATGTGGTTTTTAATTTCTTTCTCCTTGGCTTTGAATATTCACCTAAAAAGGCCTTTGTTAATTGAGTGGAAGTTTCTGATTTGTGGTGACCTGTATATTCAAATGGATCATTTTAATTGACGTGTCTTTATTCTCATACATGAAGCATAATTATTGATGGAGTACAACTTTTTTACTGAGGTGAGCTAACATAATTTGGAATATGTGAATATATCCAAATTTCTAACAAAATATGCATGATTATACATATCTGCAAAATATCTCATGTATTATGCGTTTTAAGCTACTTTGCTTCTGATGTGGTGGTGGTTCAATTTACTTTCATTATAATTAAGGTCCTTGGCCACTCATTATATCCATTTAATATTAATGCATGTTTGGTATATATTTAGTGGCCACATCATAGTCATAATTATAATTCGAAAGTCAAGAATTGGTTCAATCTCTTAATTCGCAAGTCAATTCAATCTCTTAATCCGCAAGCAATTCAATTTTTTTTTAGTTTTAATAGCTAGTAAAGCAAGAATAATTTGAACAAATGCGAGAATAGACATTTCCTTTATGTGATGTGCATTTCTTTGGTGCAATTGAATCAAAAGATATGTCAGTTAAGACAAACTCCTTGATTCCTTCTATGTATTCTCAATGCCAATTTTTCAATACAATTTAGGTGATGAAAAATCGAGATTCTGATGCGTTATTAAAGTTGATTAATGTAATATTATTTTTGCAAGTTTATTTGCTCAAAATTTGTCTAAATTTCATTGGATTTGGAAGCTGCCACACTCTTATAAAATAAAATTATGTTCTTGTGTAAGTTTTATTCTTATTAGTGATGATTAATGTGTCTTTTGGTATGCTACAGAGCTGTGTAAATCCGAGCCATTATTTATAGAATTTCGAAGGCATAAGCGACATTCGTGATGAGTGGGATCAAACTGGAATGAGCGCAGTCATTGAGGTATAAATATGATCTGTGCTTTTGCATTATTATGTGCTTTTTCATTATTATACTGTTTATTTAAGACAATTGTGATTATCACTTTATTTGATATAGTAAAGGGAATGCAAAGTTTTTCGAAATTTCAATGATTACTTAGTTTAGATTTCTTTTTCCATTTTCCAGCTGAAGAGGGTATTAGTTCCAACCATTGTTTTTAACAATCTGTATTGTCTTACTGCTCTGCAGTCCAGTTCTAGTTGCAACATGGCGAGGTGAGTAGTTTATTTGTAATGTGTATGTCGACTAGCATGCTTCCGTTGATAAAGATGGAGTTAATGTTTGGTATTTTCCTTCAAAAGTATTTTAAATGAGCCAAAAATATGAGTTTGTAGTGCTGTCTTTGGTAGACAAGTGTCCTGCCCCAACTCTACCCTCATTAAGCTACTCCGTGATGCAATGCCTCTGCTCACATGCTTAGAAAAATCAAAGGGCATGTCTAAAAAAATATCTCATCTTACTATAAGACCTTAGATAGAATTCAACATATTGTTTATTACCTAAAATATATTCTCATTCATAAACAAGCTAAAAATATCAAAATTACAACGAAGTCTACAACCAACTTAATAAGCTTTACAATAGATACAAACTGCTTCATCCATACTGAAAAAAATTACAAATTAAAGGTATTGATTTACATATTACAAGAAATATGATATGTTGGGTTGGACTTTTGTAGATCTGAACCATCTTCACTGTTCAACCAATAGGGTTTATATTAAGGGTATTGATTTTGCATCTTTTGACTTGAGTTGTATTTTTTTCACCTTAAATTATCTCTGTCTCTCTCAATTTTAGTGATGGTTATATTTTGGTTTTGTTTTTTCACAGTTTGTCTCCTCAAGTAGGATGTGATGGCTGCTATATTTCAAAGGTAGTGGTTGTCCAAATGCGCCCACAATTATAGAGTTTGACACAAAACTAGACAGCGAGGTGCATATTTTGAAAAAATCTCTTTAGTCTCATTATATGCGCCTTACGTTTATGCCATATCTATAAAAATATGATGTCAAGAATAATGTTGTTGTTAGTGAATGGACGAGGTGAGATTTGTATTATCGTTCTTGTTGATTATGATGTTTAATGCTCGGGGGTGGGTTTTATATTATTGATGGTGAATGCCCGGGGTGGGCTTTATTTTGTTGAAGGTGAATGCCCGGGGTGGGCTTTATATTGTTGTTGTTAGTTAAACATGGCATGTTTAATTTTGGATTATTAAAAAAATAAAGGAAACTCTGCCGAAATTTTCACTAAACCTTCCCCATTTATCTATTCCCCGCGTTAAAAAAGAATGAAGTAAAAATTAGCTTTGAGATTATGCAAATGTTTTGTGATGCCCATGGTGGCCTTTATATTGTTGTTGATTGTGAATCGCCAAGGTGGTCTTTATATTGTTATTATTGATAGTGAATATCCATGGTGGTATTTGTATTGTTATTGTTGATAGTGCATGCCCGCGGTGGAATTTATACTGTTGTTGTTGATGATGCTGAGTGCCCGAGGTGGGCTTTATATTGTTGTGGTTGGTTAAACATATCATGTTTAATTTTGGATTATTAAAAAACAGAGTAACTGTCGAAATTTTCATAAAACCTTCCCCATTTATCTCTTCCATGCATTAATAAAGAATAAAGTAAAAATTAACTTTGAGATTATGCAAATGTTTAATTGTGATGTCCGTTTGGGCCTTTATATTGTTGTTGATTGTGAATGCTGAGGGTGGTATTAATTTTATTATTATTGATAATGAATGATGCCCGGGGTGGGATTTATATTGTTGTTGTTATTGTTGATGATGGTGAATGCCCTTATTGGGCTTTATATGGTTGTTGGTTAAAAATGTCATATTATTTTATATGCATTCCCCATTTATCTGTCCCATGCCTTAATAAAGAATGAAGTAAAAATTAACTTTAAAATTACGCAAATGTTTATTTTTTTATGCTCGATATTATATTAGAATATCATTATTGTTTGAGCTATATTCTTTATATGGTTAATTTGTTTTAGTTGTTAACTGCTATTTGTTTCCTTCTTTTGTTCAGATATCGATCCCGTTGTTTCCTATCGCGTATCCGATGTAGCTGTTGCTAAATTGGGTTTTCATGCTACACGAATGGAGCTAATGTTGCAGTTTAATTTTCTAGTTTTTATGTCTATAGTATAGGTCATTTTAGATATCTTTTTGTTTGTGAGTTTTCCAGAAGTCAATTGGGAAACTGTGGTGTATATTTTTTTTTTTATTTCAAATATTAATGACATTTTTTTTATACTTATTGTTCATGTTATATTGGTACTTGGAATTTGCTACTTTGAGTACGGAAATTTGTTCTTTGAATTGACAAATTGTAGTTTTATGCATTACATGTTTGGGATATTTGAATAGTATAATAGAATTCAATGCAAAAAAAGAAAGGAAAAAAAACTTTATGACGCAGTTCACATGTAAAAACGGGTATGTTTTATGACTGTTTTATGTATGCTGTCATTATAATTAACAAAATAACCTTCGTAATAGGTACCTTTAATGACAGCTTGTACGAAAAACTGTCGTAATAGGACACTTTGTTATGACGGTTTTGTCAACACCAATTTTATTATGACACACAACATTATTGTTAATGACGGCTTGTACGAAAAACTGTCATAATAGGATGGTTGTTATGATGGTTTTGTCAACACCAATTTTATTATGACACACAACATTACGACGGTTTTTAAAGATTTGGGAACCGTCATAAATAATCTTTTATGACCCTTTTTTCCCGTCATAAAAATGTCTATTTCTAGTAGTGGCAATGGGTGCTCATTTTAATCAAGACATATATATGAACTTTCTATAATTGTTATACTCACTAGAATATTCTCCCCCTAATGTCTTTCAAATTTTAAGGTACTTACTTCTCCGGTCTTAGAAAATCACTGCTCTCAAGTGTTCATTCTTGTACTTTATTGTTAAAAGTTGTATTCGATCATTAGTAATTCACTCTTGTAATCAGAATCATCATTATTATATTAAAAAAAGTTAGTTTTTGGTCTATATTCTTGCTCTTAAAATATTGTTATCTTAAAGGCAGTTTCCACTGGAGTGGGTCACGCCTCACTATTTTATACGTATTCATAGATGTAACAACCCAATTTTCACGTAAAGGTTGGCCAAACACAATACGCCAAATATGTGGCTTATCTAACAATATATACCATTCTCAATATTAAACCATATCACACCATTTTAATTTAAAACGTACATGCATGACAAATCCATATGAAGTAATAACTAATAATAAATAAATCCCAACTCTCATTATTCATAAAACATCCACCTCAAGTGTAACTGGAAAATAAATGACTGAAATAATAAATCTTGGGCTTATGCCCATACAATCTTTGAAATAATAAAGCGACTGAAAGAAGAGTAGCAACCTATACTAGAATCAATCGTTCTGAATCCACTAATGATCAAGTGCGACGACTAGTCTAATCTCCTATCAGCCCTGTTGTCCCTGTTTAGGCAAACCTGGGGGGAAAACATTTTATAATTTAGGTTAGCGCTCTAAAGTTTTAAGAATTAACTTACAAAACCAATATATAATTATGTAGTAAATTCACATTATACAGTGCACTTCGGGTCTTGCATGAAGTATCTCACCCCTCATCTAAGTGTAATACTATATGCATTCCAACCCAAGTTCAAACATGAAGTTTGGTACCTACACGAAAATGATGATATCAAAGGTATCTAACCCATATACTAAATGGGAAATAAACATCTACACATTTGATTTCAGTCCTAAGAATAGCCCCATAATATTACCCCCAAGAAATATCATATCATCACGTTATGTATTTTACGTAGCATTGTGTTCATCAACAATTGTGTACATCATTAGACTATATGGATTTGCTTTCAGTTAATTTATATAAAAATATATATCCTTACATATACACGGCACACGAAGGCATCTTCCTTCGGTGTTCAGGTCATGATCTATCGATAAGTTCAGAGGAGTCCCTCACTAAACGGACATAAACAAAACACACATAAGCGGGGTGGTCCCTATGCAGTACACTATTGTAAGGTCCACACCCCAGACGATGACAATGAATTTGTCTATCCGACTTACCTCAACAGAAGTGATGTCGCTGCCGTAGGACCCTAAATAAAGACCTACACAATGCCTAGCTTAACTGTGTCGATGCATGCTACGGTCCAAAATATACGCAACTCTAACCTATAGGCCGTCCACGAACACGGGTTTGTTCACACAATTAATACATACATATATGTAGAACACAATATGTATAGGTAACTATCCCCATTATTATCCATAATTTTTTTTATCCATCTTCCAGATAATATCTCTGTCTTAAGAATTAACACTCCAGTTAATTATTAAATTCCCCAAGTAATTAATAACGACACAAACCTATTTTTAATTAATTATCCACTCACTTGGATGACCTACCACATACTCTCTTGAGTTCATAAATATCCTCTTAATGTTTCCATGGTCCAACCTTGATCCAAGCCCAAGAGCCGAATCAATTCGGCCCAGGCCTAATCGATTCAATTTCTGGCAGAAGCCCATAACTACTGTGTTTTCCTATACGAGTTTCATACTCAAAAACCCAACTTTGTTTCTAATGTTTTACCCACTTCCATTTCAAGAACTATAATCCCATTATGATCAAGAAAACACAATTATATAATTATTTACCCCATCTATGTATGGTCACTACCCATAATTTTAAGAATTTGGATCTAAACACTAGAGGTTATAATTTTAGATAATTATTTTTATCAAAAACATTTCAGATTAGAGGAAGAAATACATGATTTGAAATCATCTAAACATGACAATCCTATCACATGAATTCTACTAGTCAATTTGCCAATAAAACGACATCAATTCCAGGTTTGTCACCAAAGTTTTTTAATTCTCAAAACACAATTATTTCCATATTTGTTCTAAACAGTCCTAGATTTCATTCCATTTGTTTTCAGTCATCAAATCTACTTTTAACCTAGAATTCTTATGAGAAAGCATGCATATGAATCAATAAACAAATTGCAATTAGTTTAACAAGAAAATTTTACCTTAAACCGATGATCTAAGCCTCTTCTCTTCAAATCTTGTTCTTCCTTTCCTCTCTAGCCTTGGTAACTTCCTCCAGAGGGTGTGGGGATGCCAGGGAGACTCTAATGTGAATTGGATTAGTGTTTAGGTTGAAATATTAACCTTATTTAACCCTTATCTTATATTCCTCTTAAACCCCGAATTTCGCCCCCCCCCCAAATAAGCCCGAAATACTATCCGCATTGGTCCAATATCTCCCCTAAGGGCATACCTATCCCCCGAGCCCAACTTAAGATGTTTAACATGCCTGAAAGAGTTTCTAATTCACTCTAGAGTGCATCCAAACCATGTCTACCCCAAATTACCCATATTATTATGTTTAATCATGACATAATATTAATTCAAGTACATGCAATTTAATTATCTACGAGTATACACATTTGGTGTAAATAAATCACATAATCATGCATATCACATTCAATAAATTTATTCACAAAATTTATTTATTTAAAATTTTTACCAATTTAATAATCATAAAATCAAGGTGTTATAATAGACCCCAGTACCACTACCCTCCTATATTTGACGACTTTTCTAGAGAGGTATCCTCATTACCATGAATAAATAAGTTAACAATGTTTCTAAGTAATTGATCTTTCAAGACACTCTGACAAGTAACCAAACCACCAGTGAAGATGCTATTATTACAAGAGTGAGATATACTGGACCTTTTGGGGGTCAGACGAGTAACTCGGCTACTCCATAGTTAAATGAAATGAACATTATGAGTTTATTTTTTAATTTTCTGAAAAAGCATAATGTGGACATGGAAAGTTTACTCCCAATTTGTGATACACCAGTGGTTGCTCCTACTAAAGGAGCAATGGAAGTAGAGGTGGTGCCGATAACGAAAGTGGTGGCCGAGCAGACCCCAACCCTTGTTCCTCACTAACAACAAAGAGAGTTAAGGTGGTGGAGTCACCCTCCAAGGCGGTGACACTAGAGGAGGTGCAACATATCCTCTCACTTAAGAAAGATTATCCTTTATTGTACGAGGAATTGAAAAATCCTTACTCATAGAGTATAAATGAGAATCCATATCCCAAGGAGTATGTTCCACCGATGTTTATAAAGTTCAATGGAAAAGAACAAAATCCAAAATAACGTGTTAAAAGGTTTATGGAGTATCTCAGTGTACATTGCAATGACAAGAACTTGAGGTTAAGGGAGTTCTCGAAAACCCACATAGTAAAAGCCTACTTGTGGTATTTCCACTTGGATCTGAACAGTATTCCCACATGGGAAGAGATGCACAGGCAATTTCTGCAGAAGTTATTTTTGGCTGAAGATGAGTTCACCTTGAGACACTTATCCTAAGAAGTGTAAAAATCAGGCAAGGAGTTGATGCAATGCATTAAATGATTTATAGAGAGATATATAGATGTTCAAAAGGAAACCATAGAACTAAGGCTGCTGCAGATCTATGTGGAGGAAATGCTCGAAGAATATAAAGTCCATCTAATCAATGAAACTCTCGAGGGCGCATTTAGAGAATTTACAGAGAAATAAGATATATCACGATGATCAGAAAGATAAAAGCCCAAAATTGGAGGACTCAAGTGGTTCCTCAAACCAAAAGGGTCTAGGCCTTTTGACGACGAGTTATTAATTATGTGGATAGTAATCTTAAGGGAAAGAAAAATGGCTAAGGGTAAAAAAGTAGTGCTTCAGGAAAGAATAAGTTTGGAAGTGATGTTCCTCCACTACTTCCATGAAACATGGTATAATCCATGGATTATTACAAGACATTAGTTTATGAGTGGGTGGCAGGCCCACCCCACTCGAATGGTTAAAATATTAACAACTGCAGAAAAAGCTGATGCCAAGTTTTACGAGTTGCACCAAAGGGTCTAACACTTAACAAGAAACTGTTATTATCTGTGAAAGACAGTAAATGAGCAAGTTTTGATGGCACTCTTCAAATTCCTTCGTTTGATGTCAACAAGAATCCATTTCCCTCCCATTATTATACTTGTACAAATATGGTTATAGTTTATGGCTTGAATGAGATGATGGAGTTCGGGAGTGGATGGAAAGTGCAAAAGCATATGAAGAGTGGCTACTCAGGCTGAACAACACAGATTAATGAGGGAAATGGATATTTATAAATCGAAGAAGGCAATGTCAATGTGGTGCTCGCAATTAATGAGGGAGTAACATCTGGAGTTGAGTATATCTGTAATGCTCAAACCTAAGAGATGGAAAGTAATTCAAATATGCGACCATCATGAAAAGTCCAAAGTTCAAATGGTTCTTCGATAAAATTAGAGTCAAATATGAAAATAGATTGTAAGTTATTAAGAAGATTATTGAGGAAGTACATGAACGAGGGGATCCATCAATCAATTGGCACGAACCCATTAAAACACTTATCAAAAAGTACACCTCAAGTTGGTGTTCTCTAAGGCAGATAGATAAGTATCATTCTTTTATAATAGAACCTTGTATGTTATTGCTTTAGTAAATATGATTAGTTTACTAAGAGGACTGTTGGATAGAGGGGCATCAATTAATATCATGACTATAACCACTCTTTATGAAATCGTGATATCGGAGGAGAATATTGTCCCAATACCTTTGGTAATTTCGGGCTTTGATAACGCAAATATGAAATCACTTGGATATGTGAATGTTGGCATAAAGTTAGGGAATTTCACTTCCCATATCAAATTCCATGTCATTAATGCTAACACAAGTTATCAACTGTTAATAGGCCGAGTATGGATTCACACTCATGGCTTCGTGACTTCCATGTTCCACCAATCAGCGATAGCCAATATTCGCAGAACATAGATAGTAATTAAGGATGAAAAATGCCTTTATTAGTAGAATAGTACTATTTGATTGACGAAACATTTTATATAGATCTCGATGAAGAGAAAAATAATGTTTTCTCAAAGGAGTGAATGAGACTCGAGCAGTTTAAAAAGGGGGCCAAGTATAAAAATTAATGAATGATAGATTGGGTCTACGAGTGGTACCCTCTAAAAAATGGAACAAAGGAAAAAGAAAACCAGAAGTAGGTGCAAGACATGCTCGGACTTGGAAGAAAGTTGTTTTTTCCTAATGACAAAGTTATCTACCTTTTATAACGGTGTGTACGGGATGTATTTAGGGTGAAATCACCGATCTGATGACAAAATGCTTCGTAATTAATGATTCCTATATAATTGACCATGTTAAGGAACTAGAGGAAGTTCCAGAATGTATTAAAGATGGACCCAAATAGATGGTCTAAGAACTCAAGGAGTTGAATTTAAGATAAGAGAGTGGCGAAGAGAAGCCCATCTTTGTATCTAAAAGTTTATTTTTAAAGCAACGAGAAAAAATCATCAATCTACTCAAGGAATTCATAGACGTGTTTACGTGGAAGTATATGAAAATTTTGGGCATTGACTCGAAGGTAAGTGCTCATTAATTAAACATTTTACCTAATGATTTGCCATTGAGTCAGGCCATGCACACTTACAAAACTGAGCTAGATTTGAAGATTAAAGTAGAATTGGAGAAACTTCTCACTGATGGATTTATCAAGCCTATCCAACACCGTGTTTGGCTATCGAGCTTTGTGCCCATTGCTAAGAAAGATAAGAAGAAAATTAAAATATTTATGGATTTCATAGATTTAAACCGCATATGTCCCAAAGATGAATTCCCATGACCAAAAATTGATAGCTTGGTGGATGCGATTGTCGAGCATGAAATTTACAGCTTTATTTATGGGTACATTGGCTACAATCAGATTAAAATGGATCCTACAAATGCAGAGAAGACAACTTCCAGGAGTCCTATAGCCAACTTACACTCACGATTATGTCATTCAACTTAAAGAATATCGAGGAAATGTAACAATGTGTAATGATGGAAATATTTCATGATTTATTTCATGATATATTTGAATTCTATGTGGATAAGTTGGTGGTGAAATCCAATAAATAGAGCATGCATGAGGATACAGTACTCCGAAGAGATCATTTTGGGAAAAGCCGATGATAAGTTTATCCTTGTTTACTTTCCTAGGCTGATTATCATAATTCAAATTAATGCGTTGTATGTAGGAGCAGGCTTGTGCTTCATTCATATAAGCTTTCCTCTCCATAATTTTTATCTCGTCCTCCTGTATCTCCACCTGTGATTTAAATGAACCAAGACTTATCATAACTACCTTCATTTATAGTTGTTTGGGTTTCTTTGGTAGGTCTGTATCGTCTTCATATCCATCCTAATGGCCTTGCTTATTGTAATCTCTAGGCTTGTAAGGAGAATTTGCCCTTCCTCTTATGTCTCAGCTTTCATGTCGATTAACAAATTTTTCAGCTTTCCTCAATGAATGAGGGATTTAATTTCTTTCTTTAAAGAAACACAATTATCAGTCGTGTGTACATGATCCTTGTGAAATTCACAGTATTTGGATTTATCTCTCCTAGTGGGGGGTGCCCTCACTTCCCAGGCCACTTTAAATCTTTATTCTGCCTAGTTTCCATTAGAAGATGGTGGATACTGACCATTAGTGGAGTGTGTGCTTCATATTTTTGGAGCTTATCCTCTTTCTTTTATTTATACTCCTTCTTTTCAAGGTTGGTGGCAAGGCTTTGCTTTGCAGTCATTGCTTCCTTGGCATTCATGATTTTTCCAAACTTATGAGAGGATCTTTTTCCAATGCATAATATAACTTTTCTGGAAGTAACCCACTCTTTAAGGTGGTGGTGGATATTTTTTTCTTCATAATCAACCACTTTCAGTTTCTCGTTATTGAAACGAGTGATATATTCCCTCGTGGTCTCTCCTGCTCGCTGCCTAACACTTAAAAAATGAGCTACTCTCCTAATCGGTTTGACCCCAAAACAAAAGTGACTGATGAACATCTCGATCAGTTGATTAATACTGGAAATTTGTCCTTAGGGCAAGTTATTTTACTATGTCTGGGTTGAATCAGTGATGGTTATTAAAAAATCTCTACATCTCATTTCATCAGGAACAACATATATATCACTAGTTACCTGATATTGCTCAATGTGCAATACAATTCTAGTCTTACCATTATATTTAGGGGTAACCACTAGTGTTTTAAACTTAGATGGGGTAGGAAAGTCAATAATCGCTTGGATGAAAGGAGATCCTTTGACAATTTACACTATAATGGATTCTTCATTTGGGAAATCTCCCCTAACCGATCTTCTAGTCATTTAATTGGACTCCTTCATGAAGGATTTTTAGCTTTAGACCTATTTGAAGCAACTCGGCCATCCCTTCCATGCATTTGTGCTGAGCTCTCTTCTTGAGAAGTCTGCTCGGCATGCAAGGATCCTCGAGCACTTATTCTAGATCTAAATGATATTTCATGATGTTCGATATGACGTTCTGTTGATTGGGATGGTTCTTGCTGATGTCCTCTATTTACTCGAGGACCCAGGCGATCAAATGCTGATGCCCTACTTAATTACTACAAGGCACTTGGTGGTTCGGGAGTAAGAGAGAAACCATCATAATAATCCATTGATTTGATTGAATAACTGGCCCTGGGTAATAGGTACTATCATGTGAAGATCTGGAATAACTATTTTAATTCTTGCTGGGAGGAGGATAGGGAATTTCCCTTCTAAAAGATGAATCATTAGTATGTCGACATGGAGCTGCTAGCCTGACTTGAAATGATTAAGCTAATTACCTCATAGTTTCCTACATCGCTGCTTTCCCTTTGGCAATATTGAGTAGAACTCTATTGAGGTTAGTCATGGTGGGAGGAATGTTGCCTCCTGCAGCATTACTGCTTTCGGTAATGTCATTCATCTTGTGGAATCTTTTTATCAATTTAAATGAATGTTTTTTTTATTTGGTGGAGAACGATGATGGACGATATGTTTCCCACAGACGACGCCAATCTGTTGCTGTCTAAAATTGGTGGTGATTTATATGATGCCAATTTTATAATCACAGATAAAATAATGAGAGAAAAATAAATGAGACATGAGAATTTTTAAGTGGTTTAGCTATAAGAAAAGCCCACGTCCAATGTGATTGTATTTTCACTTGTTGATTATAGAAAATAGGTATTCTTATTAGAAGAATGACCTTGTACTTTTATCCCTTGCCTTTTGTGAAGGGAATAAATTGTATTTATAGTGACTCAGAGATCAAGGGTTGGAAAGCCTTTATACATTTAAGCATTTACACCCGTACATAATGAATGTGACCATTGATAGCATTGGTCACATGTAGAATGACCCTTGGACGCTTTCCACGTTATGACTATTTATCTACAATGATGGTTTATGTTCTTCGGGTTGGTCGACCTGCTGGCCAATCAGCTATCTTCTAAAACGACCAAGTAATTAATGACCAGGACTGGTGCCGTGTTATGGGATAGGTGTCCATTTCTAATTGGTTCACATAGATGGATAATTTTTGGCATCAACAATCACAATATGGAATAAGTATTCATTATCGCGTATTGGTGTTTTGTTTGATCAATTGAGGTGCATGTCATTATTTTCCAAGATTGACTTGCGACCAGGGTATCACCAGGTGCATATTTGTGAGGAGGATGTTTAGAAGACAACTTTTTTGATGCGATAGGGATCATGTGAGTTCCAAGTTGTGCCGTTTAGGTTAACTAACATGCTAGCAGTGTTCGTAGATTTAAGGAACTGGGTGTTTTGACCGATTCTTTATTTCTTCATCATTGTTTTTATTCACGATGCCTTAATTTACTCTCGATCGAAGGAGGAGTACAAAAAAGGATTTTATGTTTGTTTTGGAGTCACTACGGGAACATAAGTTGTATGTTAAGTTCTCTAAGTGTGAATTTTGGTTTTGAGAGGTGTAGTTCTTAGGCCATGTCATACCCGAGGCTAGGATTTCGGTGGATCCTAGTATGGTATCTGTAATTATAGAGTGGGGACAACCCATTACTCCTACCAAGGTTAGAAATTTCTTAGGTTTGTCTAGGTACTAAAGGAAGTCCATTCAGGGTTTTGGAAGATTATCCGCCCATTGATACACCTCACTCGAAAAAAGGGTACCATTTGTGTGGAGAACGAATTATGAAAGAGCTTTTGAGGTACCCAAGAAGACTGGTGAGAGGTGGATTTACTTCATTCTCTATCAGTTTAGAGGACAGGTTGAGACTTTAGAGATGGTTGGTTGGGCCTGAGAATTTTAACGTGTAGAGAGCAGTTTTAGGTGAGGCTCACGGTTCACGTTTCATATTACATCCCAGAAGGGACAATATGTATTAAGATATGTGCAAAATGTATTGGTGGACCAGGATAAAGAAAGATATTACAGACTCTGTGTCTTAATGTACCACCTTCCATCTAGTAAAGGTGGATAACCAAAGATTGATGGGGGAGCTACAACCTTTGGGGATTCTTGAGTTGAAGAGGGAGAGCATCTCTATAGACTTTATTGTGGGATTTACGAGAACACAATGGGGTAATGTTTCAATTTGGGTCATTTTTGATAGGATGATGAAGGTTGATCATTTCCTTCCAGTTTGGACAGATTTCACAACTAATCAATACATTAAATTATTTATAGTAGAGATTGTGAGACTGTATGGTATATTGTGTGATATTGTGTCTGATGGGGATAGTATTTTCATATCTCGATTCTGGGGAGTTTTTCAGGAGGCTACGGGAGTATAAATGAGTTTGAGTACGGAATTTTACCCTTAGTCTGACGGTCAAACTAAGCGAGTAAACCTGATTTTAGAAGATATGCTTTGGTCAAGCATGTTGGATTTTAAAGGTGGGTGGGATCAACACATACATCTCGTAGTGTTTTCTTGCAACAATAATCATCAACGGACTATTGATATGGCACCCTACTAGGATTTTTTTTATATTGTCAATCCCTAATAGCTATAACAAGGAAAAGAGCAATATAAATGTCGACCTCTTTGCTACTGACACCTCCCGCTATGACCCAATCAATTTTGAGTCAATTGACGAGGTTGAGATGTCTCCGCCTTCATCCATTCATGAGAATATAAAAGTTGAATCTCAAGAGTTTCTAATCGTTCTTTATCCACCTACAAACTTGGTTAAATGTGGATACTTGGTGGATGTAATGCGTAAAGAAATGGGCAATATTCTATAAGTGTAGGAGGGTCCTTAGCCATGATCCGATAGTTATATTTTGAGTAAGATCATAAATAATACTTTTTAACAATGTTTTTAGGGTCCATTAGTTCATTCCCAATTAATATGGGTATTTTTAATATCATTCCCCTTTAATTTTGAATGTTCATTGATGATGCTGAAATCTAGCACCACCTGATAAGTGATGATGAGCTCAAACTGTAAGTACCATGGCAGCCATAGATGTATAGGTGTATAAGTGTATAAGCGTATAGAAGGATATGAGTATAAGAGGAACAAGATAATGATGTATAGTGGTTCAGCTAATTAGGCCTACATCCACTGTGAGTGTGTGATCCACTAAGTATGGGCTCTAATGGCCTTGGATACAATGCACATAAGCACCCTTTCTCTCTCTACTGTGTGTACAAGCAGAGTTTTAGCTAGGGTTAGAATTATCGATCCATCCCTTTGTAGGGTTGTAGGTGACAAGTATATATAGGTCCTGGGGGGTGTAGTGTAACCCCCAAGTATGCATGGTGCATGTGAATGATGATCTAGCCAATATCCTGTTGACACCTGTAGATGCCAAATGATGACATAATATTCCCTCACGTGAGGGGGTGATATGGTTATAACGGTTTTCCACGTGCCATGTGAGCCTCACGCGCACTATTCCACGCGTCTCCCAAACCATGCGCTGTGATGATATCACCCTCGGCCTATGATATGAGGCCTAGGAAAAAGTTCCTTCTAGTAGTGAGTCTGGACCAGTTTGGGCCTCGTACTGTCGTACCCTCGGAGGGTTATCTGGTCCTGAGGAGGGTTCGACCCCTCGTAGGGTCGTCTAGACCTGACGAGGGGTTGTACCCTCGGAGGGTCGTCTGGTCCTGATGAGGGGTCGGCCCCTTGAAGGGTCGTCTGGGCCTGATGAGGGGTCGGCCCCTTGGAGGGTTGTTCGGACCATGATGAGGGGTCAGCCCCTTAAAGGATCGTCTAGGCCTCATCCAATTGCAGGGCGCCCTCGGCCTGGCCGAGGGTACATATGGGTATATGAATCACCCCCAGCCCTTAGTCATAGATGTTGTTGAGATGGCTGAGGGATAGTGTTTCCATTGAGAGGAGTGTATGGTCAGTTAGATAAATGACACATGTAAAGCTGATGTGACACTTTAGGTAGACACTCATTGTTATTCCAACTTCCAAGGCGTGGCGACTGCACACCTTGCTTGGGGCTTTGTGCCCTAATGATGCCCTCCTCGTGGGCTGTGCTCTGCATTGGTTAGTGGGCCCACTCGTTAGCAAGGTATTTAAACATATTTTTGAAGTTTTATTTCCCTTCTTCTTCTTCTTCTTCTTCTTCTTCTTCTTCTTCTTCTTCTTCTTTCTTCGTGCCTGAACTCTTTCTTTAGCTTCTCACCAGCTTTCTTGCTATTTCTGTAATTTTGACGTTTCGAGTTTGGCAGTCCTGCTATTTCTTCTCAGGTAACCCTGTTGATACCAAAATTAGTATGCTGACATGGATGAATAATAAGAAGACACATGCCAATCTCCGTGGCACAATAGCAACGAGGAAGTTCATTCCCCCGACCTAGTCATACTCACTCCGAGCAATAGGTGTACTCCGAGGAATACCAGTCCTCCGAGGAACACCAGCTCTCCGAGGAACTCTTAAACGACGAGCAACTCAGGCGGTTCGAGCTGCATCTCGACCACAACATTGATTGCCAGATAATCAACAGTTCAACTATTCATTGAATGCTTATCATCTTGACGCACACGCTTGAAGAGCATTAAATGAGTTACCCTTTCATATGTATATCATTTAATGTATCACCCTTTCATGTATAGCCTAAGGGCTATAAATACCTTGTATGACCCTCATTCAAAGGGACCGGAATTTCTTGATAGAACTTGTAATCGAGAATTCTCAAACACTCAGCAATAATATAACAGTGGACGTAGGCCATTCATATAAGGATGAACCACTTTAAAATTCTTTGTCTCATTTATTTATCTGTGATTGAATTATTAGAGTAATCTAATTTTTTACATCAACAGATTGGCGCCGTCTGTGGGAAATGACTGTTGTTATCGTTTTTCACCAAGAATTATTCATCATCAATGGCAGACAATCCAGAATCTAGCAATCGAAATGCTGGAAATGATGGAAATCCTCCGAATCCCTCTGCACCTCCAGATCTGGCTGGGATTATGACGAATCTGGCTCAAGGACAAACCGCCATGCAAGAAACAATGCGACAACTCATACAGACCCTTCATGGCGGTGCACCTGCGCATTCAGTACAGCGAAGTGGTCAGAGATAAACCTATTTACTTTCTTCACGATCCAAGCGTACTGAGTCATATCGTAATGAGGAATTAATGATTTCTCTTATCAACCTGGGCGAACTTCATCAATACGGGATACAGATACTGATCAACGTATCAATCTCTCTCCAGAAAGACCCAGCGCCTTGGAAAGATTGAGCAGAGCGTCTCCTTTCAGCCGATTAGGCCCTAGGAGGAATAGGAGTCCACCTAAGACCATGTCGAGGAGTTTTCGACAACCATCAGATTTAAGAGAAGGATCAGCACAATCACGACCAGTTGCTCGTCAAGATAGATCTCATGAGGCTACTTCAGAACAATCAATTGCTCGAACTAATAGGCCCGAGGAGGTAAATGATACGTGGAAAGGTTCCATTCAGCGGTTGGAGGATAGATTGGGAGAAATGGCTAAGGCAAAGAATCCCCTACAACGAACTTTTGTTCGAGGGACACCTTTTGTACAGGCCATTATGGATTTTCCTACACCGTCGAAATTTAAAGCGCCCGTGGTGACCCCTAAGTATGATGGAAAGAAAGATCTGTTCTACACATAGAGCAATATCAGGCTGCTGCCGACATCTATATTGTCCCCGACGAGATGAGATGTAGAGCATTCTCTGGAACTCTTACTGGATCTGCCCAAATATGGTACAACAATCTTCCTCGGGGAAAGATTTCAACTTTCTTTCAGTTGGCCGAGTTGTTCATTGGAAATTTCTATTTTGGGGCAAAACCAGTAAAATGAGTAGCACACTTGTTAAGTGTTAGACAAAAATCTGGCGAAAGTACTAGAGATTACATAACTCGTTTCAATAACGAGAAGCTAGAAGTCATAGATTATGAAGAAAAGACAACAATCACCGCTTTGATGAGTGGGTTATTTCCTAACAAGTTGTACTACACTTTGGCCAAAGATCCACCTACAACTATGTCAGAGTTGATGGCAAAAGCGGCCAAAATCATGAATGCCGAGGAGGCTATGGATGCGAAGAAGAACATGGATAAATAAACCAAGGTGGAAGTCGAAAAATCTAAGAAGAAAGAGCATAAGGGCAATGGCGGTGACAAGCATTCCAAGAGTAATAAAACATCATGGGAAGTCCTAAAGAAATTCGATAATTATACTCCTTTGAAAATGGGTATTAATCATGTCTTGGAAGAAATCAAGAATAACGAGGAGGTAAAGTAGCCGAAGAAATTGAGGTCAGACCCTGATACGAGGAACAGGGATAAATATTGCGAGTTTCATAAGGATCATGGTCATATGACCAAAAATTGCATAGCTCTTCAGAACGACATTGAAACACTTATCCGTAGAGGAAAGCTAGCAAAGTATGTTGATCGAGGAGGGGAAAGAAGAAATAATGATCGAACTAGAGAGAGGTCTAGATCTTCTCATCGAACAGAGGAGAAAAAGAAGAGAAATCATGAAGATGATCCAGATGATGACCCCGATCTTCCCAAGAAATCGAGGCAGCCAGAACGAGAGGTATTTTCCATACGTTTTGGTTCATTTGATTGTAATGTTATTACAGGAGGAGATGCAGGAGGAGGAGACCTTACTGTAGAAAGAAAGGCTTACCTCGGAGAGGCCCAAGATTGCTCGTACATTCAGCGAATAAATTTGGCTGAGGAAGATCGCCCGAGGAAGGAAAACAAAGAGAAGCTGGTCATTGGCTTTTCAAAAAATGACCTGGCAGGTGTTCTTTACCCTCACGACGACCCTTTGGTGATCAAAATGAGGATGAAAGAAGTAGTGATTTCAAGGGTTCTAGTAGATAATGGTAGTTAGGAAGACATCATGTACTATTCATGCTTTGACAGTTTAAATTTTAAATTATCTCAATTGGAACCTTATCACAGACCTCTATTGGGTTTTGCTGGCGAGAAAGTTTGTCCACTCGGGACGGACAAGTTGGATATATTCATTGGAACTTGGCCTGCTTATCGAACAGAGAGAATACGCTTCTTTGTGATGGATAAGAATGTGCAGTCAGCTTACAATATCATCATGGGAAGAGTTGGTTTGAAGAAGTTCGAAGCAGTCCCATCTATAGTACATCAGTGCTTAAAAGTTCCAACAAATTTTGGAGTAGGAGTTGTGAAAGGTGATCAAAAAGTAGCTCGGGAATGCTATTATTCATCTGCCGAGCAAGAGGAGCTTGAAGAGTCAAGGAAAAAGACTACTACCTACCAGGTGGATGAAGGTACAGAAATTGAAACACTCGATCCTAGAGATGAATCCCAACTTGTAAAAGGACAGGTGGTGGAATCTACAGAAAATGTTATTCTAGACGACGAGCATCCTGAACGAGTAACCCATATAGGTTCGTCGTTAGATGCTTCAATAAAACAGGAGTTGATAACTTTCTTGAGAAACAGGAAGAAAACTTTTGCGTGGAGTCAAGAAGACATGCCGGGAATAGATCCAAACTTCTTATGTCATGAGCTCAATGTGAATAAGGAGATCAAGCCTGTAAAGCAAAGAAGAAGAGTATTTCGTCCCGAGAAGAATCAAGCTATACAAGAGGAGGTCGATAAGCTACAGAAAGCCCAATTCATTGAAGATGTGAAGTATCCAAACTGGTTGGAAAATGTGGTGATGGTGAAGAAGAAAAACAATAAATGGAGAATGTGTGTTGATTTCACCGATCTCAACAAGGAATGCCCAAAGGATCATTTTCCATTTCCCAGAATTGATCAACTAGTGGATGCTACCTCGAGACACGAGCTACTTAGCTTCATGGATGCTTACTCTGGTTACAACCAGATCAAAATGAAACCTGAAGACAGGGAAAGTACTTCTTTCATTACCCCTAGGGGAACTTATTGTTATAATGTTATGCCTTTTGGTTTGAAAAATGCAGGGGTGACATACCAGCGACTGATGAACAAGGTTTTTGCCAAACAAATCAGTTGCAATATGGAAGTCTATGTCAATGATATGCTAACAAAGAGCAAGAAAGCTGCTGATCATCTAATTGACTTAGGTCAGACCTTTGATCAACTGGATAAATATCAAATGAAACTCAATCTGACGAAGTGCACATTTGGAGTACGAGAAGGAATGTTCCTCGGGTACATCATCAACCAGCGAGGCATTGAGGCAAATCCAGCAAAGATCAAAGCTCTTTTAGGGTTGCGATCTCCAACGACGAAGAAAGAGGTGCAGAGTCTTACAGGACGAGTTGCAGCGCTCAACAGATTTGTATCCCGAGCAACTGATAGATGCCTCCCATTCTTCAAAACACTTCGGAAAACTTTTGAGTGGAATGATGAATGTGAAAAAGCCTTTCAAGACTTGAAGAAATATCTGAGAGCACCTCTACTGTTGTCCAGGCCAGTAATGGGAGAAAAATTATACTTGTACCTGGCAGTATCAGAGAATGCAGTCAGCTCGGCATTGATTAGAATGGAGAATGGAGTCCAGAAGCCAATTTATTACACAAGTAAGGCTTTCCGAGGTGCAGAGATCAGGTACCCAAAGCTGGAAAAATTGGCATTGGCATTAATTGAAGCAAGTAGAAGAATGAGGCCTTATTTCCAGGCCCATACCATCGTTGCGTATACCGACATGCCATTGAGACAAGCCCTTCATAAGCCAGAAAAATCAGGGAGACTGATGTACTGGGCAATAGAGCTCGGTGAATATGATATTGTGTATGAACCCAGATCATCATTAAAAGGGTAAGCTGTAGAAGATTTTATCGCAGAGTTTACATATCCTGATACCCCCGAGGAACAAAAGTTGCTCGCTGATCAACTTATGGATGTTACAGGATCATCAGACACAAGCCAAGACCAACTCCAGTTGGTAAAAGGTCTTGTGGATATTGAAAGATCATCAAATTCAAGCCCAGACCAACTTCGGTTGGTAAAAGGACGAGAAAAGATGATCGACGAGGAGCGAGAAATATCAGTAGAGGATAAAAGAAAACAACAAATATTTCACCGAGGAACTTTGTCAGATAAGAAATTTAAAGACGAGTTACCTATATGGAGGTTATATGTAGATGGCTCATCTTGCACTGCAAGATGTGGCACGGGAATAGTTCTGAGCACTTCAGATGAGATCGACGTGGAATACGCCCTGCGATTCCAATTCAAAGCTTCCAATAATGAGGCTGAATATGAGGCGATGATAGCAGGTCTTAATTTAGCAAAGATTATGGAAGCGCAACAAGTGATGGTATTCAGTGATTCTCAATTAATTGTGAATCAGATGATAGGAATATATGCTATTAAAGGAGAATTAATGGTTAGGTATCATGCAAAGGTGATGGAATTATTGGCAGAATTTGATGCCATTCAGTTGATCAGAATACCAAGAATGGAGAATGCACAAGCAGACGCATTGGCCCGACTAGCATCAGCTACTCGTACCAAGCTGCGAAGAACGATACCAATTGAAGTATTAAAAGCTTGGAGCATAGATGAAGACCTGACGATGAATGTTATTACCCTTGATTCAGGACCATCTTGGATGGATCCCATCAGGGCATATATTGAGGAGGGAGAATTGCCGGAGGATAAGATCCCTGCCAAGAAATTGAAGTTTAAAGCTGCTCGGTATGTACTAACTAATGGTGTTTTGTATAGACGAGGAATTATGGCAGGTTTGCAAAGATGTGTGCATCCCTCCGAGGTGAAGGAATTGATTGAAGAGATCCATGAAGGGTCCTGTGGAGCCCATGTAGCAGGTCGAACACTTTTGCAAAGGGTGATGACACAAGGATACTACTGGCCAACGATGAGGGCTGATTGTATAGCCTATGCTAAGAGATGTGATGAATGCCAACGTTTTTCCTCCATCCGACGAACTCCACAAGCATTGTTGACACCCATAACTTCCCCTTGGACTTTCGCCATGTGGGGAATGGATCTGGTTGGACCACTGCCAACGACCCGAGGAAGATTCAAGTACCTCGTCGTCGCAGTGGATTACTTTACTAAGTGGGTAGAAGCTGAGCCTATGATTGATATGACATACGAGAAGGTGTACCAATTCGTTTGGAAGAACATCATCTGCCGATATGGTCTCTCTCATGCCTTCATCACAGACCATGGAACACAATTTGATAACTAGGAGTTTGCCGCCTATTGTCATCAATCAAACATTTTGAAGGTTCATTCAGCACCAGGCCATCCTCAAAGAAATGGGCAGACTGAAGTGACGAACATAACATTACTAAATGGTTTGAAGAAAAGGATAAGTGAGGCTAAAGCTAATTGGATTAATGAGCTACAGTCAGTATTGTGGGCTTACCGAACAACTCCCCGAGCAGCAACTGGAGAATCACCATATATCCTGGCATTTGGAAGTGAAGCTGTAATACCTGCCGAGTTGGGTCTTCCAACACATAGAGTGCTGAATTTTAATTCCCCAGTCAGCGACTTAATGAGAAGATTGGATTTGGATATGCCCGAGGAGGTTAGAGAAGAGGCAGCCATTAGGAATGCTGCTTATCAACAGCGAACAACCCTGTTCTACAACAAGAGGGTAAAAAAATGCGACTTAAAAGAAGGAGATTACGTGCTAAAGAAGGTCATTCAGAAGCACAATAAGTTGGAAGCAAACTGGCATGGACCTTACCGAGTTACTGAAGTTGTCCGACCAGGAACTTACCGAATAGCAACTCTAGAAGGAGAGGAATTTAAGAATGCATGGAATGCTGAACACCTACGCAAGTATTATCAGTGATGTAAAATGTAAAGCAGTTCCATCAATATGAATAAAATAATGATATTTCACAATCTTATCTCCTTTTATTGAAAGTTTTTCGGGGAATACTAGTGTGTTTAACACTACGCTGCTCGGCAGTAAAAAGAAGATGATACTTCAAACCCATGACCAACTCTGGTTGGTAAAAGGGCGAGAACAAACTATACTCCTTTGGTTAGGAGGCGTACACTAGCGTGACCAACTCCGGTTGGTAAAAGAGTTAGTGGACATGATAGTTCAAACCCACGGCCAACTCCGGTTGGTAAAAGGGCGAGAACAAACTATACTCCTTTGGTTAGGAGGCGTATACTAGCGTGACCAACTCCGGTTGGTAAAAGAGCTAGTGGACATGATAGTTCAAACCCACGACCAACTCCGGTTGGTAAAAGGGAAAGAACAAATTATACTCCTTTGGTTAGGAGGCGTACACTAGCGTGACTAACTTAGATTGGTAAAAGAGCTAGTGGACATGATAGTTCGAACTCAGACCAACTCTGGTTGGTAAAAGAGCGAGAACACGAGACTCCTAAAAAGGCCAATCTCAGTTGATTAGGAAACAAGATATGCTCTCAAATGCCAACTTATGTTGGTCGGGAAGTAAGTTTATTACATAAAAGTTCCTCGGAGAACAAATATTCCAAACTGAACCAACTATTGTTGGTCGGGGATAAAAACCCACCAACTGTAGTTGGTCGACGAGGAAAAATCATCGACCTTGGTTGGTCGGGCACATTTTACGAAAAAGACAAAATTTACCAAGTATAATTAGTCGGGGATAAAAACTTTCCCTAACTATAATTGGTCGACGAGCACAATTTAACAACCTTGGTTGGTTGGAAAAATTTTAAACATTTTTATACTCATTACTTTATTATTAAGTGATCGAGCAACATTACTGATACTTGTAACTTTTTTATTACTAAGTTGGTCGATGAACAGCATAATATTGTTATCTTTTTAACAGATACATATGCATAAATGTAAAGTGTTTGATATTTACAAGACAATAGTAATACAGATTTGCAAACAGAAAATGAAAGTCTTTCATTAGAATTCAAAACGAATTACAAGTTACATATGTGTACTAACTATTACATTGAGATCCCTACTCTATTGGTTTCTTTCCCTCTGCTTTTGAAATGGGCTCCTCGCCAGCAGGAGGATCTTCCAAGCAAAGGGGAGAATTAATGAAGTTAAGATCTCGCAGCATTCTGACGTTCATTATTGAAGGTGTATCCAGTAAATGCTCCGGACGAGATAATTCAACCTGCGAATGAAGGGCATAGTCACCAAGATACTGAGAGATCAAACGACGAGGGATGGCTCGAGCAGGGATCCAACTCATATCAAGCTCGAATGGTGGATTTGGTAGATCGAGCAGCCCAGGAGCATGGTAATCCCATAAATAATGGACCTGCTCTAGTTTTAATACACCCAGGGCGTTCAACCATCCCTGTTTATAACCTTCATTATTGGCATTTTCAAGGCGAGCATCCAAGTGACAAAGGGCCTCATTGTAGCCTGCCATCCAGAACTCACGAGGTTGTTTGTGGAATTGGAAAGTTATTCTCTCTAACTGCTCGTGAAGGTTTCTGGCAAAAACATCTTTATTATTCAGAGCAGACTTTGTCGAAGCAAGTTGATCCTCCAGAGTTTGGATTTTCTTGGACATTTCAGACAAAGCCCGATCTTTTGCATTCAATTGGAACGCTTGAGTTTCCAATGTTGACTGAGTACGAGCTTCTTCAACAGAACGACGAAGAGTTCTTCCTCATCCCCGAGTAGGTGGAGTACTCTGTTCCTCGGCAATATCTTGAGCAACTCTTCCTCATCCACGAGAACCTCTTCCTCGTCCCCGAGTAGCAGTAGATGTACCCGACCTTCTCAAGGTATCCAACTCTTGCCTTAATTTGTCATTTTCAACCTCTAGAAAGGAAAATCCCTCGTCCGTCACTGGGATTACAGCTGTTGAAGAAGATGCTGCAGACTTATACTGTGCCAGCTCTTTCTGTAAATTGTTATTTTCTTGTTCTAGCAGTTCGGCAATCTATCTACAGGCTTCAACTTCACCCTTTAGGGTTCTCTCTCTGACATCGTACCCATCCAGGAGTTTGTCGTAGCCCTTCTCGGCAGAAAGCTGCTGATACCTCTTCTCATACCCCTCGTACAACAGGGTATTTGATTCCTTATACTGATTTTAAAGGTCCTCTAAGGTACATTAAAGATCCTCGATCATTTCATAATAGGCCACATTATTGGCCACAGCCCGGTCAAGTAAACCCTTCAGGTACTGATAGGCCTCAACTGCCTGCTCGGAAGCATCATGACCAAGGATATCAGCAACTTCAGATGCACTTAGGACTGTGTGACCAACTTTATAATATTCGTGGCATTGCCGCATCAACTTTGTATCATTATCAGATAGCATATCCATTCTAGCCATGAACTAGTAAATAAGAGAAGGCAAAAGTTAATAAAAAAAGAAGACAGAACATCAACAACGCAGAGGAGCAAAAAAAGGTGATTTTATTACATCATCAAAAGGAGTACATCATTCAGAATACATAGTACAAGTAAAAGAAAAACAGAAAGAGAATACCGAACAACTTCACACCTTTTCCTTATCTCCCAAGACTTTCTCGGGAGGCTGGGACGAGGAGCTTGGTTGCTCGGTGGGAACAATGAGTTGATTGGCAGAAGTTGAGACTTGCTCAGGAGGAGGCAAAGACGAGATCTCCTCGGTGGCTGTCAGGTTGGGATGTGGAGAAAGGAATTGATCACCTTATATCATTGAAGACTCCTCGGACGCAGCTTCGTCTTCTTCCTCATCTTCAATTACAGGAGGGGGGCTAGGAAGATGTTGTTGAAATAGTTTAGAGTCCTCGTGCACCTTCAGTTCCTGCAGGGCAGCAACCCAACCATCTCGGAAGTATTTCAAACTTCCATACTGCACCTAGGCCATCATTGCTGCTACCCCCTTGTCCCATCCTTTATCCCAACCAGTTTGAAATGATTTTTTCATAGCCATTTTTCTTTTCATTTTATCCGAGAAGAGCTTCTCGGATAGAAGATCCTCGGAGGCTTTCGATTTCGCCTCCAGCTCCTCCTTCTGGCGATTTACTTCTTGCAGAAGGGTCAGCTCTTCCTCGGCCGATTTCAACTTATTCTCAAGCTCCCCAAAGCTTGTGAGCTTCTCGGCATATTTTTTATTCTCTTTCTCCAAATCCTTCACTTTACTTCTCAACTGCACCTTCTCTGCTTCAGATGCAGCCAACTTCTTCTCCCATTCACCTCTATCCTCGTCGTATTTTTTACGGGATTCCTTCAAAGATTGGGCCAAGCCCTGTAAAGCATCCTCTACTCCAGACGAGGAGCTAGAAGCCTTTATTTCTTCATCTTTCTTCACTATGGTGTTAAAGCAACTCACTAGCTGAAAAAGAAGGTAATGATAAGTCAGTGCCAAGATACATGTATTGATGAAAAGAAAGAAAAATTCAGGATAAGAGAAACTTACTGAAGCAATGTGATGAGTAGCTAGGGATGTCAGCATATCCTTAGACATGTTTTCCTCGATTCCTTGGACTTCAGGAATGGTCCAAGTCTTTACCGAGCTCATTGCAGAACTCGGGGGAATAATGGTTGGAACACCAACTCCACTAGCTTGGAGCTGGGGAATGGCTTCAGAAAAACTGACCGAGGAGGATTTCTTCAGTCTCCTCGGTGTCTTCTCAACAATATCAACCAAAGAAGAACTTTTGGCTGGAGAGATGGTGATTACTTCCACAGGTGCATCCTTCTGCACAGGAGCCACTGGGGGCTTCTCGGCGGCCTTCTGAGGAGCAACAGAAGGGGTGGCATCTACTTTCTTTGTCCCCTTTTGGACATCAGCCTTATTTCTTTTCCCATCTCCAGCAGAAGTAGTCTCTTCGAAGAGAGCAGGAACTCTTCTTTTACCCATTTTTTGACTCAGAGGAATGTGAGAGTCTGGTGAAGAATCCTCAGAAGCTGGCAATGGTTCGCTAATGCTAACCACAGGACGAGCAGTAAAGGACAATGTATAGCTGCTATACTACAACAAGTATGAGGCAGACCTGACGTGCTCGTCTGCGACTTTCTGATGCAAACTCCAGATATGTTTCAAATGCTTTATATTAACTTCTGATTCTTTGGGAGTTTTTCTCTTGCTGTCAACTGCAAACAAAAACATATTGAAATGTCAATCATGCATTTATTCAAACATAATGAAATCATAGTTTCAGAAATGAAATAAAATGAAAATAACCTATCCCATTGCCATATGGAGGGCATTTGGGACCCTCATATACTGCATCTCCAACCAAAGGGGCATGTTGCCAATTTTTTATAACTACCCCATGTTCAAAATAATCCCTATTTACATCAGGGAGATTGACTACTAAAGCCCTATTCAAAAATCTAGTTTTTAGATAATAAACATTATCTAAAATAGACCATCTATAACAGTACATAATCTCAGGAATTCCTATACGAGTTCCATGAGTTTGATTTAACCTATACACCCTATTAACTATTCTCCATGTGTTGGGGGCTATTTTTGCAGGGATGACATCGAAATATTGACAGAACTCTAAGCACAGAGGGTTTGGTGGAAAAGAAAATCCACATTCAGCAATAAAGAGACTGGGGAACCAGTGTCCCTTAGCCAAACGAAAATAATCTAAAGGCTCAGAAAGATTTTCCAAGGTTACCCAAGATGGAATGGAAAAGTCAGAACGGAATTTCTCAAGAGATTCAATAGTATAAACCATGGTGAATAAAAGAAAAGAAGGAAGACGATCTTACAGGAAAAAGGGAGATCTGTTGACAACGAACGAAAACAAGGATGAACGCACAAGAGAAAGAAAGGCTATGGAAAACTCGAAAGCAGAAAATTGGGAAAGGTAGAAGACGATATGATTGCCTAAGAAGTTTAAATACTTTGCCTTGGGAAACGGCGAAAGAAATGATTACAAAAAGGAAACTATTACGCTACCGGCGGCTAAAAGGATAAAAAGTACACGAAAATCGAAGCGCTTATGCAAAAAGGCGGATTCTGCGAATTTGGAAGGAAATTCAAATACGAAGAAAAGCCTCCTAAAACCCAGGAAGGTCATTTAATATTGACATATATCGAGAAAGAATGTTCCATACTCCTCAAAGTTCGAAATATGAAACATTGCGGGCATCTGTTGATACCAAAATTAGTATGCTGACGTGGACGAATAATAAGAAGACACGTGTCAATCTCCGTGACACAATAGCAACGAGGAAGTTCATTCCCCCGACCTAGTCATACTCACTCCGAGCAACAGGTGTACTTCGAGGAATACCAGTCCTCCGAGGAACACCAGCTCTCCGAGGAACTCTTAAACGACGAGCAACTAAGGCGGTTCGAGCTGCATCTCGACCACATCATTGATTGCCAGATAATCAACAGTTCAACTATTCATTGAATGCTTATCATCTTGACGCACACGCTTGAAGAGCATTAAATGAGTTACCCTTTCATATGTATATCATTTAATGTATCACCCTTTCATGTATATCCTAAGGGCTATAAATACCTTGTATGGACCTCATTCAAAGAGACCGAAATTTCTTGATAGAACTTGTAATCAAGAATTCTCAAACACTCAGCAATAATATAACAGTGGACGTAGGCCATTCATATAAGGCTGAACCACTTTAAAATTCTTTGTCTCATTTATTTATCTGTGATTGAATTATTAAAGTAATCTAATTTTTTACATCAACAAACCCCTCTGCCCTAGTGCCATCTTTATCTTCATTTCTGTTTGCTTTCTTATTTTTGGCTCATAGGGTTAGATTTTCCTTAGGCCGTTTCATAACTTTTCTGGCGTATTCTCCGGTGGCCTGTTCTTGAATGTTCTTGATAAAAACCCTTTAATTCTTTGGTTTTGATAAAAAAGTCCAACCTGGTCAATTGTGAGATTGTTTGTAGTTGGCTTAGTCAAGTTCTTCTAAGTGTAGGGTCTTCTCCTTAATGCTTAGGAGGCTTTACAGTTTAGCTGAGGAATTTCCATCCCTATGAGAGAAGTTCTTCGTAGAGATTAGGCGAATAGAGGAAGAGGAGGAGCCGACCCTAATTGGGCACGACCCATTTTTTTCATTCTTTTAGCCAAAATATTACCATCTGAGTCTTGTGGGTCATCCTGTCGTCCAACCGATAGTCATTCAGAAGAGATGGATGAGAGAGCGTCATCACCAACGAGTGCTGGGCCCAGGCCTCTCAATGGATCGGATTTTATCCGAATCCGAATCCGAATCCGATCCGTTTACACGGATTTGGATCACCCCTTGAAATCCGATTACCCGATTACCCGTTTATTAAATGGAGCGGATTTGGATTCATATGATCCGATCCGTTAATAATCCGATCCGTTTAATATATATCTATATATATAATATTTTTAATTAATATATATATTGTATTTAGAAATTTATTAATATTTTAAATATATATTTTAATAGTTATTTATAATAGTCCTATATTAATATATATTGCATTTATTTATAATAGTAATTTATATTATAATAGTTATTTAAATATATTTTTTGAAATATATATTATAATAGTTATTTATAATATATATTGTATTTTGAAATTTATAATAGTTATTTATAATATTATAATCGGATCGGATCGGATAAACGGATCGGATTAACGGATTCTTAACGGATTCGGATAATCGGATTCGGATTTGGATAATCGGATAATCGGATCGGATCCGAATCCGTTTAACATAAACGGATTCGGATTTGGATTGGCTTGATCCGGTCCGAATCCGACCCGTTTACAGGCCTAGCTGGGCCTTCTAGGAGGAGAGAGACGTCTGATCTTATCCCAGGCCGAGAGACCGAGGGGGTGATCCCTTCCAAAGCTATTCTTGTGACCACTTTATCCCCCCACTCTTTCCAGATGGTTTTTCCTCATGGGCCTCTGCCAGGTGATGAGGCTGAGGCCGAGGAGAGGGGACTGAGGATGATGGTTAGGACTCAGATGTTGACCCAGTTGACACCTCCCATGCCTCTTCCTATATTTCTTCGATCAGGGATCGTGACCTCTTGCTTTCGAGGCATGCATTTAGTGTTCCCCCCAACATAAGTGTGAGGGTCCCCTCTAAATCTGAGAGGGTCTTTGAGGGTGAAGAGGGAGAGATCGCAGTATACGAACAAATGTTTAAGGTCGTTGTTAGGTTCCATCTACACCCTGCCGTTGTAAATATCTTATCAGCCCTCGACGTTGCCCCTTCTCAGCTTCCTCCTAACTCCTGGAGGACGATCCTTGGCTACGTATCCCTATGGAAGAATGCCTTCACTGACGAGCCTTCCTCTAATGTGTTTTTAGCCTTTTATAACATCACTTCCTCGTCCAAGCAGCCTGGGTACTATCACCTGGGGGCGAGGAGGTCTGATAAAAAGTTTATCCACATGGCACAAACCTCCAACCACGATTGGAAGAAGAGATTCTTCTTCATCTCTGGAGAATGGGAATTTTTTGTCGAGGCTTAACCTTTGGTCGACGGTGCGAGGGTCCCAAGAAGATGGTCTAACCCCTCGATGAAGGCCAGGTCAGATCCCGGACTTAGTCTGGATGAGAAAGACATAGTTGAGTACCTGAGAGAATAAGGGAGAGGGGGTGAACTTACAAAGTTTGAAGATCTGATGACCCCTCGGTTCCTCAAAGAAGCTAGTCTGAAGTTCAGCCCGCTGACAGAGCTATGTGAGTTATATTATTTTTCGCCCAATCTTTGATTTTATCCAAGTGTTTTATCTTTGCCTCTGCATTTTTCTGATGTGTCGTCTTTTTTTTGGTTATCCTGTAGGTATATCTGACCAACTCTGGGAAATGACTGCCCCAAGTTTGCTATCTGGTTTGGGCAAGAAGAAGGGCAAGGAGTCTCAGCAGTCTCCGAGGAAGTCGAAGGCCGTGGGGCCGACACCTGTCGAACCTTCCACCGAGGGTTCCAAAATAAAAGGCTCTGAAGTTCCTGTTGACCCTCGGTCGGACTCAAGGACGAGGGCAAGGGTGGAGGCATCAGAGGGGGCTGGCTCCTCTTCCTGCATGGGGGCCTATTGGTCTCAGAACTTGGCATTTTTGAAGGCCGATCCGTCTTCTCTGATTGCCAACCTGAGGGCGGCCAAGGCGTCTATGTTTTCTACCACCTCGGCTGCCGACTACGAATTCTTGTCCAAGATTCCCCCAGCGAAGGTGTATGACTATGGTCTGCACACACTAGCTCAGGTATTTTCTTTTACTTTTTCTTCCTTAATTGAATTTTTCTCCAACTGTTTACTCGGCCTCTTGACAACTGTTTATCATTTTTTTGTGCAGTATGTCTGTGCCTTTACTTCGGCACCAAGTGGATGGCTGAAAATCAACAAAAATTTCATGAGGCCGAGAGGGCCATTCAGCGTGAGGCTGATCTGCAAACAGAGCTTGAGACTATGAGGGCTGAACTGGAGAGTGCCAGGACCGAACATGCCAGGGTCTTGGATGAGCTGACGAAGCAGCATGACGCAGACTTGAAGTCCAAGGACTGGTTTATAAAAGAGAAGGATGATGCCTTGACCAACTTGGGGGTCCAGTTCAAGACTGATCTGGAGGAGGCTGTAAAGAAAGACGAGGCCGATGCTGTGGAGGCCTACAAACTCTCAGATGAGTTTCAAGGCTTCGGTCTCGAATACTTGGAGAGAGGGATAAGGACGTCCTGTCGGTTGGTCGTCCTCAAATTCGGTGATGTCGTCTCTTCAATCCGTCCCTCTCTAGAGACAGTTCAATTGGACGACCCATTGATTGCTGAGGCTTTAGACCACGTGGAGTCCCAGGTGCACGTCGAGGGTGTCAGTACGCCTGAGGATCAGCCAGTCGTGGTTGTTGAGGAGACTTCTCTTATCGACGTTGAGGCCCTGCCCTCTGATGCTGCTCAATAGGGTGGCTATTTGTAGCCAATACACTCTTTATGTACCCCATCTTTGTACCATATTTTTGTAGAACAAACATCCTTTTGTAACACTTCATTTATGGTATCATCTCTCTTGTTGTCTTCCATATTCGTCTCTTATGTGATTTGTATTGTGAATTTTTTATATTAACAATATCACTAACCCCGCCCTCGCCTTTCTTGAGGGTGAACGAGGGGTCGTCCCCAACATTCATCCTCATTATAGCCGAGGATGGTTTCCACCAATTTTAATTGATACAGTTGATAAGTCCTCCCTCGTCTTTCTTGAGGGCAAAGGTGGGGTCGTCCCCACCATTGACCCTCATCATAGCCGAGGGTTGGTTTTACCAAATTAATGGTTTTCAAGTCGTCCCTCATCTTTCTTAAGGGCAAAGGTGGGGTCGTCCCCACCATTGACCCTCATCATAGCCGAGGTCTGGTTTTACCAAATTAATGGTTTTTCAAGTCCTCCCTCGTCTTTCTTGAGGGTAAAGGTGGGGTCGTCCCCACCACTGACCCTCATTATAGCCGAGGGTTGTTTTTACCAAATTAATGGTTTTTAAGTGCTCCCTCGTCTTTCTTGAGGGCAAAGGTGGGGTCGTCCCCACCATTGACCCTCATCATAGCCGAGGGTTGGTTCTACCAAATTAATGATTTTTAAGTCCTCCCTCGTCTTTCTTGAGGGCGAAGGTGGGGTCATCCCCACCATTGACCCTCATCATAGCCTAGGGTTGGTTTTACCAAATTAATGGTTTTCAAGTCGTCCCTCGTCTTTCTTGAGGGCAAAGGTGGGGTCTTCCCCACCATTGACCCTCATCATAGTCGAGGGTTGGTTTTACCAAATTAATGGTTTTCAAGTCCTTCCTCGTCTTTCTTGAGGGCAAAGGTGGGGTCGTCCCCACCACTGATCCTCATTATAGCCGAGGGTTATTTTACCAAATTAATGGTTTTTAAGTGCTCCCTCGTCTTTCTTGAGGGCAAAGGTGGGGTCGCCCCCACCATTGACCCTCATCATAGCCGAGGGTTGGTTTTACCAAATTAATGGGTTTTAAGTCCTCCCTCGTCTTTCTTGAGGGCAAAGGTGGGGTCGTCCCCACCACTGACCCTCATTATAGCCGAGGGTTATTTTTACCAAATTAATGATTTTTAAGTCCTCCCTCGTCTTTCTTGAGGGCAAAGATGGGGTCGTTCCCACCCTTGACCCTCATTATAGCCGAGGGTTGTTTTTACCAAATTAATGGTTTTTAAGCCAGGCCCCCTCATCTTTCTTGAGGGCAAAGGAGAGGTCGTCCCCACCATTGACCCTCATTATAGCCGAGGGGGGTTTCTCGAAGATGAGCCCAGTAATACTAGAATCTGACAAACGCAAGATGAGGGCAAACACTGATATTTCTCATTATCATTCCAAGTGTTCTATTGGAGCAACACCCATTACAATTGTGGTCCGATAGGACATTACAACACTATTGATAGTATTTCTTCAAATGATATGCATTCTAGGGGTTGGAAAAGGATTCCCCTTCTAGGTTTTATAGCCTATAAGTCCCAGGGACAACTTCATCAATGACCCTATATGGGCCATGCCAATTTGGATGGAGCTTGTTGGGCTTTTGCCAAGTCTTTTTGAGGACTAAGTCCCCCACTGCAATTGGTCTCTGCTTCACCCTCTGATTGTAAAACCTTGCAGTCCTCTGCTGGTAGGCGGCTTGTCTTATCTCGGCATCTTCCCTCCTTTCCTCAATCAGGTCTAAACCAAGTCTTCTCTCTTTCATAATCCTCTGAGGGTCGTACATTTGGACACTATGAGTAGGAAACCCAATCTCAGTGGGGATGACGGCTTCTGAGCCATAAGCCAGCATGAACGGGGTTTCCCTGGTAAAGGTCTTTATCATCGTCCTGTAGGCCCACAATACAGCATATAACTCCTCAACCCATCTTCCTTTTGCCTCTTTAAGTCTCTTCTTGATCCCTTCAAGGATCCTCCTGTTTGTAACTTCTATTTTCCCATTAGCCTGAGGTCGACCTGGGGTAGAGAAAAATTGTTTGATACTCACCCTTTCATAGTACTTCTCTAGAGATGTATTCTTTAATTGAGTCCCGTTATCCGAGATGAGGGTGTTGGGGAGACCATATCTGCATATAATATTTTTCCAGATGAACTGGAAGGTCTTCTGTTCGGTAATCGCGACCATCGGCTCTGCCTCCACCCATTTTGAAAAATAGTCAATTGCCACGATGAGGAACCGATAGTTATTAATGGTCCCCCACACTGCAAATGGCCATGGTAATGTAATAGAGGTAATAGGCTGATGAGGCTCGTGTGGGATGGTGGCAAATCTTTGACATTTGTCACACTTTTTTACATATGCCGTTGCATATTTCCCCAAGGTTGGCCACCAGTACCCTTGGGTGGTCACCCTCTTCGCTAAAGACCTGCCCCCAATGTGGCTTGAACATGACCCCTCATACACGTCACGTAAAATGCGTGGGACTTCATATGGGTGTACACACCTAAGTAAGGGGAGCAAAAACCCCTTTTTGTACAAGGTGTCTCCGATGATAGTGAATTTTGCTGCTCTGCATCCCAACTTCTTCCTTTCTTTCCTTACTTCTGGCATCTCCCCCTCTTTAATGTATCTGATCATCTATCCATGAAGCTTCCTTAGAAACATTCAGGCAATTGCTAAGTGTTCCCTCAGCATCTTCAATAGTTGGTCGAAGCAAAATTTCCACTGGGACTGTCCTCCTGATATCTGTCCTAGTTGTTGAGGCCAGCCTGTCAAGTGCATTGGCTCGGCCATTATCATGCCTAGGTATCCTCTTCAATTTTACTTCTCTGAATATCTTCAGTAATGACATTACTTTCTCAAGGTACTTGGCCATCCTTTCATCCTTGGCCTCGTAGGCTCCTAGTATCTGATTCACAACTAGCCTTGAATCACTATGGACTAGAATCTGGCCGACACTAAGAGACTTGGCCAAGGAGAGGCCTGCTATTAAGGCCTCATATTCAGACTCGTTGTTGGAGGCTTTAAAGTTAAACCTCTGGGCGTACTCAATGTCTGTGCCATCGGGTGCTGATACTATCAGTTCGGCTCCATTTCCACGATCGCAGGAGGACCCGTCAACGAAGAGACTCCACACAGTCTTTTCCTCTGAGAAATTTCCCTCGGTGAGGGATCCCTCTCTAAAGAGGTATCTTCCCTCTTCGTTTTCATCCACTTTCCTTCTAGCGGTGCTTGTTTCAGCCTTATCTGTAGGTGTGACAGTGAGCCTGTCTTGTTGGGTATCTGTCTTCCCGAGGCTCTCATCTTCGGCTTCATCATCTTCCCAAGTAAACTCGATCACGAAATCCGCTAATGCTTGCCCCTTAATGGCCATCTTAGGCTGATATACAATGTCAAACTCCCCCAGATCTATAGCCCAGGCCATTAACCTGCCTAATTTTTTTGGCTTGTGTAGGACCTACCTAAGAGGAGAGTCAGTGAGGATGAACATTGTATGGGACTGGAAGTGTGGCTTCATCTTCCTTGAGGCATGGATCAAGGCATAGGCCAACTTCTCCATCCTTGGGTATCTTTGCTCAGCCCCCTGGAGTGACTTACTGTTGAAGTACACAGGCTTCTGTACCCCATCTTCGTCTCTTTCAATGGCTGCGTTGATGGCTGATTCTGAGACAGCTAAGTACACATGTAGTTGTTCGCCCTGCACTAGTCAGGACAACAACAAGGGAGACCCTAAGTATGACTTTAACTCCTTAAAAGCCTCATCATACTCTTCACTCCATTCGAAGGCCTTCCTAAGAATTTTAAAGAATGGTAAACACTTGTCTGTGGCTCTAGATACGAACTTATTCAAAGAAGCCAGTCGCCCCATGAGCCTATGAATGCCTTTGATGGTCTTAGGGGTCTTCATTTCTCGGAGGGCCTTTATTTTCTCAGGTTTGGCCTCGATGCCTCTTTGGTTGATAATGAACCCCAAGAATTTCCCTGCTCTGACCCCGGAGACACACTTGGTCGGGTTGAGCTTCATCTGGTACTTATCCATCGTATTAAAGGTCCTCTCCAGGTCAGCCACATAATCCTCTGCCTTCAAGCTCTTAGTCAGCATGTCATCTACATAGACCTCCATAGATTTCCCAATTTGGTCTTCAAACACTTTATTTATAAGGCGCTGATATGTTGCCCCGGCATTTTTTAGGCCAAAGGGCATGACCCTATAACAATATATCCCCTTGTCGGTAATGAAGGCTGTTTTCTTTGAGTCTTCAGGGTCCATAAAGATCTGGTTGTACCCTCAATAAGCATCCATGAAGCTCATGAGCTCATGGCCTGCGGTAGCATATACCATCTGGTCAATGCGAGGGAGAGGGAAGCTGTCTTTGGGATAATACTTATTGAGGTCGGTGAAGTCCACACACATTCTCCACTTCCCGTTGGCCTTCGGGACAATGACTGCATTGGACAACCATTTAGGGTAGATAACCTCTACGATAAACTCAGCATCTTCTAATTTTTTGACCTCATCCCTTATGACCTCATACTTCTCTCTAGAGTAAATCCTCCTCTTTTGCTTTACCGGCTTTGCACCCTCTACCACGTTGAGCTTTTGGCACATGATTTCGGGGTCGATCCCCAGCATATCTTCATGACTCCATGCAAAGACGCTCTGTCTTCTCCTCAATAATTTAATAAGGTCTTCCTTGATATCTGGCTTCAGAGACTTGCCGACTTGGACGGTTTTTTCTGGGTCATCCTCATTGAGGATGATGGATTCTACCTCTTTCATAGCCTCTCCTTTCTTCAGCTTCGTCTCGTCTCTGGGGTCTAGGGTATCAATATTATAAGTGGTCGTAGCCTTCTTGTGTGCCTCTCTTTCTTCAGCGGAGTTGTAATAACATTCTCGTGCTGTCGTCTGGTCTCCCTGAACTTCCCCCACCCCGTAAGGGGTTGGAAATTTAATCATTTGATGGACCATAGACGACACATCTTCGAACCCCTTGAGGGCTAACCACCCCAGTATAATATTATAGGCCGAAAACACATGTTCATCCATCACAAAGAAGCTGAACTTCTTGGTAAGCCATCTCGGCCACTCATCCCCCATCTAGACATAGGCCTCATACACTCCAAGGGGATGAACCTTTTCTCCACTGAACCCGATCAATGGGTGATGGTATGGGACGAGTCTAGCACGGCTGAGACCTAAAGCTTTGAAGCATGGCCAAAACATCACATCTACAGAGCTACCCCCGTCGACCAGGATCCTCGGTACCTCACACCCGTGCACCCTGGTAGTGATGACTAGAGGGTCATCATATGGGTCTAATAGGCCTTTGAAGTCCATCCCCACAATCAGAGTATCCATATCGACCTTCTTCCTTTTTTCTGAATTCGCCTCCAGAGAGGTTGAGTGTACTGTCTTCGTCACTGCCTTGGCTTTAGCCACGTGGGCCTTCCTATCTGCGACCTCTGACCCTCCTCCTTCCAGTCCTCCGAAGATCATGCCCACACCGAGAGAGATCATATTAAGTCTCTTAACAGGGCCTTGATCGTCTCTCGGCGGGAGGTCAGGGTCGTCCTCATCGTCAGAAGGGTCATCCCCTCTTTTTTGAGGACCTTCTCTACATGCATCGCCTAGCTTCTTTCTGGGGTTGTCCCCTTGGCCCCTCTTGAAGGAACCTTTGTCAACGTACTTCCTGAGCTTCCCTTATTTCAGCATCTTCTCAATCTTATCTATCAGAGCAAAGCATTTATCCGTCACGTGGCCATGGTCTTAGTGGAATTCACACCACAGGTTTTCGTTCCTCTTGTTGGGGGCTGCCCTCAACTTCTCAGGCCACTTAAGGGATCGATCACTCTTTATCTCATTGAGAATATGTTCACAGCTGACCGTTAGAGGGGTGTAACCAGCGAACTTGTCGTCCGTAGACCTCTTCTTCCCCTCTTTGTTCTTATTAGGGTACTTACCCCCACTAGCGCCTCCTTTTTCGTCTTCGTATTTTGTGGCCATCCCCTCTTCGGCGTTCATCACCTTTCCCTTTATTGACAGCAATTCATCCATCATCCTCGGAGGGTCTTCAGCAAGCTTCCATAACAACTTCCCCTTTTGAAGTCCTCCAATCAGGGCTGTCATAGCTATGCTCTCCTCATAGTCTTCCACCTCTAACTTTTCTTTGTTGAATCTGGCTATATAGTCTCTTAGACTCTCATTCTTCCCCTGCTTAACGTAGAGCAGGTGGGTGGTCTTCTTCTGTGGCCTCACCCCAAAGCAAAAGTTGTGGATAAACCGTTCTACCAACTGCTTAAAGCTTTCAATGGAGTTTTTTGGAAGAGACATGTACCAGACATGTGCAGCCCCAGTCAGAGTACCAGAAAAGACACAACACCTCATCTCATCTGAGATAGAGTATATGTCTGTCGCTGATTGATACATCTCAATATGATGGATAGGGTTGGTACTCCGGTCATACCTTGGGGTAACCAGGAGTGGCTTAAACTTTGATGGCGTAGGAAAGTTGAGTATCTTCGCCACAAAGGGAGAGCATATGGAGTATCCTCTATGAAGAGGGTCCCGGATCTTCAGACCAATCTTGTCCTCCAATCGTTGGATTGAGTCATTCCAGGGCCTCATAGGGTCGGCCTGGTCGATGTTATTCCCTGCCGCCTCTTTAAGGTGGACGGAGGGTTCTGTGGCGGTAGGCCTGTGTTGGCTATTTACTTCCCCATGACCATCGTCTCGTCCTAGGGGTCGGCCACCATGGGGTCGGCCATCTGCTGCCTCCCTTCTAGACCTCGCAGCGCTCCTTGATCTGAACAATTTTTCTCGCAGGTCATTTACTAGGCCCAGCCTCTCAAAGGTCGACCCCTTCTCAAGCGATCAAAAACAGAGCCTCTTGGGTGATCGTCAGGATTTTGCTTCCCGCACTTCCCTCTACTCTCCTGGAGAGGTCGTACAGTATTATTGGAGACCTCATATCGCTACCAACATTCTATGGGGGCCTCCTCTCCCTCCAGATCGTCATACTTGTCCTCAGGGCAAGGGTTTACTTGCCTCCCCAGGCGTAGGCGCCGTGGGTCAACAACATCCCTCCACCGCTGAGGGGGTGTCAAGTCTTTGCATGGTGCCTGGAGTGGTCCCCTGGCCTCATGCTGCCCTGGAACCGCTACCGGAGTAATCATTTCAGGTGAGGCCCCTGGTGGTCTTAGTATGTTCTAGCTTAGAGCTGTGAACTGCTCTTGCATGATCCGCTAGATTGCTGTTAGAGACTTCAAGGCTATCACCACATCAGCCATCTCAGACTGAGGTGGTGGTTGACTGGAACTGGGTCCCACTCCACTCTCCGGTGGAGGGAGTGGTGGTGGTGGCATCTCTGGTGCCATGTGTTTAAGCTATGAAAAGCTGAACTGGAAAAAAGACTGGTGAGCTTGAGAACCTTAATGGGTCTCTTTCAATGGTTAAAGACCTCCTCCCAGGGGGAGAACTGGCTCACCACCAGAGTGCCCAATGAGGTCAAGCTGTACAAAGGAATAGATGTCTTCTCGTTCCCACAGACGACGCCAAACTGATGATGTTGAAATCTAGCACCACCAGATAAGTGATGATGAGCTCAAACTGTAAGTACCATGGAAACCATAGATATATAGGTGTATAAGTGTATAAGCGTATAGATGGAGATGAGTATAAGAGGAACAAGATAATGATGTATAGTGGTTCAACTAATTAGTCCTACATCCACTGTGAATGTGCGATCCACTAAGTATGGGCTCTAATGGCCTTGGATACAATGCATATAAGCACCCTTTCTCTCTCTACTATGTGTACAAGTATAGTTTTAGCTAGGATTACAATTATCGATCCATCCCTTTGTAGGGTTGTAGGTGACAAGTATATATAGGTCCTGGGGGGTGTAGTGTACCCCCCAAGTATGCATGGTGCATGTGAATGATGATCTATCCAATCTCCTGTTGACACCTGTAGATGCCAAATGATGACATAATATTCCCTTACGTGAGGGGGTGATATGGTTATAACGGTCTTCCACGTGCCATGTGAGCCTCACGCGCACTATTCCACGCGTATCCCAAACCACGTGCTGTGATGATGTCACCCTCAGCCTATGATATGAGGCCGAGGGCAAAGTTCCTTCTGGTAGTGAGTCTGGCCCAGTTTGGGCCTCGTACTGTCGTACCCTCGGAGGGTCGTCTGGGCCTGATGAGGGGGTCAGCCCCTTGAAGGGTCGTCTGGGCCTAATGAGGGGTCGGCCCCTTGGAGGGTCGTCCGGACCATGATGAGGGGTCGGCCCCTTAAAGGATCGTCTGGGCCTCATTCAGTTGCAGGGCGCCCTCGGCCTGGCCGAAGGTACATATGGGTATATCATTCATGAATATTTCCTTTTTCACTGAGTTATTTTTTCACGCTCGCTTTATTATATTTTTGTATGAGTAAACTTAGTTCTCCTGCTTCCATGTATGAATGATGGTCAAGGACGACTAGATAGAAGGGCTTATTACCATTTTTAAAGATCATTAAGTCTAAAAAGTTTTGAATTTTTATAAGATTATAATATACTCATGTGATGTTCATGATTTTATACTCATATGATTGCCCTAGGTTCCTTCAGTCCTTGAGTTGAGTGATCATTTTTTCCAGCTTCTCTTGTCTAAGGGCTAAAGGATTATAAGGCTTTAGAATTAAATTTGGTGGAATGATTGAAAAACGTAGATCAAGTATGTCCATCAGTAGTGTAAGAGTCTAGTGATTACCCACCCTTTTCAATGATGCCATCCATATATGAATATGTTATTCGATCATAGGTTGGTTTTAACCTCCCGTGAATTCACTTCGGAATTTAATTAAGTGTTACTGAACCCATATAACTAGATTAAAAAACTATAAATAGGCACATTGTATTATAAAACATGAATTTTATTGATAATATGTGATTACAACTTGAAAATAACACTAACTAATTCTAAAAGTAAATACATATTAAATAAAAAACATATTTATAATGCAATGCTTACACGAGTTATTGGCTGGTAATAGGTTTTCAGGATATCAATATTTCATAGCTGAGAGATTACTTGGACTTCATGGTCCTAGAGTTAATAAGTCCTAGATTTTACTAAATAAGTGATGGCATATGGTCCTACCTAATAATTTGCCAGCTTACCATGACGTGGGTTTTTGGTCAATTAACTTTCTATCTTGAGCACTAGGTCTTCAATCTTAAAGCTTAGTTGTTTGACCTTATGGTTATAATATAGCGAGACTTTAAATTGTATGGTCTCCATAATGAAATATGCCTTTTCCTTATTTTATCAAGGATATATACACTTTTTCATGAGCTTCTAATGATCCTTCAAAGTTGTTGACCTAGAGGTTTTGACCTTTTAACTCAATCTAAACCACTTCCTTTATGTCGTGAAAATAAATTTTATACGTTCATTTTCCCAGGTGTTTTTTAATACGTTCATAAAATGGGAGTAGGTGATCAACCCAGAGGACTTTAGATTTGTCTATCTTGATCTTCAGGGTGTGTAGGGTTGTTCAGTTTGCAATTTAAAATTTATTGTTACTCTAGCTATGCTTTGGGCTTGATAATATAGATTGACTCTAAATTAATCTCAGAGGTAACTGATGTACTCTAGCTATGCTTCTCAATTTTTTTCCATTGTTTGTGACAATGTCAAAATGTACTCCATATATTGCGATGATTAGTTTCCATATGTAATTTTGAACTTTTATTCGAAGATCTGGGCAAGTGGTTATGCTTACACCCACTTAGTGAAATAATCAATGGTCACTATGATGAAATTTAATGATCCTTGTTTGATTGAAAATGGGATTAGGTTATCCATTACCTATAGGGAAAAACCATGGATTGATTATTGGGGAGAGATCTTCTATGGGCCGATTAGTGAGATATTCCACTCTTTAGCATTTAACGCATTATCGGGGTCTAATCTCTAGAATCATTAGCTATGTTTGGCCAGAAATACATTTGTTTCAACGCCGTTTATAATGGCAATTATTTACCTAGGTGGCGGGGTGTATGGACTTAAATATTGGTCAGGCGTACCCCATTCAATATATTTTTGCATCGTAGATGGGGGTATTTAAAGGCTTTTGTATTGACCTTTCTTTCTTTTGACTACTCTTCTAACTGGTTCCCAAATCGGATGTAATGGACAAATTTGTTCATCCAGCTTCGCCTAATGTGTGCTAGGTGTATTATATGTATTTCTCAAGTTCAATATTGGGTTGACTAATGCATTCAGCTACGAGTTTTCGTCCTTAGATAACGCCAATATGACTATATGGTCGACATTGACTTATCTTCTCTCGATATGTGGTTGATCATGAAATCTTCAATTGTCGATCCATTTTATAAAAATATGTAGATAGACTAGAATCATCTTGCTTATAGGCTCGTATTCCTCGACAACTTAGCCTACAACTACATGGAATTCACGTAATAAATGAATATGATAATCTTTGAGTGATAGGAGGAATCAAACACCTATAATTAGTGCCTTGCAGTCAACTTCATTGTTTAATGATTTGAACTCACACCTCGAAGTGTAATTAATAATTGTTTTATTTGGTGTTTCTACTATAAGTTTAACTCCACTTCCAAACTTGTTGGATGATCTTTCCATGTAATCATCCATACAGGTTTCTGATCATCTATTCCTTATAGATGTTTAGCCTTGTGTCTTCATACGAACTCTTCCTATAATTCCATGAAATTTTGGCCTTTCATTGACATCCTAGATCAGTATTGGATTCTAAATTTACCCCAAATGCGTCAAAACTTGATGAGTCACCCTGTGACCTTAGGCTTGTGCAACACCTACCTGATAGGATAGTCAGTGAGCACCATAATCGAGTGGGTGTGTAAGTATGGCATTTTTTTTATTAGGAGGAGATCATAAGTATGAATTTTGGTTTCTTGATCCGAGGATATATGGACTCTATTACTCTAAAATGTTCACTGATATAGTAGGTCTCTAAATTCCGACATCGTTCCTAATCAATGCTGATATTCTAGCCAAAAAGGATATAGACAGGTAAGGGCATATCTCCTCATTAGGTACTTGTTTGGTAAGATTTTGGATTCAACTAAGTACTTATTGATCTCCTCATAATATTGTATACATTCATATGTCCATACAAATGACTTATTTAATGTTTAAAAAAATAAAGGCATTTATTTGTCTTCAGCCTAAAGAACTAATTTAGGGTATCAATTCATCTGGTGAGTGATTCCACTTCTTTAGTTATTTTAGGTATTTTCATACCTAACACGGATTGTATCTTCTCTAGGTTAGATTTGGTTTCTCGATTAGTTGTCATAAAACCTAAAATTTTTCCAAGGAATCCCCAAAAGTTCACTTTGTGGGTTCAGATTTATTTCGTTTTCATCATGAGTGCTAAATGTATTTTCCAAGTCTATTATATGATCAATATGTCTCTGGTTGTTAATGAGCATGTCATCCACACATACCTTTATGGTTTGGCATGTTTTATCCACGGGGATGGAGTTTATTAGGCATTTATAGGTTTTCATAGCATTCTTTAAACTAAATTCCATAACTTGATAGCAATATATACCTAGTTCCATTATGGACAAGGTCTTAAATCCATATCCTAAATGCATTTATAAATAACTACACCCAAAATATGCACCCATAAATGGAAGGATCTCATGTCCTTCAGCTTCATCCAATAGAGCACTTATCCGTAGATGGGTATAGTTTTCCTTGAAGCATGTTCCATTCAAGATTGAGTAGAAACCTCCAATTTTAATTTGTCTTTCTAATGATGGAGATAATTCAGATCCATTCTGGGTATGAGAAATTCTGGATGAATTATGCATCTTGTAAGTTGGCAACTTTAATATGGGTATACCAATTCCTTTAGGGATGAACTGCCACTTCTTGTGTTGAACTATATTGAAGGTTAGGTCAACATTCGGATGATGAGTGGAAAATAAGGAATATATACATGTCATGTCCTCATGGCTTCACCATAAGATTTTATGATAACGCCGAAGGAATTCCACTAGCTTCCCTCCTAAGTCGAGATTTAGTAATGATCCCACACACACCATATTTTGTGGTTAAACTTTGTATCGAGGAATATGGAACATCTCCTTAATGGGGGAACCTCCCAATAACTCATCTTTAGGATCCAGTCCATTAATTTTAGAGGACTCCTTCTTCCTCTTGAGTTATGTCAAATAGAAACTTTTGGCTCGTGATTGTCTTCCCCTAACAGTTGTTGTGTCATCTGGTGTTGGAAACTAAAGGGCGAGGGACTTGATAGAGAGAGAAATGTATGGCTGTTAATAATAATCCGTAAAAACAGAACATTCTAAGTTAAAAGAGATATCACAACTATAAAATCTACCTTCATGGTAAAGTATTTGGGGCTCCTGCCCATAGTGAGGGCTATATTGATTGCCCCATCGAGGTAGAATTCTTCTCTTAGGAATATAAGTATGGAGCCTTTAACAAACCTTGTCTTAGATCCAATCAGTTGCATCTTCTCAAGGCATTTTTAGTATATATTGCACCTGCCATTGTCCACCATAATCATTCCAGTTCCCCAATTTGTTGTAATGTCTTCTATTAACAATCTATCATCGTTTATAGTGATCAGGTCATTGGAGTCTTTTCTTGTTAATATAATTCTCTCCCAGCTCTATAGCGGTTTAGGCATCTGAACCTCCATGGACTATCTTTTTTTCTCCTTGTACACCTTTCAGGAGAAATTTTATTTCTCAATGATAATGAATCCTTTGAACATTGTGCTTATTTTCCTAGTCGTACGATTTTTCTTAGTGATCTTGTCTTCTTGAGTATCCTCCTTGATTCAACTATGCTCTTTTGATCATTAGCTGTTATAAATTCATCATTTCCTTTCCTTATCTATTTAGTTTGAGGTTATTTAGTACATCCATTCCATTAATAATATTATATGTTACCCATAAATGCTTTATTCAATCTCATTCTTTACCAAGATGGAGTCGTTTGCATTGTTACCATGGTTCAGGTGATAACTATTGTAAATATTAGATCTTCATATGTATGGATAATTATTAAATTTACCAGGAAAATTTAACATGTGAGTGTGAGACATGGTTTCTAGAAATCAACCGACCAAAGATTTAAAGGGAGTGAGTCAATTATACGTTGGGAAATCTATGTTGTTGTAGTGGTCTGATATGAGCTTTCTCTTTCTTCGATCATTTTATGACCCTTTATCCCGAGAATCTTCTTCCTCATAGGGGAGGATATGATTGTTGAGTATATCTATTGAATGTATGTACTTCTACACTTCCTTATGATGTTATTTATATAGGTTGGTGGACTCATTAAGAGGGAGTAATAGTGATCTCACTGTAATATCCTCAAAGGAAAGTTAATACCACCACATGCTTGTCCAAAGAATCACTTTTAAGGAGCTCATCATTGAGGATGTTGACAAATTCCTTTAATAACTCAACCTTCTTATGTAACACATTGAAGATATAATTTGTGTATTCTTATGCACCTAGTCACTGAGGAAATAACAGTTGAATAGGTTCGTGAGTTCATTAAATAAGGTCATAGATTAGGAGTGAAGGCGATTGAACTGCGTTCGTGATTTCCCTTTAAGCTTGGTTATGGAAGTCCTACATCGCATCTGGTTTGGACTTCCCATAAAGTCCATATAGGTTTCATAATCACGTGGAACGAATGTCCCGTCCAGGTTGTCTCAAACCGAGATGAAGTGAGAATACCCAAAATAAAATTTAATATCATCATACATGCAAATTTTCCTTGTAATTCGCTGTAAGTACAAATATGAAAATCTAGGTCTATGTTACAAAATTAATTACCAATTATATTACACCAATTTTTATCTATAATATTAGGTGATGAATCCAAATGTGGAAAAGGTAGAAAATACACAATTTCAAGTTGTACGACAAAAAACCCACAAGGGGAAAAAACATTGGGTAAACGAAATGACAAATGAACTATGGTAGAGACTTATAAAGAGAAACAACAACTTATAGTCACATAATGACTAACCAAAATAAAAAAATCTTAATTTTACGGAATCTTTGGATTAGTTTAAAATGTGCAAAGCTATTGTGGAGCATGAGTAAACTAATTCAAAATTCTATAATCTAATTGTAGAGGTGTTTACCTCTTAGGATTGTTAAGGGATAATTTATTGGACGTGTGGCATTTTATCCTAACATTCTACACTAGGTTTTCCACTTTGAAATGTTGTAGTGGAAATGAAGGAATAAGACTCTTTTGGAAATGATTAGGTCTATGGTAGATTATTCAGGAATGCAACATTCTCATTGGGATTTTACGTAAGAGATTAGAATATACATTCTACATTAGTTTCTTCTTAATCTGTCTCTTCAAATCCCATTTAGCATTGGCGTGGGCGCTGGATCATTATAGGGCATGTTCGAATTTGGGGGTGCATGACACTTGTGCTGTGGAAGGATCTAAGGAAGTTAAAATTAAAGATAGAGCTATGTCTCTTTGTTGGTTATCCTAAAAGTAATTGTTGATACAAAAATTAGTCATCTGACGTGGACCAATTATATGAAGATTCGTGTCATCTTACGTGGCAAAAACATATATTCATCTAACAACTCATAGTGCCGAGATACTCAGCACCCCGAGCTACTCAGCGTACCGAGCTACTCAGTATGCCGAGCTACTCAACGTATAGAGCATCTATCCAGGAAGATCAAACGACGAGAAAAAATTCAATGAACATTCTTATTATGTACAGATGTATATGTCTATTAAATAACGACATATTGTCTATTCATACTAACATCCCAAGGGCTATAAATACATTATAACACCCTCCATAACGCGGTAATTGATCACTTGCGATCATCATCAAGATTAAGGCAAAACACCAAGCAGTACAAAACAGTGGACGTAGGCCATTTTCGTTAAGGCTGAACCACTTTAAAAATCCTTTGTCTTAATTCTTATTTCATATTTATCTGCGATTAATTAATTAGATAAAATCTAGTTTTTTACATCAACAGATTGGCTCCGTCTGTGGGAAATGACTATACGTAGCGTTTTTCACTAAAACATTATTCATATATGGCTGAAATCCCAGAATCCAGTAACAGGAATAATGACAGAGTTCCTCCTAACCCATCTGCTCCTCCAAATGTCAATGATCTCACTGGAATAGTGTCTAGCTTAGCCAGGGGACAAACATCTATCCAGGAGACCATGCGATAACTCATTCAAACTGTTCAAAACGCAACACCTGTCTGGTCAGGCCAGTGAGGCGTTCATAGAAACACTCACTTTCCATCTTCAAGATCCAGATGTACTCTGTTCCTTCCTGTTTATCGATCCAGACATACCGAAACTTATCATACTAAGAGGTCCAGTGATCCCTCCTATTAGCCTGGCCGAACATCTCCTATATGAGTTCTGGACTCTCAATAAAATGTTACTCTAACTCCAGAACGAACAAGTGCCCTTGAGAGGTTGAGTAGAATCACCCCCTTTGATCGTTTGGGCCCTAGGAGGAATAGAAATCCTCCTCGAATTGCATCGATAAATTCTCATCGACCAAATGATCTAAGGGAAGGTTTTGCCCAATCACACCCTGTAGCACGCACAGAAAGATCCCGAGAGGAGAATTCAACGTGATTTGTTGCCCAAGAAAATAGATCAGAGGCTGGAAATGATGCATGAAAGGGATCTATTCAGAGGCTGGAAGATCGGTTAGGGGAAATGGCTAAGGCTAGAAACCATCTCAAAAGAAACTTTGTCCAATGATTACCCTTCATACAAGCAATTGTGGATTTTCCCACACCATCTAAGTTTAAAGCTCATGTATTTACTGATAGAAAAGACTTTTGCGTGTATAATTCGTCGTTGCTTGAAAAGTCCTTCTAATCAAAACCTTATATACCTACAAAATAATATCAACTCAAGTGTAGAGGTAAGTAAGGGTATCAATCCACTTCCAAGGGAGTAAGCTAGAGAGAAATTCAAATGTAGTTCAATTTTTATTTTCTTTTTGTGCTTTTTCACTTTTTTATCTTTTGCCTTTTCAATATTAAAATAATAGGGTGAGGTGAGGTTTTAAACTAAACTAAACCAAGATGAAAATAACTAACTAGAAAGTGACTAAAATGAAAACAAAGTCTAACACTAAAAATAAGAAATAAAGCGAGGTAAATAATTGTGAGAACAATCAAGGAGTGAGATTACACCACAAATTTTAGTTATTCTAATTAATTAATTTAATTATTTGAATTCTCCCAAATTAATATCAAAATTACAAACCAGCTCTCGTTGTAAGTGTAATTATAATAGTAATATTTTAGAAAATTAAGTTTAACACCCCACAACTCTAGAAAAATAGATCTACACTCCTTTTAATTAATCACCCGCTAGGATTGATCAATTAAAATTTATGTAAATCTTAGAAAATAAATTTAGAGTTGAAATTCAAGTTATAATACCCCACTTAAGATACTCCTATCTCTAGTTCGAATCTAAAATGGGTATTATAACTAGAATTTTGATTTTCTCTCGAAAATTATTTACCCTCTCTCGAGGCGTAAATTTAAGGGTGAGGGATCAAAATTAACATTCAAAGGGAAATTTCAAGTAATTAAACTAATTAAACTAAAATAACATCAAATTAGGGTTCCCCCACCACCCTTTGAAAGGGGATTTAGCCTAACATGGTATTAAACATGATGAACAAATAATAAAAGGTATTTAATATAATAAAAGAGTAGAGAAAGAGAACAAATCTTTAACAAGTCTCCTTGAAATTGATAATTTGAACTTTATCCTTGAAATTGAAGCATACAACCCTCCAAGTGAGTGATCAACAAAGATATAAATGAAAAATTTACTCAACTTGAATCTCACACAATTATTTCACTCAATTTAAATCTAAAAAATATAAAATAAAATAAATTTCTAAACAAAAAAAAAATATAAAAATATTATTTCTAACTTTCTCTCTAAGCTAACTCTAGGGTTTCTCTCCTCTTTATTCCACCTCCCATCAAAATGGTCTTCAACTCTATTTAAATAGTAGGTGCCATGGAGCTAGGGGTATTTTTGGGAATGGGTTGAGTGTGCATGAAAATGGTGAGGTGTGAGGATAAGTGGTAGAAGGAATAAAAATCTGATTTGTTAAGAGGGTATTTTGGGAAAAAGGGGATAAGTAGGTAGTTGGGGGTATTAAGGAAAAAAGGGTATAAGTGGGTTTAAGTGGCACATGGGTTTATTGAGTTTATTATTTGCTTTGTTTGGTTTTGGTTTGGCAGATCGTGGCTTGGCTTGGAAGTGGGTTTTTGGAAATGGGTAATGGGTTTTGGGATGAGATGGGTTGTGGAGTTGGTTCTGGGTGGTTTCAGGTTTGGGGCCGGTTAATGGTGGCCAAAGCTAGGCGGCGACGGTCGGGCTGGGTGAGGGTTAATGCCGGAGGTACGAGAGGGACGGAGTTTGGGTCGCCGCCCGAAGCAGGGAGTGCTACCGGCAGTTGCTGTCCGCCAGTGGGTTGGGTCGGCATTGATGGTTGAGCTTGGGGCAGCGGGGAGTCGGGTTAGGGTTTCACAGGGTCGCGCCGCCGCCGCCGGAGGTGCGACAGTAGGTCGCCGCCGACGGTTTTGTAGGGGTAAGGGGTGAGGCGCAGGCAGGTGGTCCGGTGTAGGGGCTACTGGGTAGGTGGATAACAGGTGGTTCAAGGGTATGGGGATTAGAGGGGTTTGGTTTGGTGTAGTGGAGGTTTTGGGTTATGGAGGTTTTTGGTGGGAGGAGAGAGAGAGATGGTTGATGAGAGGTTGAAGAAGAAGGGAGAGGGTTTGTGTGTGATGAGGGTGTATGGTGTTAGGGTGTGGGTGAGAGAATGGTTTAGGTGTGTGTGTGTATTAAGGTGTAGGATAAGTTTGTGAGTGTGTGTTTGTTTGGACACCTAAAAATAACACTAAAAAAAACTAAAAATCATAAAACTAAAAATCTAGAAATTAAATTCCTATTTCAAAAATAAAATAAAGACTCAATTAAAAAAAAGTAATAAAAAATAAAAATAAAATTCTATTAAACTAAAAACTAAAATCCTAAAATAAAATCTAATAAAACTAAAAAAATAAATGAAATCCTAAAAATAACTAATTCTAATAAAATAAAGCTAATAACTAATAAAAATAAAAATAAAATAAAATAAAATAGAAAAATAGAAAATAAAACCTAGAAAATACTAAATAAATCTAAAATAAATCCTTAAAATAAAAATGACTCAAACTAAAAATCTAAAAAATATTAAAAAGGGACAAATTAGACACACACGGGGTTCGGGGTAGGTTTAGGCTAGGTTTAGGCTCGGGTAAGGTTACGGGGGAGGGATTTAGCTCCATTTTGCACACAATTGCCCTGATTTAAGCGTTTGAACTTTGCAATGCACAATTTGACCTACAAAATAAACATTTCAGCGCATAAGACCCATATTGTCGAGAATTAGCAACTAAAATACATCTATTTGGGGTATAAATTGTACAACTTTGGGTGCTTATCAGTTACACCAAAGTATGATGGAAAAACCGATCATGTCCTCCACATAGAGCAGTACCAAGTTGCTACCGATATCTATGCAGTTCCTGATGAGATGAGGTGCAGAGCATTCTCAGGAACTATCACTGGCTCAACTCAAATATGGTATAACAACCTTCCTCGGGGACATATTGCTACTTTCCATCAACTGGCGGAGCTCTTCATAGGAAATTTTTGCTTTAGTGCAAAACCAGTCAAGAGTGTAGCACATCTGTTGAGTGTAAGGCAAAAAGCAGGAGAAAGCACCAGGGATTACATCACTTGTTTTAACAACGAGAAAATGGAGGTAATCGATTACGAAGAGAAGATAACCATTACAGCTCTGATGAGTGGTCTTTTACCAAATAATCTGTATTATACTTTGGCCAAAGATCCCCCCAAATCCATGGCAAAGTTGATGGCAAAAGCAGCCAAGATCATGAATGCCGAAGAAGCCAGGGCTGCGAAGAAGAATGCTGATATAAAAGCAGAGACTAAAGCTAAAGGTAAGTCAGAGAGGAAAGATAAAAAGCATAATGGGGGCAACAAGCAATCAAAAGGAAAAGATACGATAGAGAACTTGAGAAAGTATGGGAATTATACTCCCTTAAAGGTGGATATAAACCATATTCTAGAGGAGATCAAGAACAACGAAGAACTAAATTGGCCAGAGAAATTGAGGACAACCACTACAAAGAGGATAAGTCCAAATATTATGAGTTCCATAGAGATCATGGCCACACGACCAAGCGTTGCATAGCTCTCCTGAATGAGATTGAGGCACTCATTAGATGAAGGAAATTGAGCAGGTTTGTTGGTCGCCAGAATGATGGGAGAACCAATGACAGAGTAAGGCAAAGGTCTAAATCTCCTCGCCAAACAAGAGATGATAAGAAAAGGCATGAAGATGATCCGTAGGATGACCCCGACCTACCCAAAAAGCCAAGGCAACCAGAGCGTGAGGTATTTTCAATCCATTTTGGTTCATTCGAATGTAATGTGATTACAGGTGGAGATGAAGGAGGTGGGGATCATACTGCTGAAAGGAAAGCTTACCTCAATGAGGCCCAAGCCTGTTCCTATATATAACTAATAAATCTAGCGGAAGAGGATCACCCGAGGAAGGTGAACAAGGATAAACTGGTCATCGGTTTTTCCAAAAGTTATCTGGAAGGTGTCTTGTATCCGCACGATGACCCCTTGGTGATCAAGATGAGGATGAAGGATGTGATCATCTTAAGAGTATTGGTAGACAATGGTAGCTCATCAGATATCATGTTCTACCCCTTCTTTGACAATTTAAACTTGAAACTAGAACAGTTGGAGCCATATCACAGGCCCCTCCTCGGTTTCACTAGTGAAAAAGTCTTTCCACTTGGGATGATCAAGTTGGACATTATTATCGGTACCTGGCCTACTTGCAGAATAGAAAAAGTACACTTTTTCGTAATAGACAAAAATGTCCAATCATCCTACAACATAATCATGAGAAGAGTAGGCCTAAAAAAGTTGTAGGTAGTGCCATCCTCTGTACATCAATGCTTGAAGTTTCCGACCAACTTTGGTGTGGGACTTGTGAAGGGTGATCAAAAAGTAGATCAAAAATGCTACTATTCGTCTGTCGAACAAGAAGAGATAGAGGAAATTAGGAATAAGACCACCACTTACTAAGTGGATGAGTCTGAAGATGCATAGATTGAGACACTGGAACCCAGAGATGAATCAAAGCTCGTGAAGGGGTAGGTCACGGAAGCAACGGAGAACATTATTCTGGATGATGAATGACAAGAACGAATAACTTAAATTATCACTTTATTGGATCCGACGACAAAGCAAGAGTTAGTGGAGTTTTTGAGGCACAGAAAGTAAGCTTTTGCGTGGAGTCATGAAGATATGTCGGGGATAAACCCAACCTTCCTGTGCCACGAACTCAACATTAATAAGGAGGTCAAATCGTTGAAATAACGAAGAAGGGTCTTTAGACCAGAGAAGAACCAAGCTATTCAGGAGGAACTCGAGAAGCTGTAAAAGACATCTTTTATTGAAGATGTTAAATATCATGACTGGTTAGCTAACGTAGTCATGGTAAAAAAAGAATAATAAATGGAGGATGTGTGTAGATTTCACAGATCTCAACAAAGCTTGCCCAAAAGATCACTTCCCTCTGCCCTAAATAGACCAGCTGGTAGATTCTACCTCAGGGCACGAATTATTGAGCTTTATGGATGCTTACTTCGGCTACAACCAGATCAAGATGAAACCAGAAGACAGGGAGAGTACCTCTTTTATTACCCAAGGGGGACATACTGCTACAATGTTATGCCGTTTGGTTTTAAAAATGCAGGTGCAATGTACCAATAGCTGATGAATAGGGTGTTCACAGAGAAACTCGGTAAAAACATAAAGGTTTACGTCGACAACATGCTGACTAAGAGCAAGAAAATCGTTGACCACATAGATGAACTTAGCAAAACTTTAGACTAGCTGGAGCAATATCAGATGAAGCTGAACCCGACTAAGTGCGTATTTGACATACAAGAAGGCATGTTCCTCGAGTATATTGTGAATCAGCGAGGCATTGAGGCAAATCCTGAGAAGATTAAAGCTCTGCTGGAACTACAATCTCCAACTACAAAGAAGGAAGTGCAAAGCCTTATGGGGCGTGTTGCAGCTCTCAACAGCTTTGTCTCACGAGTAACAAACAGATGTCTTCCATTCTTTAAGACACTCAAAAAAACTTTCGAGTGGAATGATGAATGTGATAAGGCATTTCAAGAGTTAAAGAGATATTTGGGGACACCTCCATTGTTGTTCAGGCCGGTGATGGGAGAAAGATTATACTTTTACCTGGCTGTCTCAGAGAGTGAAGTCTTTTCAACATTGATAAGAGTAGATGATGGAGTGCAAAGCCGATGTATTACACCAGCAAAGCATTCCGAGGAGAAGAGATTAGATATCCAAGATTGGAGAAGCTGGTGTTAGCTTTGATCGAGGCAAGCAGAAGGATGAAACCATACTTCCAGGCTCATACCATAGTGGTACACACTGATATGCACTCAGACAGGCTTTGCACAAACCTAAAAAATTTGGAAGACTGATGTATTAAGCGATAGAACTAGGTGAATATGATATTATTTATGAGCCAAGGTCTTCTCTCAAAGGGCAGGCAGTGGTAGATTTCATTGCTAAATTCACCTATCCAGACAACTCTGACCAACAAATGTCTAATGCAGAACAACCTATAGATGTTAGAGGATCATCAAAGACTGTCCCCGAATAACTTCCATCAGCAGACGTGCCGGAGGGGATAGTCAGCGAGCAATAAGAATCCTCTGATAAAAGCCCCACATTGGGAGTCGATGGAAGGAAGTACCAAATATTCCATCAGGGAACTTTGTCAGATCAAGAGTTTGATAATGGTATCCCGGTATGGAATTTATACGTTGATGGCTCTTCATTCTCCATAGGCAGTGGAGCTGGAATAATTCTTAACAGTTCAGATGGGTTGGATATAGAATATGCTCTGCGTTTCCATTTCAAAGCTTCCAACAATGAAGCTGAATATGAAGCTATGATTGTGGGCCTCTGTTTAGCCAAAACCCTGAATGCAGAGCAAGTTATGGTGTTTAGTGACTCATAGCTAGTCGTAAATCAAATCCTCAAGCTGTATGCAACAAAAGGAGAATTCATGTCTAGGTATCACACCAAAGTTATGGAGATTATATCCAATTTTACAGTGGTCCAGGTGATCAGAATACCAATACTGGAGAATGTGAGGGCTGATGCACTAGCTCGATTAGCCTCAGCTACTCGTACCGAGCTACGACGAATGATTCCTATTGAGATACTTGTGAACTGAAGTATTGATGAAGATTTGATGGTGAAGTTCATCACTTAAGACATGTGACCTTCATGGATGGATCCCATCAGGGCGTATATCAAAGAAGTAATTTTACCAACTGACCAACTTGTAGCTAAGAGACTGAAGTTTAAAGCTGCTCGGTACGTGCTAGACAATGGAGTTCTATACAGAAAAAGTATGAAAGCAGGTCTACAAAGATGTGTACATCCATCAGAAGTTAAAGATCTAATAGAAGAAATTCACGAAGGGTCTTGTGTTGTGCTCATATAGCAGGGCAGACTCTTCAGCAGAGGATGACAATGCGGGGATACTATTGGCCAATGATGAAAGCTGACTGTACAACTTATGCAAAGAAATGCGATAAGTGTCAACGGTTCTATATAATTCGAAGAACTCCTAAGGCATTATTAACACCTATTACCTCACCATGGCTATTCACTATGTGGGGAATAGACTTGGTTGGGCCTCTGCCAACTACCAGAGGACGATTCAAATATTTCATAGTCGCTGTTGATTATTTAACCAAATGGATGGAAGATGAACCTCTCATTGATATGACATATGTAAGGGTTTATCATTTCATCTGGAAGAATATTATTTGCAGGTATGGTCTTCCACATGCCTTCAGCACTGATCATGGTACCCAATTCGATAATGAGGAGTTTGCTGCTTACTGCTAACAGTCCAATGTCCAGAAGATTCATTCTGCACCAGTCCATCCCCAAAGTAACGGGAAAACAGAGGTCACTAACCGAAATTTATTTAACGGGTTAAAGAAATGGTTAGATGATGCATAGGGAAACTAGATTAATGAGCTGCATTCTATATTATGGGCTTACCGAATAACTCCCCGAACAACAACTGGGGAATCACCTTACATGCTAGCCTTTGGAAGTGAAGCAGTTATACCAACTGAATTGGGCCTGCCTACTCATAGGGTGCTTAATTTTAACTCTTTATTAAGTGATTTGATGAGACGCTTAGACCTGGATATGCTCGAGGAAGTTAGAAAAGAGGCAGCAATTAGGAATGAAGCCTACCAATAAAGAACTGCTATGTTCTACAACAAAAAAGTCAAGAAATGTGCTCTTAAGGAGGGAGACTATGTGCTCAAGAATGTGATTCAGAAGAATAACAAGCTGGAGGCCAACTGGCATGGACCTTATCGTGTTACAGCGGTTGTTCGACCTGAAACCTATAGAATAGAAACCTTAGAGGGAGAAGAATTAAAAAATGCGTGGAATGTAGAGCATTTGCACAAATATTATCAGTAATGTAGATTCACATGTATTCCATTCCTTCAACATGAATAAAAAGGATTTTTCCCATATTCTTTTTAGTTCAATTTGTTTTTCAGAGTACTAGTGCTACACACTACACTTGAACTACACTTGCGGCAATAATTTTACGGTGACAATAATAACCAACTACGGTTGGTCAGCATATCAAGAACCACCAACTACGGTTGGTTGGCATATCAATAACCATTAATTACGATTGGTCGACATATCAACAACCACCAACTAAGGTTGGTAGGCATTCAGCAACCACCAACTAAGGTTGGTCGATATATCAACAACCACCAACTAAGGTTGGTCGTCATTCAGTAACCACCAATTAAGGTTGGTCGGCATCAATAAATTTAACCAATAATGTTGGCATAACAATCATACAAGGCAAGGCCTGTTTGATTATGGGTGACTTAAAGGGGCATCCAAAACTAGACAAGAAGATGGGTGACCTCACGGGGAATTCACTGCCTAGGCACCAAGGTAATCTAGATAAGATTGCTACAACTAAGAAGGACCATGGGATGAAAATAATTTCATTTCTTAGGCACTTATGGGTGACAAGTTACTACAACTAGGCAGCAAATGGGGCAAAGTTACATCGTCTAGACAATTAAAACAAAATGGGACAAATTGTCCCTTTACAGATATATACATTGATAAAAAAATAATATCTTACAAATTATTTCCAAGGAAAGAAACTTGCATAAAGATGAACTTTTCTTCATTAAGTACAATTATTTCCAAGGAAAGAAAATTACGCAAAGATGAACTTTTCTTCATTGAATATAAATTTCCTATTCTATTGGCCTTTTTCCTTCTGATTTAGGTACATGATCCATTCCAGCTGGAGGATCCTCTAAAGCATAAGAAGAATTGATAAAATTCATATCTCGTAGCATTCTGATGTTGCTCGAACTTGGTCGATCAAGCAGATGTTGAGGTTGAGATATCTGAAAATCTTCATGAAGCTGGTAATCGCCACGATACCTGGAGATCAAACACTAAGGAATGGAAGGGATGGAATCTAGATGACATCCAGTTTAAAAGGAGGATTAGGCAGATCAAGTACTACAAACTCATACCAATCCCATAAGGAATATCCTTCCTCAAGCTTCATATAGTCAAGCCATTTAACCATCCTTATTTATACCCCTCATTATTTGATTGTTTCAACCGAGCATCAAGATGGCAGAGAGCTTCATTGTATCCCCCATCCAAAACTCTCTAGGATGATTGTGAAATTGATAAGTCAATCTCTCAAGCTACCGATGAAGTTTCTTTACCAAGTTTTCTTTACTCTCCAGTGCGGAGCTCTAATTGGAAAGTTGCTCGATAAGACTTTGAATTTTTTGGGACGTTTCAGCCAAGGCTTGATTTTTTGCCTTCAGTTGAACAACTTGATTTTCTAAGGCATGTTGAGTCCTAGTCTTTTCAATACTTCTTCGACTAGCTCTTGCTCTACCCCGCGAGGAGGATGTAGGTCTGGCTTATTTCAAAGCATCCTTTTCTTCTCTCAGTGCAGCATTTTCAGTTTCCAAAAATGAAAAGCCTTCATCATTGACTAGGACCAGAGCTCCCGAAGAAGAAGCAGATTGTAGTTGCGTCAGTTCTCCTTGCAGGGCAATATTTTCCTCCTCCAATAGTTTGGCAATGTTTATATGCTCCTCAAATTCAAGTTTAAGCACACACTTTCTCTTTTTATGTGCTAAAATAAACTTATCATAGCCTCAATCAACACTCAACTGTTGGTACTTCTTCTCATAACCTTCATGCAGAAGTACATTGTTTGGTTTATGTTAAAGTTGAAGTTCCTCGATCGTTCCTTAAAGATCTTATATCATTTCATAGTAAGACACATTATTGGCCACAACCCGATCAAGTAAACACTTTAAATATTAGTATGCATCAATTTCTCGCTCAGAAGCATCATATCTAAGGATATCAATTATTTGAGCCTCACCGAAGTATGTATGACCAACTTTGAAGTACTCAGTACACTTTTTCATCAACTCTCTATCATGAGCTGACAAGAGTTCAATCCTGGAAATAAACTAGCAAGGAAAAATAGGAATAAATCAATAACAAAGCAACCACATACAAAATAAGTAATGGAGAAACTCAGAATAAATAAAAAAGTCCATTTTATTGATCACAAGAAGAGAAAGTACAACCAAAGTTACAGCAAAAAGAAAAGTCCATTAAAGGACCGAGGAACTTTACACCTTCTCCTTATTTCATACAACATCTTCAGCTGGTTTGGAAGAAGGAGTTAGTTGCTCAGAGGGCAGTTGGCGTTGCTCGGTAGAAGTTATTGCCTACTGAACTTTCTCGAAGGATTAAGGAAGGGCGGTAGTAGGTGTTTGTTCTACTATCAACATAGAAGATTCATCAGATGCAACTTTATCTTCATCTTCTTCCTCAATAGTAGGAGGATGGTCATGAGTATGCTTATGAAATAGTTTAGAATTATTTGCAATAAAGCTGCAACCCATTCATCTCTACAATACTTCAAACTTGCATAATCCATTTGGGAAGAGACAACAACCAAAGCTTTATTCCATCCCTTGTCCCAGCCAAGACTAAAGGACTTCTTCATAGCAGCTTTCCTCTTCGCTCTCTCCGAGGATGTTTTCTCCCTAAGAAGCTCTTCGACAGACTTCACCTTCTCCTCAAGATCTTTTTTATGCCATTCAACCTCTTCAAGTTTGCCATCAGTTTCCACCTTGCTGGAAATAACAATCTTCAATTTTTCCTCCAACTCCTTGGAGGCATTTATAACCCGTTCACGAGCTGACTCAGCGGATTTGATTTTATTCTTCTAGGCAGCTTTATCCTTGTCTTACTTCTATCAGGAATCCTCCAAATATTTTGACAACCCAGCAAGGGCTTCCTCAACTCCACTAGAGGAGGTTGAAGCTTTGATGGCTTCATCCTTTTCCACGATATTATCGAAGTACACCAAAAACTGTAAGAAGAAGAAAGGCACAAATCAGAGAATGAACATGGCAATGAAAAATTAAAAAAATAAGTATGATGAACACTTACTGATGCAAGAAGTTGAGCTGCCACATCGACAACCTTATCCCGAAAAGTTAAAGTTTCAGTATCTCAGTAGTCAGGGAGAGTCCCTGACTTGATCAATTCCTTGGCCAAGCCAGGGGTAAGGACAACTGGTGAACTAGCCCTCAGGGAAGAAATCCTAACTCCAGTAGGTTGGGAAACAGTATCCACAGGCCTCTCAACAAGACCCCTCCTCACCCCCCTCAAAGGAGCACCTTTAATCACAGGTACTACCTCTTCTTCAATCAAAGGTTCTGCCTCTTTTGGGACAACAACTTCAATCAAATGTGCTGCCTCTTTACGGGCAACAGGGGGCTTATTTCTCATATCTTTGGCAGGAGCAATCCCTTCAGTTGGGAAATCATTTTTGTTCTTCTTCGCCCCTTCAATACTCAGAGAAGACTTGGTAAAGAACTCAGGAACCTTCCTCTTCTTCATTCGATTAGCAATAGAGGTACCCAAATCAGAAGAAGATTATTCTACGCTTGCTTGAGATGCTGGTACTTGATCAAGATCAATTACCACAGGAGGGGAAAGAGGACGAGCAATAAAATATGAAGTGGTGTTCTTGTGTCTCAGCAAATAAGAAGAAGATCTCACGTGCTCCCCATTAATGGACTGATGCAAACCCCAGATAAGTGTCAAATTTTTTGTATTTATGTCACTCTCTTTTGGAGGTTTCCATTTACTGTCAACTGCAACAAAAAAAAATACATGTCAGTGACGCATTTTATCGAACAATACCAGAGCTAAATAAAAAAAAACTAAAAACAACCTATCCCATTGCCATAAAGTGGACATTTGGGACCTTGGTACATATTGTTTCCTTTTAACTGGTGGTGTTGCCAATTTTTCATCACAACCCCATGATCAAAATAGTCCCTATTAGCATCGGGAAGGTTGACCACTAAAGCTCTATTTGAAAACCGAGTTTTTAAATAAAAAGTAGTGTCACTCGTAACCCATTTATAATAATACATAATTTTAGAAATTCCTAAGCGAGTTCCATGTATTTGGTTCAACCTATGTACGCCATTAACTACCCTCCATGTATTTGGAGCTACTCTTGCAGGAACAATATCAAAATATTGGCAAAACTCCAAACACAGAGGATTAGGCGGGAAATAAAAACCACATTCCGCTACAAAAATGGAGGGAAATCAATTTCCCTCAACTAAAGAAAATAAATCAGAAGGGCAAGGAGGTCCCTCTAGAGTAACCCAAGAGGGAATTGTAAAATCAGCTCGAAACTTATCCAATGATTCGACAAGATAAACCATGGTGGCTAAAGCAAAGAAAGAAGAAGGAAGAAGTTCTTACAGAAAATTGAGAAATCTGCTAAGGCAGATGACAGAAAGAACGACAGTACGAGGATAGAATAAGAAGACAAAGAGTTTAGAAGTCTGGAAGTAAAAAGTAGAAGATGATTTGATCTTATCACTTTTAAATACCCTGTGTCGGGAAGTGAGAAAAGTAATAATTACTAGAAAGGACGATTACATTTTCGGTGGCTAAATGATGAAAAAGACGCAAATACCAAGCGTCTGTCGAAGATTCAAAATATAAATGAGTTTTCCATTTCGCGCACAAAATTATTAAATGTCAAGTGTTGGAGATCTGTAATCCAACAAGAGTGGGTAATTGTTCCCGAGCAACTTCTGGGCATAATGTTCCACACTTTCATATTCGACCTCAACTGTGAAACATTGGGGGCTTCTGTTGATACAAAAATTAGTCAGCAGACCTGGACCAATTATATGAAGACGCGTGTCATCTTATGTGGCAAAAATATATATTCACCGAACAACTCATAGTTCCGAGCTACTCAGCATACCGAGCTACTCAGCATACCGAGCTACTCAACGTACAGAGCATCTAGCCAGGAAGATCAAACGATATGAACAGATTCAATTAACATTCTTATTATGTACAAATGTATATGTCTATGAAATAACTGCATATTGTCTATTGATACTAACAGCCCAAGGGCTATAAATACATTGTAACACTCTCCATAACGGGGTAATTGATCACTTGCGATCATCATCAAGATTAAGGCAAAACACCCAGCAATACAAATAGTGGACGTAGGCCATTTTCATTAAGGCTGAACCACTTTAATAATCCTTTGTCTTATTTCTTATTTCATATTTATCTGTGCTTAATTAATTAGATCAAATCTAGTTTTTTACATCAACAGTAATAAAGTTAGTTCATATCATATTCCTAAGTACAAGGAGGACATTGATTGCATCAATGATAGGTTCTTGTAAATGGATTATGTAATAAACTGCAAGCCCAAGTGTAAGTTGAACTTACAAGATAAAATGGAACATCATATTACTAATGTTGCTGGACCACCCTTATAGGATGAAATACAACCTGATATTGATATTACACTACTTTGTCATAGTGGGAGCAGTACCGATGATCAGGGTACACGAGTCACTTATAATGGATATGAAGTGGTACCACGTCATAGTGGGAGCATCACGAGTCATCCTGAATGATTAGTATATTATGTGATTATCTCTATGAGATCCCAAGAAAACATGAATCGGGTCTCGGGAACTACAACGAGTCATTCTAAGACAAAGACCTTGATGTATTGGTATCTTGTCAATTAATTACGCATTGGTATCTTGATGTATTTGCTAGTTCTTGACATTAAATAGGTTTTAAGAGTTCCGGTTCCGAATGGTTGAGGAATATCTTGCAATTATTCCCAAGTGTGTCTATCCCAAGTCAAGTAATGTCATTTCATAGCTAATTAATTTTATTCATTTGTTTATAATCTTTTATTTGCGTGTTTTGTCAGAGAATAGACAAAGGGGGTATCGTATAAGAACAAATATGATCAAGTGCCGTCGACTTTAGGATTGTGTTAGTCTATTACCAAAACACTTTGAGTCGTAGTCTAGGTTCTTCCATAAGGCTTTATGTTCAAGATTTGAAGATCGGACTTCTTCATCTTCATCCAATAGCTTCCTAGTGTCATGAACAATGAGAATTTCACTTTAGCATAAAGGTAAAGGACTTATATAACTTACAATAACCATGATTTAACACAACTAAAATTTGATTTTCTTAAATTGGAAAATGCGTTAAACTAGTGTTTTATGTTTGATTCGATTTTTGAGATCTTCCATATATACATGCCATATATTTTACATGCCATATATCTTTCTTATATAAGCATTATTTGAAAAGAAAATATTGTGTGTTTAAAGTAATTATTTTTAATTCTAAAAACTTCTAGAAACTTGTCTTTGTTCGCTCTAGTGAAGTTTAATTTCGCTAATCGCAACTGTCTGAAAAATCAAATGGTGAAAAATTTGGTCGCCATCGCTACCTAGTTCATTGCATTGAAAAAATCCACTGGCCCTTTGTCGATCGCGGAGATGACTAATGCTAAATCTTAGTGGACTTTTTATCACTATTTGTCTACGAACTTTATGCAAACCAATTTTTTAGTTATATCTATTATGTGGATTTGATTTTGCCTTTTTGTGTGGACAGGAAGCGTCCCGGCCTTAGAAAGATTGTTTTCAGAAGATCATTTGTGTCTTGTTGGTACTTAAGGTCTTCTTCTTCTCCAAATATAAAAGGGTTGTTTTTGTGAAAGTTTGATTTTTTAGAGAGAAAAACATATGTTGAAAATCACTATTCACTGAGTTTTTCTTCAAGCGTATTTAAGTTTTATTGAGACACCCTTCATTGTTATTTCAATTTAAAGTCATATGAAGTTTCATTTCTTCTTCTCAAGACTTGAAAAAATATTTTCCAAAATTGTTCTTGAGAGACTTTAAATACTTTTGATATCTTAAAAATACTTGTGAGTTTATTTTTGTTAGTTAAACACTTTTAATTAGGGATCTCACATCCTGGAAAGTTAGAAATTTATTGGTGGGTTCTGCCTTGTTCCATGGAAACCAAAAGTATACTTCGACTTTAAAGAAGATATGCATATAATTTGAAGACATTGGATGAGTCTAAAACTGATCACAGTTTTGTAGTGTTCCCTAGCTATTGGTGCTTTCCTAGAAAAGTATGGTGGGAAAGAGTTTATAGTCGGTCAGTGTGTTGTGTGATTGTAAGTCATTATCTTTTATATATAATAATCTACCATAATAAATTTTTCATTCACTTCGGCCCGAGTTTTTTTTCCATTGTAGGATTTTCTTCTTATATCCGGTGTTGTGTGATTGTTTTATTTTTTTGCAATTTTAGAATCACTTCTCTTATTTAAGAAGATTAAATATGGTCGATTCTAAAAATTAATAAAATATTTATGACATGGAATTTTTGGGTGTCTTTTTGTTTAACCCTTATAAAATTTCAAAATAATTTTAATTGGTGTATCTCTGTTGATCCCATGAACCAAGTGCACTCTCGTATTCCACTATGAAATGGTGTAGTGAAAAGGAAGGAATAAGACTCTTTTGGACATGATAAGGTCCATGCTTAGTTACTCAAGTATGCAACATTATTGTTGAGATTTTTCATTAAGATACAACTATTTACATTATGAATTTAGTTCCATATAAATCGGTCTCTTCAACTCCCATGGAAATTTGGAATGTGAGCATTCTCATTCTAGAATATGTTCGAATCTAGGGGTGCTCATCACTCATGCTATGGAAGAAGCCAAGGAAGTTAGAATCATGGATATAAGTATGCCTATTTGTTGGTTCTCCCAAAGGTACTAAAATTAGTTTATGTCGTATTCCTAAACATAATAAAGCCAATGATTGTATCACTATCCGGTTCTTGAAAGAGGATTATGTATTAAACAACGGGCCTCAGAGCAAACTAGATGCAAGGACATGTTTTATAAATGTCCGTATAGAATCTAGGAGTTTTCATATCGTCCTAGATCACAGTAAGTATGTCATATACCGTTACGTCTTGGCACGTCTTCACCTTCTACCTTTATGTCCATCATCTAAATATTGAGCTACGTGCATCATCAATATGCACCCATCATTGACAACGCGCGTCGTGCGTCTTCAACCGACTCTATCCCACTAACTTCATTGCATTAAAAGTTAAAATGATTAATTGGAGTTATTAATGTTCACATAATTATTTGGGATATTTTTATAAAATGTTTTTATCAAAATTAAGTCATTTTTCTAAGTCAAAAATTATTTTTTAAGACCTGTAGGCGAGACTTTTTTTCACTTATGTCGTTCAAACCACATCGCAATGTTGTTCAAACGACACTGAGAAGTCGTTCAAATGACTACTTTTAACGACCTCACATGTTATTTGAAGGGTCGTTTGAAGCCTACATCAAACGAACCCGTACTGTTTTACATTTTTAGGGTCGTTTGTATAGTCGTTAAAAACAACATTATATCTCGTTCAAACTACCAGAGATGCCTCAATTTTTTATTCTGGCTTTAAATACCTGCTTTAATGCTAGGATTTTTAAGTCTTCCAAAACCCCATTTCTACATATCTGATGCAGTTAATGACTTTAATTTTGAGGCTTTAAACCCTTTTTTATTCACTACAAAAGTCCCAAATAATTTATTTGAGTCATTCATGAGTTGATTCTTCTTCTTCTTCTTCTTCATGAGTTGATTATTCTTCGTACTCATGATGGAGTAATCCTTGTGGAGAAGAAGGTTGTCTCTATTACTGACCAATTGGAGCTCTTACGAAAGATGTCGAACCGTCACCTGAGGGTATTTCGTCGTCATAAAAACACTATATTTCTGCTATGTAATTGTAAGTTGGATATTTACAGTTTATAGAGAAATAATTGGTTTTGCCCCTGTTGGGGATTTTTCCTCAAATTTGTGTTGTGATTGTTTGGTTGTGCATGCTAGATAATTCGTATTAATTTACAGTCAGAATTAGATGCATGTTTTAAGGTCTTAATTAAAATATGGGCATAAAATTGGAATTTAATTAAACAAGTTCATTCACTGAACCCAAGCGAACTCTCAAATTAGTATCAGAGCCAATTACACAATTATACTGTGTATTTTTTTTTTGCAAAATTTTTCTGGATATCAATTTTGGTCTAAAAATTAATTTTTGAAAAAGTGCAAACTCAATGGAGAACTTGTATAATCGGATGCCAATTTTTGACGGGACTAATTATGCGTATTGGAAAGCCCGTATGAAATACCAATTAAAGGACATTGATGAACGTGTTTGGGTTGTATGTGAAAGAGGGTGGAATCCTACCTCTACTACTATAGATAATGTGACAAACCTTAAACTGGTGTCAGACTAGACTGAGGAAGAAATTAAATGGAGCATATATAACTCTCGTGGGCTAAGTGCAATTTTTGGAGTCGTTACACCCGATGAGTTCCGACGCATCATGATGTATACCGCGTCAAAAGAAGCATGGGATGTTCTTCAACTTACAAATGAAGGCACTAATGCGGTTAAAGAATCTAAATTGCAAAACTTAACTACTCAATTTGAAACAATTACCATGCTTAAATCTTAGTGTTTTGATGAATTCTATGCTCGTTTATCTGATTTTGTCAATACTAGGTTCAATCTTGGTGAATAGATTCCTGATGCTAGAGTAGTTAAAACGATTTTGAGATCATTTCCTAAGCGTTTTAACCCTAAAGTCACTGTGCTAAATTCAATAGGAAATTTGACCAGTCTTAAATTAAAAGAACTGGTAGGAGACCTCCAGACATATGAAATTGACATGTTTCCTAATATGGTTAAATCTAAAGATAAAGAGATATCACTTAAAGCAAAGGCTAGAAAAAGTGAGGTGTAAGCGAGAAAGAGGGGTGAGTCATCTAGAAGGAGAGAGGAGGAAACGTTAAATTCTGATTTAGATGATTTGGCATTCCTTGCAAAAAACTTTAAGAAATTTCTCATATTAAAAAATAATGGCAACTTTAAAGATAAAAAGAACTTTGAGAAAAATAAATCTGGAAAGAAGAATGATAAAGATAAAAAGGACACGCCTAAAAGATACGAAGAGAGATGTCATGAGTGTGACAGTATAAGACATAAGGATTTTGAGTGTCCAACTAGGTTGAAACGTCTCCCTTAGTGACGACTGTGAGGTCAAGTTGGTGTATTCTGGAGATAAGTCACCATATGAATGTAACTTCACTGCATTCATGGATATTCATGTGAGTACAGATAGTGCAACTCACGATGACGAGGAGGCTATTTCACAGGGAAACCTCGACAATGAAAACGATGTGTGTGAGGGGAGGGTGCTGTAAGTGAGAGCGAGAGTGACCTACGATGTGCCTACGCTGATTTGTATGCTGATTCATTTAAAACTAAAAAGCATCACAAAGGGTTAACTCTTAGGATCATTGCCTTAGAAAAATAGTTAGGAGAGGCGAGAGAGAGAGCCCTCCATTATCATTGCCTTGATAGAGAGAGATAAAGTTTGTATTGAAAGAGAGATTTTATGAAAGAAAGTCAGTTTTGTAGAGAGAGAGAGAGATATTGTTTGAAGAGAGAGTGGTTTTGAGAGAGAGAAATGGTACTTGACCAAGCAAATGGCTAGTCTTACGAGTGAGCTCCTTGCCTACGTGGAGACTCAAAAGATACTTAAAGCCCTTGTATCCTAACTCACTCATGACCTTGAGAGAGCCCATGAGGTTAAGGTAAAGATACAGGACATATCTAGAAAGATGGGAAAGATGCTCCTCACCCCTACTTTAGGGTTTGGTGAAAGTGAGGGAATCGGTTTTGATGGTTCTTCCATATATCATATTACACCAAAACCAATTCCCGAGTTTACAATGAATTCATAAGGCCATCAACCAAAACCCCAAAGAAGAGTTCGATCGACTGTCCATGGTCGGCCTTAGATTGTGTACTTTTGTACCTATTGCAAGAGAAAAGTCCACCTTAGGGAGTTTTGCTATAGTTTGGGTTGAACACGACATAAATTTGCGCTGTCACGTACCACTAACGATCTTACTAGTCTTAGAGAGTAGGTTGAGTTTCTAGTCACCACATCTTAGAGATTAATGGAAGAGTTCCAATGGATGTCTTTGTTATTAGCGGATACTTACAACATCCTGACTAGAATCAATAATGACAAGGGAAAATATAAGGTTACCACTTCTTGGGTACCTAAGCACGATGAAAAATCCCTTGTTGTTCATGTTGCTCTTAAAGAACATAATACATTATAGTGGTATTTTGATAGTGGGTGATCCAGGGTCATAACATATGATGTCTCATTTTTTACCTACCTAGAGGATCGTGGGGAAGGTAAAGTCACTTTTGGAGATGGGAGCAAGTCTAGCATGAAAATACCTAATGATCACACTAACATGTATTAGGTTCTAAAACTCTTTTAACTCTTTGATATAGCTATTGTAGTTTATAAATTAAAAAACATTCACGCACACTAGTAAGTAAAAGTGGTGATGCTGGATATAAATACCCTTTAAGAATGTGATGAGAAAAATTGGAAAGAACACAATATGTGTTCTCTAGGAAACCACCGAAATGGAAAACCCCGTGTCCTTTACTCCTATTAAAACTCACACACCCAAGTCCACTAATACCAATGTTTAAGTACAGATTACAACAATACAAGTGTAAATGAAATATTTTAGACATACAACCAAGTACATCAAGGCACAAACTAATCAACCCGACAATTGAATCTACTAAACAACTAAGGTTGTGACAACTTGGAACACACACACAACTGCACACCCAATGCTAGGATATCAATGAAGTTGTACACAACACATATAAGAATCATTAGGTCTAGTTGATTTACTTAGTGAATAAAGTGATTACAAATTATTAAATCCTTAGACACACACAAGGACAAGCACAGGGTCCTCTTTAATAATTAATTATCAGCAATAATAATTAAACCCATATAAAAATTCAGTTAAGTGTAAATGACCAAAAACAAGTTAGGAAATAAAATTCCAAAAATTGTATTATGCAACTGAACTAAAAATAACTTAACACCAAATAGAATAAGAATAAATTTAAACAGCTGTTATGTTAAAATATCGAGTCCAAGTAAAATGAGAAAAAGATAAAACGTGTAGAACTTAGGTAAAAAAATTAGGCACAGGGTAAAAGAAAATAAACCAACTGATTTTAAGTCGCTTAAATTGAGGATGCGAAGAAACTCGCAAAGGGTGATTTCAACAAAAAAATGCAATACCAATTTTAATTATGCGAAAGCGACAATTTAAACCGATTTTTCTTGTTTATCCTAATCATGCAACTATGTGATAAAATTGATAAATCAAACACGCGAATATGACAAGGCCAAGTTTCAGGAAAAAATGCCTTTCGGGTAAAACCTTTATTTTACTATGGACAATAAATCGCAACTTACAAAATACACAATGAAATCTGCAATGGATTAACTGTAGTAAACCCACAAGAACACATAGTTCTGTCTTCAGCCAGGAACACTCACAAGTACTCCCAATTGACATGCAGTCGTCAGCCTAGCCTCAACCTTTGTCAGCAATGAATCCCTGCAGGTATCACAAATCAGACATGGAGTGCCTTTCCACAAGGTTTATGCAAATAGATACAAAACTTTCTAGGGTTATAAGGATGCTTTGTTATGAATTAAAACAGTGTTTTAACACACAAAACCTGAAGAACTTTTGCTGGTGATATGCATAAACGTCTTTTGTAAAAGTCTTGAAAAAAATGATTCATGAAACAGGTATTATAGCAACCTTAACGCGGAGGATCATTCGAATGAGATGTACTGTCATTCGAACGATATAGTCATCTCGTTAGATGCCTTTCTCATTTGAGCAACAAGCACATGCCGTTTGAATGACATAAAAAAATTATTTTCACAAAGGAAAAATCCCGTTTGTCATTTTTATAAAAACCAATCATCCCAAATATAATTCCATGAATTAATTTAAACTCTAAATTCATTTTATACCTTTCGGGATATCGAGAAGTCTTCAAACTTGGAGATGCTTGAGTTTGGTTCGTCTTCTCATTTTTATGATGATTTGTAACGGGATACGCCAAACTAGCCTAACGCTATGCTATGAACAATGCTAGAAAATTATTCTTACAAATCTCCCCCTTTGGCGATTTTGGTACAAAATAAACAAAATGACCGAACACCAAACTAAAATCAAAATCTCCTATTACAAAAAGTAATAACACCCTTCCCAACCATAGAACGAAATGGCATAAGTCTCTTTGTCTTCAAACTTCATCCTGTTCCCTTTATCCAAACTTTGTCCTTATCCATGTGTCTTGAAATCCACTTTTAGGATCTACACACATGAAAGAACAAACATATACCTTCATGACGCATCGAGTTTGAAGCAAGGTAAATCATAAATAAATACTCCCCCATAATTCAAACTCATAAAAAATCTCCATTTTAATTTGCCTCCCCCTTTATTTTTATCGAAATAGACAAATAAAGAAAGAAGTAGAAACAATAAACATGAAAAGCGGTGACTCACGACGAAAAAAAGATATCATCACGTAGAGATCAAAATCAAGCACGTGTAATGATCATCTCAAAGGCTATGAAAATACTAACTATTTTTTTGAAAATTTTCAATTTTTTCAAACAAGAAAATATCACAAACACAACATGCAATACCATATATAATATATGCAAAATATATCCAAGAAAATCCGATACGCATATATAGGTATAAACAACTACAAAACACGACACAAAATATATAAGTCATACACACTATCATAGTATCGATGTGTCCAAACGCGTGGGATGGAATGAATAGGTGTGAACTCGAAACAAAAGAATTATAAACCAAACACTCAAATATGTTCAAGAAATTCTAATTGGCCGCAAAACTTTATCAAAATGAGTTTTAGACTCAAGTGACAAATAAAGTTGAACTTAATGAACAAAGAAAGAACAATGCACACAAGCCTAGAATTTTAACGATTCTACAAATTAATAGTGTCATAACAAAATAATCTTTACTATAATACATTAGCATTGTGCAAACCCATTGATATTTCCATCCAAACTCCCTTAAAATAATTCTTTTCTTTTCTTTTGAATGTATATCAAACTTAAACAAATTGGCCCCCTTTTGACATATTATTCTTTTTTGTTGCATTTAAATTTTTTGGGCTCTTTTCAAATTGTGGCTTTCACGACGAGTTAATTTTATACTCTCACAACTCTTTCCCGTGCACTCATCATTTTTTCAATATTAAACAAAATCCTCACGGGAAGCGGTTCTTACATGCACAAATCCTCCATAGTAAAATAAACATGTAGATGACAAGATTGATAGGAGAAAATCTCACCAAGCTCAAATGTACATCATGAAATCAAAATCCAATAATCTCGTGCATGTGTGTGTGGAGGCATGTACAAAGTCGAATCCATAAAGTAAGTTAATGTCGAAACAACTCCATAACCATGGCTAATATCAATTCAAGCATCAAAAGTCAGAACCAAATATCCTACACACATAGAAATTGCGTACTGAATGGGATTCAAATACACCAATATGCCACACTAAATGTGTAAAACCAAAACACAAAGAACCGAAAATGTTTTTGAATTTTTCAAAAAAAAAAATCTTTTTTTATTTTTCAAATATGACTTAATATAATAAAAAAAAATTACACTTGTCATAACACTAGAAATAATATATCAAGAAGCATAACTAGCGTATGACAAACATGCAAACACAATCATCTATATGATATAGTAAGAGAAGAATCATGTGCTAGCAAATAAGTATTAACTAGTTTACCATCCAGTGCCTCTAAGAGTGATTTTGTAATCCAAATAGATGTGAAAACCAAGGGAACACTTGACTTCAACTTCTTAGGACTCTTTCAAAGATTGAAACAAAAAGGAATAATGTGACCTTTCCTACCATAATGTAAACATGTGTAAACGGGTGGAACGACACCTATGGGTTGACCTTTTCCAATGTCCTTGGGATTGGTTGACCCTCTCAAATAAATAATAGTCATGGATGCAGTAACGAAAGCATTAAAACATGACGATATACTACCATTGCTACCAACACTACTCGAGTCCGTCAAATCATTTTTCATATCCAAAATTTTTGACTCAAGTAAAGAATTAGACTCTTCCAATATTAGGGACTCCTTCTCTAATTTTTCAATTATTCCTATAAGGTTATCACATACTTCTTTAAAATACACACACTTATTTCTAAGAGTATTCTCATGTGCCAAAAAATCATTGATTAAAATATTTTTATGCTCATTGGCACAAATACAAACCCTAGAATTTTTAAAGTCCTCTAATTCTTTTTCTGAAAATAGGACTCTATCATCAATCTCCTTTTTGGATAATTTTAAAGCAATAAAATCATGGTCCAAAGCAACAAATTTCTCACGATAAAAATCTATTTTATTTTGAACCGTTTGCAAAAGATCCATCGCGGATTTAAAAGGAGAATTTTCTTTTTCCAAAAATTCAATTCTTTTCGCAAACGTCAAATTCAAACTATTTAAATCGTCAAAACAAGGAGAATCCATTGAGAGTAAAAATGTAATCACAGAAGTGATAAAAAAGAATCACCCCAAAAGTAGGAAAACAAGATCAAACGAGTTAAATTAGCGTAACTAGCTCTGATACCAATTTAAGGATATGAGGAAACTCGCAAAGGGTGATTTCAACAAAAAATTGCAACACCAATTTTAATTAAGAGATAATTTAAACCGATTTTATCTTGTTTATTCTAATAATGAAACTTCATACAACTATGTGATAAAATAGAAAAATAAAACACACAAATATGACAAGGTCAAGTTTTAGAAAAAAAAACCTTTTGGGTAAAACCTTTATTTCACTATGGATAGTAAATCGCAACTTGCAAAGTACACAATAAAATCTGCATTGGATTAACTGTAACAAACCCATAAGAAAGCGTTGTTCTATCTTCAGCCAATAACACTCATAAGTACTCCTAATTGACATGCAGTCTTTAGCCCAACCTCAGCCTTTGTCAGCACAACAATGAATTTTTGCAGGTATCACAAATCAGTCATGGAGTGCCTCTCCACAAGGTGCATGCAAATAGATACAAAAATTTCTAGGGTTCTAAACTAATTCACAAGAATAATATTTAAGGATGATTGGTTGTGAATTAAAAAGGGGTTTGACACACAAAACTTGAAGAACTTTTGTTGCTAATATGCATAAACTTCTTTTGCAAAAGTCTTGAAAAAAATGATTCACGAAACAGGTATTTATAGCAACCTTAAGGTGGCGGATCGTTCGAACGAGATGGGCTGTGGTTCAAATAATATAGTCAGCTCGTTCGAACGAGATTCCTCTGTCGTTTGAACGACATAAAAAAGTCGTTTGAACGACGCAAACGTCAAACAATATTCGCCTCTTGACTTGAAAAAAATTGTTTTCAAAAAGGAAAAATCTTGTTCGTCATTTTTATGAAACCCAATCATCCCAAATATAATTACATGAATTAATTTAAAATCTAAATTCGTTTTATACCTTTCGGGATGTTGACAAGTCTTCAAACTTGGAGATGCATGAGTTTGGTTTATCTTCTCATTTTCGTGATGATTTGTAACGGGATATGCCAAACTAGCCTAACGCTATGCTATGAACAATGTTAAAAAAATGTTCTTACATAAATCAAATCAGTAACTAAACAAAAGAGATAAATAATCACAAAAAGAAATATGTTAAGGTTTCAACCTGCACACTCAAAAAAAAAAAAATTAATCTCAAAACTAGGTTTTAAATATCTGAATAAAATGAACTTTAAACCAGATTTTAAATAACAGTTATTTGAATAAAAAAATTATGTGACACAAAAAAAAACTTAAACCGAGATTAGTTTTATACTTTAAAATGTCAAGTCCAGTTAACAAGTGCACACACACTCAGTCTATATTTGATTTGATTAGACACCCTAACACAGATTAATACTTACTTATAAAATGAATAACCAAAAATGTTAAAAAGTAGAAGCACTAAGACAGTTGAAAATTTATAAAAAAAATACAGCACTATGTGTGACACACACTGAATTTCGTGTAAATAAAATATCAAAAATAAAAACCCAAAAATAAGACTTAGTTCTAAAGAGTCCAATTAATTTTAGTCCAAATATATAATCTGAAAATAAAAACAGAGATTTAGGACTAAACCCAAACACAACATATTTATCTTTTAATTCGATTTTAACACATTAACGAAATATAGATCCAAGATATAAATCCACATAGGATCTAAGACCAAATTTATTTTAGACCAAACAAAGATTTTGTTTATATATAAAAAAAGCAACAGTTCAATTTTTTGTTCAAAACAAATTAAAGAACTAAAATGTTTTAAGAAAGGTCTCACAAATATTAAACTAAACTATAGTCTCCAACTATAATTAGTTAGATATGGTTTTAAGAAAGGTTCTAAAAAATGCGGGGCGTGATCGAGGCGTGAAGGCCAAGCCATAAGCCTTAGAAGCCTAGGCAGGCCTTAGGCATAAAAAGGCATGAAAAGGCATTTAATCCTTTTTAATATATTTTAATATTTTTTAACCATAACAAGGGTATTAATATACTAAAATTGTATGTACATTAAAATATGTCTAAGTATTTGCAAATTAAAATACTATTTGATTATTTTGGACGAGATAATGGTCCGGTTTGTAATTTTTTTTAAAAAGCGATATCGATTCACTTAGGCATTGTTGTTTTTAGAAAAAAGTGCACCTTAAGAATTTTACCAAGAATAAGGTGTAAAAATCTTAAGGCGGGGCGTTTCTCCCAAGCCTCAAGCCTAGGCTGGTTTTTTAGAATAGTGGTTTTAAGATAAACAAATTCAACACAAGCAGGTATGAGTGCTAAAAAAAATCTAAACATGTATTAAAAAAATAAAACAAGTTCTAAATAGTCAAACCAGAGAAAAGAACACATGTAGGTTTGTTTTATCAAGGGACCTTGTTCAGAATATATCTAACCTAAGTCAAGTTTAAAATACTCAAAAGAAATTTTAAACTTGAATCAAAGTTGTTTAAACCACCAGTTTCTAGATCTAGATTTGTTAACATAAAAAGATTTATATTTTGAACTAACAATAAAGGTCGTGATTTAGTAAGCATGCAAGCCAACTGAAATTATTTTGAACTCAAAGAAAAACTGTATCCAAGATCAAAGGAACTATTGAACTATAAAATTCTCCCTAGTTTCGTCATGCCGCTATTCTTATTCATTTTATGTTGTTCAAAAAGTAAAATTCTCCCCGATGTAACAAAGACAGCAATAACTCCGAACGGGCTTATAGCGAGGGGACATCGTGAACTTTTTGTACAGCGTTGCATGGAGCCTTTTCTCTAACGTTGGAATTCTCCTCCGTAAATTCTCCCAATGAAATTTCCCCAAGTTGAAGGTACTTTCTCATTTGGACTATGTTGCATCATCGTTTCATCTTGTTCGAAAATAAAATTCTCCCCGATGTGCCTTAGTCAAAGTTAACCCCATTTGGACTTGTGGCAAGGGAACATCGTAGCTTTTTGAACCGTGGTAATAGCTTCTGTGTTGTGGGATATCTGATGCGTCTGATAAAATTTTTTGGCGCAAAATCATAACTTGTTTTGAAAGAAAACATGTCTATTCCCCATGCATCACTTCATTAATGATGTTGTACTGTCTTTTCAACTGTCAGGGCACTCCCTGAAGTGCCACATGTCCATTTGAAATCATTGAGCGCGACTTTGTACGTGCGGTGGTGGGAAACTCAAAATCCAACTAAAAAAAAATTCAAACGGCTATTATTCAAACACTTATCCATTTTTCATTTACCTTACCTTCGTCTTCTTCAAACTCCAAGAGGCTTTAGAGAGAAAACATCAAACCACCATTTTTACCAAGCTTATCTTCTTGTTCTTTCTTTCTTTGCATTGTTCACCGTTTTTAGCGACCGTGCTCTATGACTTTTAGCGTCCTCCTTCTTCCTTAGAAGATTTTTTCTTACCACTGTCTTCCATGGTTTATTCCAGCACTCCAAATGATCCCACTGACAGTGCTCCGCCTGCAACTGCACTTACGCCTGGCCCTGCCACCCCCTTGAGTGACACTGCCTTGCTAGGGGTGCGCCAAGACCAACTACATTTCAACCTTCGTTCTCCTATTTTGGTTAAGGATGACGATTTTTCTGATGCGTGAAAGACTTGCAGTTTTTCAGTTAAGTATGACCCTTTGCTATTGGGTGATGAAGATAAAGAGTCAACTAAATGGGGTTTTCTCCCTTAAGAGGGGACTCTGCGCTTCAGATTGGATCGTGGAGACTTCCTTGCTCCCAGATTGATTTCAAAGCACCTGGGGATATCCAGATCATTTTGTCGCTTGGCACACACATATAAAGAGCTCCCACGCTGCAGCTCTTACCAAAGTTGGTCTTCACCGAGCCAATTGGTTTGATGAGTTCACTCTCTCCGAACACAATGCTGTACTCAAAGTGTTGGTATTTGGGAGAGTTCACCATTTCCTTAGAAGATGTCTGTGAGCTACTTGGGTTTGAACCCATGGGTGAGTTTGCTTATCTTGATGAGGACTTGGATGCCGAGGAAGCTACTGATCGGGCAGTGTTAGATCGAATTTACCGACGCTGCACTGAGTCTTCCAATAAAGATATATTTACTCTCCTAATCAGTTATTTCTTCAAAGTTCCTACTGTGAAGGATTCCACTTCTGTCACAGGAAAAGGTAAAGGTACATCCCTAGAATTACTAGCCTACATACTTATTTTTCTCTCTCATTTCTTCTTGAATGGAAAGTCTAACGAACAGCCTAAGAGGGACCTCATAAACATCTCCATTCATTTGGCCAGAGGTTTTAATCTTCATTTGGCCGCTATTACTCTGGGGTCCCTCTACACTTGGTTGGATCAGACCCATATTGACATGGAACAGTCACTTGGTCATTACAACCTAGCCAATTTTGCCAACACTATTATTTTAATGGGTTTCCTTTACACCCGTTTTCCTACTATTGTCGCCAAATATGTTCCTTATCCCCTTAGCCAAGGCATTAAGACCCCTTGCCTCCTGTGTTTTCACAAAAAAACAAAGTCAAAAGGTGATAATGGGCATTTTGACCGTTTGGATTCCTTTGTCATGAGGCCATATGGGGAATCAACCTTTGCCCACACTTGGTATTTTTTTCCTTCTGCAGCTAGAACGGTCATTTTCGTTCCTGTTGTATAAGATCCTTCATAAGCCGTGGTGCTTCTGTTCACCCTTGGGTTTCTTCCTTCATTCACCGAGTGTGGATGTACTTCTGAACCTTACAACCCTGATCGATGCAGTAGGTAGTTTGGTTTTGATCAAGGGGCTCCTTAACCTGTATTTTCGTTAATAAATGAGAGGGCTAGTTTTGCTGAGGCCCGCACTTTCTACCTTTCTGCTATTGTACTTGGCGTAACTTCTATTATGGATGGTTAGGTTACCATCCCCAATGCCACCAGGAAAGGGGATGTGTCCACTTTATTTATCACTAAATTTTGGCCGATGCAACTGACCAGAATTCTTGAATTTATACAAAGTACCCCTCAATATCCCCCAGTTCTCTCTTTTTTCCTGCCTTGGAATTAGGCCTTAAGGGTAACTCTGTTCTTAGGGTTGAGTTCCCTTTGAGCAAGACTCCTAAAGATCCTCCCAGTGAGCTAAATTATTATTTCCCCATGATCTCCACTACCACGCCCAAGCCCAAGCCCAAGCCCAAGCCCAAGAATGTTCCAACCCCAAAATATCCTTCCCCTTCTGAAGGTGTTTCTGGTGAGGGTGTTCCAATTGGTGCAACTCCTCGCTAAGGACCTTACAAGTCACCCTCTAAAAGGAGTAGGAATTCCAAGAATGGGAATTTTTCAAAGTCCAAGTCCCAACCTCCCTTTGGATTCATTCCTCATTTCCTCCATTCCTCCTCCTATGTCTGCCAAAGTGAGTGAGGAATTAAGAAAGGAAGTTCAAGCTGAGGTGGAATGAATAAACACTGAATTTCACCAACGCACTCCTTTCGTTCATTCTGCTTCTCCTTTCCCCACCATTTTGGTAGATCCATCTGAGATGGGGATCAAAGCTAAGGAAGAGTACAAGAGTTCCCTCAGTCCTTGGTGATTCTAGTGCTAGAAAGAAGACTGTAAGCACTAAGGCTCAGAAGAAATGAGCAACTGAAGTTATAACTGTGAATGACAGTCCTGATGCCGACCAAGGCCAAATTGATAGGGCTTCTTCAGTCCCTTCTCCACCTTCTTTGCCAATTGTCATATCATCCCATTCTCCCCCTTCTATACAAGAGGTAACTTTTTTTTCTTCCATTTTTAGTCATTTTTTCAGTATACTGAATGCATTTTTTAACCCTTTTGCACAACATGTCGAAGAAGAAGGACCGAGTCCTCCTGTGAGCCCCTTCATGGGAGGACGTTTTGGGAGTGCTTCATCCGATGAATCATCCACCCCTTTTACTATGTACGGGATCTCCTACTAACGTCGTTCTGCCTCTAGGCTTACAAAGGATGTTTCTCCTCTAGAAATTATTGGAGCTTCTTTCTAGCTAGAGAAAACCCCTCTAGCTTCTTTTGTGCCATCTCCCCTTTCGGTGGTTCCTCTAGACATTATCCCCGTTGACTCTAGTATCCCTCCAAAGGTAATAACCTGATTGTTGATGTAAAAAATTAGATTACTCTAATAATTCAATCACAGATAAATAAATGAGACAAAGAATTTTAAGGTGGTTCAGCCTTATATGAATGGCCTACGTCCACTGTTATATTATTGCTGAGTGTTTGGGAGTTCTCGATTACATGTTCTATCAAGAAATTCCGGTCCCCTTGAATGAGGGTAATACACTGTATTTATAGCCTTGAGGCTATAATTTGAAAGGGTGATACATTAAATGATATACATATGAAGGGTTAATACATTTAATGCTCTTTAAGCGTGTGTGTCAAGATGATAAGCATTCAATAAATAATTGAACTGTTGATTATCTGGTAATTAATGCTGTGGTCGAGATGCAGCTCGAACCGCCTTAGTTGTTCGTCGTTCAAGAGTTCCTCGGAGAGCTGGAGTTCCTCGGAGAGCTAGTGTTCCTTGGAGAGTTGGAGTGAGTCTGACTTGGTCGGGGAAATAGACTTCCTCGTTGCTATTATGCCACGTAGATTGACACGTGTCTTCTTACTATTTGTCCACATCAGCATATTAATTTTGGTATCAACACTGATTATTCCTTAAATATCTTTTACCTTCATATTTACTAAGTCTATTGACCTATTTTAGGTTTGAACTGGATCTCGGTTTAGCCTCAATCGTCATTGAATCTCTTCTTCAACTTCCTTTATTGAGGCCAATCTTTGGGTTTTTCCCTTTCACTAAGATAACCAAGGTAAGGAGAAAAAATTACCTTTCCACTTATCATGTTTAATATATTTTATATTACATTTAACTTTGTTATTATAGTTTTATCCCACCCTGACTCCCCCATTTTAACTGGAGGGTTTACGTGTGCCTCAGGCTAGGACTGCTTCATCTGGTGGGTTAGGAGTTCCTCCGGTTGCGGAGTCATCCATGTCTCCCCATATACCCACTACTTTCGGGGATCTTTCTCCATCCTTAGCGCTTATGCCCCCTTAACGACCAAGGTACCTCAATTCATGTTCCTCTGCATGAAGGTTATGCTGAGATCCCAAAGGGTGTATGCATTACAACTCCTGCAAATATTTGTCCTACCATTGCCATCGAGGTAACTAGTGCTTTTTATTCTATTGCATAAATTCTTTCGTTATGAATGTATAACAATCAGTTACCACAATATATACATCTTATTTTAACAACACTTACTTAATAATGAAACACACTTTGTTATGATTTTTCATCCAACTTCACCATTAATGGTGACTTGACAATGGAAATCACTTGTTAAAATTTTTCATCAAAATCCACCAGTAATGGTGACTTAACAATGAAAATCACTTGTTAAGATTTTTTCGTCAAACTCCACCAGTAATAATGACTTAACAATGAAAACCAATTGTTAAGGTTTTTTTAATCAAACTCCACTAGTAACTGTGACTTAACAATGAAAACCACTTGTTAAGATTTTTCATCAAACTCCACTAGAAATGGTGACTTAATATATGAAAATCACTTGTTAATATTTTTCATCAAGCTCATTCTTCTCTTTTTTCTCACCTCAGGTTGCTAGGGAGTCCCTTCTTGCCAAAGAATAAACTCAGCATGTCCCTTCGCCTGTTGTCGCACCTTATCGAGAACCAGTTGGTTCTGAGGAGTCGAGCCATAAGTACCAAGGTTCCACGACCAATGTTCCAGCAGACAGTGAGTCTAGTTGTGAGATTACTCTACCCACAATGGATCCTCATGATTTCTTCCTCCTGGTGCTTCGCTAATCTCCCCAGGTCCCATCGTGTCATCGTGCTATCATAGAACATATTACAAATTATCATCCCCATACTTTTACGGCTGACAGTGCTCTTTCAAACATAGTAATGATGGGTTTCAAACTTCAGGGTATGGCGACCATTATTGTAGAGATTGTCAATACCCAGACTTCAAACCTCACCAGGCCCCTTATTAATTAATACTTGGGCGATTTAAAGGAGTTGGGTAGAGATGGCTTTCAATTCGACTGGTTGACTAGTCACTTGAATATTTTAAAGAGCTGTCAGTTGGTGAACCATATGGAGGTACTTCAGAAGCATTTGGAGGCCCAATGGACTGAGGAGGCAAAGCTGGCTGAGCTGGTGTCATTGTTGGAGGAAGTTGATTGAGAGGTCCAGACCATCAAAGAGGCTCTCCGTGCTGAACATTAAAGACTCCTCATTGAGCGTGCTTAAGTTCAATCAAGACTCGAGGTTTCTATCAGTGTTCATAGAACATGTTTGGAAGCCTCTTCAGGCTTATATGGGAATTTGTTTCTTCCCTAAACTTGTGGTTCCTCTTAAGTTGATGACTCCCAATGCCTTGTAAAAAAATCCCATTTTTTATATTTAACTCTTGGGCGATAGTTACCAGTTTTGTAATGTATTTCCAAGTATATGAATTAAAAAGAAGCTCATTTTTGTCTTATCATCTCTTTGTGTTATAACCACTCTTCTATCTCTTGCACAACTTTAAACTCTTGCAATCTTCAATCAAACACTAGTTACAATAATATATATAACTTCAAAGTGATTTGTGTATACATGGACACCAAATACTTCTCTATTATATGGTTACTTGCTTATACATGATAAACCTTCAGCTATTTGCTATTAATATTGAATGGTTTATCTTCTTCCATCTTTGAAATTAAACACTAACTTGAATCGTGAGCCTCCTTCACAATGAAAGGTCCCTCATAATTCGCAGCAAACTTAGGGAGAGGGAGCCCTATGATGTGATTTATAGCTACTTTTAAAACAAGGTCTACTCCAACAAAATTCCTTGGTGTCACCAAGTTATCATATGCCCTTGAGAGTTTCTTCATGTACATTTGGAAGTGTTGTATCGCGTTATCTCTGTGTTCGTCTAACGCTTCCAGTTGTACGTGTCTTTTTGAGGGAATATGCTACTTCGCAGGGCGTAATGGGCATAGGGAACTTCCAACTCTACTGACATAATTGACTCAGCTTCATATACAAGAGAGAATGATGTATATCTTGTGGGTTTTCTCTTGGTCATTCGGTAGGCCCAAAATACTGCCGAGATCTTATTGTCCCACGATCCTGGGAAGTCTTTCGTCATTTTGGCCAAAATATTGACCAAAGTCTTGTTAGTCACTTCGGCTTAGCCATTTCCCTTGGGGTATGCCACCATTGCGGTATGATGGACGATAGAGTATCTGTCGATGAGCATCGTTACCTCTTTATTTATAAAAGGGGTTCCGTTATCAAAGAGGATGACGTTTAGGATCCCAAAATGACAGATTATGTACTCTCTGATAAAATTATCTACCACGCCAATCGTTGCTCTTTTAAGTGGTATCGCTTTAGCCCACCTCATAAAGAACTTCATTGGCACCAATATCTAGATCTTTCCTCTTAATGAAGGATGTGTTGCCCCTACCCGGTCAAATGCCCAAGTGCGGAATGGATAAGGAGTGGGCAAAGAATGTAAGTCCACCGAAGGGGCATGTATCACATTTCCATATAAATGGCACACCTTGCACTTTCATAAAAACTCAACAAAATCATTTTCCATAGTTAGCCAATAATACCCCAAGGTCATTAGTTGGTTATATAGCTTGTCCTTTCTAATGGGGGCTGGATCGTGAGCTTATTTTAATACTTATACTGACTCCTCCTTCGTGATGCATCTTAAATGCCTATTGAATATCCCCTTTGATAGAGTTGATGCTCCTGAACATAAAAGCGTGGAGCCCTTCACTTAAGTCCCATTGCATCTATTTTATCTAAAGGAATAACTCCATCTTTGATGAAGTAAATGTAGGATTATCTTCAGTCTGTTTGAGTTTCAATAAAGTGGCATTCAGACACCTGAAAGAAAAAGTTGGCATTTATCACACTTCTATTGTAACTCAGTTGCATCTTATTTCCTCGTTGGCCAAAAGTATCCTTACCTCTGAATTCTTCTATACAAAAGGATCTCTGTTGTTTTGCAGTGGCCTTCATACGTTTTCTTCAATCTTTTATCTACTTCTTTTGGGCCAACACATCTTGACAACTATCCTCCCACATTCCTGAAGTAGAGGTTACCATGCTTGACAAAGTATTATGCTAGCTCTTTCAGTTCCATCTTTCCTTCCCTAGACTCCAAATGCTTTCTGATTTCTCCCCTCCAATCCAAATCACCTTCCATAGGTAGGATTGATTGCATAACCGATGTAGCTATTCTTCATTGGATCACCATAGTAGTTGTATCAATTTTTATAGCCATCTTTTGAGCAATGGTGGCATGGGCATCAACATGCCTATTCATCGTTCTAGGATGCCTTCTTATCTTGATTTAATGGAACTGATTGATCAGTCGTTGGGTGATCGTTCTGTAAGGTGCTAAATTGAGGTACTTCAACGCATATTCCCCATTCACTTGTTGGACCACCAGGTTGGAATCGCCTTTGATGCATAGTGAACGAATGCCTCATCGAAGGGCCTTTAGCAGCCCCAGTACTAATGCCTCATACTCTGCTTCATTATTGGAGCAAGGGAAATCCAATTGACAGGAAAGGGAAAATTCCTTCTTTCCTTTAGAAAAGATGACTCCTGCTGCTCCTCTCTTTTCTACCGAAGAACCATTAAATTGTATCGTCCATTCTTTAAGGTCGACTTCTAAAAAGTTTGCATGCAAGTTATCCCCTGGGATGTTCTCTTGGGATGGCTCAAATACTCTAGATGGAAATATTGCCAATAAGTCTGCATATGCCTGGCTCTTAATCACACGAGGAACCACATACTTTAAGTCATATTCTGAAAGGATAAGAAACCACCTAGCTACTCTTTCAATCAAAATAGTTATTGCCAACAAAAACTTAATTGGGTCACATCTTATCACAATGTAAATTATGAAAGATAGCATGCAATGTCTTAGTTTTTGGGCTATGAAAACTAAGGCTAAATAGTTCCTTTCTACACTACTGTACTTTGTCTCTGGTCCATGTATGATTCTGCTCAGGTAGTAGACTGGACTTTCTTGCCCATCGACTTTCTATGCCAAGAGTGCTCCGATGGACCTGGTGGTAGACGTGAGGTAGAGATGCAAAGGTACTCCTGCTTTGGAGGGATCATCGTTTGTGGAGAGGTCAACAACTTCTTTAACTTGGTTAAAGATTCTTGGTGATCTTCCTCCCGTTTAAACTTCGTGCCCTTTTGTAGTAGATCCATCAATTTGTGAGTTATATCGCCTAGTCCTGGTATAAATCTCTTAAGCTAGGAGACTTTTTTGAGGTAACTCTTAAGCTCCTTCATCGTCCCTGAACATGACATTTCTAGGATTGCTCGCTGCTTGTACTGGTCCATTTTTATTCCCTGTTGATCCATAACGAACCCTAGGAACTTCCCAATTATGTCCCCGAAAGCACACTTTAGTGGGTTCATCTTCAGCTTGTATTTTCTGCAGTGTATGAACACCCTCCTCAGGTCGTCTAGATGGGAATATTCCTTCTTTGACTTGATGATCAAATCATCCATATAGAATTCTAAAACTTATGAAAGAAATCATGGAGAATGGCTAACATTGTCCTTTGATATGTTTCTCCGGCATTATTTAACCCAAAGGGCATCACCTTGTAGATGAAGTTTCCCAACGGGATCCTGAATTTCGTCTTCTCTACGTCAGCTCGATCTATCTTGATCTGGTTATATCCCACATACCCATTCATAAACTTTACATTTTATGACCCATCATTGCGTCAATCAGGCTATGAATGGAGGGTAGAGGGAACTCATCTTTCGAGCAGGTTCTGTTAAGATCTTCGAAGTCCATACAAATCCTTATTTGGTTCTTGTCCTTCTTCCTACTAGAATGATGCTTGACAACCAAAGTGGGTGTTGTGTCGGCTCAATAAACCCTGCTACTAAAAACTGTTAGACCTTCTCCTTAATCTTTAAATTTAGCTCTGGCTTGTAGGTTCTTATGGCTTGCTTCACCCGTATAGCTGAAGGCATAACGTTCAGGTTGTGGTAACTCACCTCTTCGTCTAGCCCCTTCTTTTCTCTACGCTCAGGTCATTCGAAATAAAAATAGGCCTTTTATCTTCTCCTTCTTCATCTAGGTTCAACTGTTCTAACTCTTGTACCTGGGGCTTTGGGCGATCCATCATGTAGTCTGGTTTTTCAGATACTTCCTCCATAAACTCTTGTATATTTGAGTTATCAATGACCATGCATTTCCCCTACTGGTCCACCAGGAAACATTCAAATATCGGGTCAGCCTCTTCATGTGCCCCTAGATTTCTTCCTTTGACTGCCCGCTCACACCCTTAGAGGAGGTAAATAACTCTCCCATCCTCTGCGATCTTCTTTTCGTACTGCCTTCTTTCTGTTACAGCCGCTTTTATCTTCCTTTCCTTTGAAACATCTGCTCAGCATGCTCTTATATTGGACCTAAAGTTCCATCGGGTCCATCCTGGGCCTGATTCGATCCCTGAGCTGCTTCGAGATGTTCTATTTCTTGGGATCATCAAAGTGAACTTCTTCGGCTACTACTTTTCCTTTTGTACCTTTGTTGATTTGTCCATTCATAAGCCCCATTATTTCTATGATAGATGGAACTCTTTCTCCTTCCATCCTTCTTGTCAGCACCCTGGAATCTTCCTCCAGCTCCGTGTAGAAAGCTGCATCAACCAAATGATCTTCTTCGGTGGCAAAAGGATTCTTCATGGCACGTATAATGATCTCTGTCCCTTTAACATTTGGATTTGCACATTGGTGATACATCAAAGGTACTAAACCATGGTTGTGCATTCATACTCTTTATTAACAGGTGATATAAAGTGGCACTTTCAATCACGTGGAATTTAATATGCGAGGTAAGGTTCCCCATCACAATCCCCACATTCACATATCCAATATACTTGGATGATTGATTATCATAGCCAGAAATCACCAAAGACATTGGTATTAATATTTCCTCCAGAATGTTGGCTATCCGAAAGGAATTGATAGGCATGATATTTATTGATGCTCCCCCATCCATCAAGGCCCTTACAAAGCTTACCCATTGATGCTTGCCGTTACGTAAAGGGGACTGTTGTGTGGGAATCTCATAGTCCTATCAACATCACTAAAAGTTACTTCAGACAAGAATTTTCTCACCATCCTAGCCATGGGCCCCTTCCATCTCAATGATGGTACTGTGTTCTTCCTCGCGATGTCTAGAATCGATTGCAATATCTCCAAACGGCTTTCCTTTGGCATTCCCACTTGGTCACAAAATAGGGGTGGAAGAGGTACTAGTTTTTACCGTACTGTACCATTTTGGTCCGAAAAAAAATGGTTTTGGTTTCATATATTAAAATACTAGAAACTAGTCTTACCAAAACCGAAATTACCGTAAAAAAGTTGGTTGGTTTTGGTTTTAATATTTAAAAAACCGATTTACCAAAATTACCGTACCGAATTTACTGAAACCAGGAAAAACCGTACCAAAATTACCATACCGTACCGAATTTATCAAAACCAGAAAACTGTACCGAAATTACTGTACCGTGCCGAATTTACCAAAATTACCGTACCGAATTTACCAAAACCAGAAAAAAGTTAGTTTTGGTTTTAATATTTAAAAAAGTTGGTTGGTTTTGTTTTTGGTTTTTTGGGACTTTTAATGTTGTTTACTGAAACCAGAAAAAATGAAACCAGAAACCAGAAACCAGAAAAAGTCAGAATTTACTGAAACCAGAAAAAACCAGAAGAAACCAGAATTTATCGAAACTAGAAAAAACCGAAATTATCGAAAAAACCGAAATACCGACTGGTTTGGTTTTGGTATTGATTTTGGTGTACCGGGTGGTAAACTGGTACGGTTTGGTTTTACCATCTAGAGTTTGGTTTTGGTATTGGTATATATTATTTACCGACCAAACCGTACCGCTTACACCCCTATCACAGAACCACAAGAACTTAGGCGACTGCAAAATAGCTTGGTACTCTAACCTTTGGTTCACTTCTTCCCCTTTCAGGTTGTATACATCCTCCATATCCCTCACACTTGCTTCATCGTAGGCAATAACCACATTAGCCATGCCTTTTGTATAATATTCCAAAGTGTCATCAAAGTCTTCCCGTTGGAACACCAGTTTCCTCACTTCTCGTTCGGCCTCCTCATCATAGGCAACCACTAGATTTGCCCCATATAGTGGGAGGGGTCTTACGTTTACATATCTTGAGGGATCTTCAAAGTCTATGTCTTCATATGTTTGCTTATGATTTTCCTCAGTGTGAAACAAGTCTTCATTGGGTGACCCACCTTTCGATGGATCTGACAGTATTTGGGATTTTCTCTCATTGCTGCATCTGGATCCACGACCGGAATGCCTTTGGGTTCGTACATCATTCCCTCTTGGACCATAGTATTATAGCAACTCACAACCTCTTCAATTGTGCAAGGCAGTGGTGGTGGGTCTTCGCTGTCTCTTCCAAACTTTCTCTTGTTATTTTTCTTTGGATGCATGTCCCCTTCACCTCCTTCGGCGTATCCCACCCATGGGGGCTAGCCACGTTCTACAACGGGTTATATTGGCTGTTTGAACACCACCGATACTATGAAGGGTCTTGGAAAAACCACCAGTGATATATTTCTTACTTCCTTTAGAAATGTTATGAAAGTTCCTTCGCGTGTTTCATTAATGAGGTGACATATATATTTCGGGAGCAAACCTTCAGCTCAAAGCTATAAAAGTTTGGACTCTTTGGCCTCCTTCCTCACGTCGAGGTACCTCTCCTGAAATCTTTGAACATATGCCACCACATCTTCCCCTGATCTTTTCTTCTCCTTGCCTAACTGAGTCAACGTAAACTCGTCTTCTGCTAGAAGGAACTTCTGGACAAAAAGCACGTGCATCTCTTCCCATGTTAAAACACTTTTTTTTGTCAAATGGGAGAACCATGTATGGGATTTATCGATTAAGGATTTGGAGAACTCCCTCAACCTAAGCTTATTATTGTTATATTGAGCTCCCAGGTGTTCGATGAAGCATTTAATATGCTCCTTTGGGTTTTCCCCTTTCCCAGTGTATTTTTTAAAGATGGGAGGAATGTAATCGTTCGGGTATTGCTCATCATTGTATTCCTGAGGATAGGGTGTACAAAAATCATCATACACCAATGCCACCTTGCCGGCTAATTATGAGGAAGCTGCTATCGTCTTCAACATTTCTTTCTGCATCTCTTTCCTTATCTCTTCCAGAGGATCACTGGTGGGACACTCGTTGCACCTGGAGTAACCCCAATAGGTGGAACTCCATGTATACTTGGGGCACCCACCGTTGGAACGGGAGTGGGTACTGTGTTCGAGGGCGCAGTTCCCGTTGGAGATGTGCTTGTTGGGGCTATCGGAGCCACTATTAGCGTCATAAAAGAACTGGCATCAAATCCCCCCAACAACATTGTAGAAACGGGTATCTATAAAAACTCGTAAAACTTACTCATGAGGAGGGCCACTTGATCTTGCCCCATCCCAGTGCTTGTGGAAGCTTGTGTTATCCCTGGGATGCCCATTTCCATTTGAACTGGAGGCACATCCACCCGAGGGGCCCCATCTCTAGATGCCTTAAGCTCCCCGGCTACTTGCTCTTCTTCTCGCTGAATGGCAGAAAAATCTATAACACGGTTAACATTATCTTGAGACATACTTCTAGAAGAATACCTCCCTAACAGAGTCTCCAAATGTAAGAGAGTAGTCCCCTTGTAGCCTGGGATTGTGGTAATACTAGTTAAAGTGTAATCCCTATAAGTATGGTGATAAATGATAATCCATAAACTCTTCAATGGACATAAATAAACACACAATATTGTATTTGATCAACACACATATTGGATTCACAATACACTCGTTTATAACCCAAACAATAATATAGGAAAATAAGAAACAACTCAGTCAGAGGGAGAGAGGAGTAAGCACCCTAGATACACCTTGTCAGGCAGCCAGACACACCACCAACCCCTTAAAGATTTCTGATTAGCTATTAAAGGCTTCACAATAAATGACAATAGTGGGTGAGTAAGAGCTCTGATTTGCAATAACTTCTCTCTCTGATATCTTTTCTCTCTTACCAATAAATCTCTAGAAAAGGACCCTCGAAAAACATCCATCCCCCTCAAAAGTGGTTCAGGCCCATAAGTATCCCCCCACCACTCCCGAGGTGCCTCTGTCTTTACAGCGGTGAAAGACATCCCTCATACTTTATGTCACAAACATTAAATGCCTGATGGACTAGTCAACTCCATGTCATAAATATTAAATTCCAAGACATATCTTTTGCCTAACCATTGTGCGTCAAGGGGCTATCATCACATAAGTGGCTCAACAACTATCTCACAGTCCCAAATACCACAATGGTTTACTCAAGTGAGGATTTGACATTGATTAGTTGTCTAGTGACATCACCTAAAGTAGATGTGACATTAAGTAGAGGGCTGTTGGTTCACAACTCAACGCACGATGGAACTCAAGGCTGCTTTGCCTAAGATTCCACGATCAAAGGTCTTTCGGTGTTTTACTAGGTGTATCTAAGATGTACAGGACAAGCCCCAATGCTTTCTCAATTCTCAATCCTCCAAACCAATTCCTTATGAAGTTTCCACGGTGAGGTCTCCCGATAGAGCATGAAAGCTCTCCCAGGCCCTGCCATGCTTGGTCTCTCGCGAGTACCATTTGACCTCACACTGAATGGCGCTATAATAGTTACATCATTACAATCGTTATAGCTGTAGCTAATATAAAAAGATACAACATGACTAAGTAAGACAACAATGCTAAAGGGTGAGCCCTCTTGACCAGTTACTTCGCTAGAAGATATCCCTGGGCTTCCACGCTGAGCTACCTCACTTGAGCTTCCTCGCTTGAGCTTCCTTATTCCCTTGAGTCTGTTGTATTAGCTAGGGGAGATTATCTTTAATCCCCCTACAAGACATATATAGCAGTTTATATATGAAAATATATAGAGAGTAAATGTTAAAAGAAATAACCCCAAAAGAAGAATGTAAACACACTGAGATGAGCTTTTGGTCTCTATAAGGATTAGATCAACAATAAGATATAAGATCCAACTTCAAATTCCCTCAAAACTCTGTAACGTAGAACCAACACAATTGGTAACACTGAATGTCAATAATGGTTCAAAAAGTAAACCCCCTAAAAATAACCTTTTCTCAATCTTAAAAACTCAGTATATAAGCAAAAAAATTCACTCGATATTGATATAAAAGGATGGTATAGAGTTAGGATGAAGGTAAGGGGTAAAATAAACTATCAAAAGCTCAAGAACACATGTTTGTAAAAAGAGAAAACAAGATAAAATTTTCGCAGCATAACGATTGACCTTGCAAAAAAAAACTCGCCCATTCCAAATGCCCCAATGCTCTTATTTATAAGAGAAGAGAGAACCCTCTAGAAATCGATTGGTACTGAAGACAATACCAACAAATAAAGGGGCATAAACATCAATAACTAGGGTCAAGACAAGGACACAATTGGAATGAAAAAACCAAGGCTACATTCGTAAATCACCATGTGTACAATAAGGGCAAGAGGGCAATAAACCTCGAGACATTGATGGACACATATCAGTCAATATTTGACACAAGGTAAATCTCCAAATGGCTTAAAAACCACAACCCAAAACGACACCAAAAAATACATCCTGCCGTCACACAGTTTGGAATAAATGTTTAAATTAAACAATAACTAATATTTAATCTAATACAATTAATACAATAAAAAATTCAGAGTAAATAAATAAAAATAATAAAAATAATTTAAAAATTCTGAAAATGAAATAAAACTAATAATTTAGGATATAAAAATTATTTAAGGTAAAATTATGCAAAAAAAATATTTTATAAAAAATAATTGATATATTGAATCAATATAAGATATTATGATTTAGGGTTATTAAAAAATAGATTTTAACCAAAGTAAAAAATGCATGAGCATGTAAAAAATGTTTGTCTCAAAATTGAGCCAACACCAGAAGAATGAGATTTTCATAGCATAGTAGGACTAGGTACAGTAGAGATACTATGATATCCTAAGCTAGAGATTATTTTGTACCTCAAAGATTTGAAAGCAAACGTTCTCAGCATTATCCAGCTGTGCGACATCAACTTCGCAGTAAAGTTTGATCGGAAGGAATGCAATATTTATGATCAAGCCGGTAAACTTCTATTTCAAGGGGTGAGGACCGAAGATAATTGTTATGGGATTGTGATCAAGTTGTCATTTGTCTGCAACAGCGCCACGATCACTCCTATGGAGCTGTGGCATCAACGTCTAGGTAACGTGAATTTTATAGATTTGGAGCTCTTAGCTAAAAAGGACCTAGTACGTAGCTTGTCGCCACTCAAGAAGCTTACTTCCGCGGTTTGTGGTCCCTGTCAATTGGGAAAGCAAGTCCGTAGCCCCGATAGGAAGTTAAATTCCATTACCACTTCACGAGTGCTTGATTGGATTCACATGGATCTTATGTGCCCGAATCATACTAAGAGTTTCGGTGGTAAGAGGTATATCCTCGTGATGGTAAATGATTTTTCTTGTTATTCCATAGTAGGTTTTCTGAGAGAGAAATCCGATGTTGTAGAGTTTCTTACGACCAAGTGTCATGTCCTGCAAAATCAACACGGTGTCACTAGTAATAGAATCCGTAGTGACAATGACACTGAATTTAAGGAATCAAAAGTAGATCTTTACTGTGATCGCCTCGAGCTAAAACATGAGTTTTTGACTGTGAAGACTCCTCAGTAAAATGGGATTACTGAGAGGAAGAATATGACAATTCAGGAGATAGCTAGATCTATGATTTTAGGTAATAGAGTTTCTAGGAGATTTTGGTCAGAGGCTGTGTGTACTGCGTGCCACACGGTGAATAGGGTTTATCTTCATCTACACACACTTAAGACGCCTTATGAATTGTGGATTGGAAGGAAGCCCAACCTTCATATTTTTGTGTTTTTAAGAGCAAATGCTATATCCTATGAGATATAGAGTAATTAGAAAAGTTTGACTCCTGGAGCGATGCGAGAATACTGTTAGGTTATTGATCGACGAGTAGAGCATACCTTCATTTTAACCTTAGCAGCTCTAAGATTATGGAGTCAATAAACATCACCATAATATGATTAACTGTCGATGTTTATTGATCCTAGCCTTTTGTGTGAGGATTACGTATTTCTAGATGATGATCCCATTGTCCCTCACACACCCAGGGTGGACCCTACTCCTGACTTAGGGGACACACTTTCTTGGGTTTGCAAGAGTCATGACCCTTCTGCCATTATAGGAGATTCCACTTTAAGGTCCAATACTCATGCTTAACTATAGAACATGGTTAGCTTTCTGTGCTACACGTCTAAAGTTGTGCCCAAGAACGTCAAATAAGCACTCAAAGATGAACACTGGATATCCGCTATACATGATGAGTTACTTTAATTTAGAAAGAATGATGTCTGGGAACTTGTTCCCCGACCTAGTGAGAAGAATGTGATTGGTACCAAGTGGATCTATAAGAATAAGATCGATGAGAATGGTACCATTATCCAAAACAAGGCTAGGTTGGTCACTTAGGGCTACACACAGATAAAGGGTGTAGACTTTGAGGAGAAATTTACTCTTATTACGAGGCTTCAGTCTGTCCATTTACTACTCGCCATCGCATGTCATCTACACTTCAAGTTATATTAAATGGATGTCAGGAGTGCCTTGCAGACTAGCACTCTATAGGAGGAGGTTTGTGTGGAATAACCAAAAGGGTTTGAAGACCCTAAGAACCCCGAACACGTCTATTATTTGAGAAAAGCCCTTTATGGTTTGAAGCAAGCACCCCATGCGTGGTAGAATAGGCTTACTTCCTATCTCTTAGCCCGTGGCTTCAAGAGAGGGGGAGTTGATAAGATGTTATTTATTAGGAGAGGAGACGGTGCTATTTTAGTTGCCCAGGTCTATATGGATGATATAGTCTTTGGATCCACATGCTCTTACCATGATCATGACTTTGAAGAGGAGAAGAAGAGTGAGTTAGAGATGAGCATGGTTGGTGAGCTTACTTTCTTCCTTGGTTTCCAGGTTCTTCGACTAGAGGATGGGATGTTCATCTCCCAATCCAAGTATGCAAGAGACCTTGTGAAGAAATTTGGTTTAGACTCCGCTAAGCACGCATGTACCCCGATGAGTACCTGAACTAAGCTTAGCAAGGAAACTTCAGGCAAGGATGTAGAGAAAACCCTATATCGGAGTATGATAGGTAGTCTTCTCTACTTGATTGGCAATCGTCCCGAAATTACTTTTAGTTTTGGAGTCTGTGCGCGATATCAAGCATCCCTGAAAGATTCGCACTTACTCGCTCTTAAATTTATTATTAAATACGTGAGTGGGACTCTCTCATATAACATTTGGTATTTCTTTGATACTGATGACTGTTTATCCACTTATTTGGATGCCGATTGGGCCGGAGATGCATATGGATGTAGGAGCACTTATGGTGGGTGTTTCTTATTTGATTTTGCTCTTATCTCTTAGTTGATCAAGAAGTAAAACTCCATCTCTTTATCCACTGTGGAGGCGGAGTACATAGCTGTCGGAAGTTATTACACGCAACTTCTGTGGTGAAGCAGATGCTGGAGGATTATGGGATATCACAGAACACCATGATTACTTCCCGTGATAACACGAGCGCTATACACATATTCCCCAATCCAGTCCCGTATTCACGCATAAAACACATTAGGATATGCGAGCATTTTATCCGTGAGTTAGTAGAAGAAAAAGTCGTGTCCTTGAGTTTTGTCTCCACTGACCTTCAGTTAGCCAATATCTTCACGAAGTCTTTAGATGCCCTTAGAATCAAGAGGCTTATTAAGTCTTTTATAATTTGCACAGTTGATTGAGGGGTGGTTACCGTGTATAGAATAGGAATTTTTTTCATGTTCATATCATATGATTCCTATCTATGTTTTCCTTTAGTTCATATTTTTTGAATAATACAAAAAGATTTTCTCTTTTTTTGAAAAAATTAAAAATCCAAAAATATTTTGTTCTTGATAAAATTTTTGAAAAAGACAAAAAGATTTTATTTTTATAATTTTATTTTTGAAAAACACAAAAAGAGTTTTGTATTTTGTTTACATCTTTTATGGATGCACATTTATAATAGCCAAAGTCACAACTTCATTTCCATATTCCACGTGACTTTTTGATAGTGATTTGAGATGCTACATCATTTCATCCATGTGCTTTACATTATTTTGGGTCATTGAGATGTGATCAATGATATCTTTCTACATGTTTGGATCCCTATCTCCTTTAATGCACACATGCATGGTTTTATTTGAATTTTGTACTTGTCTGTCACATGTTGGTTTGAGTGTTTCCATCTCAATTTTGCATATATAATGAACCAAATGTGATAAAACGAAAATAATAATAGTAGTGCATACAATAGCCGCTGCCCGAGAGGAATTTATTTCAATATATATATATATGTTGAGTGCAAAATAGGGAAGGGCTACGAAATGTACTCATAATATCCTTTGCAATTAAGCCACCATTTTAATCGGGTAAAAAAAGTGTGGCATTGAGCATAGTAGCCAAGATCCAAAGAATTTAAAGAGACAAAAAAGTGCGGCATTGAAAAAGTAGCCAAGGTCAAACTAGTTTAGATTGATATGATCAATCACAAGAAAATATATATCATTACATGGTCATTATTACATTTGAGGGAGTTTGCTTAGATATGTATATCAACGAGTTTTCACATTCTTGAAAATCTCGAAAAAGTATTAAATAGTTTTGGGCATTATTGATGTGGAAATCACTTTTGAACTTTGATTTGTTGATTGAATTAAGTCAATTTCTTATAATTTCACCATTTTTACACCAAAGGAAGATGTTAAGTTCATTCGTTAGGAGTATCCAAAATTCATCGCGCACATATGTTATGTATGTTTACATTGATTTTCCTATCGACTTTGTTCACATTCCTCCATTTACACTATAACCACTTGGTTATTTTCGTGTTCTTTCATGGTGTGATTCTTTATTGTATATTTTTTTTTGTTTGTTAGAAAAATTTTGAAAAATTAAAAAAAGAGAAATTTACTACCTTGTGACACTCTCCATATGCATTGCTTTGTGTTATATTTCGAAACATCATAAAAAGGGGGATAACGAATTATGGGAGAAATGTTTTTGCTTGCATGTTTGATTTAATGGTTTTCTTGAACATAATTGATATTGATTTTTTGCGTATCATTATATTACAAACTGTTGCGCATCACTGGTATTTATTTCTTGTCTCATATGTGCAGGTACAAATTAAGGATGAATCATTTTTTGCACACCCTGATGATGACAAATAAACGTCGGAGTATTGAAGCTTTGAGGATGTTGAAGATTTTAAAAGACATGTTATTTGATATATCCGTTTATGGGTTTTGGGGGATAATAAATTGCATGTCTTATATTTTTGTTCGGTAGAATAATTTGACTTTTTTTATGAATGTACCGGTATAGACATTGGGAGAGATTTGTAAGGAAATGTTTTATAAATGTTCGTATAAAATCTAAGAATTTTTGTTTAGTCTTATATCATAGTTAGTTGTAATACCCCGTATTTCTGTATATTTATGATTTAATTAGTTGGATAGTTAAATATAAAATACGTTATATTTAAATTACGAGAGTAGAGTAATTTAATGTGATTTAATATTTAAATTACGTGAGCGAAGTAATTTAATAAGACGAATTTATAATTATGATTATTGAGTAGTCGAATAATAATAATCATGATATTCCTATATTAATCGAGAGTTAGAGATTGATTAATATGTGATTTAATGTTACTAAGTGTGAATAGTAAATAATTGATAATTAAGATTATATCTCATAGCAAGTGAGGTGGGCATATTATACGTTATCTCACCGAGAGTCACGTGTTAGACTATATTGAGGTGGGGAAACGAGAAATATATTTTGGGTGACTCGAATGATAATTTAGAGGTCACGGATGAGTCCGAAAGGGGCGAATTAGTCAAAATAGTATACCCGAGGATGTCAATTGAGTCGCGGGTAAACTTTGGACCAAACCGACACCTTATGGGGGTAATTTGGTCATTTTAAATAGAGGTTAAAGGTCCTACGAAGATTAGAGTCCTATATCTGATAATTAGAATATGGGATTAGGGTTCATAACTCAAAAATCTTAGAGAGGTCATTAGAGATAAGATAAGAACCTTTCCCAAAAGCTTAAGGAGGATTCTTGCACCATAAGCATCTAAGGAGTGGGGATTTGAAGGGAAGCACATCAAATCATCATCTTCATCACGAAATCAGATCACCTATGTATAAGGAAAGTGGTTTATTGCAGTTAAATTCAAAGTTATAATACCCATGTGTAGGGTTACATGATTTATGAAAATTATATTTAATCAAAGATTGCTTTTGATGCATGTTTGGTGAGAATTGCATGTAGTTGATATTAACAACTGTAGAGGAATATAAACCAATGTTTTCAAGGTCATTTTTACGAAATCTAATATGGATTAATGGGGATAAATTATGAAGAACATGCATATCTAGGGTTTTTGATGATATTTAGATTTGGGTGGTTCTTGAATGAATTTCGTAAGGATTTGATGATGTGTTTATGTTGGAAATAGTCTCTATACATGTAGTGGAGGTTTGGTTATGTTGGTAGGGCTTTTCATAAGGTGTAATAAGGTTTTGAAAGATCGAACTTGGTGAAAACCGTAACTGGACATGGCTGGTATCTGGTTAATCGATCGATCGACCTATGAATGTTGATCGATCGACCAAAGCCTTCGATCGATTCACTAAAGCTGAATTGAGGCTCTTTTATGCGTTGATGGTTATTTGATTCTTAATGACCGAGGGGAACTTTAGGGATGATATTATACCTAGTGAGGGACTTAGAAAAGACCAGTATGTATATTTTGAAGTCCGATAGGGTCCTTTAGAGTGAGACTTAAGGTAGGGACCGACGAGGATAAATCGATTGGGATGTGTATCAGGAAATGCGTGGCATGAGTTATGGAGAGAGAGTAATATTAATCCATGATACATGCCAGTAGAGTAAGTTAGGCTTAGCTACTGAAATTAAGAAGTTGTTAACTTGGTCCCTTAGAGTTGGGTGAATACTCGAGAAAATGCGAGAAAGAGAGAAATAAAAAAATACATGGTACGATGAGTATTAGAGAGAAATATACTACGTACTAATGTAAATCGTTAGGTTGTGTGAATACCTATAATTTTTGTACTTAGGTTGGGTCAATACCTATAGTGCCTATATGATATTGGAGTCGAGGATTAGACTGGGCCAATATTGTATTATTTCATTTACATTTGGAGTCGAGGATTAGACCGGGCCAATGTAAATGATAGGAGAATTGGAGTCGAGGATTAGACCGGGCCAATACTCTTTATAGTATATATTGTGTGTGAAATATATACTATATAAATAATCTACTTGGGTAGAATGGTAGATGATTATATGATGTGCATACATCTAAAAGATAAATAATTTGGTATAATTGGAGTCGATGATTAGACCAGGCTAATTCTCCTTATAGTCTATATTGTGTGAAATATATACTATATGAATAATCTACTAGGATGGAGTAGTAGATAATTAGATGACGTGAATACATCCAAATAGTAACTTAAGTGGAGAAAGCTTAATTGGAAAAATATAATATCAGATAATGAACATCTAATGAATAAGATTAAGTGGTCAGACTTAACTTTCAAATAAGATACGAACATATATGAAATGTTACTTGGAAATTTATTAACAAAATGAGAAGTGTTAAAGAAACTTAGTACTGTATGGGCGGTACGGGAACTTAGACGTGTAGATGAGTTCAGACGAGTACTATAGTCTAAATAGCTTGGGTAGTTGTAGCTAACTAGACTAAGAATGGGACGTTAGGTGTGCACTATAGATGAAATGTGAGGAGACTCAAGTGAGTGTGAGTAAGATTACCATGTGTAATCAATAACTTATCTTTATTGCAATAAATTTACTTGCCAAATATTTTCAAAATGTTTTGAGTACTAACTCTTGCTATGTAAAATATTTTTAAAACCTTTTAGGTGCCCAGCCACAGGGACGCCAAGCGTGAATTCATTCCAGGTATTTCAGAGCTGCAACACAGGTGGATGTTGTAGGAGATTAATTAGACGCTCCTTTTATCATTTCTGATCCAGTGTAGGATTTCAGTTTCAGTATGGACATGTTGTCCACCGTACTTTCTTTAGTTGGGATTTTGACATTTGTTGGTTTTTGGCTGATGGTTTACTCGGCAAAAACTTGTTTACCGTAGTTGATATATTAAGACTTTTATGTTGGTATTTGATTTATACATCGTTTCGCATGTTGTTGTATGTTTAATGAAAGTTAAAATTTGGCACTAGTCTAATTTCACCCAGGTGGTTAGTAATTAAAAAGTTTCCAACACTGATGCTAAGAATGAACCAACTGGGAAACCTATTTTAATTTGATTTAGGACTGATCACCCGGGATTTAATTAGGCGGGGTGTCATAGATGGTATCAAAGCATTAGGTTCTAGTGTCCCCAGGATATGTATGGCTTACTTCACTTTCAATGATTCGTTCATTTATTATAGAGCCCTATTTTAGGACTGCTGCTTTATCTTTATGTGCTTGAGATAGAGTACTTCTACTGTTGAATTTTGTATAAAATGATTACTTACACAATTCTTTCTATTATAAAGAGCAGAGAGGGCCAAGGATAGGGATGAGGTGAGGGAGGCTCATCAGGAGTCACAGATACGTCCATCCCCACCCAAGTTAATCTCTAATACTCAGGTGTCCGAGATAGTGGCTCAGGCAGTCGAGACAACGATGAGGGCTATGGTAGACCATTTTCCTTAACCCCAGGCACCACCTCCAGTGGCACCAGTATTTCTGGCCCCAGTAGGGCCACCTTCTTGGCAACGAGTTAGGGAGACCTTTAAGAATGGTCACCCCGAGTTCCGGGGCAGTACTGATGTGGTAGACGCTTGTGATTGGAAGAAGATCATTCAGCGCCATCTGCGCATGCTTGAGTGTATAGATTTACAGAAGAAGATGCTTCCTACCTGCCATCTATCAGGGGAAGCTTTACAGTGGTGGGAGTAATTTACGACCGCCGATGAGAGAGACTGGTTGACGATATCTGATTTCTGGGTGAGGTTTGACCGCAAGTACTTCCCACCTGCCGTTGAGACTGAGATGAGAAAGAAGTTTGGAGAAGTATGTCAGGGTGATCTCTCAGTAGTAGACTACGAGGAAGAGTTTACCCACATGGCAAGATTTATTCCAGATGAGGTGAGCAACAAAGAGAGGAAGAAAGCAAAGTTCATGTATGGTTTGACCTGAGAGATCGGTCAACACTTAATCGGTAATCCTGTGTTGAAGACTTTCACTGAATTTGTCAATGCTGCACTGTTAATTGTCAGGATTACCGCTTCCATGTTAAGGGGAGCAAGAGAGGTGAGCCCAGCTAGCAGGGTAAGTCCGGGGGGGGGGGGGGGTGCTAGTAATGGGGCACCACCCGAGCAGCAGCAGATAGCAGGTCAGTAGTGGAAGGATTCCCAATAAGGGAATTTTTCCAAAAGATTTAAATCTGGAAAGTACCGACACGACGGTGGACTTAAGCAGGGTCAGTAGGGTCCCCAGCAGCAACAGATTCCCCAAGGCTGACAGGGCCAAGGGAACCAAGGAGGAGGCCATCAGGGTTAGTGTTAGGGCCAGCAGGGCTAGGGACAGAGACAGTTCTAGGGTCAGCGTTTTACATATGGTCAGTGGGGCCACAAGAGTAGAGCTTGCCCCTAGTAAAACGACGCTCAGCGTCAGGGCATACAATGGGGGCAACAAGCTCTATTAGCCCCATCACCAGCACAGGCCCCATAACAACAACCAGGTCAGATGTAATACGAACATGTATACAACGTCTGGGACGTGCCTTTCCAGCCAACACCTCCATCACCATCGACAGTCGAGGGTACATTTTCTATCCATAGGCATGAGGGTAGTATTCTGTTTGACACGGGTACAGCGTATTCTTTTATTGCCATTAGATTTTCACGGGCAGTCGACATTTTAGAGACAGCCGACACTCATCTTATGTGTGTGGAGTCACCGATGGGTAGTGGGTCCCTTATACATTCTATCTGTTGGGGTGTGGACATTATGATCGGGAGATTGAGTCTTGCGACAGACCTTGTAGTGTTAAACATGGAGGGTTATGATGACATCCTAAGCATGGATTGGTTGGCGGGTTATAGGGCGATGGTGTATTGTTATGAGAGGACTATCGTGTTTGCCATTCTAGGATAAGATATATTCCTAGTGGTGACGCCTCTTCCCGAGGGAGGATCGCGCACTCACTTATATTATATTGAGGTGGAGACCTCACAGGAGGTGGTTATTTCCCTGGACTCAATCCTAATCGTGAAGGATTTTGAGGATGTTTTTCAGGAGATACCAGGATTACCACCCAATAGGGAGATTGAGTTTGTTATCGATTTAGCATCGGCGAAGAGACCGATTGCAAGAGCACCGTATCGCATGGCCCCTTGAGAGATGCAAGAGCTGAGAGAGTACATCCAATATCTCTTGGGATAGGGTTTCATTCGGCAGAGTACGTTACCGTGGGGTGCACCAGTGTTATTTATGAAGAAAAGGGATGGTTCGCTTCATTTGTATGTAGACTACAGGGAGCTGAACAAGGTGACGATACGTAATAAGTATCCGTTACCTAGGATTAATGACTTGTTTGATTAGTTGAGAGGGGCTGGGTACTTCTCTAAGATCGATTTTAGGTCAGGTTACCAACAGTTGCGCATTCGAGAGGAGGATGTACCTAAGACCGCTTTTTTTATCGCGGTACGGTTCATATGAGTTTAGAGTGATGCCGTTTGGGCTCACTAATGCGCCCGTAGTGTTCATGGATATCATGAACCGGGTATTTAGGGAGTTTTTGGACCATTTTGTGATCATATTAATAGACGATATTCTGGTTTACTCTTACACGGAGGATGATCACGTCGAGCACTTATGAATGGTGCTTCAGACGTTACTGGTCCATCAGTTATACGCTAAACTCAGGAAGTGTGGATTTTAGCTTCTGAAGGTTCAGTTTCTTGGCCACATTGTGTCTGACCGGGGCATTACTATTGATCCAAGTAAAGTATCAGCAGTGAGGGAGTGGGGACAGTCCACAACATCGACTGAGATTCATAATTTTTTAGGTTTGGCTGGTTATTACCGTCGCTTCATCAAGGGGTTCTCAAAGATTGCTGGTCCATTGACAAACCTAACGCGAAAGGGAGTACCCTTCGTGTGGAGCGACCATTGTCATTTAGCATTTGATGAGATAAAAAATAGGCTAACATCAGCACCTGTAGTGGCATTACCTAGGAGTGGATTGGAGTACTGGGTATACACTGACGCATCCTTACAGGGACTTGAGGGAGGGGGGTGTTACATCAGGAGGAAAGGGCGATAGCTTATGCTTCTTGAAAGCTAAAACCACATAAGAAGAATTACCCCATCCACGACCTCGAGTTGGCAGCGATCGTTTTCGCTTTGAGGATATGGAGGCATTATCTTCTAGTGGAACAGTTCACTCTTTTCACATATCATAAGTCACTTAAGTATCTCTTCATACAGAAGGATCCGAATATAAGGCAGAGGCGGTGGCTAGAATTCATGAAGGATTACTAGTTTAATATACAGTATCATCCTAGTAAGGCTAACGTGGTGGCGGATACGTTAAAACGATGACCTACTGGGGATGTAGCTGAGGTGTGGAAAGATAAGTGGAGTGAGATCCATCAGGAGGATGAGGTGGCTAGGGCATACATGGCAGTTATGACCATCACTCCGAGATCGTGATACGGGTAGTGAGGGATTTGGCAGAGGACCTGTTCTGTCAGGACAGGGTGAGATAGCTATTAGCCGAGGGTGCAGAGTCTTACTCAATCAGTTCAGAGGGAGGTCTGCGCTTTAATAGGAGGTTAGTAGTGCTCGAGGATAAGGAGTTGAGGCAGGAAGTGATGACCGAGTCTCACGATTCCAGATTTGTGGTACATCCCCGTGGGGATAAGATGTACCAGGATATGCGACGACATTATTAGTGGTCGGGTATGAAGAGAGACATAGCATAGTTTTTCTCGAAGTGTGATACATGCTAGCTGGTGAAAGTTGGCCATCAGAGACCCTCAGGGATTCTACAACCACTAGAGATTCCCACGTGAAAGTGGGAGAGCATTTCGATGGACTTAATTACTAGACTACCGACATCACAGAGGGGTCACGATTATATTTGGGTGATAGTGGATCGGCTGACTAAGGTAGCTCATTTCTTGCCGGTCCGTACTGACTTTGACACGATGCAGTAAGCGCAGCAATTCATTTCAGAGATTGTTAAGCTGCACGGAGTCCCTATTAATATTGTGTCTGAAAGAGACAAGATATTTGTGGCACATTTCTGACAAAGATTTCAGGAGTCCATGGGAATAGAATTGCGACTGAGTACGACGTATCACCCTCAGACAGACGGGAAAATTGAGAGGGTGAATCAGATACTTGAGGATATATTGAAGATGTGTATCCTAGATTTTGGGGGAGGATGGTAGAGATACCTCCCATTAGTAGAGTTTGCGTATAACAACTCTTACCAATTCACTATCGGTATGGATCCTTTCGAGGCACTTTACGGGAGGCCTTATCGTTCGCCTATCTACTACTTAGAGGTGGGGGAAAACAAGATATTGGGGATGGATATGATACAAGATACTTTTTCCAAGATAGAGTTAATTTGAGGACATATTCGAATAGCTCAGGATAGGCAGATGAGTTATGCTGGCACCAGTAGGAGACACATAGAGCTAGAGGTGGTCTTCCAGGTATTGGTTTGGGTGTCTCCTATGAAGGGGATTATGAGATTCGGTAAGAAGGGAAAGTTAGCGTCGAGATACATGGGATCGTTCCCTATTATTGAGAGGGTGGGACTGGTAGCATAGAGGTTGGTACTTCCAGAGTATCTTCAGCGGATACTCGACGTGTTCCATGTGGCATCGCTGAAGAAATACAGGAGAAGCGAGAGGGCATTCTGGTACTTCCCACTTGAGGAGATCGATTTGTATCCAGATGTCTCGTATGAGGAGAGACCTTTGGCTATTCTGGATCATATGGAGTGTAAGCATAGATCCAAAGTGGTACCATTAGTGGGAGTACAATAGGGACATCACAATGTTGACGAGTCGACTTGGAAGCAGGAGGAGGATATGCGAGAGCAATATCCAGAGTTTTTTTTTTTTTTTTTTTTTTTTTTTTTTTTTTTTTTTTTTTTTAGCAAAGAGGGACGGAACCCCCACACGTTTTATTAATAAAGTTAGGAGAAAAAGCCTCTCCAAAGCTTACAAACCCAAGCAAACTAAAAAACTAGAGGTTGGGTCCAATACTCTAGCTAGAAAGCGATAAATATGGGGATTTATAATAACCCCATTACATGAAAAACTTGAAATAAATATGGGGATTTATCTCAACCCCATTTACAATTTAAAGATTCTATGCCTTATTTGTGGAGTGTGCAGCCTATCAAGCTTAAGTAATCCTTTAGCCAACCTCGGAAGAGAATTTTGATCCCAGTATATAAAGTGCGTGTTAAACAGAGAAGCCCTCGAAGCAAAATGATCAGCAACTGAGTTTGATTGTCTCCATATATGTTTAAAAATCACTTCATCAGAACATTGGACTTCTCGAAGAATCTTTCGAGCTTGCCAAGGAGGTTTAGCCTTCTTCAATAACACATCTATCAATAGCTTGCAATCAGATTCCACTATCACTTTTTGGATATTTAATTGAGAAACCAATTTCATACCTTCCACAAAGGCCAAACTTTCAGCAATAAATGAGGTTTGAACTCCTATAGATTTTTCAAACCCAACAATGAAATTCCCGTTGGAATCTCTAATTACCCCTCCAATACCACTATTACCCGGATTCCCTTTCGAGGCACCATCAATGTTTAATTTAAACACTCCACTTGGGGGATTAGACCAAACACATTTTATTATCTGAACAACTTTAGGACTAATGTGAACTTGAAATAGATTTGTGATTTGAAAATCTTCAGATTTAGGACTATCATAGATTTTTATATTTTGAAGAACAGAAGAAGCTAAAAAAATAATTTGATTTATGACTAAATTATCAGAAGACTTAGAGTTTTCAAAAACCAATCTATTTATAGCCTTCCATAATTCCCAAAAAATAATTTTAGGAGTTATGACAAAAAGAACTTGAAGAAAGTCTTTTTTATTTTTAATCATCCACCAAGATAACAGCATAGCCCTGCAAGAAGTATACTTAGGAGAAACTTTAAATAGATGACAAAAATATTGCCATACTTTTCTAGCTAAATTATAATCAAGCAAAACATGTTTATCGCTATCATCATTAGCTAAGCATTCCCTGCAAACTGGAGCGAGTCTTATACCAATTTTTTGGATTTCATTCTCAAAAGGCACATAATTATTCAAAAGTTTCCAAATAAAATTAGAAATTTTTATGGGACAATCTATAGCCCAATTTATTTTCCAAGTGAGAGAAATAGGATTATTTTTCCTACATATTTGAAAAGCATCTTTCAAAGAGAAATCTCCAGAATATGAAGGAATCCAAATTTGATTTTCGAAATCTATGTGATCATCAGCCATGTTAGATATAGATTTAATTCTTCTACTAGTAGAGGATCCAGACTTCGAAAACATTATTTTTGATATTTAGATCTCATAAAAGATGCCCAAATACCTTTATCAAATAAAAACTTCCAATATAATTTCATGCTAGAAGCGTTAATGATATCTTCCATTCTTCTAAAATTTAAACCTCCTTCTTCAAAAGGAAAACACAATTTTATTAACACCACCCCAATAAAATTTAGAGAAGATATTGTGCAATCTTTTAATAATAGTTTTAGGGGGGCTAATAACAGAAATGATGTGAATAGGGATAGATAACAGAACACTTCTAATCAGAGTGGCCCTACCTGCTTGAGATATCAACTTAGACGACCAAGAATTAAGCTTATCTCTTATACAGTACATAAGATCAGAGAATTGAGACAGCTTCATCCTCCCTTTATTAATGTTACAACCTAAATACTTCATAGGCAAAGATTTAATAGATAATCCAGAAATAGTTCCCACCTTAGATCTAATAGCCGGGGAGAGATTATGATCAATATAAATAGAGCTTTTGGAGACATTTATAGACTGACCGGAGGTTTTTTCATAATTTTTAATTAATTTGGAAATAGCAAGTAAACTTTTCTTGCACCCATTAGCAAAGATTATAATATCATCAACATAGGCCAAATGAGAAATCAAGTTACAATTACTAGGATGGGAGAAAGGAGTAGCTTTACCATTTTTGAACAAATTATCGATATTTCTACTAAAACATTCAGCAGCTATAATAAACAAACTAGGAGACAAAGGGTCACCTTGCCTAAGCCCTCTAAAAGATTGAAAAAAGCCTTTACTTTGGCCATTTATGAAAATAGAGAACCAATTATTAGAAATTAACCTCCAAATCATGTCTATAAACATTTCACTAAACCCAAATTTCCTCAAAACTTGACATAGGAAAGGCCAATATACTTTATCATAAGCCTTTTCCATGTCTAATTTAATAATAACTTTATGGCCACGAACTTTTTTTCCTAAAGTTTGAGATAGCTCGTGAGCAAGCAATATGTTATCGTTTATGCTTCTCCCTCTGACAAAACCAGATTGGTTAGGGGATATGATATTAGGAAGAATATCGGCTAACCTGTCATTAAGAATCTTAGAAATAATTTTATTAGAGTAGTTACATAAACTTATAGGTCTAAATTGAGAGCAATTTATAGGATTATCTATTTTGGGGATAAGGGCAATATTAGTAGCAGTCCAGCTTTTAGGAATTTCAGCTCCAGCAAAGAAAGAGTGAATGGCCTTAATAAGATCATGCTTAATGATGTCCCAAAACTTATAATAGAATTCTCCCCCGTAACCATCAGGTCCAGGAGCACTAGAAATATTCATGTTTTTTATAGCACTAAGAATTTCTTCTTCAGATGGGAAATCAGTCAGGAATTTATTTTCCTCATCAGTGATAGTTTTATCAATAATATTTAGGAAATTATTATTAATATTGATAAGATCAGATTTCCAGATGTTTTGAAAGTGAGATACAAACACTCTATCAATGTCCTCTTGTTTTTCCATCCAATTGTTTTGAGAATCTTTAATCTTGGTAATGTTCAATCTTCTGTGACTGAGCTTAACATAAGCATGGAATAGTTTAGTATTCATATCCCCTTGTTTAAGCCATTTTTTGTTACTTTTTTGAAACCAAAAGCTTTCCTCCCTTTGAAGAGCAATATGCAAATTAGCTCTAGTTTTAAATAACTCAGATCTAGAAGATGCCGAAGGATCATGCTCAAAAACCTGCTCTTTAATCAAAACTTCATCTTCTAGATCACTCACAGATTGAAAAACATTTTTAAAAACTTCTTTATTCCAAATTTTAAGTTTCTCTTTAAGCATTTTAAGTTTAATAGAGAAGTGTTTCATCGGAGGGGCATTAACATCACAGTTCCACGATTGCTGAATAATATCTTTCACATTAGATTGAATACACCACATAGATAAGAACTTGAAAGGTTTAGGCATCTCATCACATTTACTTTTGATAGACAGAAGAAGAGGACAATGGTCAGAACATGCCTTATGTAAATGAGAGATAGTAGTGGATGGAAATTTATTAAGCCAATTCATATTAACCAAACCTCTGTCTAATCTACAAAATATAGTACCATGAATACGATTATTAGACCAGGTAAATCTAGATCCCGTGAAGCCAAGATCAGTCAAAGCGCAAGCAGTAATCATGTCATTAAAATCCTCCATAGATTGAAAATCTATATCAGAACCACCTAGTTTTTCATCCTGCTTCGAGACAACATTAAAGTCACCTATGATGAGCCAAGGCAAATCAGAATTTTGAAAGGTTAGCTGACAGAGATCAGACCATAAACTTTTCCTGTCCAACGCAGTACATTTGGCATATATTAAGGCCACCAAAATAATGGAATTCAAATAAACAAAGTTTATTTTAAGACAAAGCAGTTGGTCAGTGTTATGGATTATATTGACTGTTAAGTCATTTTGCCAAAAGAACCATATTTTGTTAGATATATTAGACTCACTATTAGGAAAATTCCACTTAAATTTATATTTAGTTATTTTATCAATATTTACTTTAGGTTCTAAAAGGGCAATTGCAGGGAGATTGTATTTCCTGATAAGATTTTTCAATCTTCTATTAGTTGGTTTATTAGCTACCCCCCTAATGTTCCAGCACAAGAAATTCAGCATTTATACAGTAGAGTTAAAGTTTGAGGAAGAGGACTTACCTACTGCTCTGGTGATTCTTCTGAATAGAGGATCAAAAGGAGCTTGTTTAGTAGAAATTATTTGTTTTGATATCTTAGAATGAGCATTGGATATGTATGGGCCTTTCTTTGTTTTTTCCTTTTCTTCTTTATCTTTCTGAATACCCTTCCATTTGACATCAAACCATCTTGCAAACCTCAGTAATTCCTCAATCTTAGGAGAATTTTTGAATGAGACTTCAGTATCTGATACATTGTCTTTCATAGACGCTGGATGTTTCATAGCAGCAGGTAGCTTAGAAGCTTTAGGTGAGAGATTTATTTGGTTTACAATGTAGGTCTCATCAGCGTTCAGATATTGAGAATACAGCAGCCCCTCCTGCGCTCTTTTCACCCCATCAGTTGAGTAAATGTTTTGAAACTCTTGGTTCTCCTCTTTTGACATCGAAATGTTATCTTCTTGTAAGACCTGAAACCTATTAGATACTCTAGCAGGTTGATTACCTTCATCTCTAGAATCAGAAAAGTTAGGGTCCACCTTATCTGCTATACCCGGAATATAGACCTCAATTTGATTTTCAGCAGTATCCGTGTGTTGCTCTTGTTCAGCAGATGCCTTTGTAACAGTTTCTTTGGGCGCTTCTTGATCTTCCACTTTCTTGGATTGAACTTTTACCACATCTTTCTTAGGCTTTAATTGAGGGAATTTGATCATACATTTACTTTCAGAATGACCTTGTTTTTTACAGAACTCGCAGAAAGATGGATAGTTTTCATAAACTATATTTTGCCAAAAACCAGAACTGCCACTTCCTATCCAAATTCTGTTAATTCTCTCTCTCAAGATGTTTATTTCAACACAAATTCTGGCCAAACTTGGTCTGGAAATAGATGCTGTAGATGCATCTAATTTAAGAGGTTTTCCCACAAGTTGGGCGATAGAATATAAGGCTGATTTCGCATAGAAATGTAATGGAAGGTTCGGGAGATTAATCCAGACAGGGACTATGGGACTTTCTTCTTCTGGTTTAAATTCAGTAGTCTACTTAAAAGTACGCATAGGATACTTCCTAATATACCAGATGTCTCTTAGCCAAAGTCTAACAAAATCTTCCTCACTAGTTAATCTAATCAGGATATGTTTTGAATCAAGAAGCCCGATCGAGAATGCAGATTTCAAGGAAAAGGTTTGAAATATTTTTCGAATATAATCAATTGGAGGTCTTCCATGAGAGAATTTCCCCACAACTGAATGTTTAAATGGTTCAGCTAGGGCTTCAATGTCTTCTTGAGAGAACATAACAGCAGGCTCTCCCTTAAAACTGGTTGGATTCTTCAGTGCCAGATCTTTTGGTTGTTGATTCATGAGGACACTTGCGAAGGATTTGGTCCACACAGAATCAGGTGGCTTAGGAGGAATCATATGGTCCGTAGCAGGCATCACCATTGTTACGCTAGAGGAGAAAGAGAATTCTCCTTAGGTTCTTGGAGGGTTCTTGAAGAGAGGGCTCATCAGTTTCTTGGAGCGTTTTCCTCTTTCCAAATTGTTTTGGAAATAAATTTCCTTCAAATTCTTCCAAACCTTCTCCAGAGTTATTCACCGCAGGTATATCCTAATTTTGAGGACAAAATTCCTTTATAAGGGGGGAAGTATGTAATACCTCATATTTCTATGTATTTATGATTTAATTAATTATATAATTAAATAGTTAATACGTTATATTTAAATTACGAGAGTAGAGTAATTTAATGTGATTTAATATTTAAATTACGTGAGCGAAGTAATTTACTAAGACGAATTTATAATTATGATTATTGAGTAGTCGAATAATAATCGTGATATTCCTATATTAATCGATAGTTAGAGACTGATTAATATGTGATTTAATTTTACAAAGTTTGAATAGTAAATAATTGATAATTAAGATTATACGTCATAGCGAGCGAGGTGGGCATATCATATATTATCTCACCGAGAGTCACATGTTAGACTATATTGAGGTGGGAAAATGAGAAATATATTTTGAGTGACTCGAATGATAATTTAGAGGTAACGGATGAGTCCGAAAGGGGCGAATTAGTCAAAATAGTATACCTGGGGATGTCAATTGAGTCACGGGTCAACTTTGGACCAAACCGCCACCTTACGGGGGTAATTTGGTCATTTAAAAATAGAGGTTAAAGGACCTACGAAAATTAAATTCCTATATTTGATAATTGGAATTGGGGATTAGGGTTCATAACTCAAAAAACTTTGAGAGTCCATTAGAGAGAAGAGAAGAACCTTTCCCAAAAGCTTAAGGAGGATTCTTGCACCCTAAGCATCTAAGGAGTGGGGATTTGAAGAGAAGCACATCAAATCATCGTCTTCATCATGAAATCAGATCACCTCTATATAAGGCAGGTGGTTTATTGCAATTAAATTCAAAGTTATAATACCCATGTGTAGGGTTACATGATTTATGAAAATTATATTTAATCTCTTGGAGAAAAAGAATGATTTTGATGCATGTTTGGTGAGAATTGCATGTAGTTAATGTTAGCAACTGTAGAGGAATATAACCAATGTTTTCATGATCATTTTTACGAAATCTAATCTGGATTAATGAGGATAAATTATGAAGAACATACATATCTAGGGTTTTTGATGATATTTAGATTTGGGTGGTTCTTGAATGAATTTCGTAAGGATTTGATGATGTGTTTATGTTGGAAATAATCTCTATACATGTACTGGAGGTTTCGTTATATTGGTAGGGTTTTTCATAAGGTGTATTGAGGTTTTGAAAGATCGAACTTGGTGAAAACCGTAACTGGACATGGCTGGTATCTGGTTGATCGATCAATCGACCTATGAATGTCGATCGATCGACTGATTGATCGATCGACCAAAGCCTTCGATCGTTCGACTGAAGATGAATTGAGGCTCTTTTGTGCGTTGATGGTTATTTGATTCCTAATGACCGAGGGGAACTTTAGGGATGATATTATACCTAGTGAGGGACTTAGAAAAGACCAGTAGGTATATTGTTAAGTCTGATAGGGTCCTTTAGAGTGAGACTTAAGGTAGGGACCGAAGAGGATAAATCGATTGGGATGTGTATCAGGAAATGCGTGGCATGAGTTATGGAGAGAGAATAACATTAATCCATGATACATACCAGTAGACTATAGTACTCGTCTGAACTTAGACGTGTAGATGAGTTCGAATGACTTCAAATTACCAACGTCGCCTCAACGTTTTATTCAGGCTATAAATACTTCTTTGATGCTAGGTTTTTGAAGTCTTCCAAAACTCCATTTCTGCATATCTGATGTAATTAAAGACTTCAATTTTTAGGCTTTAAACCCTTTTTGATTAACTACAAAAGTCCCAAATCATTTATGTGAATCATTCATGACTTGATTATTCATCTTACTCATATTGGAGTAACCCTTGTGGAGAAGACGGCTGTCTCCATTATTGAACAATTGGAGCTCTTGCGGGATCTCTTGTTGAAGACGTCGAACCGTTACCCGAGGGTATTTCGTCGTCCAAAAAGTACTGTATTTATGCTATGTAATTGCCAGTTGAATATTTACAATGTATAGAGAAATAATTTTTTTTACCCCTACTGGGGATTTTTTCTCAAATATGTGTTGTGATTGTTTGGTTGTGCATGCTAGATAACTCGTATTAATTTATAATCACAATTAGATGCATGTTTTTGGATCTTAATTAAAATCTGGGCATAAAATTGGAATATAATTAAACAAGTTTATTTATTGAATGAAAGCACACTCTCACTAGACTTAAAAAAGATTACAAAGGAACTTCAGATTACCAATGTTGCTAGATCACCCTTATAGAAAGAAATATAACTTGATTTTGATAATGAATTACCTAATGGTAATATGAGTATTAACAATAATCATGGAACACGTGTCACTTATACTAGACCACAAGTTAAGTCACATCATAGTTGGGCAGCTAGGTGTCATCATGACAGGTTAGTGTATTTGGGTTATCACTTTGGCGAGATCATAGGGAAACACGAACCAGATCACATGAACTACAATGAGGAATTCCAAGATAGGTTTCGTACCTTTGACTTAAGACTATTAATATCGATATGGATTCGATGTATTTGAATCAGGATTGGGATGTTATACTTGCTAATGGGATAAATCCATTGGGTGCATGTGAATCTACAAGAAACCAAAAGATGGATATATAGGTAAGTGGAAACCTTTAGGGCAAGGTTTGTTGTGAAAGGGTTTACTAAAAAAAGAAAGGGATTGGATATAAGTACACCTTCTCTTAGGTAGCCATACTATAGTTTATCAAGATTCTTTGAATGTCAATACAACTTTCTTGAATAATGGTCTTAATGACTATATTCTTATGGTCAAACCTAAAGGAATCATAGTAAGAAATTAGGAAAGAAAAGCATGATAGCTTAAGAGCTCAATATATGGACTTAAGCTAACATCAAGCTCTCGAAAACTTCGGGTTGGGCAATCAAACATTTAAATTTTATCAAACCCTGAGTAATACTTGTTTGTATAAGAATCATGATAAAAATATGGTGGTATTTATAGTACAACATTTGAATAATATTATCCTAATCAATAACGAGGTGGGTGTATTGCCTTACATACGAGTGTAGTTGTTTAGGTAACTTGACGTAAAGAAAGGATAAGACAATCACATCATTATGATCAAGCTTTCACTAGATTGGATAAAAAATATGTTAGGATTATTCCATGACACTTATATCAATGGTGTGCTCACAATTTTAGCATGCATGATTCCATGAAAGGATTTGTAAATGTAAAAAGTTTAGCTTAGGCATAATATTTGTGTTATTTGCCACTATGGCACATTTGGCATATCTCGTTACAAACCGAGATGTGCTGGCATGATGAATCGAATCTCTAATACCCGAACATATTCACATTGAAGGTATAAATTGTTTAGGATTTTAAATTTATTTACATTTATATTTGGGAATTTTTTTTATAAAAGTTCTTATAAAAATTGAGGCAAAAATTTTCTAAGTTCAAAATTAATTTTTATTTTACCTCGTTTAAATGAGAATCATGTCGCGTTCGAAGGAAATGGCGATTTGGTTAGAAAGCTCATTTGATAATTTCTTCAAACGAACATGAAACAAGAGTGTTCTGTTTAAATTCGTTTGAAGCTCGTTAGAAGCTTGTTCTAGCGAGACTGGAGTTTCGTTCGAACAAACTCGATTTTCATTCTAATAAAATGACATTCTCATTTGAACGACTTCTATTTTCGTGCGAAAGAATTTTGCTGCCTCAAAATTTGTATAAGACCTATAAATACCTGTTTTGTAAAGATTTTAGTAGACTTTTGATAAAACGAAAACTGCATACCTATTGCAAAAGTTCTCATTCCTTTTAGGTCAAAACACCCTTTTGGTTAACAAATTAACCTCCCTAATATAATTTTTAGTCCTTTTGAAACCCTAAGAAGTTTCATAAATGATAAATACTTATGGAGAGAGATCTCTATTGTTGACCTTGTGACCCGTGTGATCACTGTTGAAGAGAAGGCATAAGAAAGGCTGATCGGTGGATATCGAGGGTGGACCGCCATCCGTGGACTGCTCAGGAATGAGAAGTATTCTTTAGAGATTTTGCGATGACTGTGTATTATACTTCTGGGTTATACCAAGTATTATTATAAGTCGAATGTCTTTTAAAGTACTGATGTAAAAGGTTTTGCCCTGTAAAGGGATTTTTCCTTAGTTGTCGTGTGATTGCATGTTTAGTTTATCTGTCTTATCACATATATGCTTGTCTTAAGATAATAAGATAAAATTAGATTTGTGTTTGGGGAATTTAATTAAATAAGTTATCTCGTTAAGGTCATACACACTCTCAAATTGGTATCAGAGCTGGTTACATAAAAATATTATGTGATTTTTTTAGCCAAATTTTTTTCGTTGATATTAATTTTTTTTTGAAAAATTGTTGATCTTGAAAAAGGTAGGATTTTAATGGTTAATTTGTATAATCGAATTCCCATATTTGATGGTACTAACTATGCATATTAGAAAGCTAGAATGAGGTCTACTCTTAAGTCTATTGATGAACGCATCTGGTTGATATGTGAAATGTATACCACCCACTGTTACTGTTAATAATTTTGTTGGGCCTAAACATATCTCTCAATGGACAGAGGACAAATTTAAATGGAGCAACTTTAATTCTCGCGATTTAAGTTCCATCTCGGGAGATGCCACCCCTGAAGAGTTCTGCAACATTATGACATGCACCACGTCTAAAGAATCTTGGGATACCCTCCCGTTCACTCAGGAGGGTACTAATGTTGTTAAAGCTTTTAAGCTGTAGAATCTCACCATATAATTTGAAACAATCACCATGATTGAGTCTAAATCATTTGGCGAGTTTTATGCGCGACAGTCCGATATAGTTAAATCGAGTTTTAATTTAGATGAGAAAATACTCGAGATGCGTGTTGTTAAGAAAATTTTGAGATCGCTTCCCGCCACTTTTATTCCTAAGGTTAGCATACTTAATTCGGTAAGGATCCTAGACACTTTTAGGTTGGAAGAATTTGTAGGAGATCTTCAAACATATGAGATATATATGTTTACTAATATAGTAAAACCTAAGGATAATGTAATTGCACTTAAAGCCCAATCTAAAAGAGAGATGGAGTGTCTAAAAAGAGAGAGGAAGCATCGTCTAATTCTGAGTAAGACTTTGATTTAGATGATTTGGTCCTATTTGATAAAAAAATTCAAGAAATTTCTCAAACGTAAAAAACAAAATACTACCAAAGATACGAAATCTTTTGAGAAAGATAGAAACATAAAACGGGCAAGAAAAATTTTGAAAAAGAAAAGAAATATTTCAAAAAGAAAGGAGAGGAAAGATGCTACGGGTGTGAGGAAAAAAGTCACAAAGCTCATGAGTGTTCGACTAGGTTGAAATGTCAAGGGAAAGGCAAAGCTTCCTTGAACGTCATGCTTAACGATAGCGTGGTCGAGTCGATGAGTTAGGGATAAAAATCATCGCATAGATATAACTTCACCACATTCATGGCTTATCATGTTAGTACATCGAGTGCACCTCGCGACGATGAGGAAGATACTAAAATGACCACCTTGACAGTGAGTCTAGTTATTTCGAGGAGGGTGAGGGATAGAATATTTTAATCGAGAGCTAGAGTGACCTTTGGTACACCTATCTCGATATTTACACTGAGTCCTTTAAAACTAAGAAACAAAAAAAGGCTTAGCTATGAGAGTTTTAGCACTAGAGAAAGAGTTGAGAGAGGCAAGAGAGTGTGAGTCCTCCATGAGAGAAGCTTTGGGAGAGAGAGTTTATTTAGTTGAGAGAGAAAATGAGGACTTGACCAACAAGGTGAATAGTCTTACAAGAGATCTCCAAGCATCCGTGGAGACTCATGAGAAAGTTTAAAGCCCTTATATCCCAACTCGAGAAAGATCTCGAATATGCCCAGGAGGGCAAGGTAACTATCGAGGACATATCGAAAAAGGTAGGTAAGATGCTCCTCAACCCCGTTTAAGGTTTTGGTGAGAGGCATGGAAAAGGTTTTAATGGTGCATCCACTCTAAATATCGCACTAGTGCTATCTATCATATGATTCACATGGATCTTATGGGTCCAACTCGCTCGGAGACCTTAGGTGGTAAGAGATATATTCTCTTAATAGTCGATGAATTTTCTAGATACTCTATCATATGATTCCTTAGACAAACGTTCAATGCGGTTGAGTTCCTTACAACCAAGTGTCGTATCCTATAAAACCAACACGATGCCAGTATTAATATGATGCATAGTGACAACCGTACTGAATTTAAAGAACCAAAAGTGGATAGCTATTGTGATGGAGTGGGCATCAAATATGAGTTTTTGATCATTCTCACTCCTTAAAAAAGGTATTGTTGATAGGAAGAACCGGACGGTATAAGAAATGTCTAGATCCACGCTTCTTTGGAGAAACATCTTAGATATTTTTGGTTAGAGGCAGAGAGCACCGCATGCCATACGGTGAATAGGGTATATCTTTTTCCACATACACTTCACATGCCTTATGAGTTGTGGACAGGGAAGAAGCCCAACCTATCATATTTTGGTGTTTTTGGGAGTACATGCTGCATCTTGCGAGATAGAGAGATCTTAGGAAAGTTCGACTACCAAAGCGACGAGGGGATATTTTTAGGATATTCATCGAAAAGTAGTATTTACTGGGTTTATAATCTTGATAACTCTAAGGTTATGGAGTTAATAAATGTCACTATTAGAGATGACGATCCACCGAAGTTTGTTTCTCCTAGCGCATGGTATGAGGATGATGCAGCCGTGGTGATGATCCCATCCTTCCTCATGCTACCACGGTGGACCCCATTCCTATTTTAGGGAAGACACCATCTTGGGTTCGAAATATTTATGACCCTTCCACTATAATTGGTGATCCTACACTAGTTGTCAAGACTCGTGTTCAACTCGAAAATCTTGTTAACTATTTGTGCTACATATCCCTAGTCGAGCCTAAGAACGTGAAAGAATTACTCAAGGACAAGATTTAGATTTCTTCCATGCAAGAAGCGTTACTTCAGTTTAGAAAGAACGATGTTTGGGAGATGGTCCCCTGACCTAGTGATATTATCGTAATAGGTAAGTGGCTTTTCAAGAATAAAGTGGATGAAAATGGTACCATAGTTTTCAATAAGGCTAAGTTGATCGCTCAAGTCTATACAAAGATAGAGGGTATAGATTTTCTGGAGACATTCTCTCCTGTTGCTGGGCTTGAGTCCACCCGCTTACTAATATCCATAGCATGTCATCTACGCTTCAAGTTATATCAGATGGATGTCGAGAGTGCTTTTCTGAATGGCATTCTACAGGAGAAGGTTTACACGAAACAACCAAAGGGGTTTGAAGACTCTGAGCACTCGAGACACATCTACTATCTTAGGTAAGTCTTGTATGGTTTAAGAAAGAACCCCGTTCTTGGTCTGAGATATTTACTTACTATCTCTTAGCTCACATCTTCAAGAGAGGGTAAGTAGATAATACATTATTTATGAGGAGAGAGAGTCGTGACATTTTGGTTGCCCAAGTCTATGTGGATGACATAGTCTTTGGATCCACGTGATCCCACCATGATCACACCTTTGAGGAAGAGATGAAAAGTGAGTTTAAGATGAGCATGGTAGGTGAGCTTACATTCTGCCTAGGTCTCTAGGTTCGTCAGCTTGAGTATAGGATATTCATTTCTCAATCTAAATATGCAAGAGACCTTGTGTAGAAATTTTGTCTAGATTTCGATAAGAACTCATACACCCCTATGAGTACATAAACATAACTTAGTGAATACGCTTTAGGCATGGATGTAGAACAAACCTTATATCGTAGTATGATAAGTAGTCTGTTTTACCTTATCGATAACCGTCTCGATATCGCGTTTAGTGCTGGAGTCTGTGTGCGATACCAGGCGTCCTTGAAAGAGTCACACTTACACTCTCTTAAATGTATTATTAAACAAGTAAATGCAATTCTTTCTTATGATATTTTTTATTCCTTTGATATCGATGACCGTTTGTTCACCTATTCGGATGCTGATTGGACCGGGAATGTAGATGGTTGTAGGATCACTTAGGGTGGGTGTTTGTATTTTTGAAGTGCTATTGTCTCTTGGATGAACAAGAAGAAAAACTCCATATCTTTATCCATGGTGGAGGCTAAGTACATAGACGCTAGGAGTTATTTCACGCAAATCTTATGGATGAAGCAAACGTTGGAGGATTACGACATTTCACAAGGCACGATGACCATTTCTTGTGATAATGCAATTGCTATACATATTTCTAGTAATCCAGTCCATCATTCACTCACAAAGAACATTAGGATATGCGGACACTTTATTCGATACCTAGTTGAGGAGAAGGTCGTGTCTTTGAGCCATATGAGCACCGATCATCAGTTAGTTGACATATTCATGAAACCTTTAAATGCATTTCGATTTGAGTATCTTAGGATATCTTTAAGTATTTTCACTATTGACTAAGTTCAGATATTTTATCTAGTATAAGATGAATGCCATGATTATATCCATTTATTCATATTGCTAGATTGTATTACCATTGAATTATCATTGTATCTGTCTTTTTCATTTTGATATATTTTTTCAAAAATCCAGAAAGAGTTTTGTTTCCTATTTTTTTTTAAAAAATTCAAAAAGATTTTCATTTCTCTTAAGAAAAAATGAAAAAGGCAAAAATATTTTTTTCATAAAATTTTTGAAAAAAAATACAAAAATAGTTTTGTATTTTTTATACCTTATATGGATGAACTATTAAATATGTCCGAGTCATTCATTCATTCCATATCCACATGATTGTTTTGTAGTCTTTTGAGACAAGACATCATTCCATATATGTGCTTAATAATTTGTGGTGTCATTAAGATGTGATTTGATGACAATTTCCTACATGTTTGACTCATTGTCTTCTTTAATGCATATAAACACGAACTTATTTGTGTATTTCACTTACCTGTCACATGTCGATCTTAGTTTTATAATCTCAATTTTGCTTTAAGACGAACCAAATGTGAAAAACATGATAAAAAGTTGTGGATGTAAAAATCATTGCCTCGATTAATTTTTTTTTTTATATAAATTGTTATATATTAAGCAGTAGAAAGGGGCTCTGAAAGACAAAGTCTTTGAGTTACAAACCACTATTTGCAATGAAAAGAGCCTAAAATGATTATAGGTACTTAAAAATAGAAGTGCCAGGCCAATTTTGTTTGAACATTGATGCTTCAATTCAAATGAGCATTAATTTCGTCAAAATAATTGAGAGTATAATTGCTATATGTGAGATTTTAAGGGAGTTAAGTCGAAGATCAATGGGTTTGCACAAACTATAAAAATATTTAAAAAACATTACATAGTTTTGGGCGTCATTGGTGTGAAATTCAGTTACGATCTTTATTTTTTGATTTGGTTAAGTTAATTTCACACGGGTTCACAATCGTTTACACCTAAGGTAAATGTTGAGATGATTCGTTAGTGGTGTCTCAATCCTTCATGCATATGTGTTATGTTTGTCTACGTTGATTAATCCACGGAATATGTTCACACCCTAACATTTCTCTTCCATGATTTGTGTATTTTTTTTGTTTCTCCATAGTATTTTGTATTTGTAAAATTTTATATTTGAAAATTTTGAAAAATTCAAAAATAGTTGGTGTACGTGGGGCCTTTGAGATTATCATTGCATGTTCATCATTTCTATATCTTTGTGATGATATGTACTACTTATCTGGGATGTTCTCTATATGTTATATTTAGTTTCTACTTTTTGTCTATTTCGGACAGAAAGAAGGGAGAAAAAATTAAGGGAGAGTTTGATTTTTTTATATTTACATGTTTTTATTTGCTATTTCAAACTATATGCATCATGAGTATTTGTCTTTGTTTCATGTGCGTAGGTTCCCTCGAGCATTAATGAGAAGATCAAGAACATCAAGGGAAGATGAAAAAGAACAACAGGAGATTGAAGCCAACGTTTATATATCTATGTCATTCCATTTCTGGGGTTTAGGAAGGGTATTAAATTTTGTGGGAACTTTTATGTTATTTTCCACTATGGCACATTTTATGCATCCTGTTACTAACCGACGTGCTGACACTATGAACCGAATCTCTAACATCTCCAAAGTTCAAGACATATTCACATTATGAAGGTATAAATCATTTGGGATTTTAAATTTAACTACATTTACTTTTAGGAGATTTTTTATAAATGTTTTTATGAAATCGAGGCAAAAATTTTCTAAGTCAATAATTAATTTTTATTTTATTTTGGTCAAACGAGAAGCATATCTAGTTTGAATAAAATGGTGATTTAATTTGAAACCTCATTTGATATTCGAGTGAACATCCAACAAGGGAGTTCTGTTTGAATTCGTTTGAAGATTCTTCAAACGAGATTGGAGTTTCATTCAAACGAATTTGATTTTCATTCTAATGAAATGATATTCTCGTTCGAACGACTTTTACTTTTGTTTGAACGAATTTTGCCACCTCAAAATTTCTGTAAGACGTATATATACATGTTTCATAAATATTTGAACAGAGACTTTTGATAAAATAAAAACTGCATACCTATTACAAAAGTTCTCTTTCCTTTTATGTCAAAACACCCTTTTGATTCACAAAACAACCTCCCTCATATACTTGCAAATCTTTTAAAAACCCTAAATAGTTTCATACCTCATATATACTTGTGGATAGAGATTGATATTGCTGACCTTGTGACCCTTGGGATCACTACTAAAGATAAGGCTAATTAAAGGCTGATTGGTGGATATCGAGGGTGGACTGCCACCTGTGCACTGCTCGGAAACAAGTAGTATTATTTAGAGATTCTGCGAAGATTACATATTATAATTGTGGGTGATATCAAGTAGTATTGTAAGTCGTCTGTCTTGTAAAGTTTCTAAAGTGTTGATATAAAAGTTTTTGGCCTGCCAAAGGATTTTCCCTTAGTTGCCGTATGATTGCATATTTAATTTATCTATCTTATCACTTAAATGCATGTCTTAGAATAAAAAGATAAAAATTAGATTTGTGTTTGAAGGCATTTAATTAAGAGATTTAATCCATTAAGATCGCATAAGCACTCTCAAATTGGTAGTAGAGCATTCCACTATAACATGATTTTTTTTTCTTTCGGGAATGAAATCACTCTATCTAAGGATCGACGTCCCAAAACACTTGATGAAATAGAGAAGATGAGGAATATACCTATGCTTCGATAGTGGTTAGGCTCATACACGCTATATAGTGTATAAGACTGGATATCTACTTTTACATTGACATAGTTATAATATTTCAATCTAACTAAGGTGAGGAGCACTAAACTATAATAAATGCACACTCCCTAGTACCCAGAAAGGACTAAAGAATTTGGGTTAGTTTACTGAGCAAAATTTTTTGTACTTTTTGGGTACAAAGACTCGGTTTTCAATTAGACAAGGATTCTAGGATTTCTACCTTAGGATATGTGTTTACTATATGTCTTGGATACTTACTAAGTGACTTGATTGAGTTTCCTTAATTGAAATTAGATAATATACTGTATTTGTTAATAGAAAAATGATTGCAAGTTCGAGAGAACCCAAAATCCATAAAACGGTTAGGCACATTGGGCTTAGGTTTCACATAGTTCGAGATATCGAACAAGGGAGATAAGATTGTGTCCACAATTTAGGTGTTAGATGCATAGACACATGACTTTAAGACTAAGTGGGAGATTATTGGTGTTTTATTCTTAAAGCCATGTATGACATTTTTTTTAAATAAATGTGTGTCAAGTACATTTTGAAATAAGAATCATGTTTATAACAATAACTTATATTCATCTCATTTATATTGTATATATGTCGATTAGTTGAACCTCGGCCTAGCTGAAGAGAGAAGACCTTAGAAAAAAAAGACCCTGGAATGACTCAATCCAACGTCTCGAGGAGAAGATAGGGGACCTCATAAAGAGCAGGGACCCATTACAGAGGGGCTACTCGGAGGGATCCCTGTTTGTGGCTAGGATAGTGGGGTTCCCAACCCCAGCTAAGTTCAAGCCTCCTACAGTGACGCCTAAGTATGATGGCAGCACTAACCCAGTGCACCATATCGAGATGTATCAGTCGGCAGCAGATATTTACTCAATACCCGATGAGATGAAGTGCAGGGCCTTCTCAGGAACCTTGACAGGGGCAGCGCACAACTGGTTCACCTCTCTTCCGAAAAACTCGATCGAGAACTTCAAAGGCCTAGCAGAGCAGTTCATCCACAACTTCTGATTTGGGGTAAGACCTCAGAAGAAGACTACCCACCTCCTATATGTCAAACAGGCTAAGGGAGAAAGCCTAAGAGACTATATAACAAGATTTAACAAGGAGAAGTTGGAGGTAGAGGATTACGAGGAGAGCATAGCCATGACCGCCCTGATAGGAGGCCTCCAGAAGGGGAAGCTATTATGGAAGCTAGCGGAAGACCCCCCCAAGTCTATGGCAGAGTTGTTGTCCACCGCAGGGAAAGTAATGAATGCGGAAGAGGCAATGGCCGCCAAATATGAGGAGGAGAACCGTGGTAGCACTGGGAGGTCCCAGGGTAAGAAAGAGGGGAAGAAGAGGTCAGCAGATGACAAGTTCGCTCATTACACTCCTCTGACTGTGAGCTGTGAGCACATCCTTAATGAGATCAAGGCTGACCGGGCTCTGAGGTGGCCAGAGAAATTGAAGGCCCCACCAAATAATAGGAATAAAAACCTCTGGTGTGAGTTCCATCAGGATCACGGCCATGTCACAGATAGATGTTTCGCTCTGAAGGATGAGATTGAGAAGATGCTGAAATTCGGGAAGCTGTGAAAGTATGTGGATGGCAAGGCCCCAAAGGGTGGCAGAGAAGACCCTAGGAAGAGAAGAAATGACAGGTGCCTTGGCGATAGGGGTTTCCATGGCCATGTAAAAACGCTTGTCGGCCTCGATCATCATGTTGTTAAGTGCGTCCATGGCCTGTCTGTTGTGGCCGACCACACTATCGGTAAGTTTCAGCTGGTCCAGACGAGCCTACAGGGTGTCGGCTGAGATGGGGATTGCAGCGTCTGAGGCCCTCTTTTGTCTTGAGGTTGGCCTCTGATCCTCAGAGGCTGGGACCTCAGGGGCCCTCTTCTTGGACTTAGATGTTGAGGGAGCTGGAGGAGGATCATTCAAACCAGTCCTCTTTGCAAGTCTAGCCAAACTTGGAGCTGCCATCTCCCACAATTCGTCCGGGACACTTGGAGGTCTCTCTGCAAAAGTGAAAAGATAAGAGTCAGAAATCAAATATGAATAATCAGAGGTTAGACTTGGAACAAAAAGAAAAATCCTTACCAAAGTCAACAAGGGGACTTCCACCTAGGCTCGTCCCCGAGAGATACTGGGGGGGTCAGTAGATGTTCGAACTTTATGAACATACCATGTGCCCCTTGGTCTTGCAGGGCCTTCACCTTTTTGCCGTTCTGAAGACTTAGGCCAGGATCGGCCCTGGCAGACATAGTGACCTTACCCCATCTGAGGGGTACCCTCGGCTCAAAAGTGGAAGAGGGAACAGATGAGCCAAATTCCCATGGCCCTGAGGCGAAAAAATACTGGGGTTTCCAATTGTGATTCGAGGTCTGAGTGACCAGGAGCATCTTCTTCTCAGGCCTCCGAGCCATGAAGTGATAGTATCTCGGATGATTTTTGGCCGAGGTAGGGACGTAACAACCAGTAAAGACCTGAACCGGGAGGTCGGAGTGGTGGACTGCCCTCCACAAGATGATGGCCCCTATAATAACTCTCCAAGCATTGGGAGAGAGCTGCGAGGGGGCCAAGTTGATGAAGGAAAGAATGGACCTAATGACAGGGTGAATGGGTAGACGAAACCCTAACTTAAACATCTGCTCATACAAGCAGATTTCTCCATCTCGGCCGTGGTAGGTCCTCTCTTCCCTCAGAGGTCTCCTTAATTTGATTGAGGGACTGATGGAGTATAAGTATCTGAAGTGAAACAGATCCACCTCAATGACTGTGCTCTCATACTCGTTCGCCTCAGAGACGTCAACATCACTTTCGGCATCCTCATCATTGTCGTCAAGCTCAACGTCGGTTGGAGCAGACGGATGACCAGGGAACCTCTGAGCAAACTCTGCCCCTGTAACGGCCGACAAAGGAATGTCATCTAGAATGGGTGGCACAGCCACACTTGGCACAACAAGTTCGACCTCTGAAGAAGAATTTGAGGTACTTGAACCATTCTGAGACGAGGCTCGGCTGGAGACCTCGGCCTGGTTAGGGGCCTGACTAGGCCGAGGTGTAAAGTCCATGGCTTCCTGGAAAGAGTCTACAGACATAGGGTCTGAGGTGGAGGACTCAGACTCAGACATCGGCAAACGGTTGGTAGAGACGTCTGTTTGATAAAAGTTCTCAGGAGGATCAGGATATACCACCTTCAGAGGTGGGGGAAAGAGAGGTCTAATAGGGAACTCCTGAGACCTACGATCTTCTTCCTGAGCTCTCTCTATTTGCCTAATTTTTTCTAAGGTCTTCTCTCTGAGAGAGGGGAAGTCCTCAAGAAGTTGGTACAAGGGTCTGAGCATCAGAGGACGACCCAAGACTTGGAACGACCCTAAACTTAAGGAAAACTCCTAAGGCTATAAACACGATGGGCTTGTAAAGTAAAGGGGTTTGAAGATCAAACTAAGAATTTTCAAGTAAACACAGGTCGCCTGAATCAATGAAACTTGCCAGAAAACTCAAACAATTACCGGATAACCCAAAAATCTCGCCGAAAAATTCAAACCAAATGCCAAAAACAAAGGAAATGGAAAGGGAAAGGTACTTGAATGTGAGTTGATGGATGAAATGAAGAGATCTCGCAAGAAACTAGGGGAAATCCTCTGCAAAAAGAGCGATGTAATGAATAAGCCTTGGAGAGAGAACTTGCAGAAACTTTGCGCGCGAAAGAAAGGAATGAAGAAGAAAGAGAAAGTGGTGGGATTTAACCCTTAAATACTTGGGCACACTTCCCAAGGCCCATCATTGCCTTGTGAAACCCAAGGGACAACTGACAGCGCACGCAAGCCAAGTGGGCATGCCTTAGCCTGGGATAGGTGTCATGCAGGTGTTAGCCTTGGGACGGACAGGCCTCAGAGGTGAAGCAATTCCCTAGCCACTCGCTCTCGCATATGACTAAGGGCTGGGGGGTGATTGATATGCCCAAGTATAACCTCGGCCCAGAGATACCTACCTCGGCCAAGATGATGGCCGAGACATTGATCGACCCTATGAGGGGCAGGGCCCACGATATCGTCCCTCGGCCAGACCTACCTCGGCCCAGGCCAACACTACCATATTCACTTCCATGGACCCTACGTCTAGGAATAGCAACCTCGGCTAATAGTAGGCCGAGGTGACAAGGAGCCCTAACCTTCAACATGGAACTAATCCTACCTCGGCCTTGGCCGAGGTGACGAGAAGCATTAATCAGAATGTATATGCCCAACCTCGGCTAGGGCCGACCTAGCATAATGTCTCGGCTGAGATCAGGCCGAGACTCCTTATGACATTACTCGGATTGAACGGACATCAAGCCTTTACAGCTCGGCCTCTCCCAGGCCGAGGTCATTCACCAACATGACTGCCGAGCATCTGTTGACATTTGGATAAGGACACCTGGGCACAAATCAGTTGTAACAAGATTATTCTCCACATGGGGGAGAATATTTCATCATCATTGCTTACATGTGACAGTGACAGATGGCATTCCCACATTGGTGAGGATACCACACACATGCTCATTGCATGCATGGGGGGTACAGTGCGCCCCCTAGGCACTATATATAGGGATCATCCCCTACCTTACAAAAGGATCCTGCTATTAAAACCCTAGCTAAAACTCTGTCTAAAGATACAATAGAGAGAGAGAGAGCTTGAGTGAATTGTACCCATGGCCATTAGTGCCTTTGTTCAGTGATACTACTCACACACTCACAATGGACGTAGGCCAGATTCGCTGAACCACTCATATTCCGGTGTTGATTCCTCATATCCTCACCTCCTTCTCTTATCTCTTTATATAGCTGTGCCACCATTATTACTAATATATTGAGCTTGCAAACACCTCACCTGGTGGTGCTAATTCTTAGCATCATCACTTTTCGTGAGTTCATGTTGGCTTGATCACAAGAGGTTAAAATTTTAGTTCTTGCTTAATTGAATAATTCACAGTCTAGATATGGATTTGACAACCTATCGATAAAGTTACGAGTATGATATTAGTAGTTTATCTTGGCTACAAAAATATATTTTATGGTTTGGGAACTTGTCTTATAGTTTAAAGAGAATCGTACTGGTGTGACACCTCGTAAAATCCATAAATATATCGATAAAGTCTAATATAAAAATCACGAAAATAAAAAACTTTTATAACATTCTAAGCATAAGAAAAATCAAGACAGAGTGAACAATGACAAGATAATAAAATACTTAATCAACTATGATACCAATCACTACCAATAACATATAAATCCAACTCTTAATATAAAATATGACCATACAAAAGTAGAACTCTTTATATAAGTATATACGTACAACCAGATTTAAAATAAAAGAATACAATAAAAGAATGATCTACATTTGCTTGACTTTTACAATCCTAAGAGTAAGAAATGGGACGTCGCTAGAGATGCTCCTCCAATGAACTCGCATCTATAGGAACTATCGCAACATCGACCTGTAAAAATAGTTTTTAAAAGAAAACATAAATAACATGCCTATGAAGAATATGATTATACACTACACCAAATTGGGTAAATTGACACCTTTCCAGGGGCTAGACTTGTCATGCTCAATGACCGTCACAAAAAACCCGTATTTTTTGTCACGGTCATTGACCGCGACAAGTTCGTGACAAAGACTTGTCACGGTCAATGACCATGACAATACCGTGACAAGTACAGTTGTCATAGGCTTGTCACGGTCATTGACCGTGACAATCCTTATAATATTATCACGTTCAAGGACCGTGACACGTCCATGAAAAATGTTACAACAAAAATCCCTTTTCCCTCCTTTTTTCTCTCTCTCTTTCTACGCTGCTCTCCCTCTCTCTCGACTTTCAGGTTAGTTTCTCTCTCTCTCTCTCTCTCTTTCTTTTATTTATAGATATATGTGTGTGTGTGTGTGTATATGTGCGTGTGTGTGTGTGGTGGGTGGGGGTGGGGCAGGGTGGGGGGAGGGGCTGTTTGTGTGTGTGTGTGTGTGTGTAGTGGTGTGTGTGCGTGTGGGTGTGGTGGTGGGGGAAGGGGGTGGGGGTAGGGATGGGTGGGTGGGTGGGTGGTGGGGGGCTGCGTGTGCATGTATGTATGTGCGCGCGTGTGTGTAGTGTGAGTGTTTGTGCATAATGTCCCTTGTAAACGAATTGATTGGTTATTAATTTTTTTAGTAAATTAATATACGATTGCCCCTCATTGTAAATTAGTAAATTAATAATTGTATACTTTAATTGATAAAAATAATTAATTGAGTAGATGAATTAAAAGGAGTACGGGATACACATTGGTTTTTGACATTGTTGTTGGATTATAGTGAATCGATGTTGGGTTGGTTAATTTTAAAAGTGGCATGGCCACTGGATTATTGTCCATATGGGGGTGGGATTTTTAACTGTTTTTGAAAATTACTTTGTATATCGAACAATATATATATAGTATGATAATTAAATGAAACATACTTGAAATTACATATAGTGCGCATAGATACTAACCTTCTAATTATTATGCGTACGCATTCAATAGCCCTTAGACCCGTTCGAGAGTCATTACCCCTATAATGAGATCTCTCGAATTGTCCCGTTTGGACAGTTTGGGACTACATAATTTCTATATAATATTCTTAGTGGCTTAAAGTTGTTACTTTTGGAGGAAGTTTTGCAGTCGTATCCTAATGTTCTATGGGTACATACTAGATTGACAAGTGTGATTGTTATTTTAATTGATCAATTGAAATAATACCTACACTTGCCAATCTATGTCGTGTACTTGGAGAACTACGTGGATATCCTGCTAAATTTTTTTCAAATCGTAACAATGTGCATGAGCTGTTAAGTATATTATAGAAAAATGCGGTCTTGAATGGGATAAGCCCACTCACCCTTTAGAGGAGATGGAGGAAACAGAAATTTCTATTATAAATTGAATTTGAATATAAATAAGACATAATTAAATGAAACATATTATAAATATAAGTTTTTTTTATACTAATCCATGAATATACGCTTCGTGCCTTTAGTAGGTGATTAGTTGTGGTGGATTTGATGGGATATCCGAAATATAAAGAGTGGATGGGTGAGACAAATAGAATGAGGGATGTGTTTCGCAGAGGTGCTACCGAATTTGTGAAATATGCAAAGAGATATCATAATGATGAAGAGTTTTCGTGTCCGTGTGCTAGGTGTAAGAATGGTAATGTGTTTTAGTGGAAAATAGTTGAACTACATTTGTTAAGATCGAGTATGCAAGATAGTTATCGATTTTGGAGTTTTCACGGTGAATTGAAAGTTCCTTTTGTCCCTGATCAACCTTCACAAGTAGGAAAGATGTATAAGGGGACGACGTAGATCATAATATGTTAGAGGATTTAGTTAATGATGCGTACGGAGTTTATGAAGTAGAGGAGAATGAGGTTACTGATGATGGAGAAGGTTTAAGTGCTCGTGAAGATATCACGATAAAACTTGACAGTGACTACCAAAGTTTAAAATTTAAGGCGACCTAATCGTTATACTCTGGCTGTGAGAAAGATCAAACAACTTTACATGCCATGGTTGGTTTGCACAGTTTGAAGATGTAATATAGTTTGTCTAGCAATAGCGGGACAGGAATTCTGAAATGGGTGAAGGGCTTATTACCCAAGGAGAATACACTTCCAAATAGCTATCCTATTATGATGAACAGTTTGAAAGGTTTGGTAATGAAGTATAAATCGATTCATGCTTGTGTGTATGATTTCATACTACACCGAAAGGAGTACAAAAATATCGGTCGTTGTCCGATATTCGATGAACCTAGATATGTCCAATCTACTAGTAAAGAAGGCATAAGATCAAAAGTGCCTCAAAAAGTATTGAAATATTTTCTTGTTGGGCCTTGATTAAAGAGATTTTTCACAATACCATGGATAGCGGAGTCAATGACTTGGCATGTTAGGGCAGAAGTAGGGGGTAATATCATGCGTTATCCTATTGATTCTACAGCCTGGAGGATGAAGAATTATGAGTATCCCGATTTTTCCCGAGAACAACGCAATATTCGTTTGGCTATATCAACAGATGGTTTCAATCCATTTGGAAATCTAAGCACCAATCAGAGTGTATGGCCAGTGATCCTAGCCCTTCTCAACCTCCCTCCACAATATATGAGACCTGAATTTTTGATGATGGCTTTGTTGATACCTGGGCCAAAGGCACCAAGTGATGACATCGACGTCTACCTGGTTCCTTTTGTGGAAGAATTAAATGAGTTGTGGGAAGAGGGTGTGCAATCATTTAACTCTTTTAGAAAAGAAGAGTTTACACTGAAAGCTATGTTAATGTGAGAAATTCATGATTTTCCAGCTTATGGGACATTATCCGGTTGTGTAGTACATGATTATTTGGATGTCCTATTTGTGGAGAGGAGACTTAATCTCTTCATCTATCCTTTAACTCAAAAAATGTATACCATTACCACAGGAGGTTTTTACCCTCGGCTCATAGTTTCAAATTTGAGAAAGGTTCCAATTTTTTATTGGGCAAGGTTGAACATAGATTACCGTCGAGACAACTTTTAAGTTCAGAAATTGAAAGTAAATCTTCTGAATGTGGCCCTAATATGCCAGGTAAGAATCCAAAATTTAAGAATGTCAAGAATAAGAAGACCCCAACTGGGAATAAAACTAAGATAAGAAAGGCATGGTCTAGGAGGTCAACTTTATTTGACTTGCCTTATTGGAAGAATAACCCAGTGTGCCATGTATTGGATGTGATGCATGAAGAGAAGAACTTTGTTGAACATATTGTGGGCACTTGCCTTGGGGGGATTCATTCGAAGGATTGATAAAATGCATGAAAAGACCTTAAATCGTTGAAACTTAAAGCCAAAACTATGGTTGAAAGAAGATAGTAGGGGAAGGACAATAATTTCCCCTGGTGCCTTTACTTTGACGAGTGGGGAAAGGAAGGTTCTTTTAAACACAATATATAATTTGAATGGCCCATCTACTTTTTCGTCCAACTTGCAAAGGATTGTGAATTATGCTACTCATGATTTATATAAGTGTAAGTCCCACAATTGGCATGTGATCATGCAATTGGTTACTCTATTGTTTAAGCATTATTTCTCCAAGCACAAGGATTTGTGGAGGGCTATTATGGAAATTAGTATTAACTTCTCACTCTTGTGTGAGAAGGTAGTCAATCGAGAACACATAGTGGCCACAAAATCGACGGTGACCGAAGCGATTTGTGTGTTGGAGAAGTACTCTCCCCCAACATTCTTTGACATAAGTGTTCACTTGTTGGTACACCTATGCGACGAGGCACTTCTTTGTGGTCCAGTTAGATATCGGTGGATGTATCCGTTTGAAAGATTGATGAAAGTTTTTAAAAATTACGTCAAGCATACGCGATACATTGCATAATCAATTGCAGAGGAATACATCACCATGGAGTTATCAATATATAATCGATAATATATGCCTGACTTAACTAGCGTTAATGACATTGATGAGTTGGTCGATGATTGTGGTCATGTGATGGGAAAATGAGTGAAATTAATGAGTGTGCAACACGAACAAGTAGCTCGTTATCTATGTGACACACATGAAGATGTCGAAGAATGAAAAAAGTAAGTTTCAATTATTATAATGTTTAACATAATTTTTGAGATTATTTTATACATGGTTAATTTTGTAATAAGTAGAAAATATGAAGCTTGTGAGAACGATAAAACACGAAAAATAATGGTACAATCAGACAACGAATTTAGGATGTGGTTGACACAAGAGGTAATTATAATGAAAATGGTTGTTATATAACGTTACATTACACTCAAATTTTACAACTAATATAATTAATTTATCTATATTCTCAGATCTTAAAGGCGGGTGATGCGACATCAAGGCTTGCTCGTCTAGCCACTGGACCCTTGTTCGTGGCACAAGAGTACAAAAAGTATCGATTGAACGGTTACATTTTTTGCGCTAAAGTGTACGAGGAAAGTACAAATGTACAAAACTTGGGCAATTCATACAAGGCTCTTACTTTCTTTCGAGCGAGCGCGAAAGATAAAAACCTCGTTGAAGCTGAAATTACTTACTATGGTGTAATCCGAAATATATTTGAATTGGATTATATAAGCTTCAAAGAGGTTGTATTTTACTGTGATTGGGTAAGATTTGAGGATAAAAATGCTTGTAAAGTTGATCGTGTCACCAATTTGATAATGGTTGACTTGTCCAAGTTGAAGAGCAACGACCACGTGAGCGATGAGCCATTTGTTTGTGAATTTCAAAAGGTTAACCAAGTGTTTTACTTGGAGTATATCAACAACGAGCCGTGGTCAATTGTCCAACACGCGCCAAAGCATCTAAATAGTAGTGTGGATGACTTGGCTGCTCCTACTAAATATCAATCCATTTTTTATGATAACCCGAATTTTAAACAAGTTTTCAATTTGTAATAAATATTCCAATTTGTTCCGAAACATCCATTTTTAATGCTTTTAATTGATTTTCACTTTATCATTTTCACTCTTGTGTAGTGTGCGTGTGTGTGGGCAGTAGGGGTGGGGGTGGGGATGTTTTGGATTTTTAGTAATTGTACATATTATGAGCTAGATGCTGTTGCTTTGGAATTCAGAATTGAGGTGTTTGACAATAATAATTCGTTTTTATTTGTAGTAATTGTACATATTTGCATGTCTTCTTTTAATTCATTTTTATATGTATTAATAACATTTTTTTTACAGCAAATGTCTCCTTCAGGTATTAAGGCGAGGATGATGATGCTTGTTATGATGATGTCGTCTGGGCTCGGTGGTAGCGGAGGCGACGCGGGATCCTCGGCCCCTAGGCTCCCTAAATATGAAAAATTGGGGATGGCCATCGAGAACAAGTCGGGGCTATTAGAGAGATCCCTCGAGCTGGTAAAGACGATCATCGGCTCGGGATACATTAGTTGGAAGGAGGTGCCATATGAGCTCAAGTTAGCTGTTTGGGTGGCACTACAGGTAATGTATTTATATTTATATTTATATTCATATGAATATTTCAATTTCGATTTCAATTTCATTTTATATTTATATTTATATTTATTTGCAACTAACATTGTATTTGTTGGACAAGAACAATTCAGCTTAGATCCAAAGCTACGTGATTCCGTCTTCGAGCAGTTGAGGGAGCAACACAAGACGTGGAAGAAAAATATGTGGACCCGATACTTTGAGAAGACACGAGAGTCCATTATCGAAAGGCATGAATCCATCCCGCCAAAGGAGCCGATCTCATTGGCATAATGGAAAAAGTTCGTTGACAATGAGATTGGGTAGCGACAATTGGCATCTCATTAATCGGGGAGGGAAAATTGGGAAAAAAAAATCGGACGTGCACTACTCCGGCCGGACGTCTTACGCCGAGGTGGAGCATAGAATGATGGTAAGATTTAATTTTTCTATAGCTAGAGAAATATATTATTCTGCATTATTTTACTTTGCGGGGCCGATACTAATTTTACTTTATTTTATTTCAGGGGACAGGGAGTGGCCCTGGGGGTATGCCACATAGGCTCGATACTTATGTGGCTCTTCGAATGAAGAAGGGGAAGGACAAGTAGGTGTCCCCGAGCGTCACGACCATGATTGTAAGTAATTCGACAATTTACTTTTTGTTAATTACGTTATAATTTTTTCATTTACTTATTTTACTAATCATGTGCTTTTTGTCGTTTCAGGAAAAGCTTAAGGATGTGCATGAGTCGCAGTCTGCTGCTAACAAGGCATATTTGTTCATAGACGCACTCAGCCAAGTGCTTGGCCTTGATCGCAAGGGGAGGACAAGGGAGGTGAGCTCGTGGGTGGCCAAATCTAGGATCATCGGATTGGAGATGAGCGACACCGAGTTGTCTCGAATGGTGGATTCACATGACGCGAATTTGTCCCGTTTGGAGGCGCTCGTCCATGATATGTTCTCATTCATGAAGCGTTCGTTGGGCTAAAATCGTAAGGGGAAAGAGAAGGAGAAGGCGGTGGAGGAGGATGAGGTGCGAGAGGATGAGGTACAGGATGACGAGGATGTGGACCTCATTCCTTCATCGTCAACACGTGCGGACTTTGATGATCCACTTCCCTATTTGGATCCCTTCAACAGACCGATGTTGACACTTGGTTGGCCGAGCGTGTTTATAATGGACATATTTGATGGCCAGCGGATATGACGGGGGTTGAGGGACCCGAATATCATCTAGGGTGCATTAGTTCATGGACGTGAGCTTTAAGACATCAAGTCCAAGGTGCTCGTCACACATGTGATACCCGGGAAGAAGAACTCCCCATTGTGGTTGCGCAAACAATGAGGCACGTTGTATATTAGTGGGTGTGTCAATTCATATATCGTGTGGCCTACTCACCTCCTCAGAGTTAACCATACCCCAGACATTTAGTGACATTGTTTTAAGTTTGAATTGAATTATTTTAAGGTTGAATTGAATTGTTTTAAGTTGTTACATTTCAATTATATTTGGATTATATCGTGATGCATATTGTCTCGATTTTGAATGTATATTTGCATTATCTCTATTTTATTTGGATATATGATGTTCGAACAGGTACAATGTTGCTATAATAGGTACAAATATACTGCTGGGCAGTGGCCATACTGGCCAGCAATTTTTTTTCAATTCTGCCTAGAATTATCACGATCATTGACCGTGATAAGTCCATGATAAAGAAAGTTATCACGGACTTGTCACGGTCAATGATCGTGATAATTTTTTAAAGAATGTCACGGGCATGTCACAGTCCTTTACCGTGATAAAACTTATTGCGGTCAAGGCCCATGACATGACCGTGACAATTCTAACAAACTTGTCACGGTCAATGATCGTGACAAATCCGTGACAAAAAAAGTTGTATCGCTCAGAATTGTCACGGTCATTCACCTTGACAAGTTGAACTTGTCAAGGTCAATGACCGTGAAAATTCGACAGATTTGGTGTAGTGATAATTGAGTCTGGGCCACATTATAATTGCACATATTATTCTCGTGTTTTTATATATTTTAAGTTATTATTTACCCATCCCAACAATCTAAAATATTATGTGGTTCTAAACCCCAAACCCACATGTAGCCCATGTGATTAAAGCCTCACTTGATAATTGTTTAATCTTCACCATTAACTATAATATGTTAATCTCTTTCAATAGAAGTCACATGATCTACTAAGGTCTCAAATCCGAAGGTACTTCTCACAAAGTAACCACGATACCAATAATAGGTTCATATCTAAAATCTATCCACATTTGTCTATCTCATGCAAATAATGCAATATACACATCTCTATTATATGTAACACACCAATTAAAAACATAAGTATATAGGTAAACATCCCTATTATAAGTCATATACATCTCTAGTATAACAAATACACCGATACAAAAATATCTGGTAACGCTACACAATAATCTCTTATGGTAGGACAAAAACTCTACTCATGTCTAACGCCCATATAAAAGTATAGCCCCGACATATACAAATAAATGGGCTACTCGCACGATCGCATATAACGAAGGCCTAATGTTATTACCTTTGGGGATCTCTCACACGTACTAGTATAGTCTTTGGTCATTATAAACCTAATACCTCATCATGGAAAGGGATAAATCACAACGTCTACCCATCAGTCATAAAGTCTACCATACCCAAGACTTATGAACTAAATATCCCCGTAAACCAACTTGGTCGCAGGTACTTAGATGTGCGATCCAGAGGTAAATATAACCAAGAAAGAGCCCGTCTACTCGTTGAAATACTAACGTGGTCCGCATCACACGTTCCCCATCATAGAATCCCTCCTATTATGCTTTGCAATGAGAACTCACACATGATGCATTGCACATAAAACAGACAAGGAAGTATAACCTTTACTAACAAGTAAAAGCAAATAGATCTAACTATACCGGATTGCACATAAAACCATAAGAATATATAAAGGTATTACATGTATTAATCGACCCTATACAATATTAAACCTAATCCTCAAGACCTCTCAAGTTTATTATCGTATTCCTCCCGCTAACGAGGATCATCTAAATCATATGCTACCCTCTACCATAGGTTACCGATCATACTCTAAGCCATCCCTAACCTTAAGCGTTCACATACTTGTTCCAAGATATCCAACACATGTCAAGTATAAAATAAAACACTTTGTCCCCCTATTAGGTATTCATCCCATCTAACTCATGTTACAACGTTTACACAACATATATATCCCTAATGCACGTAACACTTGCCCGATCTCTTGAGGCTCCACTTCTAGGTCTTATAACATATATTACTCATGTATGAACAACTAAAATAAAACTACCCCCACTCTAGGGTTTACTTCTAATTCCTAATCTCCCCGAAGGATATAAGCCCTACGTTTTACTTTCACTAAGTCTTAACACACCTTGACCATCCAAAGTTAATCGCAAGACCTATAAACCCTCCAATAATCAATCATTGACACCTCTTAGTAAAACACTCACAAAAAATAAAAAAAATATCAAAAAATTACTAAACTAGTGGCCACGCGTTTATATTTAAAAGATTTAAAAATTTACGGGCCGAATTGATTCGGATCTGAGCGGAATTAAAGGTTTACAAAATTCATAAAAACGACGGCCCAACTCAAAATACAATCAACTTATAAGCCTTTAAACTCATTACAACCCCTCCTCCTTCATGTATAATTGGTACATCATCACCCAAACACCAATCTAAAGTTTTTAATCCAAAAACACAAGATTAAATGGGTCAGTTTCCCATCCAAAAATATAAAATTAAATGGGTCAGTTTCCCACTTCCACTCAAGAACCCTAGTTTTGTCATTTTCAATCAAATTCTTTAAAACTCAAGATATTTATAAGAGGATTTTATGTGCTTTTTATTGTTAAACATACTTCTAGCAATGTTACAATGATTCCAACCTCAAATCATATGAATTTCATCTTAATTTCAATAATAGTCATAACAAACATTTAATTTCAAAACCCAATTAAGTTAATTAATCAAAACCAATTTTTATTAGTTTATATTTAATGTATAGGAGCATAAGAACACATTAGAACTATAATTCAACACTTGATAGAACTCGCCTCTTGGTGGATTGAGAAATCACACCCCAAAACCTCCAAGTTTCTTCTCTCCTATTGAACCTCCTTCTCTATATCCTTAGGTTTCCCCCCAAACTTGTGAAATGAGTTTTATTAAAATCCTAGTGACCCTTCTTAGACTCTTAATCCCGAAATAAGGCTTGGGCCCAGTATAAAGCTCATCTAAATGATTCTAAAAACATTTCCAAATGATTTAAAACACCCATAGGCCATATACTAACCTAATAGACCTAAAACCCACTATTTTAAATCATAGTTGGACATTCTAAGTGTCCTAAAAGTCTAGTGCCAAATTATGCCAATCAAATATTTAACAACTCGGACGCTTAATATTCACCCAATACGAGTCCAAATATCACTTCATCAATTAATGAATATATATATATATATATATATATATATATATATATATATATATATATATATATATATATATATATATATATATATATATATATATATATATTAAATACGAAATAAATAATACATAAAAATATAAATAGTGACATCTCTAGTCACAACAATCACATAATAATTAATTTCCAATTTGTTTAATAATTAAATAGTATGCATAAAAATACGTGGTATTACAACTGGTATATCATGCTTGTATTAAACATGCCAATGGTGAGATTCAAGTCTAGGTGCTCACTAAATTGGACTTACACAATCTCACTTAATTTGTAAAGGGTGTATAGACTCTCAATTCTCGGGAATATGCGGATTTGAATAGTCACTCAATTATTGCTTTAGTTGTTATGGGTTATATTTCATTTACTCAGTGTAGATCTCTATATGTTGGGCAATCATTGTGTGGGTATATCTGAGATCACATTTCAGAGGAATCCGTGTATTTAAGATATTCTGAATTATGAAACCCCCATGATAAACTTATATTTTTTTATTCTATCGCTAAACTCGGCCCATGGATTTTATAATCCGACAAAAGTATTAAATAAGTTAAGTTTGAGAATAAGGAATACATAAGATGTTATTAAAATTGAGTATTAGGGAATTGAATTTCACCGAGTGGGTATTGCATGCTTTACGCATGGAATCATATTATGCATTATTTAATTTTGCAAAGAATGTCTCATTATTAGAGTAATTCTAAGATAATTAAATTGAAGTGAAATTATAATTATTTAGCGGAATTAACTATATTTCAATATGAAAGAAAATATATTACGAGAAGTTATATAGGATTTTCATATTTTCATTCGAAAACCAATTTAATTATTAGTCTTGCATCCCTAGTATAGTCTATTTTCCAAGTAGAAAACCCAAAACTCTTTGAAAACCCTTATTGGCCCAAGCCCACTTCATGTACCTATTTATATTGGGAGTGTGGAAGATCCAAACCAACTCGATGAAACCGATTAATCCAATCAAAATTACTTCAATCTAATGAAAAACTAATCTTAATTGAATCGGTTTTGTTTTTTTATATGTAAGAATGGATGAAACGGACCTAAACAGATCATATATAAAATATGTTGAAAAATAAACATGTGTCATAGTTTTATTGGATATTATATTTATTAGTTTGTAGTCTTATGAACCTTATAAATGATCTTAGATAAATATTTTTTTTTAATTTTTTTGTATTAAACTTCATGGATTGGATAAGATATATTTTATTGGATTATATTCAAAGTCAATATAATGTTCATTTAATAATGCAGAAATTAGAGGAATTAGAATTGATTAAAAAAACTGATCCAATTCAATCTTATATGGATCGGATAGAATTGGATTTTGACTTTAGTTCAAATTACATTGGATTATGAAATTGAAAAAATGACTTCAATTGGATTATATGTGGTTCTCTTTAAATAGGTCAGTTTTGAACTGATGCAGATGCTTAATTTATATGAGTAAAGAGAAAGGGTTAAAGGAGCATGAGACATTCTCAAAGGTTAGAAAGGGAGAGAAGAAAACTATTCACATTTTTATGAAGGGGTGAAGAGAGGGAAAATTATTTATCTCAATAATCACCAAGATTTGATCTATGGAAGTTACCATACACATGCCTTGCTTTGGGTTGATTATATACTAGAATATGTGAAGCCTACAACACATCTTAGGAAGGAATTGGAGCATGAATAAATTAAAAAAAAGTCATCTTATTGATAAAATAATTCTTCTTTATCATATCACCTACAACATCGTAAGGTATCGTGATTCGAACCCTACATTCATTCTTTGAATCTAATTGTTTTTGCATACTTATGGAAATGTGACCAATCTAAGTTCTTAAGGCAACAAAGTTTTTTTTATGTCAATACCCAAGAAGTATAAACTCATGGGTATTCTCTCTTCTTTATACTTAAATCTATTCACTTACACTCTAACGACTTCTTAGAATTTCTTGATGATATTTTAAAGAATAAAGACTTACCTATGGTTGAAAATTATGCTTTGTCGATCTTGAGAAAGGAAAGAGACAATTTGACCATTTTTGTAGAAAAAACATAATAAGAATGTCAAAGTGGTGAAGAATACAATGTTAAAATTTTAGAAAAAATGGACATACTTATTAAAAACTTGGATTCTAACACATAATAAATTGCTAGAGGAGAAATTATATATGTCAATTATTCATCATCAAATGAATCACCATTTTTCATCCCCTTTTCCAAAAGCATACAAAATTAGAGGAGATATGGTTGTGTGAAATATTTAAAGGAGAAGAATGTGGTTCCTCCAAAGTTTGAGAACGAGATTTATGCTAAAAATAAATATCCCTAAAACTGGTAATATTTGTTCCTATTGTCATAAAATGGGCTACCTTAAAATTTCATCTTTTAAGTTAAAGAAGATTCCTTATTTTGAAAATATTTTTCCTATCAAGCATTCACATGCCTTTAGAATTAGACCATTCAAATTCAATCATTGTCATAAGTTAGGCCATTTATGAAAGTTTTGTGATGTTTTCATAGTACTAGGAAGAATATGAGTTTTGTTGGGAATAATCATAAGGAAAAGAAAGGAAAGGAAAGGAAAACATGTACATTAAGTTCACAACAAGAGGGGAAAAGATATTTAGATATTGTCCTGCATCTGACCTAATCCCAAGATTCCTCATATGTGTTAAGTGAGTATTCAAAAGGATATTTTGAAATGGTTAGATGTAGAGATAAAAAGGGACTCAACTTGGTTCCTTTTAACTCTACTAGATTGACTAAATGAAATTGCAAATGATTCTAGGACTTTTAGAACACTTATTTTGTTCCTCATATTATTTTCTTCATTTATTGTGTTTTTATTTCAACCTTATTTATTTTTTGATTACTATAGTTGTTGATTATGTGCATGTAGGTTAGACGGAGAAAAATGCTAAATTAATGTATGAACTCTTGTATATAATATTGCATTTTGGTTTTGTTTATGATTATGTAATCTTAAATATGAAATTTATAGATTGGAAGTCTTAGAATTCTTAATTTTTATCAATATAGAGTATACTCTATAACTCGATGCACTTGTCACAACACAAAATTTTTGAACTTGTCTCGATTAAAATATTAAATAGATAAGTTTGATTCATGCTTTATGATTTCTCAAAATGATTGCGATTCAAAAACAAGTGTCATTTTTTCCTCTTATATTTGAGGGTTGTTTAGGGTTGGAGTTAGAAATTTTATATCTTTAAAAAATCATAAATGATGAAGTGTTTAGGACTATAACATTGGATTATGGAATGCTTACCTTTAAAGTGGAAATAATTACCCGACCTTTGTAAAAGAGTGAAAGTCTCCACTTACAAAAGATTTTGAAAGGCAATGTCTCAAAGATTTTTACTTATTCAAAATTGGGTAACATCAAGTACATGATACTGTAAAGATTTTAATATAAAATCTCTTAATGAGAAAGAAAAAAGTGTTAGTTGAAATTCTATATTTTCAAGAAAAATGAGACTGTTTCACGGTAAATATCAAAGTGGATTTCTAGAAGAGTGTTTTTCATTAAACTTTTGTTTTAATTTTATCTTCTAATGCCGAAACATGTTCACTTTTATTCTTTCACACAAGATGTATCCAATTTAACATATATTATTGGACTTAAAATGTCTTAGGACTTTGTATGCTTATTCATTTTTATTTAGTGTATGCAATATAACCAATAACCTCAAATATGACGTTAAAATGATTATAACATGATCATGAATACATTTTATTTACATAAGGAACATTATTTTATATGGTTGCATTGTTTTTTGTGAATGTATCCTTTGTTTCTAAATTTTCAAAAACCTATCTTCTAGCACAACCCAATAAAGATTACCTCATGTCAGCGAAGGAGGCGTGACCTGTAAAAGAAAACTTTGCTTTAGATAAGTAATCACGACCCGTGAATAGTTCTTTTTTCTTCAGTGAACCGAGGTTTTTTTAAAAACACGTACAACCCCTATTTTCTCCTTTTCACTTCAACTTCCCCTTCTCTCTCTTCTCGAAACCCAATCCCCTATTGGATACTTTTGAATATTTATACATGCTCCTTTTCCATCAAATAAATCAATCCTTAAAGTTTCATGAGTACGGAGTGTGATAAAAACAAAAGTCATTTTTTAATTGTTTCAAATTAAATAAAAAACTTAGAGAAAATAAACCCAAATTAAAACTTTGTGTGACACCCCGCCTAATGAAATCCTTGGTGATCAGTCCTATATCAAATTAAACAGGAATCTCATCTGGCTCATTCTTAACATCACTATCGAAAACTTTTTAAAACTTACTAACCACCTAGTATTCAAAAGACACGATGTCAAATTTTCTCTTTTAGTAAACATCACTAACAACGGCGAAAGAATGTATAATAAACCATTCACATAATCATTGAATTAAAAAAATACTAAAAATGAATAATTATAATCTCTACCAAGAAAACCAACGGATACAAACCAAATACAAAAATAAACTACAAGAGTAATAGACTGAGTTCATCAACTGGCTGAAACAAAATAAATAACTAGGGTGACATGACCAACTGAAATACTGAGAGCATCCTACGCTAGGAATGAAATGACAAAAATGGCTAAGTTAAAATCCTGCAACATTCACATATACCGTAGCTACGTAACCCTGGAATAAAACAATTCTAGCATCCCTATAGCAGGACACCTAAATGGTTTTGAAAATATCTTATAGCATGGGTTAACCCCAAACATTTTGAAAATATTTAGCAAGTGAATTAAATTGGAGTAAATTAAAATGCATGAATGCTCTTAATATTTAAGCTAGTGTCGCACTCCCTTGAGGACTGACTCACCCCTCAACTATTGTGCACACCTAACACTTTTCTATATAACCCACCTAGTCACCTACCCAATAACTAGTTCTCGATGATATCCTTCGTGTCATACTCCCCAACCCGAGTATGTTTAATATATGATTTTTAAGTTTATATAACATTAACTTAACTAATAATTATTTTCATTTGAGACCATATAACATTTTCACGTGCTATATATGCATAATCAATACAATTCATACCATGTATTTTACCCGTATAAAAATATCTGCATTGTATATACCTATCACTAGATTACAACATTTACACACATGTCGTAAATATATAACCATCCTCCCGAGTAGGCACGCACTGAATGTTTTCTAAAATGCTATCATTTCCGGATATACTCATCCACCGAACACCCTGACACAGTTAGCTCCCCGAATGAGTAAAAACAAATAAACGCATTGGAGGCGGTCATAGCTTCCCCCAGAATGATACCGAATCATACCCAAAGCGTCTCATTCTTGATTTCGAAATCTATGACCTCGGGACTATACTCAGCCTGCTCCTCAAGACAAGAGATTCATCCACATCGCACAACGTCTCATGATAGCACTAGACGGGTATGTATTCCTATAAATATTATTACACATGACTGCATATATATATATATATATATATATATATATATATATATATATATATATATATAATTCATCCAGGCTACTCCGCGCACAAATTACCGTGACACTAGCCTAGCATTTTCATGTCTATGAACCGACTTGTAATTTTAATTAAACCCACACATATTTATTTATCACTCGAGTTGTGTCACCGAACTCAATTACCCGAACCAGCTCTTATGGCCCAAAATCTCATCTTGTAGAACTTATTCCTCAAATTTCACATATTAAGGTTATATATAACCCTATAATAAATTAATTCGGCTAAATCCGGGCCTAAGCGCTCATAGCACCAGCCCCCAAATTTATACTCGAGTCAATAACCCATCTCAAATTTAATTAATCACGTATTCATCAATTTATTATCTTGGCGTCCTCCAATGGAATAACAATCAAATTTAACTAATCTCCACTTTAGGCCTAATGTCCTTATTATAGAATAACAATCACAATCAATCGATCAAGGAAACCTCTAATGGAATAACAACTAAAAAGAACATTTCTTAAAATCTGCCCCTCGAATCTGCCCAGATTTTTAAAATTCCATTTTAAGGTATTTTGGAGCCGTTTTTGGAGAAAACGTATCAGAGAACAAAATGCAGAAAATATGATTTTCTACGAGCCTATGCGAACATAATAGTCATTTTCGAAACCAAAACATCGTAAAACAGTTTCTAAAATGACGGTTTAATTTACCCAATTTCATAGACTTCTTCAAATTCAAGAAGTTGTTATACAATTCAATCCTACCCATCAAAATCCAATTTAGATATCAACTAACCCCAAAACCTTAGCATCTTATCACACCCACTATGATATGAATAGAAATCTACAATTAATTTAAAATCAAGTTTAACCACTTGCCTTAGGGTTCGTAGGGTGGGTCTGAATCCTTTGGTGAAGATGATGATTATTTGATAACGAACACACACATTTGTTTTTTTATTTTGGCTCCCGTGGTTTCTCCAATTACACCCACCTTTCTCTCTCTCAATTTGGTTTTCTACAATGTGTTATGGATGCCACACCCTCTCACTTTTAGGGTTTTATAACTTAATCCCGTTTTTAGGCTTGTGGGCTTTATAAAAAGGGCCCAAACACTCTTATGTGGGCTCATATATGCCTAAAAATTCCCCGAGACCTATTTACTACTCCTGAGTACATCCGGACTGAACTGTGCACTCTGAATTGCCATCCGAAATATTTTATAACATTCTTTAATTTTTCGACCCAAAAATGCAACAAAAAATAATCCGAATAATTAAGCCTCAATTCGCCAAATTAGATAGATCCTCTAATTTAAATAAATTATCCAAATAATAAATTTAATTTCTCCCAATAAAATAAATTATATTTCTCCCAAAAATAATTAAATTAAAAGTCCACGAATTTACGGGGTGTTACATACTTTTCCCCTTACAAAGAAATTTCGTCCTCGAAATTCAGACAAGCCTAGTACTCCCAAGCCTCGACTAGATCCCTAATCATTTTCCCTTAGGATCGTTACACATATTTCTTAAGCGAATGTAGTTAACTAGTGCGCCCATACACACTGTACCCGTGCTTAAACGCACAAATAATACCCCGCTTTCACTAGCCTTAAATTGTACTATAAGTTTGATCTCAAAGTTCACATATGTATATATTAACCAATGTACCAAACCTAATTATTAATGACCAAACATCTCCCCACTTCCAAAATTGTGCTAAGTTTCATGCGTGGGGCGTCTCGCAAAGCAAAATCCAAACAAGGACCCCTAAATACACGTCTCTCGACATAAAAGTATACATATTCACTCTTTATTCTACAAAAGACAACATACAATACTGCGTCCTTACTATCACTAGTTTCCTTGCCTGAAAATAAATGCCGAGCTACTTCTCCTCGCTCGAAAATAAGTCTAACCACCCTGAATCACATCAGTAACGTCCCTATTCCCGGGGATTAATTATAACAATATCAACATTTTATTATGTAACACATCATCATCATGTACACTCGTATATATATCTAGACCCTATCTCAGGTGAGACCTAACAAAGACAATTCATACCTTGGTACCGCAGATGCCCTATTTTACTATAACTATCCAATATAGCCCCAAACTATACCTAACCTGTTGGAACTTGGAAAATCATCCACCCTACTCCCATAATTCTCAAAAATGGTAATCTCTCGTGTAATGCAACCATCCTCTTAGTGTACTTCCCACTCTCTCGTGATCAACACCAAAGAATCCCGTTACCCTACGGTACTTAGATATATATAATATGTCTATCACGGCACACGCACCCACTAAATCTGTCTCACTCGTGAATCCTAGTGATAACAATCTCAGGTTGTGACGCACCCAATGTCACTCCAAACATACCCATGCTCAACATTTCACACTTCGAGGGACAACTTATTCCCCTTTTTCTGGAATATACCCAATATCATTGTCCTTGCGTTTTCTCCCAAAACTGCTAGGCATCTGACTAGGTGGGACTCTGGCTCCACCCAGGGTGCCCTTACACCCTATATCCCGTGTATATTTGCACAATCCTCAGATCATCTCATACGTAACATATTTATCTCAAGTTCAACCCCTGCATTCTCGGTGTGGCTATATCTTCTAGGTATTTTCAATGACCTTACTAATTACTATTCAATTCTTCCCGATATTTCCCCACCTATCAACTCATGGTGTAAATATTAACCATTTTTTTCTGCAACACCTCCCGCCTCCACTGGCACTATTTCCTAGTGGCTCTCCATTCAACGTATTTTCTCCACATGTTCACTAATTATAACTAAATCCGATGTCCTAGCATCCAACGACGTTTCTCCACTCCCAACGTTTATTAAGGCTTATGCGTATAACATCTCATAGCACAACCCAAAAGAGATTTTCCCAATGCACTAGTCCTTAGCATTATCGGTCCTTAATTTTTGTAGAACCCAAAGCATATACCTAAGACACTCGAACCTTGTCCTTATACTTACAAGTCTAATCATAGACTCTCACATCTCTAAAGGAGTCATATATTACTGCGCTCGCACTATCACTAAGCCCTCAGCGCTAAATTAATAACGATCTAAATCTCCCTGCTCCATGGTAACCCGATATACCCTGAATCTCATCAGTAAGAGTCACTACACACCGGGATCCAATATAACTAGGCAATTATACACTCTGAAGTCTACTTTACAAAATATCACCGTGATCTCAACCCTCGTTCAGGTGAGAAATCACAAAAAGAATATAAATCATGCCTTGGAACAACGAACACGACAACCTTGCTATAACCGCCCACCATTGCGAGCCCGTCCATACCCAAGATAAAATCATACCTCGAATATCACTTCTCAAAACGAGCTAACCTCAAAGAAATATATATTATCTCAGTGCACCCACCCACTCCCTTACAAGTGGGACTGAAGTGCGCCCCGCTACTCCATGGTAAATATACACATATTAGTGATATTAATGATACCTCTGCTAAATTCGTTTCTCATGCGAACCTAGTACTAATACATTACTGTGACTCACTCGCATCATTCAAAACAGATCCTAATCATCTTGGGATAAAAATTATACTTTCAATTGCCAATAACGCTCGTAGTTCAAATAGTTCCTGGACATAAGACCCTCGTCCGAACTAAATAAAAAACTTCTCTAACTATTTCCCCTACTAAACATCCCGCTACTATCCCCTAACATGCTGCAGACAAGATCCATCCATTAGTTTATACTCTTTTACACATAATACACCTCTTTGTGTCATTCCCATTTCTCTAGACCCACCGGCCATGTCGGGGTTGTCCTTCTCACTGGCCTGGTAGTCTTGACCCTGATTACTACCCCTATTGTCCCTTTGGCTTCGTCGATCCCATGGGACTTATTTATGGCTTTGACGGCCTTGACAGAACCCACCGTGACTTGGTAGGAACTATATTAATATAGATTATTAATCTGGGTCCTTTACTAGGTATCCCTTCTTTTGGTGCCTCACTAGCACTGAAAAATTCACTCTACTCTTGTGATAGATTTTCTAACTCCCTTAGCTCCCTTGTCACGAGATCATTGATACAAATTGTAAATGTAAAACCTTGACGACAACGACACTAGTCATCCTAGCCGGATCTCCTATTTGCGCTTATATTTTCTACCCATGGTATATTATCAACTTACAAACCCTTTTGATTCTTTGTATCCTTCTCATCGGTTACAAATTTTGCGAATTCCATCAACTTTCCTTCACATCCGGCCACTGTCTGGAACTTTTTGGAAAATTATTGAAATCTCCCTTACCTCTCTATTTAACCTTTGGTGTAAGGATTCGTAATAATCCGTACCCAAAATTCCTCGTTATTCATGGAAGTTTTCCCATGGCTATGGTGACTAACTCCCATCACCCTACGATGCTCTTATGAGCTAACATATTTGCTCGAAATTTTGACTTGAGTGACACTATTCTCCCCTAATGTGATCCCAATTGGATGTTCTCCATCCATTGGTAAATCACCCTTATGCATGTCCCTAGAATTCCTGCAAATTTATCTTCTAAAACAAAATCTTCTTCGACCCTTACTCATTGTCTTCTATAGTTGGGGTTTTATCTTGCACCAGCGTCTTTCCCGACAGTTCTTGTGGCAACTACTGCGCCCCAGCGGTTACTCCAACTTTAATTATTCGAATAATAATCATAGTGACTCATATCGCATCATTGTTCCTAGAATACTCCATGCTTCTGCTGATTCCTCCCTTTTGTAATCCTTGTAACATCCCACACTTGTTGTTCTATAATATTCGATCTGCCCTGCTCGACCGAAACCGTATATGAATTACATCAACTATACCAAATAGCAAGAGAACATAAGTCGGATACGTAAAAGAATACAACAATCCTATAACAAGGCTCTGTATAAAAGAAAGCTACACTGAAACGTTAAAAGACACATAGATTCTAAAGACACTAGAACTTGATGCTCTGATACCATATGTGACACCCCGCCTAATGAAATACCGAGTGATCAGTCCTATATTAAATTAAACAGGATTCTCATCTGATTCATTCTTAGCATCACTGTCGAAAACTTTTTAAAACATACTAAACACCTAGTATTTAAAGACATGGTGTCAAATTTTATCTTTTATTATAGATCACTAACAACAAGCGAAAGAATGTATAATAAACCATTCACACAATCACTGAATTAAACAATACTGAAAATGAATAATTACAATCTCTGTCGAGAAAACCATCGACTACAAACCAAATACAAAAATAAACTACAAGAGTAATAAACTGAGTACATCAACTATTTGAAACAAAAGAAATAACTAGGGTGACATGCCCAAAAGAAATACTGACTCCATCCCACTCTAGGAATGAAATAACTGAAACGGCTAAGTCAAAATCCTGTAACATCCAAATATGTCGTAGCTACATAACCCTAGAATATAACGATTCTGGCATCCCCGTGGATGGATAGCTAAAAGGTTTTGAAAATATTCTATAACAAGGGTTATAACCTAAAATATTTTGAAAATATTTAGGAAGTGAATTAAATTGCATTAAATTAAAATGCATTAATTCTCTTCATATTTAAGCTAGTGTCGCACTCCCTTAAGGACCAACTCACCCCTCAACTATTGTGCACACCTAGCGCTTTTCTTTATAACCCACCTATTCACCTACCCCATAACTAGTTCTCGATGATATCCTTCCTGTCATACTCTCCAACCCGAGTATGTTTAATATATATATATATATATATATATATATATATATATATATATATATGATTTTTATGTTATATATAACATTAACTTAACTAATCATTATTTTCATTTGAGACCATATAACACTTTCACGCGTTATATGCATAATTAATACAATTCACACCATGTATTTTACCCGTATATAAATATCTGCACCATATATACGTATCACTATATTACAACATTAACACACATATCGTAAATATATAACCATCCTCTCTAGTAGGCACTCACGGAATGTTTTCGAAAATGCTATCATTTCCAAGAATACTCATCCCCCCGGACACCCTGACACGGTTAGCTCCCCGAATCAGTAAAAATAAATAAATGCCCGAAAATAAAATATCCCAAATATATTATTCAAAATTCTCCTTGGTAAAATTTGCACACTTATTAATCTAGGGTTTCCAATTTACTCAATTTCAACCTTAATTCTCTTATGGATTATTTTCTCAATCATCCCAATACTTGTCTCACTTTATGTAAACCTAATCTCCATTTTGGGCTTATTTTCCTTATTATAGAACAATAATCACAATCAATCGATCTAGGCAACCTCCAATGGAATAACAACTAAAAATAATATTTCTTAAAATCTCCGTCACGAATCTGCCCAGATTTTTAAAATGCCGCTTTGAGGTATTTTGGAGCCATTTTTGGAGAAAATATATCGGAGAACATAATGCAGAAAACATTATTTTTTTTATGAGTCATGGAGGACAAAATGCAGAGAACATGTTTTGGTTTCGAAACCAAAACATAGAAAAAAAAGTTTCTAAAATGATGGTTTAATTTATCCAATTTCATAGAATTCTTAAAATTCAAGAAGTTATTCTATAAGTTAATTATATCCATCAAAACCCAATTTAGATATCAACTAACTCCAAAACCATATCATCTTATCACACTCACTATGATATGAATAGAAATCTACATTTAATTTAATAGCAAGTTTAACCACTTGCCTTAGGGTTCATAGGGTCTGAATCCGTTGGTGAAGATGATGATTATTTGATGAAGAACAAACACATTTGTTCTTGATTTTGGCTCCCATGGTTTCTCCAATTGAACCCACTTTTATCTCTCTCACTTAGGTTTTCTAAAATGTGTTATGGATACCACACTCTCTCACTTTTAGAGTTTAATAATTCAATCCCTTTTTTAGCCTTGTGGGCTTTATAAAAAGGTCTTAAACACTTTTGTGTGGGCTCAAATATGCCTAAAAATGCCCTGAAACCCATTTACTACCCCTGGGTACTCTTTTCCAACTGTTTCAACACATCCGGACTCAACCGTTCACTCTAAATTTCCATTCGAATTATTTTATAACGTTCTTCAATTTTTTGACCCAAAAATGCGACATAAAATAATCCGAATAATTAAGCATTAATTCACCAAATTAGATAGATCTTGTAATTTAAATAAATTCTCCAAATCATAAATTGAATTTCTCCCAATAAAATAAATTATATTTCTCCCAAAAATAATTAAATTAAAAGTCCTCGAATTTACGAGGTGTTACATTTTGCACCAATTTTAAACCTATTATTGTGTTAAAACTCTAGCCCCCTTTCTCTTTTGAATGTGCTTTAAGGATGTCAAAACCAATTTTATTCTCGAAAAACTTTTTTCCAAATTTTATACGCACCAAGTATGTGAACCAATTCTAGATAAGCCTAATTTTATCTTGTTTAATCCTAAACATGCATCTAGGTGATTAAAGCAAGTAAAACAAATAAGTTCATAAAGGCGACGCCAGATGTACCAGGAAACCACTAAGTGAAAAAAACTCGAACGACCCAATCCAGACAATCAGTAAGATGTGGTATTACAAAGTACATACGATAGACTTACTCAACGACTCGATCTCCCACAAGTATTAACACTCTTCTGATCCTTCAACCACTCCTCCATAGTGCCCATGCAGAATTCCTTCTACGATACCTGTCCACAACACACACGTCCACGAATGCCTTGATGTCGACCGATATGGCTTGGCAACGTCTACGATGTTGAACACGAACTCCTTTGTTTCTTCACTGGAAAACCCAACGTTCAAAGTGATGAACAAACTCCAATGGTGCAAACCAAGATCTCTATCACGTATGTGAATGAAAGCTTAGATCTTGAAACTCTAAGGATGTTTTTAGAGTTTGAAAACCTTAGAAAACTTTTGCAAAAAATATAGTGTTTGTTTCTGGTTCTGCAACTTACGAAATTCTGAATGAAACACGCCTTAAATAGAAAACTTAAGTTGGTGCATCATTTCAACGAGATTAACATGTCGATCGAACGAAATGACCATGTTGCTCGAATGACATGTTCATCTCGCTTGAAAGACCTTGGAATGTTGCTCGAACGACTGCAAATGTCGTTTGATCTTTCTAAACACAAGGGATGGTTCAGTATGACTCCAAACTATTCTTTTCTCAGAATAAATGAAGTTAAAACTCTTTATAAATATTTTTTTTAATAAAAATAACATCCTAAAAATATTTTTCGAGTCCCATAAATATTACGCATTCATACCTGAGAGATTGGAATGCAATGAAGATGTGAAACGTGTACCAAATTAATATTAGCATGATAAATCTTTGAAGCTTGGTTGCAACGTCTTCAATAAACTTAATGTCATAAACTGTGTTGGATCGTGACAATAAAAAATCTATCTATGACTAAAAAATATTTTTTTGTTTCGAGAATAAGTCAATACTTATAATGGATGCAATTGGAAATTTGGTCCTTACAAATCTCCCTCTTTAACTATTCCGGGATAAAACCCAAACTATGAAATGCCTAAGCCGGGCTGTCAGGCTGCATGATGCCTAAATTCGATCCTCTAAAACCCAAAATAAAGAATTACACGACAAGACTAGTAAATGTTGGTACGACAAGCATGTGTTGTTTGAATGTGACGTAGTCTTATAATCTTGACTTACTGAAGAATACTTACACACATGAAATAGATAAATACCCAGTGAACTATGGAGGAAGAAATGATATACAAATACCAATATGTAAAAAAAAACTATTTGTTAAACATGTGAGAAAATTCTTTTGAAACAACATTGAAATCGGGATATAAATTTGTGCAAACTAATTAATACCAATATATAAGCATGAAAGCATGTGATATCAATTTTTAATGCAATAAAAAACTATGTGCTCAAACCCCCCTACATCACATACATCTCTCCCCCTTTTTGTCTCGAATACACAATAAGTGAAAAATATAACCAAATCATCAAATCTAGAATGTATAATCAATAAATCATATCTAGATAATCACAAACTGCCAACTAAAAATAATTAAACAATACTAAATCATAGCTAGAAAACAGTAGTCAGATGAAGGAAATCATCAAAATCAATAATGATGTGACTAGCGAATAATCCAATAAAATCCATCATGCATAATCATTATACACTACATATAAATAACCCAGAAGTACCAAAATCAGTATGATATCATCGATAAAATGAAGCAGGTACGAAAGAGAATAAATCCTAAAAAATTCCTCCAATCACTCGAGCGACAATGCTAAGTCGTTTGAACGACTTTGCATGTCGTTTGAACCACCCATCAAGTGACCAAAGAAAATCCAAATCAGTAGGCTCTCAACCGATGAAACCTTTCAAGTGACCTTCGTGCGATCTATCTCGCGACCCATAACTGACACTTTTCATTCTGACATACGAACCTCGCGAGATCCAGACTTCAAATGACATGGTATTGTCGCTCGAACGAGGTTCAGATGTCGTTCAAACGATAGCAAAAGTTTTCCATTCCAGTCCTGAAAATGATGAAGTTTTGCCCAGCGAAGAAATATCCTAAAAGGTCAACTGGAAGTACCAAACAGTAGCAAAACATGCTCAAAATAGAAAAAAAATAAATCAAGTAAAATAATGTGAGTTTCATGCCAACATAGAATCAACGTGCTCAAACATGGATATGGAGTTCATGGGCGTGAACTACAATAAATGAATCACATCTCCAACACTTTGAAACGGTCAAGAAGCTCTTATTGATATGTAAATGTCATCAAACTTAGTTTTAGCCATATGTGACATTTAATATATTGAGCTAAATGAACTAAACAATCAACATACACAAAAATCCAAAATTTTAATGATTCTACAAACAATAGCACTATGATACGATTTTATAACATAAGGATTTGTGGTGCAAATCCATTTTATTTTTCCATCCAAACACCCTCATATATTCATATTTTTCTTTTCTAGTGCTTTTAAGGTTTCTATTTTTCTCAACTTAGAGAAATCCTATTAGCCCTCTATTTGGCATATGATTATTTTTATTGCCTTAATTTTTCTTGGGCTCTTTTAAACGGTGGCTTTCACGATGTGATTATTATTTACTCGCAACCCTTTCCCTTGAACACTCATCATTTTTTCAATATATGCAATATTAATCCTCACGGTAAACGGTTCTTACATGCACATCTCCTCCTAAGTCTCATTACTCATAGATGACATAATTGAGATAAGAACGTCTCACCAAACTCAAATATGCATGAGATGTCAAACATTTATATAACCTCATGCATGTGTTCAAAGATGGCATATATACAAAGTCGAATTCAAATGCATATCAAATTCGAAACAACCCCATTTAGACAATGGTTAAGATCATTCAGTGCCTCAACAATTATGACCAAATGTCCTAGCCACATGGATAATGAAATGACGGGGGTCCAAGCACACTAATATGCCACATCAAACATGGAACACTCACGACACAAAAATAAACCTAAAATCTTATCATGTTTTTATAAAAAGTATGTTTGACCCCAAAATATTTTTTTTTTTTTGTATTTTTCAAATGAGACTCAATAAATAAATAAAATAATATAAAAGATACACATGTTATAACACTAGCAATATATAAATCATGATGTAAAGACTAGCGCGTGACAAACATATCATGCAAGCAATCATCTATAAGAAATGGCATGTGACGCATCATGTGCAAGCATGTGAGAATCAACCAATGAAGCATTTAGCATCTCCAAAATGGATTTCCTAAACCAAATAGGTGTATACCTAATAAAACGGGTTTTGGGAACTAACGGGACACTACGTTTAAACTTCTTAGGGTCTTTTCTAAGATCATAGCAAAAACTTTTAAGATGACCTTTCCAACCATAATGCAAACATGTGAAAACTTGACGAGGAATGAGACCGTTTGGTTGACACCCTCGGATGTGGTTGACGCTCTAAAACAAACTATGGTTTTGGATTTAACATTAGAAACACTAGAACAAGATAAGCTGCTACCATCACTACTTAAATTTCTTAAATCATTTTTAACTTCAAAATTTTGGATTCAAGCAAAGAATTTGACTCCTCAAACTTTTGGGGCTCCTTCTTTAGATTTTTAATTACCCTTAGAAGGTTATATCACTTCCCCTCAATGCGAGAAAACTTATACCTAAGAGTCTTCTCACATGCCACAAAATCTCTAATCAAACTATCTTCATCAACGACACAAACCCTAGAATTTTTCAAGTCCTCCAACTCTTTTTCTAAAACAAGGACTCTATTTTCACTCTCTTCCTTGGCCATAATTAAAGATTTAAAGTTATCATACAAAGACGTAAACTTCTCACGAATGACATCTCTTTGAATTCGAAACGTTTGTAAATATACAATCATATTTTTAAAACGAGAATTTTCTTCCTATAAAACTTAATTCGTTTTGCAAACTTTAAATTCAAAAGACGTAATCGTCAAAGCTTAGATAATCCATCGAGAGAAAAATGAATCAGAAGAGAGAAATAATGAACCACAAAACAAGCACAAAACAAGCATCTACACAATAAAATAGTGTTTCTAGACCTGATACCAATTTGTAGGCCCCTTTTCTTTCGAATGTGCTTTAAGGATGTCAAAACCAACTTTCTTTTTTAAAACCCCTTTCCCAAATTTTATGCGCACGAAATATGTGAACCAATTCTAAATAAACCCAATTTTATCTTGTTTAATCCTAAACTTGCATCTTAGTGATTAAAGCAAGTAAAATAAATAAGTTCACAAAGGCGTCGCTGGATGTACGAGGAGACCACTAAGGGAAAAAAATTCGGACGACCCAAGCCAAACAATCACTATGATGTGGTATTACAAAGTAAAAACGATAGACTTACTCAACGACATGATCCCCAACATATCTTGATGCTCTTCTAATCCTTCAACAACTCCTCCACAGTGCCCATGCAGAAGTCCTTCTATGATACTTGTCCACAGCACCCACGTTCACGAATGCCTCGGTGTCCACCGATACATACTGGCAATGTCTACGATGTTAAAAAGAACTCCTTCATTTCTTCACCGTAAAACCCAACGTTCAAAGTGATGAACAAACTCTAATGGTGCAAACCAAGATCTCTATTGCATATATGTGAATGAAAGCTCGGATATTGAATCTCTAAGGATATTTTTAGACTTTGAAAACCTTAGAAAACTTGTGCGAAAAACATACTGTATGTAAGTTGATTTTTTGTTCTACAACTTACAAAATTCTGAGTGAAACACGCCTTAAATAGAAAACTTAATCCGGCGCATCGTTTGAACTAGATTAGTATGTCGCTTGAACGAAATGGCAATGTCGCTTGAACGACACGTTCATCTCGCTTGAACGACCTTACAATGTCACTTGAACGACTGCAAGTGCCGTTTGATCCTTCTAAACATAAGGGAAGGTTCAATACGACTATAAACAACCCTTATCTCAGAATAAACGAAGTTAAAACTCTTTAAACATAATTTTTAAAATAAAAATAATATTCTAAAAATATTTTTTTAGTCCGATAAACATTACGCATTCATCTCTAAGAGATCAAAATGCAATGAAGACGTAAAACGTGCACTAAATTAATCTCGGCATGATAAATCTTTGAAGCTTGGTCATAACATCTTTAATAAACTCAATGTCATAGACTGTGTGAGATCGTGATAATAAAAAATCTATCTATGACTCAAAAATAATGTTTTGTTCCGGAAATAAGTCAAATATTTACAATGGACTCAATTGGAAATTTTGTCCTTACAAAAATAAATTAACCAATTTTATATTTATCCTAAAGCGTGCATCTAGGTGAAAACAAATAAAATAAGATCAATCACATAATATGCCGATGTACGAGGAAAACCCACAACAGAAAAAATCTTGGATGGTCCAGCCACACAAATTTCACAATATTTGGAATTACAAGAACACGATAGTAGACTCACAATACATAATCGAGGCCCTCGTAAGACTTGACGCTCTTCGTTCCTCTACCTTCGCATAATGACATGCAGGAGTACACCTACAAAATTTCCACAACATGTGAGTTCACACACACCTTATTATCCATCGATCAAGGCTCAACAACCTTCTACAAATATAGAACACGGATGCACCGCTTCTTCATCGTAACATCACAACAGGGAGTTCACCTTGTGTCAATAGAAAACCAAGTACGTAATCCATCACACTAAACAATTCTTGACAAGATTAAGAGAGTAAACTTCTTGTTTCCCACAAATATTATCTCAAAGCATATATTATAATGAAACTTGGAACTTGAAGAATTCTGATAAAACTAGGGTTTCAGAGCTTTTAGATATGCATAGGAAAATAAGTTTTGCCAAACGTCTCCATAAAAATTGATGCCAAGGCCCCTATATATAAAAACACATTTTTTAAGGCGACACAAATTTCGAGGGTTCGTTAAAATGAAAATATAGTCTCTTTCGAATGAAAACACTGACTCGTTTGAAATAAGAAAAAACTTGTTTGAATGAATGTGGTATTATCATTAAAATTATCTTCGAATGAGCTTCAAACGATATCTATTATAAGGAATAGAGAAAACTCCTTCGATGTACGTTAGAAGGTCGTTTGAACTACAACATCACCTCATTCGAACGGACATCTTAAAGTTGTTCGAACAACGAAAATCAAAAAATAATTTTCTTTTAAAACAAACCTCAAAACATTTTATAAAAACAAACACCCAGTATTAAGTTCCAAATATCAAAATTAATATGCATTCATACATGAGAGATCCTAAAATATATGAAGACATAACGTGGTACGATACACGATACAATGAATGTAGTCTCTGAAGCTTTGCTATTATGTCTTCAAACAAACATGTCATAGGCTTGAAAGGTCAACATACAAAGCCTAACCTGTGACTTAAAATATTTTTGCTGGAATTAAGCCAATACATACAAATTAACTCAATCAAAAATTTGTCCTTACAAATCTCCCACTTTGTCTATTATGGGACAAAAAAAAAAAAATCACGGGACTCAATATCCAATCCTAAAAGAAAAAATTACAGACTTGACAAACACATACTCTGAGTACCTTTGCATGCTTGTAAACTTTTCTGCATGTTGCAAACCTTCACACTTAAACACACCTTCAAATGCAAAGAGAATATATAAATAATATAATATTCATATAAAAAAACTCCCCCAATGTCTAACAATCCCCACCTAGGTAAGAAAATATCCCCCTAAGATAAAGATCTCCTCATAACACTAAAGTGAAAGATACCATATCTCCCTTTTTTTGTTCAGGAATATATAAAGAAAGATGCATAAATAACTATTTCTCCCCTATAAACCATATCTCTCCTAAAATGTGAGAACATGTGATATAGATGGAAATATATAGGACCTAATAATATCATGCAACAATGTAAAGTGCAACAAAAACAACATGGCAACACAAGAACAAGCCCAAATAATCCAAACAATGATAAATTTATGCTAATATTGATGTAAATATGATACCAACTTGAATACACAATGAAGTATAAGATATTAATGTAAACAAGCAACAAGGGATACCAATATTATTATATAGCATGCCAATTTGATTAAAAGATGTAGAACATGAAAAACATGGATTAAATGAAAACAGAAAGACTCAAAACTATCGATACCATATATAAAAATATGCAAAATATACCAATGACACACAAGCACATATATGTAGGTATAAACGACCACAATCCGATGCAAAACACATAAGCTTTACACACTAGCATAGTGTCGATGTATCTAAACATGTGGGATGGCATAAAGGGGTGTTAAATAGAAACAAAAGAATTATATCCCAATCACTCAAAAATATCAAAGGAGTTCTATTTGACCACAAAACTTTATCAAACTAATAATTAGCCTAGAGTAACAGATAAATTCTACTCAAAGAACAAACAAGTACAGTGCACACAAGCCTAGAATTTTGATGATATTACAAATCCACAGCGGCACGACATGATAAGAATAACTAGGATTCAATGTGCAAACCTGTTGATATGAAACTATAACACCCTATAAAGTTAAACATATATTATATATTTTTTCACTCAATTCTTTTTAAGATATCATTTTTGAAAAGTAATCAAATAAACATGTTGGCCTTTAATATTTTCTTGTTGCCTCTTATTTTTAGGATCTTTCTAATGGTGGCTTGTTTTGCCAAGGAGATTTACTCCTCCTGTATCCTTTTTCAGTGCAACCTCTTATATACAATACAAATTAACAAACTCACGAGCAATGGTTCTTAAATACATAAATACCCCATAGTCAACAGATGTGTAGATGACAAGATTGATGGGAGAACATATCACTTAAAATCAAATATAACATTTGAAGTTAAAGTTGAAAAGATCTCATGCATGCGTGTGTGGAGGCATATAAAAATTGAATTCATTAAGCAAATCAAAGTTGAACAAATCCATCCAAGCATTGTTAAGAACTATTGAAGCATTAAAAATCATAATCAAGTGTCCTAGCTACATGAAAAAATGGGATGAAGTGGATTCAAACACACCAATATGCCACACAAAATGTGTAAAAATAAACTACACAAACCAAAATATTTTTGAGTTTTTAAACATTTTTTAAAATGATACCAATTTTAAAATAACTCGAAGGATAAATATAATATTTTTGTATTTTTCAGTAAGACCTAATAATAAAAAAAATCAAAATACAACTGACTCAAATAACATACAACTAGCAAACACATATATTATGAAGTACAAATGCTAGTGTATGTAAACATACGAACACATTCAACCATTAGATATAGCATGAGAAGTATCATGTGCAAGCATTCGAGAATCAACTAGTTTAACATGAAAAGCCTCCAAATAAAATTTTCTAACCCAAATAGGTGTGACTTGATGCCCTAGGTTTTGAGAACCTCGGTAACTCTAAACTTACACTTTCTAGGACTATTTCTAACATCAAAGTAAAAATTCATAATGTGACCTTTCCTATCGCAATGTGTGCATGTGTAGACACAATGATGGGTGCTATTTGAGGGTTGACCTTTTTTAACGTTCGTATCAATGGATGAGTCTCTCAAAATCATGGTCATGGATTTAGCAGTAGATGTATCTATATCATTACATCCAATCTCACGCTTGTCATCTTTTATTCATATGGTGCCTAACATTGTATCTAACATTTTTGACCTAGATTCCAAATTAAATTTGACATGACTCGAATCTCTCAATATCTCTTCTAGATCTACCATCCTAAACTTGAGTAATCTTCTAGACTCTTCAAACTCAAGAATCTCCTTCTTCAAAACCTCCATCAAATCTCAAAGTTTATTTCTTTCACCCTTAACATACTCGAGCTTATCCTTACGAGTCCTCTCACATGCCCAAAGATCCTCAATTAAGTTTACATTATTGTCACTTTTGGAGCGCTCTTTCATCCAAGATTCCAACTTCAAGTTTGCCTTTTTAATTTTAACATTTCTACAAACAACTGACGAAAGGAAACTTGGAGTTCACCCTCCTCCTCTTCCTCCTCCTCCTCCTCCTCCTCCTCCTCCTCCTTCTCCTCCTCCTCCTCCTTCTTCTTCTTCTTCTTCTTCTTCTTCTTCTTCTTCTTCTTCTTCTTCTTCTTCTTCTTCTTCTTCTTCTTCTTCTTCTTCTTCTCCACTCTCTACACCATTACTCGCTTTGTAAACAATAATAATGGACTTATAAGTGTCAATCATAGAATTATATTTATGGGAAGATTTTTTATTTGGGTTCTCATGACTATCCATGAACGCGGTGTAGTTGTGTTCAATGGGGGAACTTGATCCCTCTTTCGGATCACTATCGTTAAGGGTAACATTATAAACCTTCAGTTTCTTTTCCTCATTCATTTATTTAGTCAGACACTTAGTTTTCGTATGGACATAACCCTTATACCCACAGCATCTATTTGACTCATCCCTCTTAAAATTATCATTACGAGTTTTAGGAAATTGACTGGCCTTGTTTTACTTATTTTTCTTAAACTTCTTTACATCTTTCGATTGTTTTTCAAATTTCAGTAATTTTCTAAACTTTTTTTGCAAACATGGCCATATCATCAAAATCGATGTCAGACTCGTCATCCAATACACATGTTTCCTCCTCTCAGGCTCCTGTCTTCCAATATCTTTTTGGAGGAAAGTATGTTGAGGTTATAAGTTAAAATCTTACCTATAAGCTATTTGAGTTTCATAGAGTCTAAAGTACCTAAGAAATTCAAAACTATCACTTTTGGAGTGAATCTTTCAGTTAAGGACCTTAAGATTTTCTTGACTACACGGGTTTCGAGTATTCTCTCTCCCAAGTTAAAAGACAAGTTCACGTTATCTGACAGTCTATCATAGAACTCAATGCAGGTTCCACTCTTCTCCATTCTAATGGTTTTAAACTCAGTGGTGAGGTTTTGAAGTTTAGAAGCCTTATCAACATTAGTACCTTCATGGGTGAGTTAAAGTATGTCCCAAGTCTCTCTAGACGTTTCAGATGTCATAATACATCAAAACTCCTTCAGTGTGACCTAACAAATAGAGCATTTAAACCTCTATAATTATAATTTGCTAACTTATGCTCTTCTTCACTTCATGATTATATGGGCTTGATAATCATATAGTCAATGGTTAAGGTTGTGGGTCAGGACCAACCCTTTATAACATCTTTCCATACCCACTTATCTATCACCTTAGGTGCTAATTTCACATGCATTTTCCAATATGCATAATTAGACCCATCAATCATCGGTGTTAGATTGACCATTCAAATAAAAACAGCTAAAACTCGTGCTTAAACATGAATTTAACACAAAAACTTAGTGTTCCCTCTTTGATACCAATTTAAAATTGCAAGAGCATAGAGGGTGGTCAAAACAAAAGTCAGTTTTTAATTTTTTGAAATTAAATAAAAAGCTTAAACAGAATAAACTCAAATTAAAACTTTACACCAATTTTAAACTGATTTTTGTGTTAAAATAGAATAATTAATTTTATCTTTATCTTAAAGCATGAATCTACGTGTTAGCAGATAAAATAAGAATAACATGTCGATGTAAGAGAAAAACCCACAATGTGAAAAAAGCTTCGAATGACCTAGACACGCCAATTTCATTCTATATAGAATTACAAGGACCTGCGAGTAGACTTACAACACATACTCAACACCAATTTCTTCACAACCAATCCAGGCAAGCAACCGTCTAGAAATATGGAATACGAACGCACCATTTCTTCACCACAACACCACACCATAGAGCCCAACGTATGTAAACTGAAAATCGAGTACGAAATCAACTGAATTAAATTATTCTCAATAAGATAAAGAGAAAAAATTTCCTAGTTCCCACAAATAAGAACTCAAAGCATATATGATAATGAAACTTGGATCTTAAAGAGTTTGGGTGAAACTAGGGTTTGGGAGCTTTTGGGTATGTATAGGAATTTTTTTTGCAAAAGTATCTCTAAAAACTGATGTCATGGCCCCTATACGTAGAACACGCATTTTTTTAGGCGACATAAATTTTGAGGGTTAGTTCGAATGAAAACACTGTCTCGTTCTGATCAATAGAAAACTCATTTGAGCGAAGGCAGTAGTCATGTAAAACTATCTTCGAATGAGCTTCAAACTAAAACTATTATGGTAACATATAAAACTTATTTGATGTCCATTAGAAGGTCGTTTGAATGACATCATCATCTCATTCGGATGACAGATAACCAAAAAAAATGTTCTTTAAAAATTCTAAAAATAACCCTAAAATAGTTTATAAAAACAAACACCCAGTATTATGTTCCAAGGATCAAAATGTATATGCATTCATACCTGAGACATTTTTCAGAAAAATGAAGACAAGACATGGCATGAAACATGGAACTATGAATGAAATCTCTGAAGCATCACCGCTATATCTTTAAACAAATAAGTCATAGGATTGATAGGTCAACATATGCAAATCCTAACCTATGACTCAAAATGTTTTGCCCTAAATTAAGATAATATATTCAAATTGACTTAATCATAAATTTGTCCTTATAATCCTTCTACACTTAGTGCACCTTGTCACTTGAATATAGCCCTTTATGTTATAATTTTATGCTTTATACACTTAGTGCACAAATTATTGTTACCTCAATAAACACACTATTTTGTTTTGAAATTCCTTGATGTGTTCCAATAATTTTTGTTGAATCTTTCTTTAAGAAGTCATCACATGAGAAAAAGGGAGAAAATTTCTTAAATCCTTTTTATATGGGGGAGAAAAATCTTTATTCCTCTCAAAAACCAAACTTACGGATATTTTTACCAAGGATATCCCAGAGTATAGATGGTTCACCATCTACCATGACTTTGGCATGAGAATCCCAAATATCATTATATAGAATAGAAGTTTATGCATCACTACGTATCTAAACTCCAATTCATGACTATGTTTTATCTATTACCATGTCATACTAACTATCATTGCAGTAAGTGAGCTTCCTCACATGTCGACTACCCATGATGTCTCTAACATACACTTTCCCAAATCCCCCCATTTCACTAATAAATAAAGGGGGGAGAAAAGATAGTTTTGAAAAAAAAACAGAAAGATAAAATCTATAATTAAGGGAGATTATACAACAAAGGGGGAGTACCAAGTACCATGAAAACATTTTTTATCTAAACATATCGATTGTATTGCCACCATATAAAGGAGGAGTTAGTGAAACATAATGAATTACAAATAGAAGGATTTTGTATGATAAAAACACAATTGATACGTGATCATAATTTATTATATTCTCTCTAATGTACTTTAGATAAACATAAGCACTCAATACATGATGAGATACAATAAGGATCACATCAATCAAGAAACCAAGAGACCTCAAGATAAAAAGCAATAAAAATGAAGATACAAGTCAACACCACAACATGAGTTCATAATCAAAGGAAACAAGAATATGTGAAGATAAGAAAAGAAACATTCACAATCCATGAAAAGAATAAGAAAAGCATTACATGTTTGAAAGAAGAAAGTCAACCAAAGAAATAAGAGTAGTGTCAAATAAAGTATCATTTAAAGAACCATCACGCAATAAAAAAAGATCTAGAGAATCAATGAAAAGTTTTTCCCAAGATTTAAAGGTTTACATGTGTTTGTAAAGAAGTAAAATATCTCACAAAAGTAAGTACAAACCCCCCAAAACTATCCCAAACCTTTCCCCGACTAAAAAAATAAAAATACTCATTTCCCCGCTTATATAGTCAAGTACAAAAGAGCATGGAGTTAACTCCAATTCAAGGTCGATTCGAATTCAAGTCATAATATTTTAGACCATTAATATCTGACTTTTTCACTTGGGCCAAAAATTAAAAAGAAAAGTTCATCAAGTTAATCCCAAGCTTGTTTCATCCTACTTTTTCTTTATAGAAAGATGAACCAAGTTCCTAAACCCATCTACTTATATGTTAGATTAAAATAAAAATCTCTATTGAAGCAAAGCTTCGAACCCAAAACCTATTTAAACCAAAGCTTTAAGCTCCATTCTCTTTAGACAAACTCTAAACCCAATACCCATTTGATCTAAAGATTCAAACCCAATATCGGTCGTTCCAAGAAATAAAACCCAACATCAAATCATTGATGTTTCTAGAGATTGAAATTAATAGCCAATTCAAAAGAACAAAGTTGCAAACTCAAAAACCCATTTGAGCTTCAAAGATATTTAAACCCAAAATATTTCTTGAACCAAGATACCCAAAATATTATTTACGCTCAGAGATTAAAACCCCTAGTCTCGTAAGAAAATATCCAAACCTAAATACCAACTTGTGTCAAGTTTGTGTGATTTGTATAAAGGATGCATTTGAAGAGAGAGAAAGTTCCATCCATTTCAAAATATTGCTCTTAAGCAACAAATCCTTCCAAACCAAAAGACCCCTTTGAAACCCAAATAAGATAGAGAAAGTTGATGTTTCATATGAACAAAACCCCCACAAACACAACAATAAATGTTCCAGTCTAAACAATCTTCCAACCAAGCTCATATTGGTAAATCCAAAGATAGAGAATATTGTGTTGCACTTTGTAAGAACAATTTTTCCAAAATTGTTAATAGCATAGTTTTAGACTATTTTGGCATATCCAGTTACAAACCGTCAAGACGAATCGAACTCAATCATATCCAAGTTTAAAGACTTCCTGACATCCCATAAAGGATAAAACAATTTAGAGTTTAGAATAATTCATGGAATTATGTTTGGGATGTTTATTTTTTTTTAATAAAAAATGAACATGGATTTTTATTTTTGAAAAGAAAAATTATTTTCGCTTACAGTCATTCAAACGAATTTGCATGTCATTCAAATGACATTGACATGTCGTTTGAATCCTAGTTTCTCATATGGATCAAACAAGGCTTTACTATTTTTGTTTTTATGAGGTCGTTAGAAGCGAGATGAAATGTCGTTCGAACGAGATCAATATCTCGTTCGAACGACCTGAAGATGTTGTTCGAATGACTTACCAACCTAAGTTTTGTATAAATACTTGTTTCGTATCAAGAACATTTAAGAATTTTTCCAACTTCGTTTCTGCATAACTATTTCAAAATTTCTTCAAGTTTTTATGTTGAAAAAAACTATTTAATTCACGACTGTTCTTGTGAATTCATTTAAAACCCTAGAATGTTTTTTATCTTTACATATATATTTATGGAGAGGATCTCCATGGCTGACTTGTGATAGATGCAGGGATTCACTGCTGAAGACCGAGGATGAGGATGAAAGAGGAATACTAAGGTCTTTGTGGTTATCAAGGAAATCATTGTTGTCAACTGCAGTCATTGTAGTTCTTGCGAGAATCATTATTGTATTTCACTTGTAAGCCTATAAGTTGTGATTCGTAAATTATTAGTGGAGTAAAAGGTTTTGTCCTCTGGGGATTTTTTCTTAAACTTGGTCTTTGTTGAATGCATGAATGATTTAACTGTTTTATCACAATAGATGCATGCTTAGGATAAAAAGATAAAATGTTTTAAAATTGTTTTTCGTATTTATAAATTGGTGTTGCAATTTTTGTTTGGAACGACCTTGGATTATTTGCACTCTTCAAATTGGTATCAGAGCTTTTAGAGCTTCCTTGCATTTACAAATTGGTGTCAGAGTGGGGTGCACTAAGTTATTGAGTGGTCCTAATTTTTTCCAAAAGTGTGCTTTTTATGTTTTTTATTTTCTCTCAATGGATTCTCATAGTTTAGATGACTAAAATCATTTGAATTTAAAGTTTGCTAAAAGAATTGAAATTCTTGAAAAAAAAAATTCTCGTTTCAAAAATGTTTTTGGACCTTTGGAAATTGTTCAAAATCAAAGAGATTTATTTTGTGAGAGACTTGTGGACATGGGTCATGATTTTAAAAATTAGAATTGCCCGAGAAAGAGAGTGATGATAGAGTCCTAGTTTTAGAAAACTAATTGGAGGACTTTAAAAATTCTAGGGTTAATGTTTATGCCATAGTTGATAGTATTTTAATTAATGATTTTATTCCACGTGAGAAGACTCTAATGGATAAGTTTTCTTTCGTTGATGGGGAGAGAGATAGACTTCTAAGAATGATTGAAAATATGAAGAAAGAGTCCCTAAAATTAGAAGAGTAAAATTCTTTGCTTGAGTCTTAAATTTTGAAGTTAAAAGATGATTTAAGAGACTCGAGTAGTGTTTGTAGTAATGGATATAGATCACATGTTTCAAATGCTTTGAGTGTTAAAGTCAAGACCATGGTATGTTTTAGAGGATCAACCGCATCAAGGGATGTTAGAAAAGGTCAACCCATAGATAACTTTTCTCATGTTTACACGTGTTCACATCGTGGTAAGAAGGGTCACCTTAGGCATTTATGTTTTGATATAGGAAGAGGTCCTATGAAGTTGAAGTCTAGTGTTCCCTTGGTTTCCAAATTTCGTCGGGTTAAGTATACACTTATTTGGGTTAGGAAATCCGTTTTGGAGGAGCTAGATGTTAGACTTGTTGATTCTCACATTCTTGCACATGATTCTTATATTGCTATATCTTATAGATGATTGCTTGCATAATTTTATTTTCCATACTCTAATTGTGTTTCATGATATATATTTGCTAGTGTTATGACATGTGTATCTTTTATATTATATTTTTCTTTTATTAAGTCATATTGAAAAATACAAAAAGATTTTATTTTGATAAATTTTTTGAAAAATATAAAAACATTTTCAATTTTTGTGTATTTTAGTTTTACACATTTGGTGTGGCATATTTGTATATTTGAATACAATTCACCATGCAATTTCCATGTGGCTAGGACATTTGTCTATGAATTTAGATGCTTAGATTGATCTTAACCATGTTTATGGGGTTGTTTCGAGCTTGATTTGCTTTATGGATTCGACTTTGTATATGCCTCCACACACATGCACGAGGTTACTGAATTTTGACTTCATGAGGTATATTTGATCTTGGTGAGATGGTCTCCCATCAATTTTGTCATCAACATGTTTATTTGACTATGGATATTTTTGCATGTAAGAGCCATTGCCCGTGTATTATTGAAAAATTATGAGTGTACATGGGAAAGGGTTACGAGAGGAAAGTGAACTCGTTGTGATAGACACTATTTGAAAAGAGCCCAAGAAAAAGTTTAGGCAACAAAAGTAGCAAATTGCCAAAAAGAGGCGAACATAGTTTAGTTTGATTGTTCATTCAAAATAAATCTCTTCAAAAGAAAATAATAGAATATATGATCATATTTATCTTTTGAGGGAGTTTAGTTAAAGAACAATTGGTTTGCACAATGATACCAAATTATGCTTATTTTGTTATGACGCCATTGATTTGTAGAAACATCAATATTCTAGGCTTGTGTGCATTATGCTTGTTATGTTCATTAAGTTTAAATTCAATTATCACTTGAGGCTAAAGCTTAGTTTAATAAAATTTTGATATCAATTAGAACTTCTTAAATATTTTTGAGTGCCTAAACTATAATTCGTTTGTTACTAGTTCATTCCATACTAAACGTTTGGACACATCGATACTTTGCTATTGTGTAAAGCCTATATCTTTTGTGTCTTGTTTTGTAGTCGTTTATACCTATATATGTATGCCGAATTTTCTTTGATATATTTTGCAGATATTGTATATGGTATTGTATATTATTTTTTTAAGTTTTACATTTTTTAAAATATTAAAAAATTTCAATAATAGTAGGTTATGTTTGACTTTCAGATTATCATTACACATGCTTGATTTATATCCTTTTGTAATGATATCTTATCTTCTATGTTATTCTTCATATATCGTGTTTATGTTTTTACTTCTTTGTTTATTTCGGATAAAAACAAAGGGGGAGATCAAATTAAAATGATTTGATTATCAGGGAGAAATTTAATTATGAGTTTTACTTTGTTTAAGACTTGATGCGTCACAAGGGTATATGTTTGTTGTCTCATGTGTGTAGGTACTTAAAGCGGAATTCAAGACACACGATGAAGAAAAATCTAGGGAATAAGAAGAAGTTAGAAGACAAAAAGACTTTCACCATTCTGTTCTAGGGTGATGAAGGGTGTTAGTATTTTTGTCATAGGAGGTTTTATATATTAATTTAGCGTTTGGTAATGTATGTTTGTTTGTTTTGTACCGAAATAGCCAAAGGGGGGAGGGGGATTTGTAAGAACAACTTTTGTAGAATTGTTAATAGCATAGCTTTAGACTAGTTTGGTGTATTTCATTACAAATTCTCATGCATCGTGAAGACGAATGATCGAGGTGGAAAACGAGCGTCCGTATAAATACGCTAGTCTTTTTTATCGACTTTCAACCGCAATACAAAAACCTAAACTTTAAATGCACTCTTAAAGAGTATAGTGGCGATTCTGGGTATCGAATCCACAGGGAATGTTTGATAGATTTTAATTGATTTATTACCTCAAAAAATAAAGTGTAAAAGATGATGATTGAGTGAGAAAGAAAAGGGGGGAGAAATAAAGAAGTTAACTAAAACTAATTGGAAAATTAAGGTAGGGACACAATCCCCCAACTCCTAGTATGTTTACTGGAGATAAAACTAGTTATGAATTAGATAATTAATTAAATCTAGCCTTTATTAATTGTAAGAATTCCATATATGAGTGATCGTAGCCCGCACCATATAAATCAAAGGCAAGAACAAAGCGGTGTCGTTATAGTAACACTCGCGTCGCACTCTTAAGCATCCCGGTTACCTAGGGAAAATGAGATAAAAAGTCATACGACGATTGTGATCACTACACAACATGATTCAATCATTTATTTAATTCAGGAAAATAATTTTATACACATGCAAACCACATCGGGTTGGGTTCATGCATTCCAACCTTTAAAAACATAGCCTAACATGGTGAAATTAATGAAAACTATGTTATATACGCTGCATGAACTCATAATTGCTTGGAAATAGAGATTAAACATGAGAAATAATAATAAAAGTGCTGTATATAAAAGTTACCAAGATTGAACAATAAGACAATGCAAGAAGAAATCAAAGATTGAAGAAAAATTGGAAAAGCTCTTGAATTAAAGTTGCAAAATATGTAAATTCTTATCCTAGATGTTCCTACTTGATTAGGAACTTTTACATGAATGAAATCTGAATAAAAAGAGTCCTAATGACTAAATATATAGGCTAGAGGTCGTTTAGAAGAGTCCCCAAAACATAAAACTCCTTTTGCTAAAAGATAAGGAAAGAATAAAAATCCCGTATTTGGAAATTTGTCACGCTTAGAAAGCGTGACTAATTTTGTAATGGATCTGGAGCGTGACAAAATGTCGACTCGGTCCGTTTTTCCTTGAAATCAGTCAGTCCGGCCATGAATTTTAGGAAGTGAGTTTCATGCAATTTTCTCTCAACTTCGAATGACCATAACTTCTTCACCGTAGCTCGGATTAAGGTACCTTTTTTTCCAGTGTTCTTGTAATTAAAATTTCTTCAACTTTCGAGTTGGCCCCACCTCTAGACTAAGGTTGAAAAATTATGAAAATTCCCTCCAAATCTCTATTTCTTAGTTTCTTTCACTATTTTGAGTTCTCTTTTCCATCTTTCTTGCATGAAATAACTGTAAAACACATAAGAGATACACAAAATAAGAAGTATTCTCCAAAAAGGGTTAGTAGCATAAATATGAGATCTATTTACAATGCACGGGATCATAAAAATACAGAATTTAAGGGGATAAATGTGAAGAATTTATGCCTAATCAAATCCCCCTAACTTAGAACTTTGCGCGTCCTGAGCAATGTAAAAGCATAAGAGTATGAGTTAAGGACCCTTCAAACACTTTATTGGGATAGAATACTTTCTTCACGGGTAAGCGATTGCATTTAGCGTATGCAACAAGCCTTTAAACCCCTAGGTTATCCTATTAGGACGAGTGGTGTCTCGTGAGGGTTTACAGTGAATATACTGTAATACCCCGTAATTCTGCTTAATTAGGAAAATACGTTTTATTTAAATTACGTGAGTAGAGTAATTTCATGCGAGTTTTATTTAAATTACGTGAGTAGAGTAATTTAATGTGATTAAATACGTTTCATTTAAATTACGTGAGGAGAGTAATTTAATGAGAGTTTTATTTAAATTACGTGAGTAGAGTAATTTAATGTGATTAAATACGTTTTATTTAAATTACATGAGAAGAGTAATTTAATGAGAGATAATGTTAATAAAGATGAATATGACAATTAAAAATTTACTAAATGTGAGTAGTAAATTTTTAATGTTGATATGTACGGTCTAGTGACTATATGGACGTACAGGAGTATCTCAACTGAGTGTCGCGCGTAGGACAAAAATTAAGGATGAGAGTAGAAAAATAATTAAGAGACTCAAACTATAATTTAGAGTCCAAGGTTGATTCCGAAAAGGTCGAATTAGTCAAAATAGTGTACCCGGGGGTACTAGTCGAGTGCCTAGTCATTTTCGGGCTAAACCGGGACCATTCGGGGCATTTTGGTCTCTTTACAATTATGGGAAAGAAGACCTACGAATTTTGAAACCCTAGATCATATTATAAGAGTGGAGGATAGGGTTGGACAGAAGGATATACACCATAGCCATTAGAGAAGAGAGAGATACACAAATTCCTAAGGCAAAAGAAGGAAGGAAGGGTCATTATAAGGAGATTTCACCACAAAGTTGTTGGGAAGGAGGATTGAAGGATCAAAATCATCAACCATCATCAACAAGCACGAAATCAGACCCTACAAATCATAAGGCAAGTGGTTATTTACAAAATAATTGAGTTATAATACCCATAATTAAGTTTTAGTAAGAACATGATTTTTATGATATTCTTGGGAATAAAACAATTGATTATGATCCATGATTGATAAGGATTGCATGTAGGACGTTTTTGGATTTCCAAGTATGTTGATATCATAGAAAACAAGATGATAAATTCGAAAGAAAATCTGGAATTTGGATGAAAGATATAAAGAATGCATTTTTAGGGTTCTTGAATATTAGAGAGATTTTTAGTTGATTTGGCCAAGATTTATAACGATTTTTTTGTTTTAAATCGTTAGTAATCATCCCAGAACATGTAGGAATGATTAGAAATTGTTGGTTGTAAATATGGTGGATTATCATGAAAGATAGAGAAATAAAAATGGTGAAACCCGTAGAAAGAAGATGAACTGGGTATGTCACTGCTTGATCGATCTATCGACCCTTGAATGTCGATCGATCGACCATATCCCATCGATCGTTCGACCCTGGCTGGACTTTAGAGAATTTTGTGAATAAATTTCTTTAATTACCGTCGCTTAATGGGAACCTTAGAAATGATATTTTACCTATGAGGGGACTTTATAATTACCAGTAGGTGTACCATTAGGTTTCTCCACAAATGATTGAGTGGAAATTTTGGAGAAATGGACTGACGAAAGAACGATCGATTTATCCGTATGTTGAGATTATGAGAATTTAATTACGGAAAGAGTGAGATTTAATTCCGGAAAGAATATACCAGTAGGTTAAAATTAACTTAACTACTGAATTAAGGGAGGGGTAACTAGGGCCCTTAGAGTTGCGTGAGTACTCGAATAAATACAATAGTGAAATAAATTGTAATTAATAAGTACGGTGAATATAAGTAAAGTATATCACGTACGGGTATGATTTGATAGGTCGGGTGTGTACCTACTAAATTATATAAAAGTTTGGGTTAAGAGAATATTACCTAAATTAATTATGTTAGGGTCGATGTGTCATTCCGAACTAACATAAAATTATTATATGTTTGGGGTCGATGAAAAATGTCGAACCAAACTTTTAACTGGTGTCGCGATGAAAGAGTCCCGAACCAGAATATGTGTATATATTTATATTTTTAAATAGTTGGGGTCGATGGATCATTCCGAACCAACTTTCACTTGGGGTCGATTAATCATTCCGAACCAGGAGTCCTTTATGTGTAATAGAAGGATATGTTGGTGGTAACTGATATTAAATACATTGTTGTGTGATAAAATGTATTCTATGTGCATAATTTACTAATTTAGAATAGTAGACAATGAAATGAAATGTAAATGTCTTAGTAATAATTTATAGCGTGATGTAATTATTACAAGAATAAGGACAACGAACAGTAAATAAGTTAACTACGGTTATGGGTAGTATAACTATGTAGACTAAGTATCCTCGATAGTTACGTAATATATAAGAGAGGTGAGGAAGTTCAAGGGAGTGTGCGAATTCTTAATATGTGTAATCAATAACTTAATGGTGATAATTGCTTGCAAAATATTTTCAAATGTTTTGAGTACTAACTCTTGCTATGTAAATAATTTTAAAAACCTTTTAGGTGCCCAGCCACAGGGACACCCAACATGATTTCTTTCCAGTGATTTGGGAGCTGCAGCACGTGTGAATGTTGCAGGGATTGTTTAGACGCTTCCTCTTTTTCAGTTCTAGTGCAGGATCTCAGTTTTAGTATTCTTATTTGGGACATGTTGTCCTATATTTACTTTTACAGTTTATTCTTGTTATGGATTTTTAATTGTCTTTTATTGGCTGTGGTTTTCGGCAAGACATTTCCTGCATTCAGTTATTTATGTAAACTGTTTTAGTATTACTAGAATTGAAATGTGTTGGTATGGATTATTTATTCTGCTTAAGAAAGATAAAATTTGGCACTCGTTTAATTTCACTTTAGTGATTAGTAAATTAAAAAGGCTTTCGGCAGTGATGCTAAGAATGGACCATTTAAGAAACCTGTTTAAATTGAATTAAGGCTTGATCACCCAAGGTTTAATTAGGTGGGGTGCCACAGATGGTATCAGAGCATCAGGTTCTAGTGTCCATAGGATCTGTATGGCTTACTACGATTCAGCGTAACGTTTGATTGTATTAGAGCCCTACTATTAGGATTGTTGATTCAAAATTTCCACTAATGTGTTATCGTACTTCTGCTCTTAAATTTCGTATAAACTGTGTACTTATACAAATTGAATCTTATTTCAGATGCCACCAAGGAGACAGAGAGCAGAGAGGGCTGAAGCCAGAGAGGACGTGAGGGAGGCTCATCAGGAGCCACAGGTACCAATACCACCACCCCCACCAGAGTTAATCTCCACTACTCAGGTTGCAGTGATAGTGGCTCAGGCAGTCGAGACAGCTATGAGGGCCATGGCAGCCCACTTTCCTCAGCCCCAAGTACTTCCCCCTGTGGCACCGGTAGTGCAAGTTCCAGTAGGACCATCTACTTGGCAGCGAGTCAGGGAGACATTTCAGAAAGGACACCCACCCGAGTTTCAGGGCAGTACCGATGTGGTGGAAGCGTGCAACTGGAAGAAAAATATCCAGCGTCACTTGCGCATGCTAGAGTTCACCGAGGTACAGGAACATATGCTAGCCACTTTCCGTCTGTCAGGAGCGGCCCTACAGTGGTGGGAGTCAGTTACCACCACCGAGGAAAGGGACACTTTGACTATTTCTGAGTTTTGGGTGCGGTTTGACCGCAAGTATTTCCCTCCAACAGTGGAGTCAGAGATGAGGAGGAAATTCAGTGAAGTGGTTCAGGGGGATCGCTCAGTTGCTGACTACGAGGAGGAGTTTACCCGCTTGGCCAATTTTGTGTCAAACTAGGTGAGCATTGAGGAGAGGAAGAAGTCCAAATTTATGGAGGGCCTAACCTGGAGAATCAGACAACATTTGATTGGTAATCCGGCGTTGGTAACCTACATAGATGTCGTCAATGCTGCTCCACTACACTGTCAGGATCACCGTTTTCATACGAGGGGAAATAAGAGGGGTGAGCCTAGCCAATCGGGCAAGGTGGATGGGGGTAGTGGCAGCAGTGCATCACAACAGCAAACAGCGGGTCAGATAGGGCAGGATTCCCGACAGGGGAACTCTGCAAAGAAGTTTAGGCACGGGAGGCATCGCTTTGACCGACAGGGCCAGCAGGGTCCTCAGCAACTAGTCCCTCAGGGTCGACAGGGCCAGGGTAATCAAAATGGGGGACAACAAGTCCAAGGATGACAGGGCCAACGTCAGGGCCAACAGGGCCAAGAACAGAGACAGTTCCTGGGTTAGTTATTCACTTATGGCCAGCAGGGTCACAAGAGCAGAAATTGTCCACAGCCAGACAGGGCACAATAATAGGGTGCCCAATAGGGGCAGCAGGCGCCATTAGCCCCAGTGGCAGTACAGGCCCCACAGCCAGGGCAGATGCAGTATGGGCGTGTGTTCAACATCCGTGATATTCCATTTCAGCAGGCACCTCCAGCACCACCGGCAGTTGCGGGTATGTTTCCTATTCATGGGCTTGAGGGGAGTATTTTATTTGACACGGGAGCGACGCATTCATTTATTTCCACTAGATTTGCACGGGCAGCCGGCCTATTAGCGACAGCAGACACTCATCTTATGTGTGTGGAGTCACCGATGGGTAGTGGGTCCCTTATACACTCGATTTTTTAAGGGTGTGAACATTATGGTCGGGAGATTGAGTCCAGCGGCGGACCTCCTAGTGTTGGATATGGAGGGATATGACGCCATCTTAGGCATGGATTGGTTGGCACATAATAGGGCAATGGTAGATTGTTATGAGAGGACCATCGTGTTCTCCATCCCGGGACAAGAGATGTTCCTTGTGGCAATGCCACTTCCCGAGGGAGGATCGCGAACTCATTTATATTATATTCAGGAGGAGACCTCACATGGGGTTGTCGTTTCTCTGGACTCAATCCCAGTTGTGAGGGATTTTGAGGATGTCTTTCAGGAGATACCAGGGTTACCACCTAGCAGAGAGATAGAGTTCGTTATTGATCTAACACCGAGGACGAGACCGATTGCCAAAGCACCATATCGCATGGCTCCTTCGGAGATGCGGGAACTGAGAGAACAGATTCAGCAGCTATTAGGACAGGGTTTCATTCGACGGAGTACATCGCCATGGGGTGCGCCGGTGTTGTTTGTAAAGAAAAGGGATGGTTCACTTCGTCTGTGTGTAGATTACAGAGAGATGAACAAAGTGATGATACGTAATAAGTATCCATTGCCAAGGATTGATGACTTGTTTGATCAATTGAGAGGGGCTGCATACTTCTCGAAGATCGATTTGAGGTCAGGTTACCACCAATTGCGCATTCGTGAAGAGGATGTACCTAAGACAACTTTCCTGTCGCGGTACGGGTCATACGAGTTCAGAGTTTAAGCACCTTATACCTTTGACTTACTTAAGTCTATACTGTATAAGTGTTCAACTAATTTGGAAATAGTGACAAAAATTGGTTGTCTAACCTAGAATCCAAAGAACCTCAGAATTAATCTCTCTAATCCTCTTCAATGATCCAAGAAGGTATAAATTGAATCACACTACACACATTAGAAGTGCATACATGTGTATATATTGCTTAAAATTGATTGTATGTTAATTTCCCCTTAAAATGTTGTTTTAATAATTTTGTGGGAATTTTTAAGCATTTTTAAACATTTTTAAAATAATATTTTCATTAATAAAAGTGTGATTATAAAATTTGTGGGGTTAATATGGTATTTTGAAAAATTCATTTTTCATTGGAATGTTTGATTGGGTAGAATGTAAATGCGCTAGAGACTTCAGGGTGCTGCTTGTAATTATTTGTGACGCGCGTTTGCAAGCCAATTATATGCCAACACTTGTCACGTTCCTGATGTATCAGTTTGTGTTTGTTATGTGAGAGGGTTGCCTGGTGGTTTGCTGATCGTTAGATCAAACCTTATCGATGGCCTGCATGTCTTTTAAACCTATCCTTGTGCTATCTCTATGGACCAATCACATTCAACTTAACCACCGCTTTTTTATAACCCTTGGATCAAGTCAATATTAGGAAGACTTAATATCAGCCCTTGATTGCCTTCGACTATCCAGAACCTTCCTCCACTCCTATAAAAACCCTCTAATTCTCAACCTTTCAAGACTTTTGGCAGTCGTCATTTCTGAGAGAAAAAAAAAATTGAGAGAAGTGAGAGAGAAGAGAGAAGTGAGAGAGAAGAGAGAAAATAAAAGAGAGAAGAGAGAGAAAGGGCAAACAGTGTTAGCCAAACCCTAACCCTAAACACTTCAAATCTGATTCAAACCTTCGTATATACAAAATCCCAAACACAACCTTGAGTGTTAGAGAGAGAGTGGTGTTACTTGGTTGTTCATATTGAAGCTGTAACCTCTTGATCTGTGATCTTATTACCAACTTAAACATTCGTGTGAAGATCTGTATTTCTTCTTCATAGAAATTGTAGATCTATACTTTGCATGTTATATTTCACTAGATTTGCATGTTTCTTCCTCGATTTAAGAAAATTTTTACTGATTTAGTTTTGTAAATATTTTATGGTTTCTATTCTTATGAAACTTAACCTTGACCTAGTTGGATTCACACTTGGAGATTTTCAATCTCAAAAATATTTTTAAAACAGAGATTGATTAAGATCTTGACCGATTTAGAAGCAAGATATCCGTGGAATCTGGGATATATTTAAAGGTCAAAAAGGTTTCAAGTTGTGTAAGAAAGAAAGAAAAGAAAATCACAGCATATAGTCTTTATATGTAATTTTATAGGACTGTCTGTATAAACCAAGTGTGTGTGAGTTCATGCATGTTGATAGGAATCACATCACAAACACTTAACACACTACCACACTGGAAGTGTTGTGAATAAGATCAAAGATTATTGAGTCGACGCAAGGAAGCTAAAGCAAAAGGAAGTTATCAAACTGGAAGAACATCATCAAAAATCAGATCTAAGAGAAGTTAGAAGGACACCAAGTGGGGTATATTCCTAAACTTAGAATAGGTTGATTTGTGTGCATGTATGTTGTATTGTTTGTAACTGCTATTTGTTGTTAGTGGATTTTTACTTTTGTGACTTAGAAGTCACCGTGGATGTTTCCTCTATTGGGAGAGGTTTTACCACGTTAAAAACTGTGTGTTGTGATTATCTTCATCTCCTCATCTCATTCTATAGTGTGCTTAAATTTTGAAACTATCTTAGTTTTAAAACTGATTACAAAGTCTTGATTATTCTCGTACATAAGTTTTGGTAAACACATCTTGTTGTTTATCAGTTTTATTTTCAAAAGAAAAGGGTTTCTTCAACAAACATCTCGGAGTTGCTTATACAGTTTAATCTTGTATAAAACGGCATTATCAACGTTTTTCAATTGGTATCAGAGCCCTGTAAACTTTTATTTCAAAAAGATCTTGTGTTTTTGAAATCGTTTTCTGAAAAACCTAACTATGGACGAGAAGAATGAAAGGTTTGGTAATCTGTCCAGACCTCCACTCTTTGATGGAAATAACTTTGCTTACTGGAAAGTAAGAATGGTTGCCTTCATCCAAGGGACTTTAGGAGATGATGTCTGGGACATTATTGAAAACGGATACACTTATCCTTCTAAACCAGCCACTGAAGGAAGTGATGAGAGGGTAAAGAAAATCTTAAGTGAGTTTACCCAAGAAGAGAAAACAATTTCTCGAAATAACAATAAAGGCAAGAATGCCATTTTTATGTCTATTAATGAGTATGAGTTCAAGAGAATCTCATCTTGTGCCACTTCTAAGGAAGCTTGGGACACATTAATCACTGCCCATGAAGGAGACTCAAGAGTTAAAGCTGCTAAAACTCAAATGCTTACCCAGCAGTACAACTCTTTGATTATGTCTGACTCTGAGTCTTTTGATGCCTTTTACATGAACTTAACTGATATAGTTACTAAGTTGCATGCTAATGGTATTACATATGATAAGAATGAGATTGTTTCTAAAATTCTAAGATCATTACCACAAAAGTTTGACAGCAAGAGGTATGCTATTGAGGAAATGCGTGATCAAAACCTTACCCCTGAGTTACTCAGTAGCAAACTTAGGACTGTGGAAATGGAATTAGACTTTAAGAAACAATTAAATCATTCACAAAGAAAACAACCCAACTCTAACTTGAGTTTTGCCTCTAAGATATCTAAACTTGAGACTAATTTGATCAACTCTGACTCTGATGAGGAGTGTGATATAGACAAACTAGATAATCAGATTTCCTTAATGTCCAAACAATTTAAGAAAATTGTTAAATTTAGAAACAAACAGGCATCTAAACAAGGCAAGCCTAATTATCCAGCTGTGTCTAATCCTAAACCTCATAAGAGAGGCCTTAACAAACATCCTAAGGACAACAACATCATATCTAACAGAGGCCTTAAAAAGATTGAATGTTTTAGATGTGGGAAACTAGGTCACATTGCTCACGATTGCAGAGTTAATCTGAATAAAACCAACACACACAATAGAGCCAATGTCTGTAAAACTTGGGATGATTCAAGTGACTCTGATGAAGAGGAACTTGAGTCATCAAATGTACTTGATCCTTGCATGTCCTTTTATGCTAAGATCATTTACAATGATGATATGCCTGTGTGTGATAATGATGCTCCTACTCCTGCTTGTGTGAATACTGCTTTGACTGGCCTAGATGCTTTATTATCTGAAAATGTTGCTAGCTCTAGTTCCGTGTGTGTGAGTCAAAGTGATCTCGATAACGACGATGTAAATGGGTGCGTGAGTACTAAAACTGAATCGTTAGGGGTCACTACACACACTTCACTTAGCGACTCAGACACAGATGACCTCCCAGATATTCATACCTTGTATGCTAAAACTCTCAAAAAAGGCACTAGACTGGAGAAGACTGTTAGAGACCTGACTAGGAAATTAGATGATCTAAGTCTTATTGTGAAGCTGAATGCCGAAGAGTATACTAACCAATGTTTGTCTCATCAATCTGAAATTGAAACTTTTGATCAAAAATTAAAAGAGTTGACTAAAACTAATGAAACCCTGGAAATGAAATACAAGGGAACATTATTAGAACTGGAGGAAGCAAAAACAAAGACAGCTACTGTTTTCAAAAAAAATTCTAAGTTTGAAAACAATTCAAATTGTTTTACTGACTTTGTTGTTGACTCCAAGACCAATTCTGATGATAGAACCGGTATTGGATTTTGCCCTAAGAACAAACCACAAACTACAAATCTTGAACCTATTAAGTTTGTGTCTGGGGGCAAAAGGCCAATTGAAACATGTCCAGATTTTCATTTTATTAAAAAGGAATTTGATCAAAAGCAACAACAGAAAGACATTGGAGAGTCTAGTAATTCTAAGGCTGACACTACACTTAAGACTAAATACGTCTGTCCTTTGATCAGAAAGGTTGAATCTACCTTTAAAACCATCCCTCCTAGGAATAGGACTTCTGAACAGAATGCTGTTAAACCCATCTTTAGAAGTTTTCCTAAGGAAGTTCATCCCTCAAGCAATGAATATTGCTCCTACTGTGACAAGTATGGTCATTCCTTTGAAGGCTAGGCATCTAAACACCCCTGTGTACAACACTTCTGTCTACAAGAACTTTAACTATTCTAGGCAAAATCGTAACCATTATGTCCTTCCAAGACAACCTGATAAGAACTCTAACTACAGGAATAGAAATACCAAAACTAAGAGTTCATTTAAGAGAAAGGCTCCCAGAAACTTTCCTAAACCAAAAGCTCAAATTTTCCACAATAATCAGTTTGGTGTTCCAAATGTTTTTCGACAAAAAGATGTGTCTCGAAAATTTTATCAAATGAGGGCAAACTTGCGCAAAATTAAAACTAGAGCTATTTGGGTTAGAAAAGATGATCTTTTACCCCAAATGAAGTGTAACATTGTTATCACTGCCTTAAAAGCTGAACACACTTCATCTGGTTGGTACTTAGATTCAGGATGCTCCAAACATATGACAGGAGATGAAACCAAACTCTTAAACAAAACCAGATTTGCTGGAGGCAAAGTAGTTTTTGGTGACGGAGTTTCATCCCAGATCATAGGTAAAGGAACCTTAAAAGAAGAGGGAATACCTACTCTCAAAAATGTACTATTAGTTAAAGGCCTTAAAGCCAACCTCCTAAGTATATCACAATTTTGTGACTCTGACCATACAGTTACCTTTTCAAAGAACAATTGTAAAATTCTAAATGATAAAGGTAAATGCATTATTACCGGATTTAGAACACCTGACAATTGTTATACTGTCAAGACTAGTTCTGAAACCTGTAACATTGTCAGAATGGATGACAATGAAATCTGGCATAATCGTATGGGTCACCTAAGTTATGATATCCTTGGTAGATTGTCTAGTCAAGAGATTGTTAGAGGAATTCCTAAAATTAAACTTATCTCCAGTGTTGTCTGTGGTCATTGCCAGGAAGGAAAAATAGTTAAGACTTCACAAAAAAAAAGTTAAAGACATTCTCACATCTAGACCTCTAGATCTCATCCATATGGACCTTATTGGTCCCTCTAGAACTGTTAGTCTTTGTGGACACAGTTATATCCTTGTCATGGTTGATGATTTCACACAATTCACTTGGGTTGCCTTCTTGAAACAAAAATCTGACACGTTTCAGAATTTTTTGAAAATTTTACTAAGAATTGAAAATGAGAAGGACACACAAGTCAATCGCATTCGTAGCGATAGAGGGGGAGAGTTCATAGACACAGGAATAGTTGAATATTGTGACTACAACGGTTACAAACACGAATTCAGTGCCCCTAAGACTCCTCAGCAGAATGGTATTGCTGAAAGGAAAAACCGAACTCTTCAAGAGATGGCACGTGTCATGTTGCATGCCAAATCTCTACCTAAATACTTCTGGGTAGAATCTATTAGAACTGCATGTCATATCATTAATAGGGTTTACCTTAGGAAAAACACTAAACAAACCCCTTATGAGTTGTGGTACGGTAAGAAGCCTAATCTGAAATATCTAAGAACTTTTGGAAGTCAGTGTTATGTCTGTAAAGACAGAGAACATATGTCTAAATTCTAGACGCGTGGTGATAAAGCCATCTTCTTAGGATACTCTTCAAATAGTCGTGCTTATCGTATATACAATCTGCGTACTAAGGCCCTTATGGAATCGATAAATGTAATTGTAAGCGACACTATTGTCGAAAATAAGATATCTGAATCACCTATTGTGGTTGAATCTGAAAATGATTTCAAAACTGATTCACCAGAAATAGATGACTCATTACCTATTGAGAGTCCAGAAGTACCTGGCTGGGTCTCTAAAGATCATCCCATTGACAACGTGGTCGGTAATCCTAATGAGCTAGTTCGTACTAGATCCCAGTTAAGAAATTATGCTAATTATGCATGTTTCGTCTCCCTTGTGGAATCGAAAAATGTTAATGAAGCATTGAATGACACACACTGGATTTCTGCAATGCAGGAAGAACTTTTACAATTTTTCATTCACAATGTCTGGTATCTTGTACCGCGGCCTCAAAACAAAAATGTTATTAGCACACGTTGGATCTTTAAGAACAAATCTGATGAAAATGGGGTAATCCTTAGAAACAAAGCTAGACTAGTTGCTCAAGGTTACTCACAAATATAAGGGATAGATTTTAGAGAGACATTTGCCCCTATAACTCGTCTTGAATCTGTTCGACTTCTTTTTCCCATAGCGTGTCACTTAAAATTTACACTTTATCAAATGGATGTCAAGTCTGCCTTCCTCAATGGAATTCTGTCCGAAGAAACGTATGTAGAACAACCCAAAGGGTTCATTGACCCTAAATACCCTGACTATGTCTTTCGTCTAAAAAAGTCTTTGTATGGCTTAAAACAAGCTCCTCGAGCTTGGTATAAACGCCTTTCCAACTTTTTGTTGGATAAGGGTTTTAAGAGAGGAGGAAATGACCAGACCCTCTTTGTCAAACATTTTGACAAAAACATTATTATAGCCCAAGTCTATGTAGACGACATCATTTTTGGGTCTACTTCAACATCTGAAGTTAAATCTTTTTCTGCTATTATGCATAAGGAGTTTCACATGTCCCTTATGGGGGAGCTATAGCTTTTCTTAGGATTTCAAGTGAAACAGAATTCTGATGGACTATTTGTCTCTCAAACTAAGTATGCCTTATATCTTGTTAAGAAATTTGGTTTAGATAATGCTAAAGTTTCCAAAACGCCTATGAGTACTACTGTTAAATTATGTAAAGATGAAAACGGAAAGTCAGTTGATTCCACACTTTATCGTAGTATGATTGGTAGCCTACTCTATCTAACTGCCTCACGACCAGATATAATGTATGTTATATGTCTGTGTGCTCGTTACCAGAATAACCCTAAAGAGAGCCATTTATCGTGTGTAAAACGTATAATAAAGTACATAAAGGGCACTCTTAATCTTGGACTTAGGTACACTGATGATACCTGCAGTACCATCATAGGGTATACTGATGCTGATTGGTCTGGTTGTACTGATGACAGTAAAAGTACATCGGGTGCCTGTTATTATGTCGGCAATAATTTAGTAGGTTGGAGTAGCAAAAAACAGAATTGCACATCTTTATCTACGGCTGAGTCCGAATATATAGCAGCTGGAAGTTGCTGTGCTCAATTATTATGGATAAAACAAATGTTAAGCGACTATGGGATTAAAGAAGATCAGTTATAATTGTATTGTGACAATCAAAGCGCTATTAACATATCTAAAAACCCGGTTCAACACTCGCGAACTAAGCATATTAAAATAAGGCATCATTTTATACGCGAACTTGTTGAAACTAAGGAGTTAGAAATCCATTACCTGCCTACTGATCTGCAACTTGCAGACATGTTCACTAAACCTCTAGACTATAACAGATTTCTGTATTTGCGCAATTCTATAGGTATGGTATGTGCTAATTAAACTCTTAAGACCGTAATTTTTACCCTTTGTCCATTTGAGACAAAATGGGGGAGAAATTTGAGTCTTACGGGTTCAATGTTTTGTTCACATTTCATCTAAATTGCTTGATCTTAGTGTGCATATTTGCAGGAATCTCTTCTACTGTTTGTCTACCATTTCTAGTGTACAAATTTTGTAAATAGTTGAGTTATGTAATTTTTGACTTTCTAGGAAATGGGTAGATAGTATCTTTTGTATAGGACTAGGTTTTATTTTTTTTGGTTCCCTAAGAGTTTAAACTAACTCAAAGGAGATTTTGTCTCATATTCCAAAGGGGGAGATTGAAGCACCTTATACCTTTGACTTACTTAAGTCTAAACTGTATAAGTGTTCAACTAATTTGGAAATAGTGACAAAATTGGTTGTCTAACCTAGAATCCAAAGAACCTCAGAATTAATCTCTCTAATCCTCTTCAATGATCCAAGAAGGTATAAATTGAATCACACTACACACATTAGAAGTGCATACATGTGTATATATTGCTTAAAATTGATTGTATGTTAATTTCCCCTTAAAATGTTGTTTTAATAATTTTTTGGGAATTTTTAAACATTTTTAAACATTTTTAAAATAATGTTTTCATTAATAAAAGTGTGATTATAAAATTTGTGGGGTTAATATGGTATTTTGAAAAATTCATTTTTCATTGAAATGTTTGATTGGGTAGAATGTAAATGCGCTAGAGACTTCAGGGTGTTGCCTGTAATTATTTGTGATGCGCGTTTGCAAGCCAATTATATGCCAACACTTGTCACGTTCCTGATGTATCAGTTTGTGTTTGTTATATGAGAGGGTTTCCTGGTGGTTTGCTGATCGTTAGATCAAACCTTATCGATGGCCTGCATGTCTTTTAAACCTATCCTTGTGCTATCTCTATGGACCAATCACATTCAACTTAACCACCTCTTTTCTATAACCCTTGGATCAAGTCAATATTAGGAAGACTTAATCTCAGCCCTTGATTGCCTTCGACTATCCAGAACCTTCCTCCACTCCTATAAAAGCCCTCTAATTCTCAACCTTTAAAGACTTTTGGCAGTCGTCGTTTCTGAGAGAAAAAAAAATAGAGAGAAGTGAGAGAGAAGAGAGAAGATAGAGAGAAGAGAGAAAATAAAAGAGAGAAGAGAGAGAAAGGGTAAACAGTGTTAGCCAAACCCTAACCCTAAACACTTCAAATCTGATTCAAACCTTCATATATACAAAACCCCAAACACAACCTTGAGTGTTTGAGAGAGAGCGGTGTTACTTGGTTGTTCATATTGAAGCTGTAACCTCTTGATCTGTGATCTTATTACCAACTTAAACATTCGTGTGAAGATCTGTATTTCTTCTTCATAGAAATTGTAGATCTACACTTTCCATGTTATATTTCACTAGATCTGCACGTTTCTTCCTCGATTTAAGAAAATCTTTACTGATTTAGTTTTGTAAATATTTTATGGTTTCTATTCTTATGAAACTTAACCTTGACCTAGTTGGATTCACACTTGAAGATTTTCAATCTCAAAAATATTTTTAAAACAGAGATTGATTAAGATCTTGACCGATTTAGAAGCAAGATATCCGTGGAATCTGGGATATATTTAAAGGTCAAAAAGGTTTCAAGTTGTGTAAGAAAGAAAGAAAATAAAATCACATCATATAGTCTTTATATGTAATTTTCTAGGACTGTCTGTATAAACTAATTGTGTGTGAGTTCATGCATGTTGATAGGAATCACATCACAAACACTTAACACACTACCACACTGGAAGTGTTGTGAATAAGATCAAAGATTATTGAGTCGACGCAAGGAAGCTAAAGCAAAAGGAAGTTATCAAACTGGAAGAACATCATCAACAATCAGATCTAAGAGAAGTTAGAAGGACACCAAGTGGGGTATATTCCTAAACTTAGAATAGGTTGATTTGTGTGCATGTATGTTGTATTGTTTGTAACTGCTATTTGTTGTTAGTGGATTTTTACTTTTGTGACTTAGAAGTCACCGTGGATGTTTTCTCTATTGGGAGAGGTTTTACCACGTTAAAAACTGTGTGTTGTGATTATCTTCATCTCCTCATCTCATTCTATAGTGTGCGAAATTTTTGAAACTATCTTAGTTTTAAAACTGATTACAAAGTCTTGATTATTCTCGTACATAAGTTTTTGTAAACACATCGTGTTGTTTATCAGTTTTATTTTCAAAAGAAAAGGGTTTCTTCAACAAACATCTCGGAGTTGCTTATACAGTTTAATCTTGTATTAAACGGCATTAGCAACGTTTTTCAATTGGTATCAGAGCCCTGTAAACTTTTATTTCAAAAAGATCTTGTGTTTCTGAAATCGTTTTCTGAAAAACCTAACTATGGACGAGAAGAATGAAAGGTTTGGTAATCTGTCCATACCTCCACTCTTTGATGGAAACAACTTTGCTTACTGGAAAGTAAGAATGGTTGCCTTCATCCAAGGGACTTTAGGAGATGATGTCTGGGACATTATTGAAAACGGATACACTTATCCTACTATACTAGCCACTGAAGGAAGTGATGAGAGGGTAAAGAAAATCTTAAGTGAGTTTACCCAAGAAGAGAAAACAATTTCTCGAAATAACAATAAAGGCAAGAATGCCATTTTTATGTCTATTAATGAGTATGAGTTCAAGAGAATCTCATCTTGTGCCACTTCTAAGGAAGCTTGGGACACATTAATCACTGCCCATGAAGGAGACTCAAGAGTTAAAGCTGCTAAAACTCAAATGCTTACCCAGCAGTACAACTCTTTGATTATGTCTGACTCTGAGTCTTTTGATGACTTTTACATGAACTTAACTGATATAGTTACTAAGTTGCATGCTAATGGTATTACATATGATAGGAATGAGATTGTTTCTAAAATTCTAAGATCATTACCACAAAAGTTTGACAGCAAGAGGTATGCTATTGAGGAAATGAATGATCAAAACCTTACCCCTGAGTTACTCAGTAGCAAACTTAGGACTGTGGAAATGGAATTAGACTGTAAGAAACAATTAAATCATTCACAAAGAAAACAGCCCAACTCTAACTTGAGTTTTGCCTCTAAGATATCTAAACTTGAGACTAATTTGATCAACTCTGACTCTGATGAGGAGTGTGATATAGACAAACTAGATAATCAGATTACCTTAATGTCCAAACAATTTAAGAAAATTTTTAAATTTAGAAACAAACAGGCATCTAAACAAGGCAAGCCTAATTATCCAGCTGTGTCTAATCCTAAACCTCATGAGAGAGGCCTTAACAAACATCCTAAGGATAACAACATCAGATCTAACAGAGACCTTAAAAAGATTGAATGTTTTAGATGTGGGAAACTAGGCCACATTGCTCATGATTGCAGAGTTAATCTGAATAAAACCAACACACACAATAGAGCCAATGTCTGTAAAACTTGGGATGATTCAAGTGACTCTGATGAAGAGGAACTTGAGTCATCAAATGTACTTGATCCTTGCATGTCCTTTTATGCTAAGATCATTTACAATGATGATATGCCTGTGTGTGATAATGATGCTCCTACTCCTGCTTGTGTGAATACTGCTTTGACTGGCCTAGATGCTTTATTATCTGAAAATGTTGCTAGCTCTAGTTCCGTGTGTGTGAGTCAAAGTGATCTCGATAACGACGATGTAAATGGGTGCGTGAGTACTAAAACTGAATCGTTAGGGGTCACTACACACACTTCACTTAGCGACTCAGACACAGATGACCTCCCAGATATTCATACCTTGTATGCTAAAACTCTCAAAAAAGGCACTAGACTGGAGAAGACTGTTAGAGACCTGACTAGGAAATTAGATGATCTAAGTCTTATTGTGAAGCTGAATGCCGAAGAGTATACTAACCAATGTTTATCTCATCAATCTGAAATTGAAACTTTTGATCAAAAACTAAAAGAGTTGACTAAAACTAATGAAACCCTGGAAATGAAATACAAGGGAACATTATTAGAACTGGAGGAAGCAAAAACAAAGACAGCTACTGTTTTCAAAAAAAATTCTAAGTTTGAAAACAATTCAAATTGTTTTACTGACTTTGTTGTTGACTCCAAGACCAATTCTGATGATAGAACCGGTATTGGATTTTGGATCAGTTTGTGATTGTATTCATAGACGACATTCTAATTTACTCTCGCATGGAGGAGGAACACGTTGAACACTTACGAATGGTTCTACAGACATTGCGGGACCATCAGTTGTACGCCAAATTTGAGAAGTGTGGGTTTTGGCTTCGGGAGGTTCTGTTCCTAGGCCACGTCGTATCTAGTAGAGGCATTGTTGTTGACCCGAGTAAGGTATCGGCGGTAAGGGAGTGGGGATAACCCACGACACCGATCGAAATTCACAGTTTCTTGGGATTGGCCGATTATTATCGTCGCTTCATCAAGGGATTCTAAAATATTACCGGACCGTTGACGAATCTGACTCGAAAGGGAATTCCCTTCGTATGGAGTGACAGTTGTCAGTTAGCATTTGATGAATTAAAAGACAAGTTGACATCAGCCCCCGTTCTTGCCTTGCCTAGGAGCGGAGTGGAATACCGAGTCTATACTGATGCGTCCTTACAAGGACTTGGGGGTGTGTTACAGCAGGAGGAGAAGGCCATATCTTATGCGTCCCGAAAGCTTAAGCCACACGAGAAGAATTACCCCACCCATAACCTCGAGTTGGCAGTGGTTGTTTTTGCATTGAGGATATGGAGGCACTATCTTCTGGGCGAACAGTTCACTCTATTCATGGATCATAAGTCATTGCAGTATCTGTTCACTCAGAAGGACCTGAATATGAGGCAAAGAAGGTGGATTGAATTCGTGAAGGACTACCAATTTGATATACATTATCATCCTGATAAGTCTAACGTGGTGGCAGATGCGTTAAGCAGAAGACCTACCGGGGAGTTAGCAGGAGTTTAGAAGGCGAAGTGGAGTGAACTCCGACACGAGGATGAAATGGCGAGAGCATGCATGGCAGTTCTAGCTATCACTCCCGAGAACGTTATACGGGTAGTGAGGGCACAAGCAGAAGACCTATTTTATCAGGATAAAGTATGACAGTTACTGTCCAAGGGGGTAGAGTTTTACTCCATCAGTTCAGAGGGTGGACTACGTTTCAACGGTAGGCTGATAGTACCCGAAGATGATGATTTGAGGCATGCCGTTATGACAGAGTCACACGGGTCAAAATTCTCGGTACATCCAGGTGGGGATAAAATGTACCAGGATATGCGACGAATATATTGGTGGTCAGGCATGAAACGAGATATTACAGATTTTTTCTCAAGGTATGTTACATGCCAGCTCATAAAAGTTGACCATCAGAGACCTTCAGGGGTGCTACAAGCACTAGAGATTCCCGTGTGGAAGTGGGAGAGTATCTCAATGAACTTTATTACCCGGTTACCAACCTCACAGAAGGGTCACGATTCCATATGGGTGATAGTGGATCGTTTGACTAAGGTAGCCCATTTCTTACCGGTTCGTACGGATTATGATACTATGCGGTACGCGCAGTTATTCATTTCAGAGATTGTTAAGCTGCACGGAGTTCCTATTAATATTGTGTCGGACCGAGATAAGATATTTGTGTCACATTTTTGGCAGAGCTTTCAGGAGGCCATGGGCACCGACTTACGGCTGAGTACGGTATATCACCCACAGACGTACGGCCAGACGGAAAGAGTAAACCAGATGTTAGAGGACATGTTGAGAATGTGTATTCTAGATTTTGGGGGAAATTGGGAGCCATACCTCCCTTTGGTGGAGTTTTCATATAATAACTCTTACCAATTCACTATTGGCATGGCTCCATTCGAGGCGCTTTATGAGAGGCCTTGTCGTTCACCCGCCTGTTGGTTAGAGGTGGGGGATAATAGGCTATTAGGGCCAGAGATGATACAGGAAACTTCCTCCAAAATAGAGTTGATTCGAGGACGTATTCGAATAGCCCAGGATAGGCAGAAGAGTTATGCTGACACCGGTAGGCGACACGTGAAACTAGATGTGGGCGACCAGGTGTTAATTCGGGTATCTCCTATGAAAGGGATTACGAGGTTCGGAAAAAAGGGGAAATTAGCACCGAGATATGTGGGGCCGTTTCCCATCATTGAGAGAGTGGGACCGGTAGCTTACAGATTGGGACTCGCTGAGCATATTCAGCGAATACACGATGTGTTCCATGTGGCATCGCTGAAGAAATACAAGAGGAGCGAGAGAGCCTTCTGGCACATTCCACTGGAGGAGATCGATTTGCAGCCAGATGTCTCGTATGAAGAAAGACCCGTGGCTATCCTGGATTATAGTGAGCGCAAACTAAGATCCAAGGTGGTACCCTTAGTGCGAGTACAATGGGGACATCACAATATGGATGAGTCCACTTGGGAACGGGAGGAGGATATGCGAGAGCAATATCCAGAATTATTCACAGCAGGTATTTTCTAATTTCGAGGACGAAATTCCTTTTGTAAGAGGGGAAGTATGTGATACCCCGTAATTCTGCTTAATTAGGAAAATACGTTTTATTTAAATTACGTGAGTAGAGTAATTTAATGTGAGTTTTATTTAAATTACGTGAGTAGAGTAATTTAATGTGACTAAATACGTTTTATTTAAATTACGTGATTAGAGTAATTTAATGAGAGTTTTATTTAAATTACGTGAGTAGAGTAATTTAATATGTTAAATACGTTTTATTTAAATTACGTGAGAAGAGTAATTTAATGAGATATAATGTTAATAAAGATGAATATGACAATTAAAAATTTACTAAATGTGAGTAGTAAATTTTTAATGTTGATATGTACGGTCTAGTGACTATATGGACGTACCGGAGTATCTCAACCGAGTGTTGCGCGTAGGAAAAAAATTAAGGATGAGAGTAGAAAAATAATTAAGAGACTCAAACGATAATTTAGAGTCCACAGTTGATTCCGAAAGGGTCGAATTAGTCAAAATAGTGTACCCGGGGGTACTAGTCGAGTGCCGGGTCATTTTCGGGCTAAAACCGGGACCATTCGAAGGCATTTTGGTCTCTTTACAATTATGGGAAAGAAGACCTACGAATTTTGAAACCCTAGATCAGATTATAAGAGTGGAGGCTAGGGTTAGACAGAAGGATATACACCATAGCCATTAGAGAAGAGAGAGATACACAAATTCCTAAGGCAAAAGAAGGAAGGAAGGGTCATTTTAAGGAGATTTCACCACAAAGTTGTTGGGAAGGAGGATTGAAGGATCAAAATCATCAACCATCATCAACAAGCACGAAATCAGACCCTACAAATCATAAGGCAAGTGGTTATTTACAAAATAATTGAGTTATAATACCCATAATTAAGTTTTAGTAAGAACATGATTTTTATGATATTCTTGGGAATAAAATAATTGATTATGATCCATGATTGATAAAGATTGCATGTAGGACGTTTTTGGATTTCCAAGTATGTTAATATCATAGAAAACTAGATGATAAATTCGAAAGAAAATCTGGAATTTGGATGAAAGATATAAAGAATGCATTTTTAGGGTTCTTGAATATTAGAGAGATTTTTAGTTGATTTGGCCAAGATTTATAATGATTTTTTTGTTTTAAATCGTTAGTAATCATCCCAGAACATGTAGGAATGATTAGAAATTGTTGGTTGTAAATATGGTGGATTATCATGAAAGATAGAGAAATAAAAATGGTGAAACCCGTAGGAAGAAGATGAACTGGGTCTGTCACTGCTTGATCGATCTATCGACCCTTGAATGTCGTTCTATCGACCCTGGCTGGACTTTAGAGAATTTTGTGAATAAATTTCTTTAATTACCGTCGCTTAATGGGAACCTTAGAAATGATATTTTACCTATGAGGCGACTTTATAATTACCAGTAGGTGTACCATTAGGTTTCTCCACAAATGATTGAGTGGAAATTTTGGATAAATGGAGTGACGAAAGAACGATCGATTTAGCCGTATGTTGAGATTATGAGAATTTAATTACGGAAAGAGTGAGATTTAATTCCGGAAAGAATATACCAGTAGGTTAAAATTAACTTAACTACTGAATTAAGGGAGGGGTAACTAGGGCCCTTAGAGTTGCGTGAGTACTCGAATAAATACAATAGTGAAATAAATTGTAATTAATAAGTACGGTGAATATAAGTAAAATATATCACGTACTGGTATGATTTAATAGGTCGGGTGTGTACATACTAAATTATATAAAAGTTTGGGTTAAGAGAATATTACCTAAATTAATTATGTTAGGGTCGACGTGTCATTCCGAACTAACATAAAATTATTATATGTTTGGGGTCGATGAAAAATGCCGAACCAAACTTTTAACTGGTGTCGCGATGAAAGAGTCCAGAACCAGAATATGTGTATATATTTATATTTTTAAATAGTTGGGGTCGATGGATCATTCCGAACCAACTTTCACTTGGGGTCGTTGAATCATTCCGAACCAAGAGTCCTTTATGTGTAATAGAAGGATATGTTGGTGGTAACTGATATTAAATACATTGTTGTGTGATAAAATGTATTCTATGTGCATAATTTACTAATTTAGAATAGTAGACAATGAAATGAAATGTAAATGTCTTAGTAATAACTTATAGCGTGATGTAATTATTACAAGAATAAGGACAACGAACAGTAAATAAGTTAACTACGGTTATGGGTAGTATAACTAGGTAGACTAAGTATCCTCGATAGTTACGTACTATATAAGAGAGGTGAGGAAGTTCAAGGGAGTGTGCGAAACCTTAATATGTGTAATCAATAACTTAATCGTGATAACTTCTTGCAAAATATTTTCAAATGTTTTGAGTACTAACTCTTGCTATGTAAATATTTTTAAAAACCTTTTAGGTGCCCATCCACAGGGACACCCAGCATGATTTCTTTCCAGTGATTTGGGAGCTGCAGCACGTGTGGATGTTGCAGGGATTGTTTAGACGCTTCCTCTTTTTCAGTTCTAGTGCAGGATCTCAGTTTTAGTATTCTTAGTTGGGACATGTTGTCCTATATTTACTTTTACAGTTTATTCTTGTTATGGATTTTTAATTGTCTTTTATTGGCCGTGGTTTTCGGCAAGACATTTCCTGCATTCAGTTATTTATGTAAACTGTTTTAGTATTACTAGAATTGAAATGTGTTGGTATGGATTATTTATTCTGCTTAAGAAAGATAAAATTTGGCACTCGTTTAATTTCACTTAAGTGATTAGTAAATTAAAAAGGCTTTCGGCAGTGATGCTAAGAATGGACCATTTAAGAAACCTGTTTAAATTGAATTAAGGCTTGATCACCCAAGGTTTAATTAGGCGAGGTGTCACATATACCCACACAATTCGACTTTGACTCAAAGAAAAATAAAAATACTTAAAAATTGTACAATTTAAACTTCCCAAAAATGGTCACCGCAAATTAATATTCAAGAGTCTCAAATCATAGTGTGTGTGTGCGAAGCCAAAAGTCAAACTGCCAATTTCCACCGATTAATCATTACGTTACTTCTCGAAAATTCGCTTTGATTTAAATTTTCACGGATACACTCACAAACGAATCACTCGAAATGTGGCTATGTTCTCTTGGTATGCGTGATATAAAGAGTAAAAATAATGGACACAAGGTCCCGCACACAAATTGAAAGACGAAAATATTGTAGGTGGGAAGGATATCGTCATTAGAGTACGATTATAGGGAAACCGGAAACATTTTCTCTAATTCACAAATTTAATATATTTTATTATCTTTTGTGCCTTAGCTCTCCACGCGGTAGATAATTTCGCAATTCGAACTCGGTTAGGAATTTCTTGGGTTTAAGGTGTATTTGGGTAAAATGGAAATGGTGGGGACTTCGAAATTGGAGAATTCATTTATGTTGTCCATTTGTGTTTTTTTCGGGCTATTGCTCATATTTTCTTCTTTTTTTATATATATTTTCTTCTTGCTGTTTTTGTTGAGAATTTTCTATTTTTCTTTTCTTGCCCCTTTTTATGCACTTTTTTGACTTTATTTATGAATTTTTACTTTTCACAATTCCGGGCCAATTGGGGGTTTTTGGGTTCTCAAACGAAACGAAAAAACTTATTCGGCTCAAAATTCGTTGCAAAAAGGTTAATTTTTCACGACTCTTTCTGGCCAATCTTTTTGGGTGACAAATGAGGTCTTACTTCATTGTCCAAATTGCTAAATGCTTTACCATATGCGTTTCGAGATTAATTTAGTTTAGAGATATTTTAGTGCGCATTATTCAAGACAATATCTCACATATGTTCCATAACCGATCAAAATAAAGAAATAGATATCATCAACGACTTTTTAAAACGCTAGAAAGAACCTTGAGTTAACCATTAACTCAGATTGATTTAAAAACTCGAAAAAATCGATAGGCTCGAAATCTCACCGGGTTGATTAATCGCCACACTTATTTGTTAAGTCGTCAATTTTTGCGCTCAATTTCCATCTTTGGTCATCTTTGGCTTTGTGCATTGGATTTTTACAACTTAAGACAGAAAAAATATGACATTTTTGAGGCTTTTAAATTCCAATTTTCATTTGTTTTGAAGAAAAATATTTTTGGAACGAACATGTAATCAAATCAATGAATCTAAACAATAAAGGGGAATAATATCCCACACTCCCTAACTTAAATGTTGCATTGCCCTCAATGCGAATCAAGAACATAACATAAAGAGAGGAAAATAAAGATATTATCCAAAATGGAGCGATCCTCGATAAGTACGAGTCCGTTGAGTCTATGAAACATGTTAGAACCAAGCATAACAAAAAGACTAACAAAAACTTTAACTAATTACTCTAAACTATCTATAAAAAAAAGGAATAAATAAAAAAACTACTATTTACAACCTACAATTTGAACTTCTAATAAGTCATATACTAGAAGTCAAAAATTTGAGGGTCCACCCAAAATACAATTTGACTTTGAGGGATAATTGGTGTACCCTCACTAGGATGCATGCCTCCCAAAAAATAAGAATTCTATTTGAATAACAGAAGGCATGTGTGAGATGAAAAAAATGAACCATCACCAATTAAAAATTTTAATGTGATGACGGGGGATTTAGATGCTTGGGGGGATAAGTACAATTGAGATCCAAGAAAAATATAATCACCTCCCAAAGATTTTTCAAGTAGTACGGGGAGAGGGGCACACAAAAAGGAAGAGTTCATATTGAAAAACAATTCAAGTAAAGAGTAATCGTCGGTAAAAGGTTTAAACGTTTCAAAATTTTCAACCGACTCATAGGAATCAAGCGGTACTTCTGATATTTCAATAACGGTGAATGAGAATGGTGATGAAATAAACTCAATCTCAGGTGATTCATCATCACTTGGAGATTGAATTTCAACGGGAAAAGACTCACTTTCAATGAGACGTTCTTCAAAAAATTGAGGTGACACACAAGTCTCAACCTCCTCTTTGTTTTCCAAAATAAAATGCATCTCATCGCAAAGTGAGATCATTTTTGTAACAAAACCAATATCCATCACGCTTTGTGTGGAAAGAAAATCGTGTAATTCTTTGATTAGAAAAAAACATTCTTTCTTCCAAAGTAGGATTCCTTGGCTCTATAACCTCAGATTCCTCATTTGGTTGAAAATGTTCTTTAGTTTCAAAAATATCGGAAGAAAAGTCGTCATTGGATTCGAATAATGCATCCAACTCCTGCTCCTAAAAATGATTTTTTCCCGATATTTGTTTTCAAGCCTTTCATATTCATGAATTAAAAACCACTAACCCATTTTAATAGGTCGAGGAGGAGATTCTTGAAATAAAAAATTTGAAAACTATTCCAATATGAAACATTATAATTATCAAACGCACTATGAAAAGACATGATTACCGAATAGTTTGTAAACGGACAATCCACATAAAGAGGTGTGCGGTTGAGAATTCAACGTTTCTTGGCCCTCAATTATGCAATCCTGCAAAAAGATTAAAACAAAAAAAATACAAAAGAAAAAAAAATACCTTACGAAATATTAAGTCAATTATAATCTATAACAAAAACACTGCCTGGCAACGACACCATTTTGATCGAAGTGGAAACCGAGCGTCCGTGTAAATACGCTAGTCGTTGTTATCGACTTCTAACCACAATACAAAAACCTAAACTTTAACTAAACTCTTATGTAGTATAGTGACGAGTCTGGGTATCGAATCCACAAGGAATGTTTGATAGATTTTAATTGATTTATTACTTCTAAAAATAAAATGTAAAAGATGATGATTGAGTGAGAAAGGAAAAAGGGGGGAAATAAAGAAGTTAACTAAAACTAATTGGAAAATTAAGGTAGGGATACAATCCCCCAACTCATAATATGTTTACTGGAGATAAAACTAGTTATGAATTAGATAATTAATTAAATCCAGTCTTTATTAATCCTAAACATTCCATATATGAGGGATCGTAACCCTCACCATATGAAATCAAAGGCAAGAACAAAGCGTTGTCGTTATAGCTACACTCGCGCCGTACTTTTAAGCATCCCGGTTACCTAGGGGAAACGAGATCAAAAGTCCTAAGACGGTTGTGATCACTACACAACATGATTCAATCATTTATTTAATTCAGGGAACTAATTTTAAGCACATGCAAACCACATCAGGGTGGGTTCAGGCATCCTAAGCTTAAAAAACTTAGCCTAACATGGTGAAATTAATGAAAACTACGTTATCTACATTGCATGAACTCATAATTTCTTGGAAAGAGAGATTAAAATGAGAAATAATAATAAAAGTGTTGGAAATAAAAGTTACCAATATTGAAGAACAAGACCATGCAAGAAGAAATCAAAGATTGAAGAAAAACTGAAAAAGCTCTTGAATTAAAGGTGCAAAATATGTAACTTTTTCTCCTAGATGTTCCTACTTGATTAGGAACTTGTACATGAATGAAATCTGAATAAAATGAGCCCTAATGACTAAGTATATAGGCTAGAGGTCGTTTAAAAGAGTCCCCAAAATATAAAACTCCTACGGCTAAAAGATAAGGATAAAATAAAAATCCATATCTGGAAATTTGTCACGCTTAGAAAGCGTGACCAATTTTGTAATGGATCTGGAGCGTGACAAAATATCAGATCGGTCCGTTTTTCCTAAAAATCGGTTATGTTCGGTCATGAATTTTAGGCAGTGAGTTTGATGCGATTTTCTCTCAACTTCAAATGACCATAACTTCTTCATCGTAGCTCGAATTGAAGTGTCATTTTTCCAGTGTTCTCGTAATTGAAGCTCTTCAACTTTCAAGTTGGCCCCACCTTCGGACTAAGGTTGTAAAATTATGAAAATTCCCTTCAACTCCCCATTTCTTGGTTTCTTTCACTATTTTGAGTTCTCTATTCCATCTCTCTTGCATGAAATACCTGTAAAACACATAATAGATACACAAAACAAGAAATACTCCCCAAAAAGGGTTAGTAGCATAAATATGAGATAAATCCAAGCTATTTACAATGCATGGGATCATAAAAATACCAAAATTAAGGGGATAAATGTGAAGAATTTATGCCTAATCAACGAACCGAACTTAAGCATCTCCAAATTTTAATACTTCCTGACATCCCATAAATGTATAAAACAATTGAGAGTTTAGATTAATTCACATAATTATGTTTGAGATGTTTTTTTTTATTAAAAATGAATAGAGCTTTTTATTTTTGAACTGAAAAATTATTTTTGCTTACGACTGTTCAAACGACTTTTCCATGTCGTTCAAATGACACTGACATGAAGTTTGAAGCCCAATTTCTCATATGGATCAAATGCAGCTTTACTGTTTTTGTTTTTATGAGTTCGTTAGAAGCGAGATGAAATTTCGTTCGAACGAGATCAATATCTCATTAGAACGACCTAAAGATGTCGTTCGAATGACCCAGTGACTTAAGTTTTGTATAAATACCTGTTTCATGTTCAGAACATATAAGACTTTTGCCAACTGCATTTCTGCATAACTTTTGCAAAATTTCTTCAAGTTTTTGTGTTGAAAAACACTATTTTATTCACAACAAAACATCCTTGAATATTGTTCTTTTGAATTCATTAAAAGTTTAGAAATTTTTGTATCTTTGCATACACCTTTATGGAGAGGATATCCATGGCTCACTTGTGATACCTATATGGATTCACTAATGAAGACTGAGGTTGAGGCTGAAGGAGGAAGACTGAGGTCTTTGTGGTTCTCGAGGGAATCACTGTTGTCGACTACGGTCATTGTGGTTCTTATAAGAATTATTATTAAATTTATCTTGTAAGTTGCGATTTGCAAATTATTAATGGAATAAAAGGTTTTGCCCTATGGGGATTTTCCCTTAAACCTATCCTTTGTTGAATGCTTGAATGACTTATCTCTTTTATCACAATGGATGCATGCTTACGATAAAAAGATAATAACTATTTTAAAATTAGCTTTCGAATTTATAAATTGGTGTTGCAATTTTTATTTGGAACCACCTTAGATTATTTTCACTCTTCAAGTTAGTATCAGAGCTTTTAGAGCTTCCCTGCATTTTCATACTTCAATGTTTTACATTTACTCATCAAGGAGAAAAATCATTGTTAAAATGTTCAAGCTATAAGAACACTCAAATCAAACATTATATTTGGTTTATTTTGTTTGTGAAAGCTCGGGTCAATGGTTATCCCACGAAATCCTTTATTTATGGTGACTTGAAAAATTCATGAAGAGGTCTATTATATCCTTCACGGATGTCAGTGCCTTAGCTATGTGAGGTCAAGGTAGGATTATAACTTGGGACCTTGTTGGTCGCGGTTATAATGTGTGATAATTGCATGTGAGTCTTTGTCTCCGCTGAGTGAACAAGATTAAAATGGAGCTTCTCGACTACCGTATGGATTTGGATGTAGGATATGTTGAACCACGTAAAAATCTTTGCTTCATTTATCCTCCTTTACTCTCTTTACATTCATGTTTTACTTTAATATGCTTAATTATATTGCTTGAATGTAAATTTGTTTAGAAGACAAAAAAATAGAAATCATTATATACACCAACTAATATAATGTTTTAACTAAGTTAGAAAGTATATCAAATCATTTTTGAAAAAAAAAAAGATAGATATTTGAATTTGTGAAAAGTTACTTAAATGTCGATATCGTAATTCAACCCCCTGTCTTGGGGTAGTTTCTAGGACAACTTACTTCAAGTTATGTATGAAGAGAAATCAGACGATGACGAGTGATAAGGTGGTTGATGAATATGGAGGTTGGTTGGTTGGTTTGTATTATTATCTAATTATGTTATGTGCCTCTTTTCTTTAGACATAATTTATGTTGATAGTTTTTAAGAATTATATTTTGGATGAGTTAGGATGTATGAGTTTTTCCTATCTATTTTAATCCTAACTCTATTTTTGTAACTTGTGGTGTGTACTCAATGTATCTTGTTTTGGCTACATAATTTTTTCTTTCATGATAAATATTCTCTTTGGAATATTTATTGTTCTATCGTAAATACCATACATCATTTATCTTGTATATTGTTATTTAGTTGATTTGTTCACATATGTTGTAGGTGGATAGCGGTATTGGGGGTCTATGAATACATTGAAAGGGTTAGGCATGGATTTCATTCAATGAATAATGAAGGAGTAATTTGGTGTAGATAGATTTTCTATAGTAATATTCAACAACAATAATAACCAATATTTTATCTCCCTGAAAGGACCTTTGAGAACTTCAGAGAAGAGGGTGAGATAATAATATCTCTAATAATAAAAGAAAGAGTAGCAGGGTGTAAAAGTACCAAGTGTGTGTGTAAATAAATTCTATGCACTCAACCATTAAATATATAAACTGGTATCACTTTGAAGCTAGAACTTTGAGAATAAATGGCTTTTTCTTGATGTTAAAACTATGAGCCTCCATTTCTAAAGATTGTTCTCGCCTCGTTTTCTCACTGTATTTCTAGTGAGGACGAAGCCTTATTTTTTTAGTGGGTGTGAGCGAATTAGGGTTTCACTATAATGTGATGTGTCCTCATAAAAATGAGGTGGTTAAAGTTATGTTTTTTATTTAAATAATATGATGAGATACGGGGGAACACTATATATATATATATATATATATATATATATATATATATATATATATATGACTGTCACTAAAAATGACCTTTTTCTGGAGTGCGTGACACTTAAGGAATAAACTTGTCTTGCCAAGAGACCGTGGGCCCTCTCGACTAACTGTTAATGTAATTATGACTTTCGAAGGACTTTAAGCCCATCGAGTGGCAATAAATGAAATATAGTTCTACACGTAAATGAGGATTTATTGAGAAACTATTTATGAAAATGTCTTATTGAGGGTACAATAGTGTTATTCCTTCATGTTATGTATAAAGAGAAATCAGACGATGACGATGATAATGAGTGATAGGGTGGTTGATGAAGATGGAGGTTTTTTTGGTTGATTGGTTTGTTTGTCTTATTGGCTATTTATATTTTGTGCCTATTTTATGTATACATCTTTTATGTCGATGGTTTTTAGGAATTATATTTTTGATGAGTCATGATGTACTAGTTTTTTCTATCTATTTAGATCCCAACTCTCTTTTTATGGTGGATACTCAATGTATCTTGTGTTTGATGCATAATTTTTGTGTTTGTGATATATTTTCTCTTTGGCATATTTATTGTCTTATCATTAATACCATACATCATTTATCTTGTATATTGTTATTTAGTTAATTTTTTCACATATGTATATATGTTTTCCAAAATTAGCCTTCAGTTCTTTAAAATATATACTACTTTAATCATTTTGATACGAAAACTTTAATTTTATCATTAACTAGACTAATTTCTTGATTTAAGGTTCTTTCCTTTGTTAACCCCATGACAAATTGGGGGAGAAGGTCAGATAAAGGTCAAGTTCTAACTTGATGACACTATGAATTTTTTCACAAGAAAAAGAGTTAGGGAGATTACATACATATAAGAAATGAACTATAATACAACATTGTTATATCTAGGGATACATTCTTGCTAGACTTTGGATATGTTTTGTGTGATTAGGTGATTCAAACCTTGATAATCATATCTATCATCTTATTCCATTATGATTATCTATATTTATATACATTGGTATTATGATCTTCTTTGCTAGTGTATAAAAAGTTAAATGGAACAAGTGTTAATTTTTTGAGTTATTGGGTTCTTGTTATTGATGTTATAGATGTTAAGGTAATCAATTGGCTTCGCCCAGGCTTTGGCATATGTCGTAGGTTGCAAATTTTTCTTACTTTGCTTGTAATAATTTGTTTTGTATATTTTTTCATGTAATAGGCAAGTGGGGGAATGTAATAGTATATGTATATCCACTTGCCCACTTTATTTGGATTATCTTATTCTCATTTTCATAATATACTCTGAGTCTTTAGTTCTTGAGGTTATTTGGTAAGAGATTCACATAAAGTTATTCACATAACTTCATCAAATTTCGCCCCCTCATCATACATGATCATTCTCTTGGAATGAAACTTTAGGCTAAGATAAAAGGACTTAGGAGGCTATAAGCACACTTATGTAATATACAAAATTAGCTTTTCATAATTGGAAAAATTAGATTTTTTGTGTGTGCGATATATATCTTTTGGTGATATAACTATCAAAATATATTTTTTATACATAAATATATTTCGATGAAAAATTTCATAAGCATATCAAATGAATTCTTGGTTGAGATTCAAATATTTATAGCCTTTTATTCTAATATACGAAACTCCTGATGTTCGTTATTGTTCTCTTCAGGGAACGAATGCTTTGCTTCAACGAAGGCTTCCTTCACTGGTCATGAACTTGACAAGGATTCCCCCCCCTCCCCCATGTTTCCTAGTTTTTTTGTGACTTTCTTTCATAGTATGTTTGCTTCAATGAAGGTTTCTTCATTGGATGAAAATATGCTTAGAAAAGTAAATTCTTTTAATATATTTAAACTATTTCATGGGAATCCATGTAAAATTATTTTGCATCATATCATTTTGGTACTTGAGTAACTTGATCATTGACAAATAATTCACTCTTCCACCCAAACCATGTTGCGTATTTTACAAGAATGGATATATGTGTAAGACAATGTTTTTCCTCATTATAAAAGTGTGCGAGAGAGACCTAATCTGATTGTTTTCTTTTTCCAAATCTTCAAGGGAACTTTTTTAAGAGAAAAAAAAATTAAAGGTTAAAAGGATTTCTTATAGAGAAAGTGTTTTTTTTAACAAAAATATCTAAAGATAAAAAACATTCTTGTTTTTCTTCTTCATTTCTCTTTCTTTCCATTTTCGAGATACTCGTTTACAAATTGATCAAAGGTCCCATCGAAGATTAATAGTTCTACCTTTATTCTTGAAAAAATATATTTATATCTTTGTTAGACCTTTTTAATATCTCAAAATACATTGTGAGGTTTCACAAAGTCAAAATATTAAACACTTTGAAAAGCTTTCGAAAGACTCGCATCCTAGAATGTCGTATGAAAACATTCGTGGCTTATCAATTGTTATGGTGGAACAAAAAGTTTGTCCTCAACTTCAAAAGAAGATTTTGATTTTTTGGTAATAATGGAAGACATTCGTTACGGACCAAAATTAGTTGTGGTTGTAAAGATTTACTAAGATTTCGGTGTCTTCTCATTGCAAAAGATATGGCGTGAAAGCAGTTTTTTAATAGAAGAGGGATAGTACCCCACACATTTTATTAAAAATTAGTACGGAGAAAAAACTTCTCCAAAGTGGCGAACAAGCTCAAGGAAAACAAGCTGGTGGTTGAGCCCAATGCATCGGCATCAACTATGAAAAGCGTGGAAGCCCCTAATTTTAAAAGTCTTTCACTTTCAAATCAATTTCTTTGTGAGATATATGTGGAAGTGTTACGTGACGGTTCAATTAAACAAATTTTAATTTACTTTTCAAATTAAAATTAAACCAAGTGAACCTAGATTAATCCATTAAAACATTTTCACTTAAACATAATTAATTAATCCAAGTCCTAGGAAATTTGCCTAAGTCATATTTCTCAATTTTACCAAGTTAGGCCAAACCAAATTTTATCAATTAAATTAAAAGATATGAATTGACATAAACGTTACCCAAATTTAGTTAGCACCAAATTAAATTTAGTGTGATAATTAAAGCCAATTTTATCTCGAATTATCCTAAGCATGCGTTCTAAGTTATTATGCAAGATAAAAGTAAATCAATCACACTACACCGTGATGTACAAGGAAAAACCCACAATAGGAAAAAATCTCGGACGACCCAAGCCTCAAATACACTAAGTACGGAATTTAAATTTACAAGACAGTTGACTTTCTTCCTCAACTCGAACCCTCTCATGCCTTGACGCGTCTTCTTATAACCACCTCTTCCTAGTGGATAATCACAGAGCTCCACCACAATCTTGAAACCACCGATCAGACAATAGGTACACCGTCAACCACACATGGTGTCTTTCGCCATGTGAGAAAGCCGCAGCTAAACAATTCTTCTTCTTTGAGGGATTTAGAAGAAAACCCAAACTTCTCTTCAAACAAATGTAGAGATAAACCGGTGCCAAAATTCTCCAAGAAAATTATATGTATATATGAACTTGGAGGAAACAAATATGGGTGTAACCAAGTGTGTAAAGGATGTTTCTTTATAAAATGAACACTAAAAAACACATGAACTTTTTCTTGGAAGAATCACCTCTCCAAATTCTCTCTAGGAGTTGTAGGATATGAAAAATTTATCTTGGAAAAAGTTGTTCCCGCACATAGATATTCAACAAAAAGTTAGTGGCTAAAAACTGCCAAAAAGTTTTCCCGCCTGACATCTCGTTCGAACGACATTTTCGTTCGAACGAAGTCTAACGAAGTTCCAGTGTGAACTCGTTGGAAATCTCGTTTGAACATGCATCTCGTTCGAATGACATTTCGAACGAAGTTCCAATGTCCAATGGGGAAGCTCGTTCGCAAACTCGTTCGAACGACAATGTGGTTCGAACGACAATCTCGTTCGAACGACACTTCGAACGAACTTCCAGAAAGTTTGAAAAATTTTATTTTTTCCCAAAAACTTTATATACTTTATTTTAAAGTTTTAATTGAAATCTTTCTGAAAACAAAACACAGTTTTAATACCATAACACCCAATAAACTTGTTCCAAGCTCCTATATATATATATATATATATATATATATATATATATATATATATATATATATATATATATATATAATGCATTCATACCTTGGGAGCATGGAACCACTGTTGATGACGTAGAAACGAGGCACATAAACTCGACATTTGATGAAGGTTTATACTCTTTGCCGCTACGTCTTCAACTAAACACATCAGAGGCTTGAAAGGTACACTTGAACACTATCCTATGATATAAACGTTTTTGTCCGGAATTGAGCCAAAACTACATTAAGACTCAATTGGAGAATTGTGTCCTTACAAATCTCCCCCTTTGTCTATTCCTGGACAAAAACCAAACAAAAATCCTAACGGGCCGTCAAGCTCTACTAAACTAATAAAATGTCCCACCCAAAATAAAAATACAATGCTTGACTCAAACAACCCAAAGGATCACAATTTTTGCCGGTGAAAGTTGCCATTTATAAACTGATTCCTGCACACTTAAGCAAACACATTATACGCATAGGGAATATCAAAACATTTAATGCAAGTAAAGTAAGTACTCCCACTAAATTAATTCTCTCCCTTTATCAACAGTGATCAACTTAGAAAGACGTCTCCCCCTAAGATAAATCTCCCCCAAACTAAGATACGATGATAATAGGTTTAGATACCATTTCTCCCCTATCATTCTCCCCCTTTTTGTTCAAGAATAGACAAAGGTTAAAGAATAAAACATGTGCTTGCATAAATTGATGAGAATATTAAAATATATGGGCAACAAAAGCACAACTAATCCAACAAGTAATAACGGATACCAACTAGGATGCAAAAAAATGATACCAAAAAAATACATAAAGTATTAAGTATGTGATATCAACAAAGAGTGCAACAAGATAGATAACAATTATGAATTAAAGCATATATGGACTAGGAAGCACGACAAAGGCTAAACCAAAATATCAAATATATGTATACATAAGGTATAACTAATAGAAGTAAGTACACATATATAGATATAAAACCACAAATGACACACACAAAATATAATAGGAGTCTTTCACACTCGTATGGCAAAAATGTGTCATATGGAAATGGAAGTGTTGGGGTGTGAACTAGTAACAATTAAATTTAGACCCAATCACTTAAAACATATTAACGGAGTTATCAATTGATTGCAAACTTCATCACATTTGAATATAACCTCATGTGACAATATATATTTAACTCAATGAACAAACATACTTAATGCATACAAGCCTAGAGTTTTGATGATTCTACAAACCAAATAGAGTCATGAAAATAAAGACCACTGGGATAAATGGACATTGTGAAAACCATTGATATACCATCCAATCTCCCTCACTAAGCATATATTATTTTTGAATGAATATATAAATCAAACTTATAAGGCATTGGCAAATTATTTTTCTTTTAATGCCATATTTTCATTTAGGCCTTTGGACCATGTATTTCTTTTAGGTCCATTTTAAATGGCGGCTTACTATCGCAAAGGATAATAAATCCTTTCGGAACCCTTCCCCATGCACATTTATACTTATCATTTTTTATTTCTCATAATTCTCACGTGCAATGGATTTTGACATGCACTAGTCCTCCTAGGTCACAAATATGTAGATGACAAGATTGGTAGAAAAACATCTCACAAAGATCAAATATACATATGAAGTTAAAATTTCAAATGAGCTCATGCATGTGTGAGTAGAGGCATATACAAATAGAATCCATTTAAGCAATGCAAAAATCCAACTACTCCATGTAAGCATGGTAAAGAACATAATAAGGATTGACAATCTAAACCAAAAGTTTTAGCCACATGGGAGAGTAAAATATGGGATTCTAACACATGTGTATGCCACATAAAGTGTGTTAAACTAAAATACACACAAAATAAAAATATTTTTGAGTTTTTGAAAAAAATTTTAACAAAAAGAATATATACTCAAAAGACACGCAAAAACCATTTGTATTTTTCATTAAGTTTAAATGAAACAAATAAAACACAAATGATAAATAAAAATCTTTTTGAAATTTTCATTTAATGCAAACAAAAATAAGCAAATATAATACAAAAAGATAAACATAAATCATAGTTCTAGCATGTGATTAAGCATGGAGCATAAACTACAAAATGATTAAACAAGCTTACATTTAGCATGATAAAATAGCATGAAGCACAAAAGCTAAAGTATTCAAACACTAACAAATTCATCCTTTAGATTTAACATGGGAGGAAGCATGTGAAAGTAAATGAGAATCAAACGTCCTATTTTGCAAGGCAATCAAATCGGATTTCCTAACCCAAATTAATAAAGAATGACTATCTTGGGGTGTAGGAATTTTAACTATCTAGGTTGCTTTACGTTGGGATTTTCTAGGAATAGGTTTAAGATCAATTTTTTTTCCTAAGATGACCTTTTCGACCACAATGTGTACAAGTAAAATTACGTCAAAATTTGGTACCTAAGGAATGACCTTTAAAGGCTTTCATAGTAGATTCTCCTAAAACATTGGTTTTGGCTTTATGAATAGATTCATTACAAGTATTGAAGCCTAAACCACAAGTGTCATTTTTAATTTGGACCGTTCCTAATATTTTATCTAGTTTTTTCGAATGACACTCCAAATCAAATTTGACATTACTAGAGTCTTTTAATTTATTTTCTAATTCTAGGATGTTAGACTCCAATAAAACATTTCTCCCTTCGAACTCAAGAATCTCCTTTTTCAAGGATTGCATTAAACCTCTAAGGCTATCTCTCTCGCCTTCTACATATTCAATATTCTCTCGAAGAGTTCTTTCACGTGTCCTAAGGTCTTCTACCAATATACTATCATCAATGACCTTGACACGCTCTTCTAAACTAGCTTCTAACTTCAAATTACCTCTTTTTAATTTAATCGATTCTTCATATAATTCTTGAAAAGCATTTTGAAGTTCACTCACATTAACCTCTTCTTCATTTTCACTCTCTCTTTTTTCTCCACTCTCACTATCATAAAAAAAACAAGGGAATCATAGACTATGGCCTTGGAAGTGTCATGTGTTAAAGTTTAATCAATCGATGAGTTCTCACTATCACTCACATGACTAGCCATAAAAGCCACAAAGTTGGGCTTAGCGGGGGAATCGTGTCCCTCTTCCTTATCACGATCACTAAGGGCCGCATTATATGAAATGGGTTGCTTACCCTCTCTCCTTAGTTTAGTGGGGCACTTAGAAGCCCTATGGCCATAACCCTCACAACCAAAACACCTATTTGACTCATCCCTATTTAAATTTTCGTTAAAAGATTTAGGGATTCTTTCGGCTTTGTCATACTTAAAAGTTTCAAATTTCTTAAAATCATTTTTAAATTTATCTTTATTAAATTTAAGAAATTTTCTAAATTTTCGAGCAAACAAGGCCATGTCTTCCGAGTCACTATCACTCTCGCTCTCTACTACTTGTTTGACCTCTTTTTGGGCGTTTAAAGCAATGCCCTTGTTAATTTTCTTTTCATTTTTAGATGGAAACATGTACAGTTCATAGGTTTGCAAATCTCCTATGAGCTCTTCTAATTTCGTAGAGGCTAAAGTTGGTAAAGAATTTAAAACGGTCACTTTTGGAATAAATCAATCGGGTAGGGACCTTAAAATTTTCTTTACAACTCGGTTGTCGGGTAATTTTTTCTCCCATGTTAAAAGATGAATTGACAATATCGAAAAGTCTAGCATAAAATTCATCAAAAGTTTCATTATCGTTCATTTTGATAGTTTCAAATTGAATGGTGAGGTTTTGGAGTTTAGAAGCCTTGACAACACCAGTTCCTTCATGAGTTAGTCGTAAAATATCCCAAGCTTCTTTAGCGGTTTCACATGTCATAATACGTTTGAATTCTTTCGGTGCGACCGCGTTAAATAAGGCATTTAAACCTCGGTAATTAATATTTGAAAGTTTAAACTCGTTTGCAGTCCATCTATCGGTCAGTTTGGGAACACGTTCATTTTCTACTAAATGAGTTGGTGGAGACCACCCGTGAACTACAGATAACCAAACTCTCTCGTCGATAGATTTTAGTGCCGATTTCATTCGCAATTTCCAGTACGCGTAGTTAGAACCATCGAAAATAGGAAATTTTGAGAATGGAAAAAAATCCATTTTGGCCAAAAATTATTTAAAGGATCTTTAACGAAATAATTTATCGCTCTGGCTCTGATACCAATTTGAAAAGCGTGGAAGCCCCCAATTTTAAAAGTCTTTCACTTTCAAATCAATTTCCTTGTGAACTATATGCGGAAGCGTTAGGTGACGGTTCAATTAAACAAATTTTAATTTACTTTTCAAAATAAAATTAAACCAAGTGAACCTAGATTAATCCCTTAAAATATTTTCACTTAAACATAATTAATTAATCCAAGTCCTACGAAATTTGCCTAAGTCATATTTATCAATTTTACCAAGTTAGGCCAAACCAAATTTTATCAATTAAATTAAATGACATAAATTAACATAAACGTTACTCAAATTTAATAAGCACCAAATTAAATTGAGTACATGTGACAATTAAAGCCAATTTTATCTTGAATTATCCTAAGCATGCGTTCTAAGTTATTATGCAAGATAAAAGTAAATCAATCACACTACGCCGCGATGTACGAGGAAAGACCCACAACGGGAAAAAACCTCGGATGGCCCAAGCCTCAAATCCACTAAGTACAGAATTTACATTTACAAGAGAGATGACTTACTTCATCAACTCGAACCCTCTCAAGCCTTAACACGTCTTCTTGTAACCACTTCTTCCTAGCGGATAATCACGGAGCTCCACCGCAATCTCAAAACCACCGATCAAGCAATAGGTACACCGTCAACCACACATGGTGTCTTTCGCCATGTGAGAAAGCCGCAGCTAAACAATTCTTCTTCTTTGAGGGATTTAGAAGAAAACCCAAACTTCTCTTCAAACAAATGTAGAGATAAACCGGTGCCAAAATTCTCCAAGCAAAGTATATGTATATATGAACTTGGAAGAAACAAATATGGGTGTAACCAAGTGTTTAAAGGCCTTTTCTTTATAAAATGAACACTAAAAAACACATGAACTTTTTCTTGGAAGAATCACCTCTCAAAATTCTCTCTAGGAGTTATAGGATATGAAAAAGTTATCTTGGAAAAACTTATTACCGCACATAGATATTCAGAAAAAAGTTAGTGGGGTAAAACTGCTAAAAACTGCCAAAAAGTTTTCCAGCCTGACATCTCGTTCGAACGACATTTTCGTTCGAACGAAGTCTCGTTCGAATGAGGCTTCTAACAAAGTTCCAGTGTGAACTCGTTAGAAACTCGTTGGAAATCTCATTTGAACAGGCATCTCGTTCGAATGACATTTCGAACGAAGTTCCAGTGTCGAACGGGGAAGCTCGTTCGCAAACTCGTTCGAACGACAATGTGGTTCGAACGACAATCTCGTTCGAACGACACTTCGAACGAACTTCCAGAAAGTTTGAAAAATTTTATTTTTTCTCAGAAACTTTATATACATTATTTGAAAGTTTAATTGAAATCTTTCTGAAAACAAAACACAGTTTTAAAATCATAACACCCAATAAACTTGTTCCAAGCTCCTATATATATATATATATATATAATGCATTCATATCTTGGGAGCATGGAACCACTGTTGATGACGTAGAAACGAGGCACATAAACTTGGCATTTGATGAAGCTGTATATTCTTTGCCTCTACGTCTTCAACTAAACACATCATAGGCTTAAAAGGTACACTTGAACACTATCCTATGATATAAACGTTTTTGTCTGGAATTGAGCCAAAACTACATTAAGACTCAATTGGAGAATTGTGCCCTTACAAACGAAAATAGAAATTTGGGGGTTTATATATATATATATATATATATATATATATATATATATATATATATATATATATATATATATATATCCCTGTAGGAGATTCTTTCCACAATAGTTATTAGAATTGCAAGATTTTCCCAAAAGTATTATAAATGCATATAAAGAAAATTAAGAACTATGTCTTGGTTCGGCCGTGAGGATGGGCTATGTCCACGAGGATAAAGGGGGAGCATTTTGTATTAAAAAAGGGATGGCAATAATCAGAGTGCTAGTGTTTCTACCTGAGAGTCCAGGCTATTGCATGCTTGTTGTAATTATTTAACCACAAATATTATAGCTTAGAAATTAATTTGTATTTATTTGCCCTTTGGCATATTTGGCGTATCCCATTACAAACTAACACGCGCAGACACATCGAACCAAATTCCTACATATCTAAGTTCAAGACTCCTCTACATCGTATAAAGGAATAAATCTTTTAGGAGTTCTTAATTTTTCATATTTATACTTGGGATATATTTTTTTTTATAAAGAACCGTTGCCAGGTTTTTATGATTTAAAAGAATTTTTTTTGGACCTCGTTCAAATGAGAATGGAATCTCGTTCGAAATAAATGAAATTTTTATTTTTAGATCGTTAAATCTTTACTTCAAACAAACCTCGAACGATAATCGTATGTATATATGGTCCTACTTCGTTACAAGTTGGTTCAAACGAGATTGCAATCTTATTCGAACGAATTGAGGTTTTCGTTCGAATAAGCCTCCGCCATGAATTGTGTTTCAGATCTATAAATACCTGTTTTGATTTCAAATTTTGTAAGAATTTTGAAAAAACGTTTCCTACATATCTGTTGCAAAAATTTCATCTTTTGTATTTTCAAAATATTTTGATTCACAAATTTACATCCCCAATTTTTTTGTGAATCCTTTTGAAACCCTAGAAGTTTCGTATCTTGCATACACTTTGAGGAGAGGATTCTCTATGACTGAATTTGTGAACTCGAGAGATCATTAATGAAGAAGAAATAAGGTTGATCGTTGGATACCGAGGGTGGATCGCCACCCGTAGATAACTCTGGACTCAGTTATATTCTGTAGGATTTTTGTAAGTAGATTGTCTTGTATAAATCTCTAAAGTGCTGAATACAAGTTTTGCTCTAAAATTTGATTTTTTTTCTTATTTTTTGTGGTTGATTACATGTGTAGTTTAATTTATGTGATTAGAACGATTATCATATACAAACCTAATTTAATCAAAGGTTTAACTTTGGTAAAAAAATTGGATTTGTGTATTTGGGACATTTAATTATATAAATCAATCTATTAAGATTGTGTGCACTCTAACAATTCGTATCAGAGCCGGTTACACAAAAATATTGTGTGATCTTTTTTCGCAATTTTTTTATACCATTTTTTTTCAAAATTGTTGATCTTTAAAAGGTTGGATTTTAATGGATAATTTTTATAATCGAATGACCATATTTTATGGTTCCAACTATGCATATTGGAAAGCTAGGATGAGATCTGCTTAAAAATCCATTGATGAACGTGTTTGGTTCATTTTTGAAAGAGGATGGACACCACCCACAGTGATGGTAGACAATGTCATTGGACCTAAACTTGTCTCTGTCACACTTGACGAGTTTCGCCACATTATGACGTGCACCATGTCTAAAGAAGCTTGGGATACCCTCCATCTCACTCACGAGGAAATTGACCCTATAAAGGCATCCAAGCTAAAAAAAATTAACCACTCTATTTGAGACCATTACCAGGTTAGAGTCCGAGTCTTTTGATGAATGTTATGCGCATTTTTTGGACATAGTTTATTCTAGTTTTAATTTGGATGAGAAGATTTATGAGACGAGAGTTGTTAAGAAAATTTTGTGGTCGCTCTCTGCCCGCTTTATTCCTAAGGTTAATGTGATAGATTCATTAGTAATCCTAGATACTCTTAGGTTAGTAGAACTTGTAGGAGATCTTCAAACGTATGAGATTGATATGTTTCATAAAACTATTGAACCGAAGGAAATAGGGATTTCTTTAAAACTCAAACTAATAAAAATACGAAGTAGACAGTTTGTGAGTCCGAATTCGAAGTTGATTTTGATTTTGATGACTTGACTTTGTTTGAGAAAAATTTCAAAAAGTTTCTCAATTTTTTCAAAGAAAATTATGACAAAGAAAAGGTTTTTGAGGGAAAAAATAAGAATGGAGGCATGAGAAGGGAAGAGAAAGAGGAAGATATAAGGTGTTATGAATGCGAGGGTATAGGGAACAAGGCTCACGATTGTTCCATTAGGCTTAAGAGAAAGGGTTAGAAAGTTACAAATAAATCCACTCTTAGTGACAGTAACGTCGAATCAGTTGATTCAAGGGGAGAATCACCACATGAATGGCTAGTCACGTTAGCACTTCTAGTTTGTCCTACACCAATAAAGACATATATAAACATGAAATCCTTGATGGTAAATCGATTCATTCTGAAGATAATGAGAGTGCGGATGGAAATTTGAGTGAGGGAAAGGGTGATATCCAAAAGGCATTTAGTGATCTTTACGTCGAGACCTTGAAATAGAAAAAAGATAAATAAATATTTGTCTCTTAGTGTGTTAGATTTAGAGAAAGACGCGAAAGCTTTGAGAGAGTGTGAGCCATTGGTGAGTCAACTCGAGAAGGTAAAGATTTCTTTATATGAGCAGTTAATCATTTTAGGTAGGGAAAAGATCGATTTGACCAACATCGTGGCCAGTCTTACGAGAGATCTTCAACCTTCATTACAGACTCGTGATAAACTTAAAGCCCATGTGTCCCCACTCGATAGAAATCTGGAATGTGCCCAGGAGGTCAAGGTCACTTTAGAGGACACATATAAGAAGGTAGTAAATATGATCCTCAATCCCGCATTAGGTAACGTTGATAGGTAATGAATAGGTTATGACGGTGCATCCACTTCCCATGCGGCATTCGAGCCGATTCCCTAGTTTGTGATGGATCCTTATAGGACTTAACCTAACCCATCTAAGAGAGCTCGTCCTAGATGTTTTGAGAAGGGTGGACCTAAGCCCATTTATGTTTGTACCCCTTGCAAGCAAAGAGGTCACCTTAGAGAGTTATGTTTTAAGCTAGGGAGAATGCCTTATAGGTATGTACCGTGGTATGCTTGCACATGAGTTTCCACACGAGTTCCCGCACACACTCCCACACATATTACTCTGCATGGTCCCGCACATCACTTGAGAGGTTTTAAGAGTTTTATAGAGCAAGTAGAGTATTTAGTCAAGAGTTCACAAAATTTGATGGAGAAATTTCTTAGGATGTCATCTCCTTTTGAAAACTCCTCCGAGCCTTATGATTGGGGTTGAGACTTATTTATAGAATAAGGTGATTTTCATGGTCATATCTTACAACCCCAATACTAGATTGTAACATCATTATATATTTATGTTTTTCAATTTGATATTTTAAAAAAATCAAATAAGAGTTTTGTTTTTTGAATTTTTTTAAAAAATACCAAGATTTTTTATTTTTAAGTAAAAAGTTGAAAAAGGCAAAAACATTTTATTTTGATAATTTTTTTGAAAAATACAAAGGTTTTGTATTTTTCTACACCGCATATGGATGAACATTTAAGATGACTGAATCACCCATTCATTCCATATCCACGTGACTGTTTTATGGTATTTTGAGACATGACATCATTTCATTTATGTTCTTAATAATGTGTGGAGTCATTAAGTTGTGATTTGATGATTACTTGCTACATGTTTGACTCTTTGTCTCCTTTAGTGCACACGAGGATGGCCTTATTTGAATAATGCACTTACATGTCACTTGTCAATCATTGTGTTTTCATATCCATTTTGCTTTAAAGAGAATCAAATGTAAAAATGAGATAAAAAGTTGTGCATGTAAGAACAATTGCCTAGATTTAAATCAATTTTTTATATATATTAAGCAATAGAAAGGGGATACGAAAAATAAAATCATTTTCATTAAAATCCACCACTTGCAAAGAAAACAACCTAAAAATATTAGAAGCACATAAAAATAGAAGTGTTAGGCCAAATTTTGAACATTGATGCTTCGCTACCCATGAGCATTAATTTCTTTAAAAATAATTGAGAATATTCTTAGTTATGTAAGATGTTGAGGGATTTAAGTTGAAGATCAATTGGTTTGTACAAACTATATAAATCTAAAAAAATATTACATAGTTTTAGGCGTCATCAGTGTAAAAATCACTTATGGTTTTTATTTGTTGAGTAGGTTAACTCAATTTCACACGCGTTCACCATTTTTACACCTAAGTTAGACTTTGAGATCTTTCGTTAGTGGTATCTCATTCCTTCTTTCACATGTGTTATTATTGTATAGGTAGATTAACCTATGGAATATGTTCACACCCCTAGATTTATCTGTCATGATTTGTGTATTTTTGTGTTAATGAATGGTGTGTTGTTTTTGTAAAATGTTATACTTGAGAAAAATTTTAAAAATAGTTGGTGAAGCTTTGAGATTATCATTATATGTGCATTATTTTTATCTCTATGTAATGATATCTTACTTAGTATATGTTGCTTTATACTTCATGTTTGGATTTTACTCCTTTTTTTTATTCAGACAAAAAGGGGGAGAACAAATTAAAGAAGAGATTTGATGATGAGTTTTTTTATAGGGGATAACGCATTTATGACTTTTAAATCTCTATTTGAAACTCTATGCATCACGAGTATTGTCTTTTCTTCATGTTTGTAGGTATCGAAGAGGAAGAACATAATACACTGGATGAAGACAAAGTTGCCCATGGGAAGAACAATATGAGAAAGTTGCCCATGGATGAAGAGAAAGTTTCACTATGCCGTTTCTTTTCTAGGATTTGGGAAGGGTGTTAGAAATTTTTCTCATAGATGGTTATTTATTATAATTTGGGTTACAATTAGTTTTGTGCCGGAATATCCAAAGGAGGAGATTTATAAGCGCAAATATTATAGCTTAGGCATTTTATTTTTATTTATTTTCACTTTGGCATATTTAGTGCATCCCGTTACAAATCGGCACGCAGCGAGAAATAAAATCCCACATCTCCAAGTTCAAGTCTCCTATACATCGTATGGGGTTATAAATATTTTAGGAGTTATTAATTTTTTACATTTATATTTGGGATGTATTTTTTTTATAAAGAATCGAGGCTGGATTTTTAAGATAAAAATAATTTTTTTTGGGCCTCGTTCAAACGAGAATAGAATCCCATTCGAACGAAATAACCTTTTTATTTTTAGCTCGTTAGATCTTTACCTCAAACAAACTTTGAATAAAAACCCTCTGCATAGTTGGACCTATTTTGTTAGAAGCTCGTTAGAAGTTGGTTCAAATGAGATTGCATTTTTGTTCGAACGAACTGATATTTTCGTTCAAACGAGATGATATTCTCATTCGAAAGACTTCAGTTTTTGTTCAAATGAGTCGCTGCCTCGAATTTTTCTTTAGATTTATAAATACCCGTTTTGACTCCAAATTTCGTAAGACTTTTGCAAAAAAAAATCCCGCATTTTTGTTGTAAAAGTTTTCACCTTTTGTGTTTCTAAAACACTTTTGAGACACAACTTTACATCCCCAAATATTTTGTGAATCTTTTTGAAACCCTAGAAGTTTTGTATCCTGCATACACTTTGTGGAGAGGATTCTCTACGGCCAAATTTATGAACTCGAGGAATCATGGCTGAAGAAGGAAGAAGGTTGATCGGTGGATACTAAGGGTGGACCTCCACCTATGAACGATTCTAGACTGAGCCATATTCTATAGGAGTTTTGTAAGTAGCATGTTTTTTAAAACTCTTTAAAGTGATGAGTATAAGTTTTGACCTAAAAAGGGATTTTTCCTTTTATGTTGTGGTTGATTACATTCGTAGTTTATTTTCCGTGATTGGAACGATTATCATATGTAAACCTAATTTAATCAAATATTTAAATTTGGTAAAAAAAATTAGATTTGTGTGTTTGGGACATTTAATTATATAAATCAATCTATTAAAATCGTGTGCACTCTAACAAATTACCTGCTAATATATGTTGGATCGCCCTTATTTATAGACTTAGTGTCCCGCGCTTGTGGGCTTGTTCATACTTATCTCTATCTGTAATGATCTTGTTAGATTTGATCATATCCAAACCATCATAGGTCGATTACTCCGCGTGCTCTCCTTTTGTGGCTTATCATGTGTTTGTCCATGTGGCTCAGGCTACATGGACTTAGTTAATCTTTATCCGTTCATTCCCCAATACAAAAATAATTAGAGAGAGGAACAAAGAGAAATTGAAAATTGGGATTTATAGGATAAACCCATAACCATTTATAAGAACTAATTCTAATAATAGGGACACTGATTCTAAATTAGGTTCCCTCCATATGTACTTGATTTGAAATGATGATGGAAAAATATTGCGATAATATCTCTAATAGTCCATGTAGGTTTACTTTTTTAAGAATAAAATCCACTAGATATTTAGAGTCAGATCCAATCATCCAATTTTGAAGCCTTAATTGCCTACAAATAGACAAGCCCTGCTCCAGTCAATGCTTTAACCTATGCAAATATAATATTCTGACAGCACAAACCCACTCCAAAGCCACCTATAAACATCCCACTTGAATCTTTAATGACTCCAATTATATCACTTTTCCCTAGATTTTCTTTTAATGCACCATGAATGTGGAGTTTGAATTTCCCACTTGGATATTTTTCCCACACACATCTAAACTTTTGGGGTCTTATATTAATTTTGAACCACGTGATTATGAATAAATCCCCACCAGAACATATATCACTGAAAGTGATGTCCTGAGGAACATCTGTGGTGAATATGATAACTTTGGCAATGATATCATTGGAGTTAATTGGAATGTTTTTAAAGAAACGATTATTTCTATCTTTTCACACTTCCCAAAGGATGACTTTTGTAAAATTGATAAAGATAAACTTTAAATGATCTCCTTTTGGCATTCTCAACCACCAAGAAAGAAGTAAGGCTTTATAAGATGAAAAGTTTATAGAAATACCAATAATATTTCTAAATGATGCCACACTACTTGAGAATATATGTTATTAATGAAAATGTGTTCCAATGACTCTTCATTATCAAGACAACACATGCATCTTGAAGCCAATTAACCCAAATTCTCTAAATTTCACCATCAAATGGATTAGCTCTATGGAATACTTTCCAAATAAAGGTGGAAATTTTCATAGGACAGTGAGTATTCCATATAAGTTCCAACTCAAAGAGGATGGCCTAGATTTCTATATTTCTCAAAAAAATATTTAAATGAGACATCACCATTAGGAGAAGGCTTCAAGATAACCTTATCATGATCCATAAATAAATCTGAAGAATCTTGAATAGCAGAGATTCTTTTGATTATTTAAGAACCATTAACATTTCCAATACCTCTCGAATATTTATTCGTTATAAAAGAAGGCCACAAACAATTGCTTACTTTATAATTCCAATAAAGCCACATACTAACAACTTTGATAATATCGTCTACATTCCCATAGTTGAGACCACTTTATTCATAAACAACATCTTCCCATTTAATCCCTTGAAAGACATTTTAATTTGAGAAACCCTGCCCCTCGCCAACCCCACCCCACCCCAAAAGAAATTTACAAAACATATTGTGAATCCTCTTAATGACACGTTTAGGAGGACATAGAGCCTCTAGTTAGAATATGGGAATAGAAGAGAATGCATGCCTTATAAGAGTAACTTTTCCTCCTAGAGAAATACGTTTGGAGGACCATCCCTGCATTTTATGCCCTATCTTAAACATGATGTCAGAGAAGCGGGGGATCCTTCTTCTTTAATAGGAAGGTTTCTAAAGTGAATACATGTGTGAGAGTCAATAGAATGTTTCCTTGCTTGTCTTACCTTATTATCAACTAAAAATAAACTTTCATATATATATTAATAAGTGGCTTCAATAATGATTTATACCCTCTAAGAAATTTGAGAAGATCTTTGAGACTTCTTTTACCTCCATTGATCAAAATGATAATGTCATTTGCAAATTCCAAATGAGAAATGAGTTTACTTCCTTGAGGATGGGAAAAGGTTTTAGAGATTCTTGAGGATAAATTGCCAATTCCACTACTTAATACTTTTGCAATAATCATGAAAAAGACTTGGAGATAATGGATACCCTTGTATTAAACCCCTAGAAGAGTTAAAAAAACACATTTAATTAAACATTAACTAAATTAGAGAACCAATTATTAGAGATTAATCTCCACACTATGTCAATCAGATTTTCAGTGAATCCAAATTGTCTAATAACTAAGCACAAAAATGGGTAATAAGATCGGTCATATGCTCGTTCAATATTAATCTTAGTAATCGCATTAGAACCATGATCTTTCTTTCCTATAACATGAACCATGTCTTGATCTAGCAAAATATTGACTTGAATGCTTCTCCCTATAGTGAAACCACTTCGATTTGGACATATAATAGGTAGAAGAATGCTAGATAACCTATCAAAGATGATTTTGGAGATTATTTTATTTAAAAAGATGTACATTGACTTATAGGTTTAAAGTTAGAACAATTGGTAGAATAATTATTCTTTAAAATGAGCACAATAATAATTTTAGACCAGTTTGTAGGTATTTTTTCACCAACAAAGAAGTCATCAATTTATTTTATTATGTCTTCTTTGATAATAGCCTAAAATTTAACATATAACAACCTACGAAAACCATCAGGACCTACTACACTACCATAATTAAGGTCGATAATAGCCTTTAAAATCTATACTTCATAGGGGAAGGAAGTCAACATATCTTGAAACTCCTAGGTAATATCTTTAGAAATAATAAACACGAGGTTTTGATTAACCTCCATACATTCTGATGTCCTAATGAGTTTAGAAATGATTTAGAAATATATTAGTCATCCCTTATTTAGACTCCTCCTTATCACCATTATTATCCTTAATGATGTGAATCCCAATTTTCTTTATTTGAGCTTTAACCGAAGAATGGAATAATTTAGTATTTAAATCCCCCTCTTGTAACCATTTGACATTAGATTTTATTGCTAGTAACATATTTCTCTTCTTAAAGAAGTATGGAGATTTACCTTGACTTCAAGCATCTCACTTATGGATTCTACATGAGGAATAAGTTTAAAGGAGGCTTATTTAACTATAAGAGAGACTTATAAGTTTTTGACATTTTGTAAAACATCTTAAAACTGAGCTTTATTCCAGTCCCTAAGAATAGGCTTCAGTATTTTAAGTTTTAATGAAAAGGACGACATGTGAGACGCCATAATATTAAAGGCCAAAGATTGTTGAATAATTAAATGAATAATAGTGCCAATAGACCACATTTTTTGGAACGTAAATTCCTTTGGATAATCATTTAGCACAATTTTAATTGACATCGACGGAGGACAATGGTCAGAGATGTTCCTATGCAACTGGGATATTGAAGAATTGGGGAAATTCAATAACCACTTATGGTAAGTGAGACCTCTATCCAACCTACTAAATGTAGTCAAACTTACCATATTATCGGTCCAAGTGAATCTAGAACCATAGAATTTGAGATCCAAAAGAGCATAGTTGAACATCATCTCATTGATATATTGAACACAATGAAATTACAAGTCATTACCTTCAACCTTTTCCACTTCACAAACAACAAATTTAAAGTCACATATCACCAGAAGATGATAAGAAGAAGTGAAAGAGATAACTCTTTTATTTGATCCCAAATTGGCATCCTTTCAGCAGCAGTACATTCAGCATAAAGAATTTCAAGGAATACCTTTTTATTAAGCAATTGGTGATCAATTTGAAGATATAAAATTTGATCTTTATTTTTAATGACAGTTACTTGGACTTCACATTTCCACATAACAAGATTTTATTAAAGATATTGTTGACACTCCCTTGAAAGTTCCATTTTTTTGAAAAACTTCAATTCCATTGGATTTGACTTAAGGTTTAACAAAGGGCATAAAAAGTAAATGGTAATATTTTATAAGACTTTTGGTTCTCCTATTGGTGGATTTAATGGACACTCCTCTCACATTCCATCATATAAAATTAATCATTGAGATAAAACAGGATAAATTGATAAACTTAGCTTAGCACTTGACTTGGTCACTCTTTTGGAAAGTCGATCAAAGGGTATGATTTTAGTCTTCTCAATATGGATGTTAATAAAATTGTAAACAGTGTTGACAGTAGACTGGGAGTTGATGATCACCATTTTATTAGCCTTAGCTTATCTCTCCTTATATTTCCTCATTATCAGATCAAGATTGGTTGGAAAAATGTCCAAATCCCCATGCATTGGAACAAGAAAATCCACATCAACACAGTCTGAATGATATTATTTGTTGTGAGCTAAATGTTTCTCATAGTCAGGAAGATCTGAATCTCTGGGGGATAAGTTACATGTATCAATAACCATCATTTCATCATTGGAGATCTCTGAGTATTTAGTCTTATCTATATGAGATTTTAATTTCTCTTGTTCCATTGGTCTTTTGAGTAAAGTTATTTGTCCACTGACTTGATTTTTGGGGGGAGACTTTCCAAATGTATCATCTACAAAATCCATTTTCTCTAGGATAAATTCTTTTATTATCTTTCCTTATGAACAATAACTCCTTCTTCCATGTCTTTGAGGATCTTTGACTTGGGGATTTTTGAACATGCATTTTGAGATGCAGTGACAATTCTTCATGTAATGATGAGAAAAGGATGGAATATTCTCATAAGAGATTTGTTGTTAAACCCTTTATCTCCACGGTCAATCCATAATATAATGGGCCTCTCAACAAGAAGGTTTATTTCCACACAAACCCTTGTAATGCTCGGCCTACTAATGGAAGTAGTTAAAGCATCCATTTTGAGAGGTTTTCAAATAGTTTATCAATGGAGTATAATGAATATTTGGCATAAAAGTGGATAGGAAGGTTTGGAAAATCAATCCAAATAGGAACAATGGGGCTGTCTTCTTTTGGTTTAAAATCAAGTGACCATTCAAAAGTTCTCATTGTATATTTACCAATACACCATTGGTCTCGAATCCATGACCCAATAAAATCTTCCTCCCAGTTGATATGTATGAGTAGGTGTTTTGAATCTATTGAACCTATTTAACACGATGCCCTGAGAGAGAAGGTGAAGAAATTTTTGTGGATCACATCAATGGAAGGCCTTCCATGGGAGAACTTGCCAATGATAGAAAACTTAAAAGGTTTTATGAGAGCCTCAATTTCTTTTACAGAAAAATTAATAGTATGTTCACATTTATAGGAAGGTGTGTATTTTAGAGCATGTTCTTTGGTTGTGTTATTGGAAAAAATTCTAGAAAATTATTTAGGATAAGGATTAGGAGGGTTCGGGGGTTTTAAATCAAATTTTGATTTGTATCAGCGAATTTTTTTGCCATAGCATCCATGAAAACCTTATGTCACCCTAGGTTTCCCTAGAGCGAGATAATTTTGTGTGTGCATACACCTTAGTCTTTCACACTTTGTACTATTAAAAGGCTTCAAACATGTGGTTCATAAGGTAAACATATCGTTATCACGATCATTCATTAAAGAAATTAATGAATGAGTCATAACCGCCTTTTATCTGGATATTCATGGAATCATACTAATCTAGGTGAACCCTTTCCGACACATCTTTGTCTCTTTAGCAATGGACCGTGAAAGGTCCCTTGGTCATTTTACCTTCTAAACAAAATTAAAGACTGGAAGTGCCTCCATTTTCAATGAACTCAATTTTCCATTTTAAACCAGTCTTAGAATTCCTTTCAGAATAAAATAACCTAAGCTTAAGTACCAAAATTGTATTTAATTCTAGAAATAAAATTTTCTCTTAATGATCTTTGTCCATAAGATTATTTTATTAAGTATTTAGAAGTATTGGTGAGACAAATCCCATAATATATAAATTATTTTCTAATGTACTGGAACATACAAAAGATATCCAATTTTGATAAAAATAATTTTATAAAATCCACTGAATATCTGTTCAAAACTAATTTACAAAACTGCAATCAACTTTTTTAAAAGTGGGTACATTAAATAAATTACCTACATTAACTATATGTCTACACTAAAAATCATAAGAATGTTCCACCGCTAATGCCACTGTGTTATTCTAATTGCCCATAACTAGGAATATCTCTCGTTAAAGTAATATCTCAATTACCTGGAACCTTTGTAATGAGTTAAAATCTTCATTTGTGGTTCCTGAGCCAACATACTAGGTTATCGTAGATTGAACCACAAATCATGCATTTATGTTTAAGAGAAAACCATTACCATTTCTTTTTCCTTATAGAGCAATGAAAAAACCGAACATGTTGCTATAAAAGTTTCAACTACTAGCAGTGAGAATACTTGCCTTTCAGATATTCCACTACTACCAAGGAATATGAATCTTCCTTAAGCCAAACTGTTCTACCTAAGACTAGTCCTTATCCTTTTACCTCCCTTTCAGGAGAGAAGTAAAGCTCTTGTCAAACAAAAAACACTAACCTTTATCAACCTATTATCCTCAGTCCTGGATTATGAAATTGTTTAGGGTTTTCCAACCATTTATAATCCAAAGAATCCTTTATTCACTAATGATAAAATCATTCTAAGAACATGATTCTCACTTGAGTTTCATCAACCAATCATTGGTGTATAAAAATTCCCATCGATCAATTATTTAAAATCAAAGATGCATATATAAACCTTTCCTATTGGGGGTGGGTGAAAAAACACATGTAGCACTTAATTTAAAAGAATACCAAAAGACCTTTGTAACGGAATATTTTTTCTATTTGTAATGGATTCGGTCTGTTAGAATTTTGTAACGTTTAAAAATCTTTACAAAAAATATTACTGTTGTAAAACATAATAACCGTTGCAAAAGTGAATAAAATAAGAATAAAATAAATAGAGATACCCATGCCGGGAGGGATTTTCCTAGAATTCCCAATTCATAATTGTAAAAGTTTTTCCCTCCTCTCACTTCCTCTCCCTCTGACTCCTTTGGACTTAACACTTCCCCATCTCAGCCAACCTTCATCAACAAAAGACTCACTGTCCACTATCCATTCCACCACCTCTGGTTCTATCTCTCTCTCTCTCTCTTACTTAGGTTACATTTTATAATTTAGGAACTAAATACTTCTCTGAATCTCAATTGTTTTTGTAGTTTAATTTATTTATTTTTGTTTCATATGAAGTTAATATTTACCTAAATGTTAAAATGGGCCAAACCTCATAATTTCCCCCTCATTTTCGCAGTTCAATAATTACAGATTTTTAACAATGGTTTTGTAATAACCCTCATTTTCCACGTAAATGTTGGCCAGATACAATACGCAGAATATGGGGCTTGTCTATCAATTTATACCATTCTCAAAATCAAACCATAAATGACATTTTAATTTTAAAACATACACGCGCAATAAAACCATATATAATAATAACTCATAGTAAATAATCCTAACTACCATAAGTCATAAAACATCCACCTCAAGTGTAACTGGAAAATAAATTATTGAAATAATAAATCTCAGGCTTATGCCCATACAATTTATAAAACAATATAATGATCGAATTAAAGAGTAGAAACCTATACTATAATCGAACGGACTAAATCCTCTAATGATCAAGTGCAACGACAAGTCTGATCCCTTGTCATCCCTACTGTCTCTGTCTAGTAAAACTTAGGGTGGAAATATTTTTATAATTTGGGTCAGTGCCCTAAAGTTGTAAGAATTAACTTAGAAAATAAATATATAATAATGTAGACAATTCATATTACACACCACCCGTTGGCACTCGCATGAAGTAAGTATCTCAACTCTCATCTAATTGTAATGCTATACGCATTCCAACCCAAGTCCAAATGTGAAGTTAGATATCTACACTAATATAATAATATCAAAGGCATCTAACACATATATTAAAAGAGAGATAAAGATCTACATATATTCTTTTAGTTCCAAGAATAACCACTACAAACTAACCCCTAAGAAATATCATATCGTCACATCATGTATTTTACATAACATTGTGTTCATCAATAGTTTTCTACATCAATAGACTACCATGATTAATTTTTAGTTAATTTATATAAATATGAATGTCCTTACATATATACGACACATGAGGCATCTACCTTTGGTATCCAGGTCATGCTCTATCGGTAAGTTCGAAGGAGTCCCTCACCAAACGAACGTAAGCAAAACACACACAAGCGGGGTTGTCCCTGCGCTATACACGATTTCAAGGTTCATACCCTCGATAACGAAAATGGATTAGGCTATCCCACTTACCTCATTGCAAGAAGTTCTGCCACCGTAGGACCCCAAATAACGACCTAAACAATGCCTACCCCACCTGTGTCGGTGCATGCTACGGTGTGAAGATGTATGCAATCCTAATCGATAGCCCGTCCATGAATGTGGGTATGTTCACACAATTTATAAATACATATATATAGCACACAATATGTATAGGTAACTATACCCATAATTACGCCTAATTGATGTCATCAATCTCCTGAATAATGCCCTTGTCTAAAGAACTAACACCCTAGTTGATAGGTAAATTCCCCAAATTAGCGACATAAAACTATTTTTAATTAAATACCCGCTCACATGCTAACATACTCTTTTGAGTGCATAAAAATTCCTTGAACATTTTTAAGAACCAACCTTGACTCCACCAAGGAACCGAATCGATTCGCCTTCTAGAGATAAATCGATTCACCTGGACAAATCAATTTTCCCTAGAGGCTTAATCGATTTGAAATGTGGTAGACGCCCAGATCTGCTATGTTTTCCTATATGAGTTTCATTCCACGAACCCCAATTTCGTTTCCAATGTTGTATCCACTTCCATTTCAAGAGCTACCATCCCATTATGGTTAGTAAAACACGATTAAATCATTAACTACCCAATCTATGTATGGTCACCTCCCATAATTTTAAGAAATTGGATCTAAACATGAGAGGTTATCTAACATAATTCAAGATCATAAATTTTATCAAAAAATTTTTAGAATAAAGGAATCAATACAGGATTTGAAATCATCTAAAAACAACAATCCTATCACATGGATTCTAATAGTAAATTTTCCAATAAAACAATATCAATTTCGAGTTTTTCACCAAATTGTTTAGTTCTTAAAACATAATTATTTTCATATCAGTTCTAAACAGTCATGGATTCCATTCCATTTGTTTTCAATAATCAGATATACTTTTAACTTGGAATTGTTATGAGAAAGTATGCGTATGAATCAAGAAACAAATCATAAATAGTTTAGCAAGAAATTTGTTTCCTTAAACCGATGATGTGAGCCTCCTCTCTTGAATCTTGTTCTTCTTTTCCTCTCTAACCTTAGTAACTTCCTCCAGAGGGTGTGGGATGATAAGTAAACTCTAAGATAGATGGAATGTGTGTTTGGGTTGGGTTATTAACCAAATTTATACCTTAATCCCGTATTCCCCTTAAATTCCCAATTTTGGTCCCCCAAACAAACCCGAAATACTATCAGGATTTGTCAAAAATCTCCCCTAAGGGTATACCTATCGACACCACATTCTAGGACCCCCCTAAAATGAAAAATGTTGCTAATGCCGTTTAATACAAGATTAAACTGTATAAGAAACTCTGAGATGTTTGTTGAAGAAACCCTTTTCTTTTGAAAATAAAACTTATAAACAACAAGATGTGTTTACAAAACTTATGTACGAGAATAATCAAGACTTTGTAATCAGTTTTAAAACTAAGACAGTTTCAAAAATTCAGCACACTATAGAATGAGATGAGGAGATGAAGATAATCAGAACACACAGTTTTTAATGTGGTAAAACCTCTCCCAATAGAGGAAACATCCACGGTGACTTCTAAGTCACGAAAGTAAAAATTCACTAAAAACAAACAGCAATTACAAACAATACAACATACATGCACACAACTCAGCCTATTCTAAGTTTAGGAATATACCCCACTTGGTGTCCTTCTAACTTCTCTTAGATCTGATTGTTGATGATGTTCTTCCAGTTTGATAACTTCCTTTTGATTTAGCTTCCTTGCGTCAACTCAATAATCTTTGATCTTATTCACAACACTTCCAGTGCGGTAGTGTGTTAAGTGTTTGTGATGTGATTCCTATCAACATGCATGAACTCACACACACTTAGTTTTTACAGGCAGTCCTAGAAAATTACATATAAAGACTATATGCTGTGATTTTCTTTTCTTTCTTTCTTACAGAACTTGAAACCTTTTTTACCTTAAATATATCCCAGATTCCATGGATATCTTGCTTCTAAATCGGTCAAGATCTTAATCAATCTCTGTTTTAAAAATATTTTTGAGATTGAAAATCTCCAAGTGTGAATCCAACTAGGTCAAGGTTTAGTCTCATAAGAATAGAAACCATAAAATATTTTCAAAACTAAATCAGTAAAGATTTTCACAAAACGAGAAAGAAATATGCAAATCTAGTGAAATATAACATGCAAAGTGTAGATCTACAATTTCTATGAAGAAGAAATACAGATCTTCACAAAAATATTTAAGTTGGTAATAAGATCACAGATCAAGAGGTTACAGCTTCAATATGAACAAACTAGTAACACCACTCTCTCTCTCTCAAACACTCAAGATTGTGTTTGGGGTTTTGTATATACGAAGGTTTGAATCATATTTGAAGTGTTTAGGGTTAGGGTTAGGGTTTGGCTAACACAGTTTCCCTTTCTCTCTCTTTTCTCTTTTCTTTTCTCTCTTCTCTCTCACTTCTCTCTTTTCTCTATTTTTTTTCTCTCAAAAATGACAACTGCCAAAACTCTTGAAAGGTTGAGAATTAGAGGGCTTATATAGGAGTGGAGGAAGGTTATGGATTGTCGAAGGCAATCAAGGGCTGAGATTAGGTCTTCCTAATATTGACTTGATCCAAGGGTGATAATAAAGTGGTGGTTAAGACGAAGTTGATTGGTCCACAGTGATAGCACATGGATAGGTTTAAAACACATGAAGGCCATCGATAAGGTTTGATCTAACGATCAGCAAACCACCAGGCAACCCTCTCACATAACAAACACAAATGAGTTAACAGGAGCATGACAAGTGTTGGTACTTAATTGGCTTGCAAACGCGCGTCAAAAGAAACTACAGGGTGTACCCTAGAGTCTCTAGCGCATTTACATTCTACCCAATCAAACATTCCAATGAAAAATGAATTTTTCAAAATACCATATTAGCCCCACAAAGTTTATAATCAAACTTTTATTAATGAAAACATTATTTTAAAAAAAGTTTAAAAATTCCCAAAAATTATTAAAACAATTTTTTAAGGGGAATTTAACCACACAATCAATTTTAAGCAATATATAAACATGTATGCACTTCTAATGTGTGTAGTGTGATTCAATTTATACCTTCTTGGATCATTGAAGACGATTAGAGAGAATAATTCTGAGGTTCTTTGGATTCTAGGTTAGACAACCAATTTTGCCACTATTTCCAAATTAGTTGAGCACTTATACAATATAGACTTAAGTAATTCAAAGGTATAAGGTGCTTCATAAAACTCTCCTTAGGTCCCTAGAACTTATCCATTTACCATAAAAACCAAGGACATACCCCGAGTATCGATCTATCGTCCACCGGGCGCTCTCGACCCTCGTTCTACTCATGTCAACTTTCTCGTCAGAGCGAAATCTCAATAAATCTTTGAATGGCTCTAAATCGCCTTTCCAAGAGTCCACCCTGCCCATGAATCATCCCTAAGTCGATATAGAGGCCACTAGGAGCTCCCAATCCCCATTTTGACCCCAACGAACTTCCTTGCCCAGGTGAAAGCTCAATGGGTCTTCAAAGGACTCTAAATCCCCCGTCTAGCGATCTATCCCATGAACGAATAGGACTTACCATTTGGAAAAACAATTCATTTTCCCTCAAAAACTTATCTGGAGGCCGTAGGCGCTCCCGGACTCCGTTTGACGCCCGTCAGCTATTCAAATCGAATGAGACTGAATGAATACTTAAAGGTAACTAAATACCCTTTCCAATGGTCCACCCCGTGTGAATTATCCTTACGGTATGGTCGAACGATTCGTTTTACTGGGAAGGGTAAACTGGATCATTCGAGCATTATTTGACCGAGGTTAACTCTTCCAATCGAACGAGACCGAATGAATCCTCAAAGGGCCCTGAATACACTTTCAAATGGTTTGTTTCGTGCTTAAATCGGCCTTACAGTTTAGATGAATGATCATTTTTCCTCTAGGAATCTTCTATCCAAAAGACCGTCAAGCGCTTCCGAGCCCCATTTGACCAAAGTAAACTCTCAAACCCGGGGGTGGTACAATGAATTCTTAAAGGTCTATGAATACCCTTTTCAACGGTGTGCCCCATGCGTGATTGGACTTACAGATTGCATTTTTCTAACAACCCGTCCTTTTTGGAGACGATCAAATTCCATAATTAAGTATAAATTGGAAATTTGGAGATTTTCCTGGAATAGTAATTTTGGGATTTTCTGGGATTTAATGATTTTCAATGGTTGGTACAATTATTTTTGGGACTATATAGGTCAAAATATTTTAATTATATGTCGCCGTTGAGTAAAGCGACACGAGGTGTGATTTAAATGGAAAAGCCCGTGCTAAGTTATGTTGGTTTGAAATAGTGAGTTAAAATCAAGTACCTCAGACGAAAATTTCGACTGCGCTATGAGTCTCTGAATGTCTGAGATAGTCGAAAAAGAGTGTCCGATTGTCGAAATTGAGTTTCGGGGAATTTTGGAGTTAAATAGGCTCGTAATTGAGTAAACGAGTCGTTATTGGATTTTAAGGGGTTAAATCCTTTTCTCCTTATAAAATGAGGGAGAGAGGGAGAAAAGAGAAGAGAAACGAGAGAGGAGAGAGAGGAGGAAGAAAAAGAGGAAAAAGGGGGAGATTTCGGCCGGCCTCCTCAGGATTCGGCTCGAGGATGTCGGATTTTATCCATGAGGCAATTGTTTACTTGCTTTATTTATTTTTAAGCATAAATATTTCATATCATTGTTGGTATAACAAACCCTAATGATTTTGGGTTAGGTTTTCGTGGATAAATTGGGTTTTCGGGAGTTAAACGAATAAACCCCTAAAATTTAATAATTGGAGAAACTTAGGTTTTAACTTAAATTATTGGGTGATTTCGGGTTCTAGGATGTTTAGAACCCGTATTATAAGTGTATTTGTTGTTGGTTGGAGTTGTAGGTCATTGGGTAAGGAGATGTAAGCTTGGGGGAAGCTTCCATGGATGAAACAGCTTCTCGGGGAAGAAGTTACCCGCCATGATCGATCGATCATGGGGGTTCGATTGATCGAAGCTATCGATCGATCGACAGCCATGGGTCGATCGATCGGCCCCTGCTGAAAGAAGAAAAATTTTCTAGGATGTTTTGGATGGGATAGATTCCAATTCATCTTGTTTCGAGGCTAATTATGTGATAACACAAAGGACCTTGTAGGACTTTATGGTTCATTAATTAAGGAAATTGAGGAGGATGAAGTAAGGGTTTTAAATATATAACCCGTAAACTACATTTTCGAGGAAAATAGAATATTTGTAGAAATTGATGGATTAGGGTTCCTAAATAGTATTAGGGACTTTTAAATGATTAATTGGACTAGATGTGGTCCTTGAGTTCATGGAAATGAACTCCATGACTCACTAAATTCAAGGTTCGGGAAAGATAAATCCCTAAGTTATGGTTTTGGGCTTTTAGGCCTATATGATTTATGAGTATAGGAAAGTATAGTTATATACTCGCTAAATGAGAGATGGCATAATTGGAGTTATCCAAATAAATCCCTAGAGGGGATTAAGTTAAGTATTGGTTATTAAAGTAAGAAAATACTTTGGATTTAGTATCATGCATATATGAATGCATGATTATGATCTTTGGGATTAATGGTCATCGTTAGACGAAAATGGCAAATATGGCCATTTATATGTATTCTAGAAGGAATATATGATATATATATATATATATATATATATATATATATATATATATATATATATATATATATATATATGTATGTACTGTGTGATTAAGGTATATATCTTATGTAAATGATTTTGAAAATGTAAAAATGAATATTTTCAAAATGGTAAAGAAATGATTTTTATAAATAATAAAATATGGTTACACACCTCTCCAAATGACATCATAAGGGAAGTTCACGCGTTTTGTGATGCCCCCTGGCTAATGAATGCAGGGAGGATATAGTCCTAGGCCATATGCGCGATTATGTTATGTTTTTCTGCGCTGGTGAGGAGATTCCGGGTGTGGTCTTGACTCTCCCGCAGGCTTATGGCTGCTTCCCGACGTCTTGCGTTATAGATGCCCAGGCTGCCTTGTTTGATAGGCCCCTGGAAGATGATGGTCATTTAGGGGCACGTCTAGTGGAGAAACCCGGAGGGAAGGTCTTAGATTTGTTAAAGCAATTCATGATAATGGATGGGATTTTATATACATTTCCTGGATATAAGAAGGGAAATGGGTTATATGGATTGGCTTCGGTAACATTTCCCGGATGGAAGAAGGGAAGTGGAAGCATATGATATGGTAAAAGCATTTTATGATAATAAAAATGGCTTTTAAATACATTTCCTGGATATAGGAAGGGAAATGGGTTGTTTTAAAATTGAAAAGAATTTTTATGTTAATAAAATTATCTTTTAAAAAAAGATATAAGTTATGGTAAAGAAATTCATGCTAATGAATTGGCTTTTAAATACATTTCCTGGATATGAGAAGGGAAATGAAATTTTTTGAGATAAGTATAGAATACACCTCAGTCCGGGAGGTAGATCCGGATGTGTATTATAAAGATGAAATTGAATTGGTAAACCTCAATCCGGGAGATATTATTCGGATGTATATTATAAGATACATATAAAAATGAATATGATATCTATAGTAATACATTAGTTTTGTACTACGGGTATAACGGATCTCTACCATTAACCCTGCCAAGTAGTAGTGTATCGGGGGAGTTCCTTATTTGGATTTCGCTTCGCGAGACACCCCACGCACGAACTTAGTGCAGGGTTGAGAATGGGGAGAAGTTTAGCCCTTAGTACTTGGGCGGTACAGGTTTCTAGTAGATGGGTAAATTAGACTAGTTAGGCAGAGATAGCTTGACTAGGGTACGTTGTTAGGATGCGTTGGGTGTACACTTTTAGAGGAGAGGTGAGGGGTATCTCATGGCAGTGCGATACCAATTTAAATATGAGATAAAACTATTTTTCTAAAATAAACCATTTATGCACTTGCAAAATATTTTTCAAACTCGGGCTCTGACCCGTTTATCTACTTTTCCTTTCTTGTTATATTATATTATATATATATATATATATATACGTGTCCAGACACAGGGACGCCTGGATGACACTTCCTTCGAGTCAGACGTCAGCTGCAGAAGCTGTGGATGCGTGCAGGTTTTTGATAGGCGCTTCCATTCTTGTACTCTAGATAGGAGGTATTACACAAACTTTCGAGCCAATGGTCCAACTGTATTTATTTATTTATTCTTTTGCACGACATTTGATATGGTTGTATATTTTGACCGAGTGTTCAGTTATTTTATTTCATTTCAGTTTCATTTACGCTTAAACAGTGTGTATGTTTTATTCTTAATTATTTAGAAAGAGTAGTTAAGTAAAATTTTAACGCTCGCCTAATAGGATATTAGTAATTAAATGAATTTTTGACAGTGATGCTAAGAATGATCCATAAGTGACTCTTGTTTTCATTAGATATAGGAGTGATTGTCCGGTATCCCATTAGGCGGGTTGTTACAGATGGTATCAGAGCATCAGGTTCTAGTTTCTTAGGAATCTGTGCGGATGTACTATGCTTTTAGCGTTGCTCTTGATTTGTTATAGAGCCCCAGGATTAGGATTGTTGATTTCTCTTGTGAGATTACATTCTCATGCCAAGTTCAAAGGTTATATTAATCCTTTGCGTACTCGTTCTAGGATCATGTGCCGATCGAGGAAGGGTGACCAAAGAGAGCCTTGAGGAGGACAGCAGGAGGCGAGGCTGAGCTGGGTCGACTGATAGGAATTCGGGAATGAGGACCGCCATAGAGGTCACTCCCCTTATGTCGATTGCTAAGGGTTGTCTCAACGACTACTAAAGTATAGTAGTTATGAGTACCATAGTACCTTCATCGGGGAGGGTGGTACTAAAGTTGAATTTTCCAGTGAGATAAGGGTTCGAAAGGGATCTTACGGATAGTCTTGACCGTAAGTCCCCGTGATACAGCAGGAATGAAAATGTTGTTTTGGGATTATTCACATAAGGTTCGGTCAGAAGTCGACAGTGAATAAAGAATAATATGGAGAGTGAACCTTGTACCTAAGCGACTTAAGTGCAATGAAAGATGAGTCCTTCGAGGAACGATAGGCTCACTAGAAAAATGTTGCTAACACTCATTGAAAAGGCGTATATTTGAGGAACCCATTGGTGGACATCCACCCGAGGAATTGAATGAAAGAAGGTTGAAGCTTATAATGGAGATTCCTTTTCACGAAGAAGTTAAGAGGATTAATATGATGATTATAAGGAGCGAAGTTATAGAGTCAGATTGTGCTGACAACTTTATCGTGGTCAGGAAGGCCAGCGATGAAAAGGGTAATGTGGAGTGCGAATCCACACGGTTAGTTTTTTTTCGTGGTAGGAATAAAGGACAAGGTTAGGGTGCCCAGATGGGACCTAGAGTTAAGGAATGTTGGTAAGAGGTGTGGCTAGTTGAAGTTGTGGTGTTCGATGGCCTTAGACTCGTGTGTGTAATTTGAGTTTTGTGGCGGTATCGATAACAGTAAACATTGTATGTTTATATATTTTTCGCGAAAGCAGAGTTTTGTTTTCCTTCATTCGCTATGTAAAAGCGAGTGTTGATATTTTGAATATATATGTATATATATATATATATGATGTTATGGTATTTTTGGAGCGATAGCAGGCTAATGATGGCAAGACTATCATGTCCATGGTTCCTGGAAGGAACAGGTTGTTGTTGCGATATCTCGCCTGGATACAGGTTGAGTTCGCCTTTATTGATATGGGTAAATGGAACCTCGATGAGCAGAGGCTCTATTATTATGAAGTGAGTGTGTGGAAACCTTATAGATGTGATTTGAGGTGTGCCGGGTTAATCGCCGAGCTGTGAGTCTAGGCTCACAATTGATTGCGCGAAGACTAAATATTAGTACGAGCGCTTGGTGGTTTGACTCTTAGTTAGAGATAGGAGTTCAGACCAACTTTTGTTGATAGGGGATAGGATTATTCCGGTTGCATGTTCGAAATAACGTACCTCCATGACTGACAAAATTAAGTAGGAGTGTGTGGAGGGGTTCCTTGTTTGGATTTCGCTTTGCGTGATGCTCCACACATGAATCTTAGCGGCGGCGGGAGTGGAGAAATGTTATAGGATGCAAGGATGTTGGTTTCGTTGAAAATTCTTGTAGTGTGAATGAACCACTATAGACTATGGGCCATATGATGACGGTATATTCATGGAAGTATTGTGCTATGGAAAAAGAATTTAAGTGGTCCTCTCACGACAATCGGGTGGGTGAAGTAGGACGTAGAGAAATTGATTTGAGGATTAGGGCTAGGCCTTAGTGAAAAGGCAAAATTTTGAGAAAGTATACTTTGGGGCGATGTGCGTAGTGCTCTTTAAGAGAGTTGGGCACTTCGTTTAATTAGTTTACCTTTCGTATGGGAGGAAGGATAGAATAGTAGGAATGCGCTCGTAGGTTAGCGTACGTAGGATTTAGGACATCCCGCTAGTGTGCCTTAGGTTGATATATCTCGGTGACTGATAATGCGAGGAAGTAGTGTAATGGGAGGGTTCATTTTTTGGATTTCGCCTTGGAGATACGTCCCACGCATGAAACCAAGCAAATGTTGGGAGTTAAGAGAGGCCTGGGGCGCTAGGGATATATATAGGAATATCCTCGTCTCGCGTAGGTAGAGTAACGCTTAGACCATAGCATTATTAGGATATAGGTTCGATAGAGTTAGTGGCACCGAGGTTAGGAGAATTTCTTTTCGCGGGTTCGGAGGACCCATGTGTGAACATTACACCAAGGAAGGGAGACCCTCTAGATGAAAGAGGGTTACGTGCATAATATATGTGCAGATGTGCACAAGTTAAAGAGGTGTATGGGCACCTTGGTGAGATAGTTATATATACCGCCTGAAATAGGATGGGCGTAGTATATAAGGTTGAAATTCATGTCGAGAGGCATTATAGATGATGGGTACCAGGTGACGTATTATAGTAACTTTACGCTCGTGGTAGTCATAAAGCATATGGTTGGGAACCACTGGGTTAGTATCGTTCCTCTTGAGGTATTAGGATTTGTAGTGATCCTAGTTAGATGGTGTAGGTTATATCCGAATTTTGAGGATGAAATTCCGTTGTAGGGGGGAGTAGGTAACAACCCGCCCTTTTTGGAGACGATTAAATTCCATAATTAAGTATAAATTGGCAATTTGGAAATTTTCCTGGAATAGTAATTTTGGGATTTTCGGGGATTTGATGATTTTCAATGGTTGGTACAATTATTTTTGGAACTATATAGGTCGAAATATTTTAATTATATGTCGCCGTTGAGTAAAGCGACACGAGGTGTGATTTAAATGGAAAAGCCCGCGTTAGGTTATGTTGGGTTGAAATAGTGAGTTGCGGTCAAGTACCTCAGACGGAAATTTCGACTGCACTATGAGTCTCGAAATGTCCAATATAGTCGAAAAAGAGTGTCCGATTGTCGAAATTGAGTGTCGGGGAATTTTGGAGTTAAATAGGCTCGTAATTGAGTAAACGAGTCGTTTTTGGATTTTAAGGGGTTAAATCCTTTTCTCCTTATAAAAGGAGGGAGAGAGGGAGAAAAGAGAAGAGAAACGAGAGAGAAGAGAGAGAGGAGGAAGAAAAAGAGGAAAAAGGGGGAGATTTCGGTCGGCCTCCTCAGGATTCGGCTCGAGGATGTCGGATTTTATCCATGAGGCAATTGTTTACTTGCTTTATTTATTTTTAAGCATAAATATTTCATATCATTGTTGGTATAACAAACCCTAATGATTTTGGGTTAGGTTTTCGTGGATAAATTGGGTTTTCGGGAGTTAAACGAATAAACCCCTAAAATTTAATAATTGGAGAAACTTAGGTTTTAACTTAAATTATTGGGTGATTTCGGGTTCTAGGATGTTTAGAACCCGTATTATAAGTGTATTTGTTGTTGGTTGGAGTTGTAGGTCATTGGGTAAGGAGATGTAAGCTTGGGGGAAGCTTCCATGGATGAAACAGCTTCTCGGGGAAGAAGCTACCCGCCATGATCGATCGATCATGGGGGTTCGATTGATCGAAGCTATCGATCGATCGACAGCCATGGGTCGATCGATCGGCCCCTGCTGAAAGATGAAAAATTTTCTAGGATGTTTTGGATGGGATAGATTCCAATTCATCTTGTTTCGAGGCTAATTATGTGATAACACAAAGGACCTTGTAGGACTTTATGGTCCATTAATTAAGGAAATTGAGGAGGATGAAGTAAGGGTTTTAAATATATATAACCCTTAAACTACATTTTCGAGGAAAATATAATATTTGTAGAAATTGATGGATTAGGGTTCCTAAATTGTATTAGGGACTTTTAAATGATTAACTGGACTAGATGTGGTCCTTGAGTTCATGGAAATGAACTCCATGACTCACTAAATTCAAAGTTCGGGAAAGATAAATCCCTAAGTTATGGTTTTGGGATTTTAGGCCTATATGATTTATGAGTATAGGAAAGTATAGTTATATACTCGCTAAATGAGAGATGGCATAATTGGAGTTATCCAAATAAATCCCTAGAGGGGATTAAGTTAAGTATTGGTTATTAAAGTAAGAAAATACTTTGGGTTTAGTATCATGCATATATGAATGCATGATTATGATCTTTGGGATTAATGGTCATCGTTAGACGAAAATGGCAAATATGGCCATTTATATGTATTCTAGAAGGAATATATGATATATATATATATATATATATATATATATATATATATATATATATATATATATATATATATACTGTGTGATTAAGGTATATATCTTATGTAAATGATTTTGAAAATGTAAAAATGAATATTTTCAAAATGGTAAAGAAATGATTTTTATAAATAATAAAATATGGTTACACACCTCTCTCAAAATACGAACTTTTCATTAATCCCTTATAATTACAAAAATGATAATACATGTTTAGTCGGCGAAGCTTGCCCAAAGCATTTACATTATCAAAGGTACAAAAGAATAACAACTTGCAAAAACTCAGGGGGTGGAAGCCTCCGAGCAAGATAATCAACCACTCTAGCTCTTCGTCCGTCGTCTAGAGCAGGGTCTAGCTCTTCCACAACCTTATTTGCGTCCAACTCCAATAATTACCGAGGAATAGCATCGATGGGGATCTATCGATCGTCCCTCCTGAATGGGTTGGGCATCAGAGTGGAGGAACACATCTCATGACGATACCATAACACCGAGTTCCTCGGGACCTGCAGCTCTTTCAAGGCACTTAACCACCCTTTGATGAAAGAAAGTTCCACGAACTCAGATAGTCTTGTTGGAGCATCTAGCCAGCCTTGATCATAACCATCAGCCCACGCTTGCCGAGGACCTTTCTTGAATAAGTGACGCAATCGGGTGACGTCCCTTTGAATCCCAACAGCAATTACATATGCTCGCCGGACATCATCGCGGAGCTCTTCCATCTCCTTATCACGCTGTTCTTCTACTTCCCTGCTCCTGCCCCTGGTGCTCCTACCAGCTCGCGAGAGGGGAGGACGAGTGGAACCTCACGAAATAGGAGGATTATATCCAGCTCGCGACGACAAGGAGCCTTGCAGAACTGCTGAAATAGTGCTCAGCGCATGCTCCCTAAGTTGTAAGACTTCCCTCCTCCGGTCTTCATTCTCCTGCTGCAGGCACTCCCCAACTTGGTTGATCTCGGTGGCCTCAAGTAACTTAGCTCTCAGTACATTGAATTCCTCTTGCACTGAGGCACCAATGCCTTCCATATCCTGTAGCCCGTCCTTCAGCTTAGCCACTAGCTCAGACTGCTCCTTATATTTCTGATTTCTGGACCTAAGAGACTTGCAAAGTTTGACAAAGGCCTGGTGAACTTCAGGGCTCGCATTGGGACCGAGGGTCCTACCCAATTGGAAAGTAGCAGGAATGTAATCATCCGCAACGACTAACTACAAATAAAAGAAAGATAGAGGAGAGAAAGAGATCAGCACAAGCAAAAATGAAGCCATTTCATTAATAAGGGTCGAGGTTACATCAGATTGAAGAAAAAAAAATTTACAGACTAGAAAAAGAAAAAATACAAGAATAGTCCTAAAAGTAGATTAACTAGCAACCTCACGCTGCCCAGAGGTGGTTGGATGCTTCCCCTTGTCAGCAACAGCGGAGGCATCCCCCTCTGCAGGGATGCCCTCAGTCGCCTGGGCAGGACAAACACCTGCAGTAATTGTCTGAGAGGCAAGATCAACAACCTCGATGGCCGGGGCAGGGGATTCTTCGTCCATAGTTGGCTTCGAACCCGGGTCATGCTCGTAAAACAGAGGAGACTTAGCATTAACACCAGCAGCTAAGAGGGCCTTGTTCCAGCCCTTCTTGAAGTTCAGACGACTGATGTAGCCTATCTGAACCTCGACGTCTTCGTACCCAGCAGTCCACCCGGAGTTGTATAAATCCTCCTTGATGGTGGCTACCTGGGACTCTTTCTCCCTTAACTGCTCGATCAGAACCTCATTCTCCTCCACAACATCCAGCTTGCTCGAGAAGACTAGGTCATAGGCCTGCCTCAGCTCGTTCAGCTCCTTAACCGCCGCATCCCTCTCTCGATTAGAATTGATGAGGGCTAGATCAGTGGAAGCTCGAGCGGCGTCAGTAATCTTTAAATCAGCCTCTAGATGAGAACCCCTGACTTTTAGAGCGGATCTCTATTGCTCCAGCTCGCCATTCCTTCTCACCAACTCGTCGTGAGAGCGATAGAGCACGGCGAAGTCAGTCACAAACTGCCAGAAATAAAGAAGAGATCAAGAAGGAGAAACAACTAAAACTTGTTAAAGAATTAAAAAATGGATAGGATCTTACCAAGGCTAGCCTCTGGCTAGCTTGTAGGGCCAATTGATCAGACCCTAGCGCCCTCTGGCAATCTGCAGGGAGAACTTCTCTCTCGAGCAGCGCAGGAGCCAGCTGAGGAGAAATAGAAACTGAGGCCCCCTCGGGCAAAGCAGACACCGGGACCAAGGCTTTCCCAGCCTTCGTCCTTAACTCCATCTTTCTCCTCTCTTCCTCTCTCTCCTTCTCCATTCTCTTCCTCTCCTCCATCCTCTTCTTTTCCTCCACCTTCTTTCTTTCCACCTCCTTTTTTCTCTCCCTCTCTCTCACCTGCTCTTCCTCTTTCCTCTTCCTCTCTTGCTCCTGAGTAGAAGACCGAGAACCAGTGGCCACAGCCCCATAAGTAAACTTTTGTTTCTTTGACCTTTGTACAAGAAGCACATGGACCTCATCATCATCATCTCTAATCAAGTTCTTCCTTGGAGGCATCTCTTTACCTGAACTGCTGGAAGTTCTCGATGATCCTCGAGCTTCAGAATCCTCCTCACAGTCAAAGGAACTGCTACTATCAAAGCTCCCTTCACCCAAATTACTCGCATCTCCTGCAGGCTCACTTTCAGAGCTGCTCTCCTCTTTGTCCAACTGAATAGGCTCAGCAGTAGTCTCTTTGAACGAATCTAACTCTGGTACACTATTCACAGGCCGTGCTATGAATCTGGATCCAACATTCTTATACTCAAGCAAAAAGTCAGCAGACCTGGGATGCTCACCGTCACCCAGAGGCTCCCTGATATTCTAAGCTTTTACTAACTCCGAGATACGAACCTCGCTGAGAGCAGGCTCCAAATTCTTTGACCTCGCTGTGGAAGAAAAAGAAAAGAGGGGTTAGAAAAGTCACAAATCAGCAAAGGGTGAAACAAAAGTACAATGTCTACCTATATATTCTTCTCCGTAAAAAGGAACAGTGAACCTCTCCGACCTCGACCCTTCAAATTGGGGAGAAAACTGCCAATTTCTAACTAGGAAACCTTCTTGCCAGTAGTCCTTATGGGAATCAGGTAGGTTTACTACCAATACCCTGTCAGGGCTCCTAGTTTTGAGGTACAGGATACCTGAACTAGTTCAAGAAAAGGAGTAACAAAAGCAGACCTTGGCAAGTCCTAACCTAGTGCCATACAATTGATTTATCCTGTGCACACCATTCACTATTTTCCATACATTGAGCGAACATTGTGCAGGAACAATATTAAAATAGCCAAAAAAGTGCAAAAATAGATAATTAGGGGGAAAAGTAAGTCCCCACTGGGAAAGTAACAAAATATGGATCCAGTGGGCATCCTCTATATCCCCAACGTTCCTAGGAGGGGGGCACAACACTCAATATCTACCCACTCAGGGATGTTGTAGAACTTCCTAAATTTAGAGATTGACCTATTTCCAATCTTCGCCATTGAAAAACTCAAGAAAAGCTACAAACCAAATAGAAAGTGCAAAGAAAGGGCACGAGAAACTTATAAAATAGAAGATCGATTCAAGTGATGAAGAAGCACGAGCTCAAGACGACTAAGAAGCAATTGGAATGGGGATTGAGAGAAGAAGGTACGAGGCGCTAGAGTTCTCAGAAGAAAGAAGAGTACTGGAAGGGCTGAAGCGACGGAAGAAAAAGTGGCTATCCCAACAAGCCTTCAATTCTAATCATAGCGCACAATAATCAAAGCGGGTGCCGCCAAATCAACTTCACAGTTTTTGAAGATCCATTGAACCCATAAACATGGCCCAAAAATTTAGGGGCAATTGTGGGTACCCAAAATTTAGAACCATGGGCCCGAACGAGTAGCCCAGTCCTGGCAGCCCAAAATCCGAACCCCTCATCTCTTATATTGATCCGGTCTCCCCCACGTTTCCACAAATTGGAAGTTATACGGGAGATGGAAAACGTGGAGAAACCCATCACCTCCACTTACCTACATGTACATGTATATATTAAACCCTAAGTCCGGGGCAAAAGGACAAGTTGTATTCTCTGTAATTACTCTCCAGAGTATATAGAAATAATATCGACTGCACCACCGTGGACGTAGGCACATCCTTGCTGAACCACGTACATCCTTTGTTGTGTGATTGGCATCTTATATTCCTTATTTTTTTTCTTGATAATTGCTTCTCTCGTATTTATTTGTGTTGCATAACAATTGCCTCCACAAGAAGATATTCCTATTGCTAAGAAATTTATGGGTGTTTTCCCTGATAATTTACCCGGTCTACCTCCCAATACAGAAATAGTATTTACCATTGACCTTATTCCTGGAACTATACCAATCTCAAAACTGCCATATCATATGGAACCTTTAGAATTAAGAGAGTTAAAAGTTAAATTAGAAGACCTTTTAGACAAGGGTTTTATCAGACCAAGTATATCTCCTTGGGGTGCTCCTGTATTATTTATTAAAAAGAAGGATGGGACGATGATGTTATGTATAGATTATCGTGAACTGGACAAGGTAACTATTAAGAATAAATACCCCCACCTCGTATAGATGATTTGTTTGACCAACTACAAGGTGCGCAAGTATTTTCTAAGATTGAACTTAGGTCAGGCTATCATCAATTGAAGATTAAGGAAGATGATATTTTGAAATCATCTTTTCGTACTAGATATGTTCACTATGAGCTTCTTGTAATGCTATTTGGACTAACTAATGCACCAACCACTTTTATGGATATGACGAATAGAGTGTTTAGGAAATATTTGGATCAATGTGTGGTTATTTTTATTCATTACATCGTTATTTATTCTAAGAGTATTGAAGAACATTAGAAGCATTTAGAGAGAATATTACAAATCCTAAGGAAAGAGAAATTATATGCAAAATTAAAGAAGTGTGAGTTTTGGTTGCCTATCGTTTCTTTTCTAGGACATATCATTTCCAAGGAGGGACTGTCGGTTGACCCTCAAAAGGTTGAGGCTATATTAGATTGTCCAAGACCAACTAATGTGAGTGAGATTCGTAGTTTCCTTGGATTAGAAGGTTATTATCAAAGATTTGTTAAAGGATTTTCTAGTATTTTCAAACCTCTATCTAGGTTAACACAGAAGAAGGTGAAATCTGAATGGTTTGAGGAAGCCGAGAAAAGTTTTCAAGAATTTAAGAATCGATTATTGACTGCCCCAATTTTAACTATTCCTTCAGGTACGAAAGGATTGGTGATTTATAGTGATACTTCTAAAAATGGTTTAGGATGTGTGTTAGTGAAAAATGGAAAAGTAGTGGCTTATTCCTCATGACAGTTAAAACCATATGAGCATAATTATCCAACCCATGACCTAGAATTAGCAGCTTTAATTTTTGCTCTTAAGATTTGGAGACACTATTTATATGGTGAGACTTGTGAGATTTATACTGATCATAAAAGTTTGAAATATATCTTTACTCAGAAAGAATTGAACATGAGACAAAGGAGGTGGTTAGAATTGATGAAGGGTTATGATTTAAATATTCATTATCACCCAGGGAAAACAACTGTAGTAATTGACGCTTTAAGTAGGAATTCTACACGAAATTTTGTACGTCTTATTACAAACCAGGAGGAACTATTGAAGGATTTAAGAAATATAGAAATAGATGTTCGTATTTATAATAAAGGTGGAATGATTACAAAGTTACAACTACAACCCATATTGATGGAAAGGATCAAAATTTCACAAGTAAATGACCCACAACTGAAGAAGATTAGAGAAGAGGTTATTGAAGGGAAGAAAATGGACTTCGCGATCTGGGATGATATATTGAGGTTTAAAAATAGAGTGTGTGTTCCACGTGATGCCCAACTAAAGAGGCAAATTTTGGAGGAAAGTTATTACTCGAGATTAACGTTTCATCTCAAAAATACCAAGATGTATAGAGATCTTCGAGAAGTGTTTTGGTAGAATAACATGAAAAGAGAGATAGTGGAATTTTTATCTCAGTGTTCAGCCTGTCAACAAGTAAAAGTTGAACATAAAAAACCATTAGGATTACTACAACCCCTACCTATCTCGGAGTGGAAATGGGAACATATCACCATGGATTTTGTGACAGGTTTACCCAGGAGTTCAAATAATAATGATTCTATTTGGGTAATTATTGATCGGTTAACTAAATCTGCTCATTTTCTTTCCATTAAGAATACCCATTATTTAGAAAAGTTATCTAAGTTGTATGTGCGGGAAATTATTAGTCTTCATGGAACCCCAATTTCAATTGTTTCTGACCATGACCCTAGATTTGTGTCTTGCTTCTGGAAAAGCCTAGAAGAATCCATGGGAACAAATTGAATTTTAGCACCACTTTTCATCCTCAAACGGATGTATAATCGAAGAGAACTATTCAAACCTTAGAGGATATGCTTAGGGCATGTGCACTTGATTTAAAAGGGATTTGGGATGGTCATTTATCATTAGTGAAATTAGCGTATAATAATAGTTATCAAGCAAGTATTCAAATGGCTCCGTATAAGGCACTGTATGGTAGAAGGTGTCGTTCCCCAACATGTTGGGTAGAAGTTGGGGAAAGAAAATTATTGAGACCAGAATTGATTCATATCACAACAGAGAAGGTGAAATTAATACAAGACCGACTTCGAACCGCTCAATGTTGTCAAAAGAGTTATATTGATAATCGACACCGACAATTAGAATTCCAAAGAGGATATTATGTGTTATTGCGAGTATCGCCTGCAAAGGGAGTAATACGATTTGGGAAGAAAGCGAAGTTGAGCCCAAGATACATAGGACCTTTTGAAATCCTTGAAAGGATAGGAGCTGTTGTGTATAAAATAGCCTTACCACCTGAACTCTCTAGTGTACATAATGTGTTTCACATATCAATGATAAAAAAAATATGTCCCAGGTACAACACATATCTTAAGTCATGAACCTCTTCAAGTTAGAGAAGATTTGTCATACATTGAGCATCCGTTAGAAATTTTAGACCATAAAGATCAAATATTACGAACCAAGATAATTCCACTGGTCAAAGTATCATGGCGTAATCATTCAGTTGAAGAAGCAACATAGGAGCAGGAAGATGAAATAAAGGATAGATATCCATACTTGTTTGTAAATTAATATGAGTCAAGTTTGGGGACCAAACTTTTATAAGGAGGGAAGGATGTAGTGACCCCAATTTTATATGCTCATATGTATATAGTTCATTTTTACACTCATGTGTTACTTAGTATCTTATAATTGTTGTGTTATTAGATAGGTGGTATTATTTGCTATCAATATAACAAACCCCTTTTTTAAATATGAAGAATCAACTGTAAATTGGATCAAAGCGAATTCTTATGGCATATCTTAAGGTAAATAAGTTTTGAGCTAGAAAATATAATTTTATGAAACTTTAAGGACTAAAATAAAAATATAAAAAGGGTCATTTTGTAAATAAAATATTTTCAAGGACCTCTAAAAAATATTAAAAATATATAGTATGAAATTACCAAAATACACTTCATGTGTAAAATGACCCTTATACCCTTATCACCTTTCCACCACATGCTGGTCACCTCCACCTTACACATGTCGGCTTTAGAGAGAAAGCTAAAAAACTTGTCATCATTAGGTGATATTAACACTGCAAGACCACTCCGGAATGTGACACCTCGGCGTTGAATCACCACTCCAAAAAGCTTAGTCATTAGACACGTGCCAACACCGTAATATCTTTAGAAACCTATGAATAGGGCAAGTGGGATCATTTATAACTCACACAAATTCCTTGAGAAATATAGTAAGAAAGAGTGATAGCTTGGGAAATATCTTAAGAAGGAGTTCTATAATTTTGAAGAAACAATTCGTTTCATAGGTATGATTTTATTAAAATGTTGTAATGCATTTTTATAGTTTTAATTTCGTGCTTTATAGCTTTACTTAGTAGTTATGCTAGGAAAATACACTAAAGGCCGCACTAATCAAAACTTAAAATTTAGAAACAATCTAAATGGATTTTATTTTCAAAATATGTAAACTTGTTTAAAAATATATATACGCTTTTAAAAAAAATGATTTTTGTAAGTAATTGCTCGTTATTATGGAATCTCATTTAAGTAATTCCAAAGTCTGTCCTGGTGAAATTCTGCCTAGTTGAGATGGTATTTAAGTGGTGCCCTGTGACCCTCCATCTCTACTGGGAATAAATCCGAAAATGTTCTTTCTAGATGAGATGGTATTTAAGTGGTGCCCTGTAACCCTCCATCTCTATTGGGAATTGACTGATTAGGAAGAACAATGAATTGCATTCTTTAAATACGATGAATGAATATTAAAAATTGAGAAAATGGTTTTAGTAAACTTTCACAGCAAGTTATTTTAGGATTAAAACACAATATTTAGAATTCGGTTCATTTAGAGTACGTAATTAAACCTTTATTATATTTATTAGAATGACGTCTGATCCAAGACTCAATATCTGTATTTTCGAGCCTCTATTTAGGTGAGTATTCTATGCAATTTCTTGCACATTTTGATTATATTATATTATGTAAACTATGTATATTTTGTCAAATTATTTTATTCTCAAAATGCATCTGATACCGATGATTCCGTCGGTCGTTATATGTTTATATCTCTCCATATAAACATCTGATTTGAATTCTGAAATTATTGATTCGACCTATGGAAACTCTCTTACCATATTGGCCTATCAGGTGGAAATATTTGGGTGGTACCTTCCCAAATGGTTAATCGCTAGTGTGCCCTAAACAAGGCGTTGTTCCGAAAATTATGATTCTCTGTTTGTGATGTTATCGGGTGGAAATATTTTGTAACACTATTTGTCAGAGTATTAGAGCGTACATGGCCACTAAAACTAAAAAATTGACATATGCTCAATTGTTTTATCTTCTCTGTTCTGAACTGGTTATTCTGAATATATATAGAGAGATAGAGAGAGAGCATATCTAATGAGGACCTCTGTTTGCATACCGCTTGTGTGGACCAATTTTGATAAAATAGTAAAAAAAATATTTTTGAGCTAATTTTTTTATATAATTTTTAAACATTTCAGTAGGTCCATATAAAAAAAATCAGCTCAAAATGATTTTTTTTACTATTTAAAAAAATGGTCAAACTTTGTCAGTTTTTAACCACTTAAAAACTGACAAAGTTTGACCGATTTTTTTAAATAGCAAAAAAAATCATTTTGAGCTGATTATTTTTTTTATGGTCCTATTGAAATGTTCAAAAATAATTAAAAAAATAAGTCCAAAAATATTTTTTTTACTATTTTAAAAAAATGGTCTTCATTCAGGGTCCTCAAAGTGAGACCTCACTTGATCCTTTCCCTATATATATATATATATATATATATATATATTGTCAATACTTTATATATATTACTGGAAATTCCTATCTTTATGTATATTCCTTGTGTTCTAAATTGAATAGGTATCAATTTTCTGAAAAACCCTGGAATATCTGGAGATTGAATCTCATTCGGCTTTTAGCTGATGTTATATAAATAACCATTTTTCAGGAAATAATTAAGCTTGTGGATGGAACATAAAAGGACTATGTTGAAGATTTTGGCTTTTAGATCTCCTTTTTGTTACATTAAGTAGAAGTTTATTTTATTTGATAGAGCATGTTTGGCTCTTTAATTAAGAGGCTTACTATTTTGTGTCAAGTTGTAACTCATTGATATTTTAATATAAATGAAGTTTCCTTTAGAAAGATCTGATGATGTTACTCCTTCACTTTCAGTATTTTATGATTCATAACCATGTGATTATATTTTCGCTACATATATTTTAAGAGAAAATTGGAATATTGAATGCCTTGCTGGCATGTCATGACACTCGTTCCTTACTATTTTTGGGTCGGGGTCATGACACGACTCGTCCTTGTAAATTTTTTTATTCATATATTATTTATATATATTGTATTTATGATTCTTATTTGCGCTTTATCTAACATATATTGTCATTTCACCATAACGATCGATATCCCGATAAGCGCAGACATTATGTTTTTAATTAATATTTTGGGAACACTCCTATAGATGATCTCACTCTGCCTTTCTCAATGATGTGAGTTGAGAAATTCATTTCTCCATTTATATATAAACGTGCACAAACTTCAAGGATTTATTAAGGAGAATAATAATACATGCCCATGAGATACTTAAAGGGAGGGATGGGCGCCTAACACCTTCCCATTCCCCAACTTAGCCCTCAAACCTTTGATGTCGTTCTCTCGAGGCAGAAACATTTATTTTCCCTGTTTTGTGCAAAATAGGACGACGACTCTATCTATTTACATCACCCCACATCGATGATGGCTAAAGCGCTCCTCCTAGAAAGGGAACGTGACCTTCTTCTTCTCTCCCGCCAAAGCCCACAAGGAAAGGAAGGGGAGAAAACGGAGGGATGGACACAGTGGTGATTCCATTAAGGATGGTACTTATCATAAGAGGTTTGGACTCTGTTTGCATGGGTGTTATCATTTTTCCCAAGTGTGTATGCACCTATCTGTATGTTCCCTTTTTCCTCTATTTATTTCCTGTTATATTTATCACATGCTAATATCACCTATAACTGACTATTCACTTTCACTCACCTTTCACCATCTCTCACTTGTAAATATCTTCCATATATACACCTCACACCACTTGAAAAATTGTTTACTAAGTATTTAACTAAAATTTCAATTTTAAGTAAACTCCGAAAATCAAACTCATTGGATGAAACTCCTTTTCAAAACACTACATAATATGTGTAAAAACAAATTGGCCTTGGATGATAGATTCGGTAGATAAATTACCTTATGTTTTTAAAATAAAAACCTATACTAATTATTTTATGATAAACCACACCATATAAGTAGTAAGAATAATAAAAGCAAGTTCGACAGGATATTTTCATACGTCGTAAAATCCCTAATTAGGGAAAACATCTACGGTGACCTCTACGCCATAAAATAAAATCCACTAGAATCAAATAAGATATACAAGATTACAAGCACCAAAATAAGAACATAAGATCCTAATCCGAGAATAGAAATATACTTATTGAGATTTTTCTTCGACGGTAATTCTGTTAAGACTTTAATGTCCCTGGCTGTTTTTTTGCGTTAATCCTTGCTCCTTGTTTCCAGTGGCTCAGTCAACTCAAAATATCTCAACATGAATATCACTTATTACTAAGTGTTCGTGTGAAGGTGTGACTGTGACTGTGAAGTGTCTAAAATCCAAATATGCAACTCATTTCGCTTTCAGAAATTATACAAATAGTCCTACAAATTACAATAGTTCTATATGACATGCATTGTTTGGATTCTCAAGAAAATCAGACTTTGAATATAGAAAATGAAGTTTGAAGATCCGAAGTTTAAATACTTTCTAAAAACCAGATCTAAGTCTTAAGAACTTTTTTATATAAAAAATATGTTTTCACAAACTGTAAAACACTACTTTATGGACATAAACTTCAGATCTTGAAAATCGGATGTTTTAGAAGTCTCTTTTTGAAGAAGTCTAAACAAGATAAAATGGATTTAAACAGATATACAAGATAATACTAGATCCAAAATAGAATAGGAACAGCAACACTAAATGTATACGTAAAAGTGTTTCTTAAGTGAGGATCTCACACTTTTTTAGAAGAAATGTGAAAAAACTCGTTGAGAACGTGTTCCTAAGAGAGATAATGCTTGAAGAGTTTCTTTAAGATATCCCAACCCCAAAAATATTCACGAAAACCTAAAACTTTAATCACTCAAGTATGGTGGTTTTCTGGTTTTGGTTTATTCGAATGAACAGGTATTTGGTTTGAGGAAAACCTAAGATATTTTATCTAATGGATTCTAGTCTCTCTCTCTCTCTCTCTCTTGTTCCTTTCTCTTTTCTCTCTCTACTCTCCCTTATTTCTATTTTTCTCTCAAATGAACGAAATGCCAAAGTTCTCTAAGGCCTCAACTATGGTTGTTATTTATATAGGTTGTGGAAGGGTCTATAAGGTTGAATGCAAGTGGATGGCTAAGATTGTTTTAATGTTTAGAATTCAAATCTAAGGTCTATAAAATGACTGCACAATCTCACCCTCTGATTGGTCATTTCTAGTGTCACAAGGACCAACTAAGACAAAATACATAACGTTGATGATGTTTGATATAACGTTTATAAGTGAGACATTTGATTGTGAGAGAGAAGAAACACACTTTGAACCAATAAGTAGACAACACATGATACAATTTACACGACTAATAAATGCGTACTTTAAAGTTTAAAAAATACAATTTTCACCCCCAAAATGTCTTTACCGGTTTGAGATCATAATTTTAAATTTTTTTAAAATGTTTTAAAAATTCCTAAAAGTATTTAAACACATGTACACACACTCACACTCATTTATTATGATTTGTGTCCTATATTGTGTTTAGTTTAATGTTTTACTTCCCTTTTTGGTAGATAAGATGTGTTGGACAGGATCAATGTTGATGAAGCTTTGCAAACCATGGGGAAGATTGCTTAAGAAAACTCTATCCTATTTTTTGCCATATCCAAACTAGTTGAAACTCCTAAATGGTACAGACTCAAGTAAGTCAGCCACATCGTGTGTTCTCAATCTCCCCATTTGAATATTGGAGACAAAATTCCCTTGAGTAACCAGTACCTATGGGTAAAAATAAAAATCCTAGATTTCCTATGCAAAAGAGCTATCATCACTTTCCCATCCTAGAACTGAAAATAAGATAGAAAAAAATACATTACTCAACTATTATACATACCATTACCATAAATATTGTCTGATCTGAAATGCTTGAAATAAGAACACTCAATGGGCATATTAGTTGAGTCAAGAAAAGTAAATATAAAGCAGGTTACTTAAGTACTTCTCCCCCAATTTTTTTCAAATATACAATGGAAGAGATATAAAAAATAGTGATATATAAAGAATTTATTCTACACAAATTAAGTCATAAATAAGGGTAGATTCAAGGTTTTCCTACATTAATTAGATTAAGGAGGCGTCTTTAGTCTTTTATGAAACGTCTGTGCCCTATAACCTCAAAAACCAGTAGTTAGAGTGAAAATACGAGGTCATGATAAGTATATAGAATTGATTAAGTGAGAACTATCATCCCCATGGCTTTTCTAAGGGATTTAAACCTAATATTGTCCAAAGGCTTTATGAAAAGGTTAGCTAATTTCTTTTCAGTTTGTAACTACTTAATATCAAGTTCTTTGGATTCTATAAGCTCACGAATAAAATGATATATAATCTTAATGTTCTTAGTGAGTGAGTGTTATACTATATATATATATATATATATATATATATATATATATATATATATATATATATCACTCTGGTTTTCACAATACGTAGTCAATTTTTCTTCAACGATACCATGTCACTAAGCATTTGCGTAATCCATAAAAGGTGGGCATAACTACCCGTAACTATTTATTCATCTTCAGTTGTGGAAAGGGATATGCAGTTCTATTTTTTACTACTCCAGCCTACTAGGTTGTTTCCTATATAGTAACATGCGCCAGACGTGCTCTTACTGTCGCCTGGATAGCCTGCCTAATCGGCATAAGTGTAGCAACTATGGAACTAGTGGTGTCCTTGGTGTACCAAATACCGAAATTTAATGTGACTTTAATGTATTTAATTATTCATTTAACACATAGAATATGAGTTTCTTTAGGATCTCATTGGTATCATGCACAGACACAAACAACAAAGGCTATATCTGGTCTAGATATAGTAAGATATAAGTAACTCCTTATCATACTTCTTTATAAAGTCGGGTCAACGTCTTTACAATTTTCTTCCTTAGATAATTTCGTGGATGTGCTCATGGGTGTACATGATGTATTTGAATGTTCAAGCCCAAACTTTTTAACAAGATCATCAGCATATTTTGATTGTGTGATTTGACTTATAGTCGTAATTCCCCCATTAGAGACATCTGGAATTCAACGTGCCTAATATCTAAAAAGTTCTTAACTTGATTAATGGACGCCGAACCAAATATAATATCGTCGACATAAATTTACACAATTAGGACATCATGTTTTATCTTCCAAACAAACAATGCCTAGTTGTTGCCACCTCGCTCAAACCCTTTATTGACTAAAAAGGTTAAGAGGCATTCATACCAGGCTCTAGCAGCTTGCTTTAAGACATATAATGTTTTTTTAAGCTTAAAGACATCGTTAGGGCATGAGGGATCTACAAACCCTTTTGGTTGTTCGACGTATACTTCCTCTATCAAAATACCATTAAAAAAGAGAACTTAACATGAATTTGAAAAGGTTTGAATTGTAAATGATAGGATATGGCAAGGAGGAGACAAACAGACTCGAGTCTTTTGACAGGAGAAAAATTCTCCATAAAGTATATTCCCTCTATATGAGAATATCCTTGCGCTACTAACCTAGATTTATTTCTAATTACCTCCCCATTCTCATCTATTTTATTTTTAAAATCCAACAGCCACCTAAAACCTTTTTGTCTTAAGGTCGCGGGACGAGATGCCAAATGTCATGACTTTAAAACTAGACAAGCTCTTCTTGCATAGCATTAATCCAGAATGAGTCAAATAGGGCATCGTTTATAGTTTTGTGTTCTACTAGAGAAACAAAACACGCAAAAGTAGACACATGTTGAAGTTTGTATCTCGTTCTCATTGGCTCTCAGATGGGTTACCGATAACCTTTTCGAGAGAATGGTTCTTAGAAACCCAGGTCGGTAACGCATGGGACCTCGGTTGATACTGAATTAGCTATCTCAGGAGAGTTAACCGTAAAAACATTTTCAAACTCATCTAGGACCACTGTTTGACTTTCACAACTCTCTGCGCTTGTTTCATTTACAGTTACATTAATATATTCCACAATGACCTTCGTACGAAGATTATAAACTCGATAAGACTGATTTGTTTGGGAATAACCCATAATAATATCTTTATCACCCTGAATATCGAATTTTGAAAGATGTTCTCTGTCTTTTTCATATGACGTCTCTTTGGTGTTTCTCTCGAGGTATATTAAAAATATGACATGCAGCTTGTATATCCTTAACCCAAGAGTATTTTGGTAGCTTTTTTGCGTGTAACGTTACCATAGCCATATCTTCTATGTTCCTATATTTATGTTCCGCAATGCAATTTTGTTGAGGTGTCTTAGGTTCACTAAACACGTATTTATACCAATTACCAAATATTGTCTCAAAATTACATGCACTACCCTAGGACAGAAAGGAAATTGTACTGAAAATCCTTAGGTCTTTGCCTGCTAAATTCGACAATAAAAGGTATGCCATAGAGGAGATGAAAGACCCAAACCTAACTACTGAATTACTTAGGAGTAAATTAAGAACTATAGAAATGGAGTTGGAGTATACAAAGTAATGACTACCCAAAATAGAAGATCCTCCAGATCTAATGTCGTCTTTTCAACCCAAATGATTGTCCTAAAAATAAATCACCCGGATTTTAACTTTGATATGAGTGACGACTGTGATTTGGATAACTTGGATTACCAAATAGATCTTAGAAGAAGAGGAGATAGATATGCGCTTGAACTCATGCTCATTAATGGACATAAAAATGCAATTCTCTCTCTTATTGTTATATAGTGAAATATTTTTTTCCTCTTTGGTAAACTCACTATGATTTTTCTTAACTCTTGAAGGGTTAGTTTCAAACAAAGGCTTATTTGGGTGTGCGTAACCATTTTCAATCATGTCCCATATGTCATAACCAGTGTCCTTTAAATGAATTCGACCATCCTTGTTTTCCAGTAAGGGAAGTTGTTTCCAACAAAGAGGGGTGGATGGGACAAGTTACCTAACTTCTCAAATCTCTCATCCATTTTCAGATATAGATTTCAAAAGTAATTTTCGGAGTTTCGGGATCAATTTTTTTATAAACCCGCTCTGATACCACTTGAAAAATTGTTTCCTAAGTCTTTAACTAAAAATTAAATTTTAAGTAACTCCAAAAATCAAACTCGATGGATGAAACCCGTTTTCAAATCACTACACATGATGTGCAAAAACAGATTGGCCTTGGATGTTAGATTTGGTAGATAAATTACCTTATGTTTTTAAAATAAAAACCTATATTAATTCTTTGATGAGAAACCACACCATATAAGCAGTAAGAATAATCAAAGAAAGTTTGATACGATATTTCCATACGTGGTAAAATCCTAAATTAGGGAAAAATCCACGGTGACCTCTACGTCACAAAACAAAAATCCACTAGAATAAAATAAGATATACAAGACTAAAAGCACCCAAATAAGCACATAAGATCCTAAGCTAACAATAGATATATACTTACTGAGCTTTTTCTTCCACGGTAATTTTGTTCAGACTTTGATGTCCCTAGATCTTTCTTTGCATTAATCCTTGCTCCTTGTATCTAGTGGCTCAATCAAGATAAAATATCTCAACAGGAACATCACTTCTTACTAAGTGTTCGTGTGAAAGTGTATGTGACTGGAAGTATCTAAAATAAAAATATGCAACTCATTTCGCTCTCAGAAATTATACAAACAGTCTTACAAACTACAACAATTCTATATGACATGCACTGTTTGGATTCTTAAGAAAATCAGACTTCGAATATAGAAAATGAAGTTTCAAGATTCGATGTTTAAATACTTTCTAAAAACCATATCTAAGTCTCAAGAACTATTTTATATACAAAATATGTTTCACAAATCGTAAAACACTATTTTATGGACTTAAACTTCAGATCTTAAAAATCAGACATTTTAGAAGTTTCTTTTTCAAGAAATTTAAACAAGATAACTTGGATGTAAATAGATATACAAGATAATATTATATCCAAAATTGAACAGGAACAAAAACACTAAATGTATACATGAAAATGTTTCTCAAGTGAGTTTCACACACTTTCTAAGAAGATATATGTAAAACTCTTAGAGAACGTGTTCCTAAGAAAGAGAATTCTTGAAGAGTTTCTTCAAGAAAACTAAACCCCCAAAATCTTCACGAAAATATAAAACTCTAATAACTCAAGTATGGTGGTTTTCTAGTTTTGGTTAAAACGAATGAATAGGTGTTTGGTTTAAGGAAAACCTAAGATATTCTCTCTAATGGATTCTAGTTTCTCTCTATCTCTATCTCTCTCTCTTTTTTTCATTTCTGTTTTTTCTCTCTACTCTCCCTTCTCTATTTTTTTCTCAAATGGATGAAATGCCAAAGTCCTATAAAGCCTCAACTATGGTTGTTATTAATACAAGTTGTGAAAGGTTCTGCGAGGTTGAATTCAAATGGATGGCTGAGATTGTTTTAATGTTTAGAATTCAAATCTAAGGGTTATAAAATGGTCGCCCGATCTCACTCTATGATTGGTCATTTCTAGTGTCATAAGGATAAACTAAGACAACATGCATAACGTTGATTATGCTTGATCTAACGGTTATAAGTGAGACGTTCATTTATGACAGATAAGAAACACACTTTGAACCAACCTAGAGATAACACGTGGTGCAATATACACGGCTAACAAAGGCGTGTCTTAAAAGTTTAAAATATTCAATTGTCACCCCAAATGTCTCTATCGATTTGAGATTCTACCCTGAGAAGTTTTATAGGAATAAACATATTTTAATTTGATCCCACAACATTTTTAAACGATTAATTGAATTTTTTTTAAAATGTTCAAAAATGTTTAAAAAAATCCTAATAATATTTAAACACATGTACACACTTACACTCATTTTTTCATGATTTATGTCCTATAATGTTTCCAATCCAATATTTTACTTCCCTTTTTAGTAAATAGGATGTCTTGGATAGGATCAATGTTGATGAAGCTTTGTAAACCATTGAGAAGATTGCTCAAAAAAAATTTAACCTGTTTTATCACTATATCCAAACTAGTTGGAACTCCTATATCGTACAGATTCAATTAAGACAGCCATATAATGTGTTCTCACTACTTACACTTATACGTAGGATCATTTATATCCACATATTTCAGACACCACTTAGAATATATATGCTTAGGTTTCACTAGCACACACGTCCACTTATCGCACTTGTATATATCCATTCTTGCTTGCACTTATCAAACACCACTTAAAATATCCATGCTTAGACTCACTACCACACACTCACTTGTAGAAATTCACACTCACACGTATCCATGCTTAGCGTAATCTTCAGGCTCCATGCTAGATTTACTTTCTATACTTGTACATACTTCCCTATTAGTATAATGATTATCGTAAAAGACTCTCTCAAAAATATACTAATCAAGAATCATGCAATTTTCACACTACATTACCAAGAACATAGCTATTAACCAAAATTTTGTACCATACTAGGGGGTCACTTTATGATGGGTGCTGATCCTACAGGTCGCGATTAGCCTAAGCAATATGATTCTCACCTTCCATTGGACTAGTACCTTCGATGTATATAAAAAATTCCCCCCGCATCGTACCACTTGATCGAACTTATGATGGGAGGTATATAGTAGGGAACTCATTCACGTACATCGAGTGTATCGAGTTTGCTCTCACACATACTCTCCCCATGCGATATATAGTGAGGAAATTCATGTACACTCATTATATCAAATGGCATGTCCACACGTACTGATTAGACTCAAAATCAAGGAGTATATTATGGGAGTCATGCCAAAGGGGGGAACCTTTCCACCTACCAACAACTGCATAAACATCATATAGGCGTCAGACCTAGGTCACTCATATTTAGTTTGCCGGTTACTTCACGAAACTCTGTCAAAATGCCGAGTCGGCATGCCGCCCTAAATTTTGTGTGATTTCTTGATTTTTTCAAAACAATACCTCGTTCATGAGCCTGAAAACAAGTCAAGCCCTATCTTATCAATTTTTCAAACCCAATTTTTTCTAGGCTCGGGTCATGTCTGACATTTCTTTTGCATTTATGCAAACCTAATACAAGTGAAAACATAAACATAGTAATACTCATGCTGAGACTCTTTTCTCATTTTTCCCTGCTCTTTACCAAAAATACCGAAAGAATTTTTCCTCTTTTTCGTCAAAAATAACAAAAACATTTCTCCTCCTTTTTACCAAAAGTGTCAAAAGCATTTCTCTTCATGTTCAATAAAAATACCAAAAAACATTTTCCCTCATTTTTTACCAAAAATGTTATAAACATTTTCCCTCTTCTTCAACAAAAATAATTCTTCTTTCTCTTTTTCAAAAATAAATTCGAATCTTTTTCCTTATTAGGTCGATTGCATACTCAATTCTTGGCCTGTCTCCCTTTTGGCTTTAATCTTGCATCAAACCGCCCTAAATATTCGTCAGTTCCCCTATAATTTCATCTGAGTTCAAAATCAACATTCACCAGTCCTCCATGGAAAACACCGATCAAGCGCCAAATGTACAACTTGATCTAATTGTAGTCCTGGTCCAAATTAGTGCCAAGACTGACAACCTTCAAACTGAGGTTCATGAGATGCAGCGAAATCGAATCCTAGTTCCTGAATAACCCGAGTTTTTATTTCCTCGTTCCATGGCTCCACCCACTCCCGAGCCTATTTGGTTCCTAGAATAGCATCAGTACAATTCATGTGCCCTGCCTTCCAATGGGCCACCGCCAGCTCAACTCCCTATGCCAAACCTTACTCAGCCAGGGGCTAACCTGTCAGTACTCGTTGATTCCAAGGAGGAAAAAAAGAATAAGGTCAAGGAAGACCTCAATCTATGATCGAAGAAGTTTGACCAAATTAATATATTCGGGAACTACATAGACTACACTCACATGTCTCCCTACCCTAAAGCAAGATTGTCAAAGAAATTTACGATGCCAGCCATCAAGAAGTTTGGGGGTAGCGGGCCTCTAATTATTCACCTCCGCATCTATCACCGATCCATGAATCTCCTTGATGCCTCCCAAGAGATAAATGCCCAAATATTCCAACAGACTTTGAAGGACAACACTCTCTGTTGGTTTCTCTCCCTCGAGGAATCTTGAATCCACTATTGGGAGGATGTTGCCCCAGAATTCTTATCACAGTATAAGTACAATGAAGAACTAAAGGTTACACGCCATGATCTAGAACTTCTCAAGCAGAACCTTGGAGAAACTATTTGTAGCTTCATATCAAGATGGAGAGATAAAGTTTCCATATGACTATTTGACCCTCCGAAGAAGAAGAAGCCAACATAGTGAAGAAGAATTTCCTACCGCATATCAAAGAAACTATGGGAGGATAATATTATCCACACTTTAGAGCCCTCTGGGAAGCAGGTGTGGAGATTGAAGAAAGTTTTACCAAGACAAAAGTTGAGCCAAAGAAAGTAACCAGACAGTTCAGTCACAGAAAGTATGAGAAGCCTGCCAATGCTATAGTCTCTATCATTAATAATATCTCTCAGTCTGCTATCTCTTGGGCACTATAAAGTCGCCATAATCTTCCCAAAAAAGAATACACCAAGCTTCAAGCTCCCCTCTCTAAAGTCTACCAAGCCTTTCTAAGAAGAAATATTCTCAAACCTCTGAACCCTCATCCATTACCAAACCCACTTCCCAAAAACTTCAAAACTAATGTCCACTGCAATTTTCACCAGTTTGTCGTCCATACTACCAATCAGTGCTTCTATCTTCGAAAGGTAATCTAGAAGCTAATTGACAGGTGTATCCTCATCCACTGGACAATCCTAAATCCAACACCACTCATCAGCCACTTCCAACCCATACCAATGTGATCTTTCGAGAAAATGACCCAAAATTCGACACATCTACTCAAATCGTGCCCAGTAAGGCACCCATCTACATCAATTTGGATGATTTAGTGAAGATTATGGAAAACATGTTTTGACAGTTCCATAAAATATCCAGCATTTTCGATCTACTCACCACTTTAAAGCTTCAAGGGAGGTTGCTCATTTCGCTCTTGTACCTCCCCGTATAGTGGGAGGATTTATATGAACAAGCCATTGAGGTTGGGGAATGCATTGACTTCTCTTATAAAGAAGACATTGTCGCCATCGAATGGAGGTAAATTTGATAGCTTTGATGATGAATCATGTCCGGAAAATGTCAGTCCAATAATCAACATGTGAGGGATGATCTCTTTCGAGAATTTGCTGAAGGAAATTAGTAAAGTATCCGTAAAGAAATAAATTGTTGAAGAAATAGGGTTCTTATTCTTCCCCGCCACCGTAAACCATATGACAAGATCAGGGAGACACTTCCAAGATTTGAATCCTCAGCCATCAAGAACAGACAATGGAAAGAGAGTTGCCAATGAACTTCTCATGCCCGAGATAACCATCAAACAAAGCAAGATCCTAGACCAACTCAAAAAGACTTAAGCCAATATTACCTTATAGGGACTCTTCATATATTCCTAAAAAAATTGAAATTCTCTAATAAACTCTCTCACTGGGCCCACAATCCCTCCTTCCACCACTCCAAAAGAAGTCATGAACCAAGTTAAATCCTTGACCACCACTCGACTCATGTCCTTCTCTGAAGAAGAAATTCTGAAGATCGGCCTAGATCCTAACTATTGACTCAACATATTCATTGAGGTGATGGGGAAGATAGTCCCATTCTCACTCGAAAATAAAAAAAATTCCCCAATATTTTCCCATTAAGAACCTTTAATTGCTTGGAGTTAAAAATATGTGACCTGACTCCTATTTCTTCCGCAGTGTGTGCATATGACAACACCCGTCAAGAGATGATGGGATCCAAAACACTCACAATATGGGATGGCCCTATCAATACCATTATTGAGTTTTAAGTTATTCATATACCCACATGCTTCATTCTACTGCTTAGGCGATTGTGGCTTCATATCCTTCGAGTGGCTCCAGTCATAGTCCCTTCCAGCGACCAAAATCCACCTGTTGCGACCCAAAGTCAAGCCGCGGAATCAACTATCCCTGCCACACCCCAACTCCAAGTTGGGGAGTTAGAACCTCATGAGAGGCCTAAGGGTACTTTCGATGATGATATTGGGGCCAATTTGGCCACGGCAGGGCTGATGTCAACTTTTGATGGTCAAATCCATTCAAAATCTCCCCGCCCCCCACCAATTATTGCAATAAATACCAACTTGGAACCTCCTCAGTGCCGTGCCAGAATTGGTTTTGATGGTCATCCATGGCCAAAGCTTAGGCAGCCCAACCCTGAATCCTCTTGGGACACGACTGCGAGGGCAGCCCGCAGGATGAAAAGGGTCCCATCTGTCGCGGACCTTGATAGACTCGTGGATGAAGACAACGACGACTTCGAGGATTATGCTCTCCACGGTGTTTTGAGGCTAAGTGAAAGTACCTTCTCATATCTATTTTTACATTTCGTACCTTGATCCTAACTCATTCTTATTTCAGGCTGTGGACGTCATGATTTATCAGAAAACGAAGTATGAGGCCTTGTACAAGCTGAAAGAGGCCATAGAGAGGGTACATGTTGCTGAATTGGAGAGTGCAAGGAATTATTCATTTAAAGTTGTCGAAAAGTCTGTTGCCGCGACTCTTCAGGCAGATCAGATGAACCTTGAAGCTGCCGTCAAAGCGAAGGAGGAAGCTGAGGAAAATTTTAAGCAGGCCGACGAATCCGTCAAGGTCTCCCAATCTCTAGCTCCGAAAGCTGTACAAGCTGCAAAATTTTCCATTATCAAGCTTGTACTTCTTTAAAAGAAGTATGAGGAGTTGTAGGTCAAGGGTCCAAGGTTGCCCATGATGTCGAAGCCCATGCTGCGAAAATTAAGAAAATAGAGGGAGACCATGTCAAAGTCATTCAATTGTCCATTGATAGTACTGTGGAGTCATTCAAGGGCTCTCAGGACTTTTATTTTATCAACAATAGGGCCTACCTCCACGACTACCAAGAGCTCAGGCATAGGGTCATAAAAAACTTTTCGGACTCCAAAGAGGTGATCCTTGCTTGGGGTCTTGGTGATGCTGAGCATAAGAGTGTGTGGTTGAGATCAAGGCTGTCATTGAGGAAACATCCAGGTTAAGGGTAGAGCCTGAGGCAGCGGCAGCTGTTGAAGAGAACATGACGGTCGCAGAGGGAGAATAGGGAGATGAAGTTGACGATGTTGAATCTTAGGGTTGTGTCCCTCTTTATCATTTTTTTTCTCTTTAAATGGATGCAACCCTTTTTCTGTAATCTTAACACTAACTAATATTTGTCAAGATTTTTGGCTCCCAACTTTATTGTCAATGTTGCAGCCACTTTTAATGTTGACTTTTTGCCTCCTTTTCTAGTAGATTTTTATTCTTCTGCTTTGATTTCTTCAATATTTGAATGAATGCTTCTTCTGCATATTTTTTATTGCTTGAACATATAATTGCTTTTTGACAAAAATGCACTTCAATATCTAATATCGAGTATGGGTTTAAGGCTGCGACATTTAAGCACAGAAGATTTTTCCACACAAGTTGCGGCCTATTCTCTTCACCTTAGACTTTCTACTTGAATTCTTATAGATTGTTGCCACATAAATATATTTGATAGCGGCTGCAGTGTCTTCCTGAACAGGGTCGCGACACCTTTGAGTGTTTGAATCCCATCTGCTGTAGCTTTATGATTGTAGATTTATAATTGGATCCCAATCCAAATATCACCTATTTTCTTGAACAGGGTTGCGACAGGTTAAAAACCCTGCCTACCTTTATCTATCGAATCTTCTGAATGAATTCACTTAATGGCTGTAGCCATACTGATAAGGCTGTGGAACCTTTTTAGTCTTTAGGAAATTAAGGCCATCCTTCTGTAGCTTTGGCATGACTTTGGATGGCGAAAACACTGCATCCTTTAGTCACTTTGATTGCCTTTTATGGCCTTCCTTTAGTCGCTTCAATTGCCTTTTATGGATTTCCTTTAGTCGCTTTGATTTGGTTATTATCAGGCCCCCCGGGCTAGGTATTATAAAGCTTCCCCAATCTTACGTGAATATATATAAAGCCTTCCCAATATATAATAGAGTTATCCATAGATATTTAAGTCGTTGGTCCCTTCAGATATAGGATTATCAATAGACAAATAAGTCTTCGTCCCTTGTGGGTTATTTTCAGGCCTTCCCGAGCTAGGTATTATGAAGCTTCCCCAAGCTAATATGAGATCACCAAGTCAGCGATGTTTAGTCTCATATCCACTAAGATAATGATGTTTTCCGCGGGACTAACCTCCCTAGTCTAATGACGCATCCCAAAAGATGAGAACGGGCATTGGAAGCCTTCGCAGCTAATAACGCATCCCAAAAGTTAAGAACGGGCATTGGAAACCCTCGCAGCTAATGACGTATCCTAAAATCTAAGAACTGTCATTGTAAGCCCTCGTAGTTAAATGGCGCATCCCGATAGATGTTTTTAAGAATGTAGTCATTGTACGCTGAGATATAGTCTCCATATGCGGCATTATAAGTTAATTTCCCTACTACTCTCAATAGTTTCTTTCCCTATTTCAAATTATCATTTGCCGTCATATGGTTAGGAATATGGACGGGCGTTGATGGCCCATTTAGATATAATCCTTACCAATATAATTCGATGTCTCCATATAGAATCTATAGCACTGGTCGCAGCCCTGCCTTTTGCCAGTGCCTTTAGCTGTGACACTTCCTCGGCTTCTGATGTTACAACCGCGATAATGGTAGGAGCTGCAACAAATGATCTTGGGTGCCGCACCCAGATTGGATGAGGCTATGACCTCTATCATGAGGGCCCTCTGAGTCAAATAGTTGACTTGGGTTTGGAGTGAGGCATGGTTGTCGTAGAGATGGTTGAGGTGATTGTACAGATGCACAATCTCATCTCTGACTGTTGTGCTCTGGTTGGATTCTCCTTCCATTTTATGTTTTTTTAGTCTTTACAAAATATATAATTTGAGACAAAATTAGCAGAAGTGAGTAATCACAGAAATATTGAATTAACTAAGAAGGAGGTTGGGATGCAGCATGTGCACTGCTGCATGGTATTACTATTAAGGTCGTGGACAGTAAGGCATATAGGTACACTTCCATGGACATTGTATGATATTCACCAAGGTTGAGCTGGAGACCACCTGAGTCCGTTCCTTGATGTTTTGAAGCTTCTGTAATGCAGCCGCACTAGTAGAGGCCGCGCCCAGAAAGTCATTTGAGCTTCCAGCCCACATACCCTTCTAAGCAACGAAGGGAATAATCCCAAGATTTAAACCCAGGAACTGAGTTTTTCTACCAAAACACATGATGAGGATACCTACTAGGGTCTATTACTGAGAGAATACCCTCACGGTGCATAAAACGGCATTGTTCCAATGATAAAACCTAGATTATAGGTCAATAACAATAAAAAGGGAGGAAATACAATCCTTCCCTAATCATTCGTCTTTTCGATGCTAAATCCCATCATGCTTCTCAGCATTATCTAGATGAAATGATATTATAGGGGCATGTAAAATAGATCTAAGGTCATAAAATGGAGACCCAATAGTAGATCTGAACATAAGAAATACCCAGTTAAGGGTGAAAATACAGAATATAGCTCAATAACTAAGAATTTACACATGAGATGATGATCCAGATGGATCCCCATGAATAGAATTAGGTGTTTAAGAACTCAAAATATATAGAAACAAGATTGAAATATCTCGGTTCCCACAAATGACGCCAAATTGATGATACGAGAAATCATCCATAATTCGTTCTCATATCAACAAGTCAAGTAAAGAATAGAAATAAAACAAGTAAAGAGACATGAACACAAAATATAGAGTGGTTCGGCTATAAAAGAGCCTACTTCCACTTTGGTGCCTCCCTCTCATTATATTCATATCACTAATGTTCAAGTTTACAATGCTGCAATGAGCATACAAGATAGATGAGAGAGAAGAATACATGACTGTATCAGTTCTGGGAGTGCTGGAGATATGACTACGATGTAGGTGATTAGAACCTAAGCTATAACTTGAGGTTGTGTAGAGAGAATTTGGTAAGGCTTTGCCAGGTACTGTAGAATCTGACTCGAGGATCAGGAATAGAAGTGAACTCTCTATATCCCGAGGTGTAGACCTTTATTTATATGAGGTATGTGAATTGTGTCACGTGTTCTGAGCACGTGACATAGAAGTCTGGAGAAGCTGTAAATGAGGGGAATACGGCCTGTAAGGCAGGCATATTGAGTGTCGCATCCTGCATAGCATAAGGATCCATCCAGCGCAGCAGAAGGCTACATCCTTCATGAGGCTAAAGCTGTAGGCGTCGCGTCCTATTAGTGAGTTTAGAGCTTTGGGTTCCGCACCGTGATGAATAGGGCCCCACCCCGTGCTAGGTAGGGCTGCCCCCGTGCTGAGTTGGGTCGCGAACCATAAGCTTGTGTATGCCTGAGTAACTATCCGCGGTAGGGTGTTATATCTGCCATATCAATTGTCTTGCTGATGATGATTTTATGGATGAACAATTCTTAACTATCTTAATAAGGTTAATAACAAACAACATAATCGCATTCAAATTAATTAGGATGAAACTATTGTTATTAATCTTGGTTCTAGTAACCAATATCATGAGATTAGGATAGGGTCCACCCTTTACGAGCATGCGTATACAATTCGAAGAACTTCTCAAAGAATTTATGGACATCTTTGCATGGTCCTATGACGACATGTCCGACATCGATCCTGAAGTAGCTCAGCACGAGATTCCAACTCTCCCAGAATGCAAACCGATCAAATAGAAACAGCAAAAGCTCCGTACCGAATCGTCACTCAAAGTCAATGAAGTGGTAATTAAGCACTTAAATGTAGGATTCACCCGGGTAATTAAATATCCCACATGGCCATCCAACATTGTACTTGTATCAAAATTAGGAGGAAAAGTCCACATGTGTGTCAACTATTGAGATTTGAACAAATCATCTTCGAAGGACGATTACCCATTGCCTAACATTGACATGATTGTGGACAACACGACCAGTCACGCTCTCAAGTCATTCGTCGATGGTTTCACCGGATACAATCAGATCAAGATGCACCCTGACCATCAAGAAAAAATGCCTCCATAACCCCGTGAGGAACCTTTTGTTACACGGTTATGCCATTCGGGTTCAATAATGCAGGAGCTATCTACCAAGGGACATCCATAACCTTCTTACATGATATGATACATAAGGAGGTCAAAGTTTATACAGGTGACATGATTATCAAGTCTAAGACTCGCGAAGGTCACATTCCCACCCTTCAAACGTTCTTCAAATGATTGCGATGATATCAGATGTGATTAAACCAGTAAAAGTGAATATTTGGCATCACCAAAGGAAAGCTTTTGGGATTCATGGTTAGTGAAAAGGGAATCGAGGCATACCTTACCAAACTAAAATCCATACTCGAAATTCCACCACCCTTAATGCAGAACGAAGTTCGAGGATTTTTAAGAAATTTACAGTATATTAGTCGGCTCATCAACTAGCTGGCTTCCATTTACGAACCTATCTCATAAAGGATTCTACCAAAATCTGGAATAAGGATTGTAAGGAAGACTTTAATAGAATTAAACTATACCTTACCCAAGCTTCGATACTCATGCCACTGCAAGATGGTCTCCCACTACTCTTATAATTGACCGTAACAGATATTATAGCAGGGGATTTGCCAGCATAATACATTGAGGAAACCCACAAAGATAGAGACATTTACTATGCTAGTCGAAAGTTATCCAAGTACGAGGTCAACTACATTATCTCATAGAAATCATGTGTTGCCCTGGTCTGGGTCACTCAAAAGTTACGACACTACATGCTCACATTTCCTATTATACATGTGTCCTAAATGGACCCCATCAAATAATTTCTTAAGAAACCCGACTTATCTAGCCAAATGGCCCTATGGTTGATGCTGCTATTTGAGTTCGATATCGCGTATGTTATGCAAAAAGACATGAAAGGCAGAGCCATCTTTGATTACCTTGACAACTACCCCATGGAAAAGGTTGGTGTTTGGGTCTCTGAATTTTTGGATGGAGATATTATCTGCACCTCTTCAGAGGACCTGTGATGGAAAATATTCTTTGACGATGATGCCAATAAGAAGGGATATGGAATTAGGATACTCCTGATCACCCCTGATGACTCTCACACTCCTATTGACATATAACTAAATTTTCCCTGCACCAACAATATTATCGAATACGAGGCGTGCACTATAGGCCTCAAAGTCACCCTAAAAAAGGTATCAAACAGATGGATGTCTACGGGGACTCCTCCCTCATCATCAGTTAAATCCTTAGGAGATGTAAATTCAAAGACAAAATCTCTTACCCTTCCATGCCCACCTAGAAGGGCTGACCTCCCAGATATAAGATATCACCTTCCACTACAAGTCCCGAGCAAATAACAGTTTAGCATATGCCTTTTCTAACTTAGCCTCCATGGTCGACATGCCTAAGAGAATAACAATGGTCCCCTTCATAGTCCAAAAAAAAGATTTTCCAACCCACTGCTACCACATTGAGCTCGTCAGGAAGGAAGATTCTGATATACCTAAGTGCTGGTACTACGATATTTGGTGCCTCCTAAAGCATGGTAGGTATCCCCAAGGCATTAACAAAAAAGACCGTGCGACCCTCTACAAACTGGATGCCAAGTAAATCATTTGAAGCAAAGATTTATTCAAGAGAAACTTCGATGGGGCCCATTTGCACTGCATTGGATAAATAATGTAGAAGATCCACAGCGGGGAATACGGACCCCGCATGAATGATCATATGATTACCAAGAAAATTATTCATCAAGAGTATTATTAAACCAATATGGTTCAGGTATGTACTGCTTACGTCCGAAGATGCCTCAAATGCCAACAATTTGCTAATCCCCAGCACTTGCCTCCTTGGGAATTGTACGATATGACTTCTCCCTGACCATTATCCACCTGGGGCATTGACATCATTGGGAAAGTCACATCCAAAGCTTCTAATGGGCATGATTACATCTTAGTTGCCATTGATTACTTCACCAAATGCATTTAAGCTGAGTCATATGCAGTATTGAAATCTAAAAGGGTAGCCAAGTTTATTCGAAAGAACATTATCTGTAGATAAGCGATCCCTGACGAGCTAGTACCAGATAATAGGTTACACTTCGAAGTTAAGGTCACGGAACTGGTTGATGAGTGTGGGATTCAGATATACAAATATTCTCCCTACTGAACTCAAACCAATGGAGATGTTGAAGACACCAATATAAACCTTAAAGTTATCATCAGTAAAATGACTGAGAGCTATAGAGATTGGGCCGATCGGATCCCTTACGCCCTCTGGGTCTATCGCACTTCAGTCAGGGAATCTACTGGGTCTACTCCTTACTCTTTAGTATATGACATCGAAGAAGTCCTACCCGTTGAGTTGGAAATCCCTTTACTGTGATTCATACTTGAAAGCAAAATCAACGAGGAATATCGATATCAGAGCCGCTTTGACTAATTGTCACTCTTGGATGAAAAGGGACTGAAGGCTCTATACCACATACAAGGATACCATCACTGAATAGCATGATCATTCAACAGAAAAGTCAAGGACCATGGTGTTTGAGAAGGAGACTTGGACCTCAAAGAAGTCATAGAACCTGTTTGGGACCCGAGAGGGAAGTTCAAGCCAAACAGAAATGGCCCCTACATTGTGAAAAAGATCATGTCATGTGGCGCCATTATGCTCACTGACCTTAACGGAGAAGAGATGGAGCGTCCAGTCAACCTGGACCATATAAAAAAGTTCTACCCTTAGCTCAAAATATCGACACGCTATGAGTCCTTTCATCCCCCTTCTATTATATTCTAAAAAAATCTTCATTTCTCTTTACCCAGAACTATGTAGAGCCTGATCCTTTAAAACTTTTTTCTTTTAAAATGAAACTCAGAAAATTTTCAAAACCCTTAGAGGTATGTAGGCATCTCATACGCTTTACATGGGCACAATCCCCTTTTTTCACAAAATGTTATTCTTTTCTTACCTCCGAGAATGATAGTTCATTTTATCATTTACCTTAACAAGAGGATAATGTATACCTTAGCGATTGGTAATGATAATTCAAACGTAAAACTCATCCATAGGCACAACAAGATAATTAAAATATTTTTTTATTCCAATGGGAGAATTCAGTACAATTACACGAAATATCAACGTATGGAGTAAAAAAAAAACACCCTCTGCTAACCAAATTATCCTTAAAACTAGCCTAAATAAACCTTCCCAAAAACCAAAAACATATAAACACATCTCAATCATAAAAGATTCACGAGAAATGAACACCATCTTCACAAATACCCTATCTGCAGCTGCCGAAAGACCCAACCCTATCATTATTTGCTTTTTGAGGACCCCAAACTTCCCCTGCCAGGTTAGTACTTATAAGGCGCTCCATAAAACGGTATGCCCTTACCAGCCTGGAGAAAACCACTACTCCTCCCTCCATCATGTCATATAAGACAAACCATCTCTGGCCAGTCTCCTCTGCTAAGATATTTACCATGACCCACTTCCGCATCCATTTGAGATAGTCTCCAAACACATGCCAGACTCTGCCTATGGATTAAGAGGGATAAGTGGATAGTTAATGATTTTCCCATAGAGAGCCTAACCTCATGCGCATGAATTCATCTAAGTATTCCACAAGGAAGAAGTTTAGTGCCCGAGGAGGCACTATTGGATCCCATCTGACTTGGCGTAGAAGACACCAGGGGAAATAAAATGAGGTCTATCGAAGGCTAACTAACCGAATGTATCAATATTCTCCCAATTCTAAAATAGGTTACAACTCTTCCCACCAAGGCACCCACCAGCGAAGGCATCAAGATCCGTGCTCCACAAACTAATTAACCCAGTTCTCTATGAATGAGTCAAAACTAATGGAATATCGAGTAATGAAATTTGGCACGACTGCCAAGGGCTGCCAAATGAAATCATTTATCCAGTCACATGAACAGCATAACTGGACTTCCTCTCAAAAAGTCAGAGCGATATTCCTGCCAAACATCTAAATCATTCAAGGTCTCCGCCAGTATCACAACTATAGGAGTACAAATATTTGACATCCACATTGTAATGGCATTCAGTTATGGGCCTACCATTCGGTCCCTTGTCACCAGTAAGAGCCTCAAAGTTAGGCCCAGGGCAACAGCTCTAGCATGGCCCTTATTATCGAAATAGCTCAAACGCATTGAATATATGATATCTAGAAGAGAGATCATTCCCCAAGCGACCAATGGTCGAGCAGTCAAAGGGGTTATGTGGAGAAATTCTGCTAACAGTGCATGAGGAGACCGAGAGAATTCAGTCATAACAAACACTATATTGGGATTAATCCCCAACATGGTTTAAAACTCCTTATAAGTCAAACAGACCTCATCCAAACCAAAACAGAAAATATGATCCTCGGGGTACAATAATTGCACTGCTACCGCCAACAAGTTCCAATTGATAGCTCGATTGAGCCATAAGGAGACTCGACACAAACTGAAGGATTCCTAATCTACATTATAAAGACACATCGATTCTAAACCCTCTAGGTATCAAGAAAATTTTACGCTCATCAGAAGCGCCATTTGGGAAACAATGAGGTAGGAAGCAAGTAATTAGAAAGAGGATAAAATGAGAAGGGAAGAAAAACTACACCACCTTTACCCCCTTTTTACACAAATACCTTGGCTAAATACAAGAAACCCAGAGATACCGAAATAAAACCTACCCTACCAAGTACTTTGGGCGGCAAGAAAGTGTAATCAAAGCGTTAGGGTGATATAACTGGAACCATATGCCGATAGGCAGGATAAGGGGTATGCCGATTACCAACCCCCTTTATTTTAGAAAATTCTATCTTTACTTATTTTAATTAAAATCAAAAACTTAAAAAATAAATCCTTATTTTCAAGGCCCTAAGGTTATTTCCTCTAAACTTATCCATTTTTGTCCATCATTTTTCATCATAAGTCTTTTCCTCAAATTATTTAATCTCTTTTCTAAATAGAAATCCTATCATTTTTACACTCTCAACAGTAAATAAAAAAGTTCATGTAGAATAAGTCATTAAAGCATGAATGAGTAATAAAAATCTGCTTCATATATATTGCCATTTGCATGATTACATTCTTTTCAGGTAGAAGACGAAGTAAGAAAATACAAAGCAACGAGACTCAGCCCAAACGCAATATCTCCCTTTCTCTCTCTAAACCCTCAATCCCTGTGGCGGACACGCTTCCCCCAATGGAGAGATGTAGAGACTCCATTTCCTGAGCCTGATCCCTCATCTGAGGTAGAAGGCAAAACCAAATAAGAAGGAACAATAACCGAGTCCATGATATAGGCATCCATGGAAGCTACCTAATCCCTGATGTCCTTCATCCAAGTAGTCGTCACTTAAACATAATGTAAGAAAAACTATATAATCAAAAGACAAACAAGTCACTAAAAAGTAAGAGCAATAATTAAAAGGAGACGAGATGAGAAATGAGAAATATACCTTAGGCTTAAGGTCATCCTCCCTTAGCTCCATAAATCCCGAGCACATCTCATTAGGGAGGTGTGGCCGGCTCAGTGATCCCTTTCCAAACAGGAAAAAAATTATATGAGGGCGGAGTGACCTGGATGAGCAGATACTCCTTTACCATTATCATTGACGACGAAGTGCCACATGTGTTGTGGAAAGATCCCACTGGTCTACTCGTACCCCTACCCAAAGCTGTAGTAGGCGGAGGCATATTCACCACATCATAAATACATGACGACATTAGCCAGCTCATTATAAAAATAAGTTAGTCTTAAGTCTCCACCATATCCGTGTAAAACGAATAAGCATCACCGCCATTCTGGCCTCATCCAACATCTCCCGCACTCACCTCGTGTATATCATAGGCACGGGCGGTGGGATGACCTCCTCATGCTCCACTATCTTCCATATAACCCTCTCTTCCAAGTACCAAGAGTATCCAAACTCATGCACCATCAGTCGTTGAATCTTCGCATGCACGCCTGTCACCCCCATATACTAAGGAGCCGTCCCACAAGGATAGAAGGTCACTTGAAAGCCCTGGAAAAAATATCAGTATTTGTGAAAAAAAAGATAATACCTAAAAAAGGATTCAAAAGAAGAAAAAAGTAATAACCTGACCACTCGTCAAAGTGTTCATGGCATGTCACACTACTGATAGAGATAAAGACTGGTTTGACTTCTTATGGGACATCCACCACTAGTACATCTAGAAGAAGTCCCCCATGTCCTCATCTTTCAGGGATATCAACTTGGCTTTGAGACCTATCACCTCATAGAACCACATCTGCAGAAAGGATAAGAATCAACAATCAAAATAAATTGAAAGTAAATGCAAGAAAAGAAAATGCGAGAATTACCTCCAACAAGTACGTGGCCCCTGTAAAGGTCTGTCGACAGCAATGGTTAAATACATACAGAAACTAATAATGGGTCTCCAAGGTCTGGTTCCCCTAATTATAAAGCGGGGCATTTGCAAAGATCCAAAAAAAGGGCATGAACTAGAGATGGACAATGTCACCACTAAGAAACCACACAATAAAAGAAAGATAAATAACCAGGCCATCTGCCTCACCTGCCACCCATCCGTATCGTCAATCCTTCGACTCAAAATAACCTCCCACAGAGAGTAAATGCGGATAGAATCTCCAAAAACTATCCTACCCACATCCCCTAAAGCTGCATAAATCGCCTCTGGTGGCAAATTCGTCGTATGGTCCACGTCAATCTGCCCACCTTTGCAGTTTATTCCCAGTTGATGCTACACATCAATGGGAGTCACGATCATCTCCCCAAAACCTAAGTGAATGGGGTGGGTAGTGTCCCACCATCTCTCTCCCAACGTGCATAAAACCCTAGTGGAGTGTCTCATACAAAACTTGTGCCAAACGGCCAAAGCCAACAAAAGTAACTACCAAGCACACCACTGCTAAAAGACTCTCCCATGTGTGCTTCAACCCCATCGTCTCCCTATAACACGAACTCGAAGGAGCCATGTTAGTCTGTTAAAACAAAAAGGAAAAAAATCTTTCGTCAACACAAGAAAAAAATGAAAAGAATAAAGAGAAAAAAAGAATGCCAAAGATCACTTACATAGCCACTAGGGTTCCTCACCCTTGAAGAACAGTGGTGTGAGGGCTTTCACAATGGAAAATGATCCTCTACTAGTGGCTCAAAAAAGTCAAAGGAATTTTCATTACCCAAAGCAAGGGGCACCCTAGCTCGCCACTCTAGTCCTGCCCAATCATCAATGCTCAACCACTCTTGGTTGTATCCCTCTCTCGAAGAACCTACCATTTGAAATTTTGAATAAAAAAAGACTTAGAAATGGACTCTATAGAGAAGAAGCAGAAAAATTAGATGCATAAAGATGTGAAAAATGAGGAGGGTTCGCCCCCTGTTATAGGAACCCAAACGGCATGTCGATCGACAGACCCCTGCCAATACCAATTGGCACCCGCCTTTTCCTCTGTCCAAGGAAGCTCAGGAGACCGTTCCACTTCACAAACGATAATACCCACCATATGTCGTTCCGCATACCCCCTAAAATTTGTAAAATTCATGATAGTGTCAGAAAAATCCAAAAATTCTTCGAAAAATTCCTAAAAATGCAATACAAGTATTAGAACATTTCTTCACCAAGAAAATCATTTCAAGATCCTACAATCCCAGTCAGATTGATATCACATTCTTATCTCCAAGGCAAACCCTAAAATGCATGCCACAAAGTGGTACGTCCCAAAAAGGTCCACTACAATTCCCCAGCAGAACCCAAAATCAAATGCTTCCCCAACGAGATTACATAATATCCTCCCAATTCACCAGCGGAGTTTCAAACTTCCTCCCAAAAAGACATGATCCCTAGTAAATGTCTTTCCTTAGTAGAGTCTCAGAACGATAAAACCACATGACAAGCACCTAAAAGTGTTTAAATAAAAACCTAAATAGATGATTTTTAATTGTTAAGTCTCGATAAACTTTGACTTATGCTGGTAGTTGTTCGTTTTGCAGGGTAATAAGAATTAGCGGTATCAAACAAGCTTAATTCGAGGCAATTGACATAAATAAGTAGTCACGTAAATCAAATGTGAGAATGATACGATTAAATGAGCCTAACCTAATCCATTGCCTAATACCTAGTCTCAAACCTAAGCCCAAACCATTCAGAACCATGTCCTATAATTGCTTAATGCGTGTGGTATTATTATTTTTATTATTTTTAATATAGATATATATATTTTATTCAGGTTGTGTCATTTTTATTATTTTATTAATTTTATTTTGTGTTGTTTTAAGGTCTTTATTTAAGGTATTTTTATATTTTATGTAAATATTATATGCTAGTTTTGTGTCGTTATGTTCGTGTATGTATATATTTGGATGTGCATTTTATTAGATTTTTTAGTTATTTTATTTTATTACTTTTTCTTTTATTTTATTTTATTTTATTTTATATTGAGTCATGTACATTTTTAGGAATTTTATATTTTATTTGCGTACGTGTAATTATAAAAATTAGGTTCCATGTATTTTTAACATGTGCGTCGAGTGTTTATATATTTTAGGTATCAATATTTTCGTTTATTTTTAGTTTTCAGTTTGTTTGATTTTATTATTATTTTATCTTTTTTTTAATAGGTTAATTTTATTTTTAGTTTTTATTTGAATCCTTTAATAGTTTATAAGGTAGATAGATACTTTTTAATTTTAATAGATTTTATTTCAATTTTAATTATATGATTAATGTTTTTAGTTTAGTTTTATTACAACGCACACACTATCCTACACCCTCACACAAACTAAAACACACATCATCGTCTTCCCCACCAAACCTTTATTTCTCACCCTAACCTCCATAACTTAAACCTTCAACCAACTTCCACACCTTATACCCTCACCAACCCACAAAACCTCACAACCCTTTAACCCCCTGCCCTGGCCAAGATTAAACCCACAAATTTGACCCAACTTGACCCAAAACCTACAAACCCGAGCAGACCCATTTTCTGGCCTGCCACTTCAAACTCATATTTATACCCCAAGCCTAACCCTCCGGTGATCCTCACTACTTATACCCATTTCCCAAATTCATCCGCATAACCCGGTTCTCCAAAATTCGGCAGCAACCTGACCTACTCGAACCCTCTGCCATGCTAACACCTAAAAAACCCATGAATGAGAAACTCGAATCCAATTCCTCCTTGTTGACCCTTTTACCCAACCCTATACCCTTTTATCATGCCAAGAACCATTTCCCATTTAAACTATCGCCCGATTCTACCTGCAATAAACCAAGACTAAAAACTAAAAGTCCCCACATGTGTTAAATTTTTTTTTAACTCATTTCCTAAAATATCTTCACGACAACTCTCCCATATGCACTACTCATTTACCCAAATTACCCTCACTTAATACAAAACACCCATTTTAGCCTCTTTACATTTTCATCTAATTTCAATTCTATCCCTAGCCTCATTTTATCTATAAATTGAAGACTTAGTGCCATTCAAGAGAAATTTCCATTTTAGTTTTTAAACTTGGGATAATTCTTTTACATTCCTCTTTAGAGTATTTGTAATTTTTAGCAAATATCTCAATATAGAGTGATGTAGTAGAACTTATCTTTTGTAATGAATTCTTTCCTACCCCTCTATAGAGAGTATTTGTATTTTTCAGCAAATATTTCAATATAGAGTGATGTGGCTAAATTTATCTCTTTTGAAAGTAAATTCTTCTCCATGCCTTTATGGAGAGTATTTGCATTTTAAGTAAATATCTCAACAAAAAGTGATGGTGCAAAATTTATTTCTTTGGATGAATTCTAATTCATAATTTTATAATGAGAGGATTTATAATCTTTAGCAAATCTCTCTCTTTATTTAAGAGTCCATTATGAATTCATCCATTGAATATATTGTAAATAGTTTTTTTTTTTCAAATTTTTAATTTTGTAGTTTTTATTTAAAAAAAATATATTAGTGAGTGATTGTAATTGAGAGAAGTTTGGATTGTATTTGAAGAGTTCATTCCAATTCAAGGCTAAAATGGGTTTGATAAATTCCTCTATAATTACACTTGTTTTAATCCTAGCTTGCATTAATTTGTTTATTCTATGTCTCGGATGATGGTTATGGAGGGCTAATCTCCCATTCAAGGGATGATTTGAAGCCCTCATGAGTCCAATTTAGTTAGTTTACTTGTTTGCACAATTTTATTTATGTCATTTTTTCTTATTATATTTTACATCTTAGTTAGTACTTTAAAAATTAGCATAGTTAGTTAATTAATAATCCCTTGAAAAACCATAAAAAAATAAAATAATATGAAAATGATTCTACACTTGTCTTCATATATTTTGTTCTTCTCACATGAAAAGTGGATTAATACTCTTACTTACCCTATGCATATTTTCAGTGTATTTGTAGGTTCAAGGGAATTTTAATTGGAAAAGCTTTAGAACAACAATAACACATTTAAATGGATATGAAAAACATTTTTTTCTTTTCCATCACCACAAGACTCCCCGGAGAGCAAACCTCCTCGTGTTACATCTTTATGTCCTCGGAATTGACCTTGACCCACAGAATCAGTCCCCTCAACTTTAAGTCCTCATAATCAACCTCGGCCCTCAGAGTCAGTCGTCCTAACTTTAGGTTCTCAGAATTGGCCTCGGCCCACAGAATCGGTCGTCGCAAATTTAGGTCCTCAAAATTGACCCCGACCCTCAGAATCAGTCTCTCCAATTTTAGTTCAGAATTAACCTCGACCCTCAGAATTGGCCATCCAAACTTTAGGTCCTCAGAATTGACCTTGGCCATAAGAATTGGTTGTCACAACTTTAGGTTCCCAAAATTGACGTCCGAATCGATCTTTTCAACTTTAGGTCACCAGAATTGACCTCGACCCTCAGAATTGGTCGTCCAAACTTTAAGTCCTCATAATTGACCTCGGCTAGCAGAATCAGTCGTCACAACTTTAGGTCCTCAGAATTAACCTCGACCCTCATTATTGGTCATCCAACTTTAGATACTTAGAATCGATCTCGACCCTCAGAATCAGTCGTTAAAACTTTAGGTCCTCATAATTGACCTCGACCCATAAATCGATCCGCTCAAAATTTTAGGTCCTTATAATTAACCTTGACTTGTAGAATTAGTCATCCACGGCATTACTTTAGGTCCTCAGAATTGACCTCGACCCCGTGAATCGATCATCCTCATCCATTTGGTCCATAGAATCGACCTCTTTCCCACAGATCCATGTGGCGTCTATTCGATGGCCTTCACTTTTTCCAAAGATCATACTTCGAGGGGTTTTGTCGACATCACATTCTAAGACAATCCTAAGACCCACCTTATGTACCTAACACTTACCTATTTACCATAGAAACCTAGGTCATACCCCGAGTAACGATCTAGAGGCCACCCGGCGCTCTTGGGCCCTGTTTAACTCCGATCAACTTTCTTATCAGAGTGAAAGCTTAATGAATCTTCTGAGGGATTTAAATCCCCTTTCCAATAGTCCTCCTCGTGAGAGAATCGACCCTATGCTTTGGACAAACGGTCCGTTTTACTATTAAAAATTGATTTGTAGGCCACCGAGAGCCCCTGGGCCCCATTTTGACCCCAATCATCATCTTAGCCTAAGCAAAATATTAATGGATATTCTAATGGATTTGAATACCCTTTCTAACGGTCCATGTCGTGCGTGAATCCAATTTACTGTTCTGATAAACGATCCGTTTTTTCATAAAAACTTATCTGGAGGCAAACGTCAAAATTAAAACTCCATTTGACTCGAGTTAAATCTTCATCTCGAACAAGATTTAATATATTATTTAAGGGCATTGATTACCCTTTCTAACAGTCTACCTCATGTACGAATTAGCCTAACGGTACGGATGAACGACCAGTTTTACTCTAAAGGGTCATCGGGAAATTTTGAGCCTCATTTGACTAAAGTTAAATCTCCGAACCAAATGAGAATGAATGAATCTTTGAAGGGATATAAATGCCCTTTCCAACGGTCTGCTCCATGTACGAATCAGCCATATGGTTCGAACGAAAAATCTATTTTCCAAAGGGAATCTCCTGTCCAAAAGACTATCGATCTCTTTCGAGCCCTATTTGACCAAAGTGATCTCATGAACTCGAGAGAGGCCTACGTCTTATTAAAGGTCTCTAAATAACCTTTTCAACAATATGCCCCGTGTGCGATTTGGACTTACGGATTATAATTTTTGAATATTTTTCCATAAAATCTGCATGAGGTTATCGAATGGCAAACCCATTTCCCTGCCTATCGACAGTGTGTCTGGGGATGCCTGTCGATAGTTAGGTAACGTACAATGACGATCGGCACCCCCTTGAACCGATATAAGGAGACCATGATCTCACTCTTAAAGGCACCCCGAAAACATCCTTCTCAGTGATCTCAGCAATATCCTCTCAAAGTCAGCGTGGTTTCTCTATTGAAATATTTCCTCCATATTCCATCCCCATACATTTCACACCCAATTTAGATAAATCCTTTCCCTCTCCTTTTACTAACTCCATCCACCTTCAAGAGTAGCCTTTTCAACAATCAAGATCAATCTTCAAATCTCCAAAGAAGGTCGAAACATTCTTCTCTCTTTTAATTTCCTTATTTTCGCATTAGTTATATAATCCTTACTTTAGCATTTCATCTTTGTTAGTCCATACATATTAATAATTCACTTTTTATTAGTAGTATTGAACATAACATATTTTTTATAAAAAAATCCAAAAACAAGAAAAATTGGGTTTTGCTCATAAATTCCAAACGATATTCCTCACCATATTTTCTCAAATCAAAATATCCTTTTGCCACACATAAAAATTTAAATAAAATCCTCGGTTGGATTTATGGGATAAACCCCACCCACATATTGCATGTGAACTACGTGGGCTTTGATGAATTTTTAAGCTACATAAGCGTCTCGAGTTAAAACCCGAGACTCGAGTCCTCCTTGCATATTTTTTTTATTCATATATTATTTCTATATATTGTATTTGTGATTCTTATTTGTGCCTTATATAACATATATTATCATTTAACCATAACGATTGATATCCCGATAATCTCACACATTATGTTTTTAATTATTATTTTGGTAACACTACTATGGATGATCTCATTCCCCCTTTCTCCATAATGTGAGTTAAGATATTTCATTCTCCATTTATATATACACGCGCACACACTTCACGGAGTTATTAATAAGAAAAATAACACATGCCCATGAGAGATCGAAAGGGCCAGACGGGTGCCTAACACCTTTCCATTCCGTAGCTTAGCCCCCAAACCTTTGAACTAATTGGTTTTTCAAGCATCAGTATGTCTTTGATGACATTATCTCGAGGCGATAACATTTCTTTTGCCTGTTTTGTGCAAAATAGGCTGGTAGCTCTTTCTCTTTGCATAACCCCACATCAACAACGGCCGAAGATATCCTCCTAAAAAGGGCGCGAGACCTTCTTATTTCTCCCTACAACTGCGCGCGCGAACGTCGAAGCCCCCAAGGAAAGTAAGGGGAGTAAATGATGGGATGTCCATACTACTTATCCCCCAGGCCTAACTTGAGATGTTTAAAACACCTTAACGAGTTTCGAATTCACTCCGGAATGCACCCAAACAATGTCTACCCCAATTTAAACATTTTTTTATATTTAATCCTCACCTAATATTAATTTAAGGAACATGAAATTTAATTATCTACGAATGTACACATTTGGCATAATCCTACAATTTATTCATGAATTAAAATTTACCAATTTAATTTCTTAAAAACACGGTGTGTTACATTCTTCCCTCCTAATAATAGAATTTCGTTCTCGGAGTTTGAAACGTACCTAGATTAAAGAGTTTCGGATATTTCTCTCACATGTCTTCCTCTCTCTCCCACGTCGACTCATCCTTATTGTGGTGTCTCCACTGAACACACACCAAAGGAACCTTGGGAAAAGGTCTACACTAGTTACTATCCAAAATAGCTACAGATCTCTCCGCGTAACTCGTGTCGAGCTGTAGCGCTATCTCATCAAGATCTACGTGCTACTAAGCTACCTCATCTCTAAGGAATCTCCATAATGCCAAAATATGGAAAAACTTCATGGATTCTCTACCAATGATCCGATAAAGCTAATCGATACGCTAGTGGTCCCATCTTCTCAATAATAGGGAATGGTCCCACCTACTAAGGAGACCGCTTCTCTTTCTTCACAAATCGCATCATTCCCTTAATGGGAGACATCTTGAATAGAGCCTGGTTACTGACCTCAAAATCCAAATGCCTCTTATTTGAATCAACATAACTCTTCTGTCTGCCCTAGGCATTTTGAATCCTAGCATGAATCCTCTCTACCGTCTTCGAAGTATCCTGGATGGACTTCGATTCAAGAATCTTTTTTCCCCCACTTCTAACCAACAAGAGGGTGAACAACAAGGCCTCCTGTATAATGCATCAAAAGATGTCATCCCGATAGTAAACTAATAATTATTATTATAAGCAAACTCCACCAATGGTAAGTACTGCTCCTAACTACCTTTGAAGTCTAAAATGAATATCCGTAACATAACCACCAACATCAAATTTATTTTTCCCACATGACCATTCGTCTGTGGGTTATATGAGGTACTCCACATCAACTTCTCCCCTAATTCCTACTGGAAACTCCTCTAAAAGTGGGACACAAATGTCTTGTCCCTATCCAACATAATATTGAGTAGTACACAATGCAACTGAAAGATCTCTGAAAGAAAAACCTTAGCGTACTGCTTTGAAGTATACTCTATTTGAACTGGCATTAAGTGTTCCACCTTTGTCTAACGATCAATGATCACCCAGATAGAATCATGTCCCCACTGTGGTGTAGGTAAACCTATAACAAAGTCCATAGAAATTCTTTCCCATTTCAACATCGAAAACTCAAGAGGCCGTAGAACACCAGTTGGTCGCTGATGGTCCACCTTCACCAATTGGCATGTGGTACAATTGAACACAAAATGGTTATGTCCTTCTTCATACCTGGACACTAATACTGGTGCCTCATGTCTCGGTACCTCTTATTCCGATCGGTATGTACCAAAAAATATGAACAACGTGCCTTTATCATGACTGCTCGTTGTAACTCCTCATCCTATGGGACTATCAACCTATTGTGGAATCTCAATCTCCTATATGAACTAATAAATAATCATTGTCCCCTTCTACTAATAACTGTCTGACCTTCTCCTAGAAAAGATGATCTCTTGCATGTTCTTTCATGACCGACTGATGATCTCGAGTGGGATGCTAAGAACTGCCATAAAAGTATGTGATAAATCATCATCAGTATGAAGTGAACACCATTTTACCTTCCACGTCGCTGCTAACTCAACTGTCGACTTACGGCTCAAGGCATCTTCCACTCCATTTGCCTTTCCCGAATGATACTGGATATAAAATTGGTAGTCTTTCACAGACTCAAGCCATCGTCGTTGCCTCATGTTTAACTCTCGTTGTATGACTGCAAGATTTTGTGGTATATGAACACTGGAATTTCTCCTTCAAGAGATGATGCCTCTAAATAAGTAATGCAAACACTACACATGATAGATCCAAATCATGGGTGGGATAATTCCCCTCATGAGGCTTAAGTCTATTGAAAGCATAAGCTATCGGCCTCTCTTCCTTCACTAATATCCCTCCAAGTCCTTGGAAGGATGAATCCATAAAGACCATATTGCCAATCCATCCATGAGGCAAAGCAAGTACCAGAACCAAAGTTAACCTGACCTTCACCTCGTTAAAATCTTGTTGACTTGCATCATACCAAATAAATGGCACCTCGTTACACATTAAATTCGTTAGAGGTTCGAGATCTTTGAGAACCCCTTAATAAATTAATTGTAGTTTCCTGCAAAACCTAGAAAACTATGCACCTCCTTAGGTTTAGTGGGTGTCCCCGCTCCATCGCTACTAAAACCTTTCCCAAATCGTATGATAACCCCTTTCAAATATAACATGGACCAAGAACTGAACATGTGTAAACCAAAATGCCTATTTCTTAAACTTGTCCTAGAGATGATGCTCCCATAACGTTTGCAAGACTATTAGTAAGTGATGTGTGTGCTCATCTATGGTCCAAGAATAAATCAATGTGTAATCTATGAACACAATGACAAACTAATCTATAAATTCCCTAAACACCCTATTCATCTAGTCCATAAACACTTTCGGTGCATTGGTCAGGACAAAAGTCATAATAAAGAGCTCATACAATTTATATCTCATCAAGAATGTCAATCTTCGGAACATCCTACTCTTGAATCCTTAACTGATGGTACCCCGACCTCAAATGAATCTTGGAATAATACGATGAAACCTTCAAATGGTCGAACATATCATCAACACGGGGCAACATGTACTTGTTCCGAATAGTGACCTTATTCAACTATCTATAATTAATAATAAGCCTCAACAATCCGTCATTTTCCTTCAGGAACACAATGGGATCACCCCAAGGTGAAGTACTCCTCTGAATAAATCCCTAACCGAGTAACTGTTGAATTTGATTCCTAAGATCTCTCATCTCCAAAGGAGCAATGTGATACGATGAACTTGTAATGGGTCTCGTACCGATAATCAAGTCAATCACAAACTCGAACTCTCTACTCAGTGGTAACCCTAAAATCTCTCCAAACACATCTAAAAACTCCCTAATAATCGAGATGGAGTCTATCTAAACAACGTCCTCATAAATATACTCCTCAATGTAATACATGTGCGTGCTCGACCCCTCCTCTGGGAGTATCATCATAACCAAGTACATCTTCTTCCCCTGAATGGAAAAGATGATGGACCTCCCATAACAATCACCACAAACCCTGTAAGTAGCAAACCAGTCCATCCCTAAATTAACATCGTACTCTGATATATCTAACACAAGTAAGTCTATCATGAACCTAAGTCTCCCAATGTCAATCTCGATACCACTGCACACAAAATGTATAGGTGCCCCTCTACCCACGGGTGAATAAATGTAAAGCACTATGTTAGATGAGAAGTCTATCAGCCCTGATGCACGAGCCAAACTAATATTAACAAATGAATGTGATGCACTAGAATCAAATAAAATGCACCCCACATGCCCAAAATTAGGTAACATGAAAAACGTCGCTAATGCCGTTTAATACAAGATTAAACTGTATAAGCAACTCCGAAAAGTTTGTTGGAGAAACCCTTTTCTTTTGAAAAATAAAAATTATAAACAAGATGTGTTTACAAAGAAACTTATGTACGAGAGTAATTAAGATTGTATAATCAGCTTTTAAAACTAAGGCAGTTTCAAAAATTCAGCACACTTATAGAATGAGATGAGTAGATGAAGATAATCAACACAATGATTTTAACGTGGTAAAACCTCTCCTAACAAAGGAAACATCCACGGTGACTTCTAAGTCACAAAAACAAAAATCCACTAATAACAAAAATCAGTTACAAACAATACAACATGCAAACACACAAATCAACCTATTCTAAGTTTAGGAATATACCCCACTTGGTGTCCTTATAACTTCTCATAGATCTGATTTGTTGATGATGTTCTTCAGTTTGCTAACTTCCTTTGCTTTAGCTTTTTTACGTCGACTCAATGATCTCTGATCTTAAACACAACACTTCCAGTGTAGTAGTGTGTTAAGTGTTTGTGAAGTGATCCCTATTCACATGCATGAACTCACACACACTTAGATTTACAGACAGTCCTACAAAAATTACATATAAAGTCTATATGCTGTGATTTTGTTATTTTTCTTTCTTACAAAACTAAAAACCTTTTTGACCTTTTAATATAACCCAGATTCCGCGGAGATCTTGCTTCAGAAATAGGTCAAGACCTTAATCAATCTCTTTTGAAAATATTTATGAGATTGAAAACCCTCCAAGTGCGAATCCAACTAGGTCAGGTTAAGTTTTGTAAAAACAGAAACCATAAAACATTTTGAAGCCAAATCAGAAATGATTTTCTTAAACCAAGTAGAAAATACGCATATCTAGTGAAAAATGTAACATGCAGAGTATAGATCTAACATTTCTATGGAAAAAGAAACAAGATCTTCACTCTAAAGTTTAAGCTATGAACAAGATCAAAAGATCAAGAGGTTACAGCAACGATATGAACAAACCACTCTCTCAAACACTCAAGGTTGTGTTTGGGGTTGAATGTATACGAAGGTTTGTTTCTGAGTTGAAGTGTTTAGGGTTAGGGTTAGGGTTAGGGTTTAGCTAACTGTTTCCCTTTCTCTCTCTTCTCTCTATTCTTTTCTCTCTTCTCTCACTTCTCTCTTCTCTCTCACTTCTCTCTTATTTTTTTTTCTCTCAGAAAGACGAATGCCCAAAAGTCTTCTAAGGCTGAGAAGAGGAGGGTATTTATAGGGCTGAGGGAAGGTTTTGGACGTTCGAGGGAAATCAAGGGCTGTGATCAAGTCTTGTAAGGTTTGACTTGATCCAAAGGTTATAAAACAGCGGTGGTTTAAAATGATTCTGATTGGATCATATGGATAGCACCGGGATTAACCAAGAACACATGCAGACCCTTGATTAGGAATGATCCAACGATCATCAAACATCCATCCAGCCCTCTCACATAACAAACACAAATACATTCACCCGGAGGATGACAAGTGTTGGCCTGTGAGTGGCTCTCACACGCGCGTCAAATTAATTACAAAACATCACCCTGAAGTCTCTAGCGCTTTGAGATGCTACACAACCAAACTTTTTAATGAAAACAGAAGTTTCCAAAATAGAATATTAACCCCACATAATATATAATCCCATTTTATTAATAAAAAATTTTATTAAAAAATGTTTAAAAAATGTTTAAAAAATATCTAAAAATATTTAAAAATTCCCAAAAAATATTTAAAGCTCCAATTCAAGGGGAATTAAACACACTTAATTTTAAGCAATATGAACACATGTATGCACTTCTAATTGTGTGTAGTGTGATTCAATTTTTACCTTCATAGATCATTGAAGAGAATTAGAGAGAAAAGTTCTGAGGTTTTTTGGTTTCTAGGATGAACTACCAATTTTGTCACTATTTTCAAACTAGTTGAACACTTATACAGTATAGACTTAAGCAAGTCAAAGGTATAAGGTGCTTCAATCTCCCCCTTTGGAAATATGAGACAAAATCTCCTTTGAGTTAGCTTAAAACTCGTAGGGAACCAGAAGAAATTAAACCTAGTCCTATACAAAGGTTACTATCTACCCATTTCCTAGAAAGTCAAAAATTACATAACTCAACTATTTACAAATTTTTACACTAGAAAAGGTAGACAATCAGTAGAAGAGATTCCTGCAAATATGCACACTAAGATCAAGCAGTTTAGATGAAATGTGAACAAAAAATTGAACTCAAAAAACTCAAATTTCTCCCCCATTTTGTCTCAAATGGACAAAGGGTAAAACTTAAAGTCTTAAGAGTTTAATCAGCGCATACCATGCCTATAGAATTTCGCAAATACAGAAATCTATTATAGTCTAAAGGTTTAGTGAACATGTCTGCAAGTTGCAGATCAGTAGGCAGGTAATGAATTTCTAATTCCTTAGTTTCAACAAGTTCGCGAATAAAATGATGTCTTATTTTAATGTGTTTAGTTCGCGAGTGTTGAACCGGGTTTTTAGATATGTTAATGGAGCTTTGATTGTCACAATACAATTGTAATTGATCTTCTTTAATCCCATAATCACTTAACATCTGTTTGATCCATAACAATTGAGCACAGCAACTTCTTGCTGCTATATATTCGGACTCAGCCGTAGATAAAGATGTGCAATTCTGTTTTTTGCTACTCCAACCAACTAAATTATTGCCGACATAATAACAGGCACCTGATGTACTTTTACTATCATCAGTACAACCGGCCCAATCAGCATCAGTATACCCTATGATGGTGCTACAGGTATCCTTAGTGTACCTAAGTCCAAGATTAAGAGTGCATTTTATGTACTTTATTATACGTTTTACACTCAATAAATGGCTCTCTTTAGGGTTATTCTGGTGACGAGCACACAGACATACATCATACATTATGTTTGGTCGCGAGGTAGTTAGATAGAGTAGGCTACCAATCATACTACGATAGAGTGTGGAACAACTGACTTTCCAGTTTCATCTTTACATAATTTAACAGTAGTACTCATAGGCGTTTTGGTGACTTTAGCATTATCTAAACCAAATTTCTTAACAAGATCTAAGGCATACTTGGTTTGAGAGACAAATAATCCATCAGAATTCTGTTTCACTTGAAATCCTAAGAAAAGCTGTAGCTCCCCCATAAGGGACATGTGAAACTCCTTATGCATAATAGCAGAAAAAGATTTAACTTCGGATGTTGAAGTAGACCCAAAGATGATGTCGTCTACATAGACTTGGGCTATAATAATGTTTTTGTCAAAATGTTTGACAAAGAGAGTCTGGTCATTTCCTCCTCTCTTAAAACCCTTATCCAACAAAAAGTTGGAAAGGCGTTCATACCAAGCTCTAGGAGCTTGTTTTAAGCCATACAAAGCCTTTTTTAGATGAAAGACATGGTTAGGGTATTTAGGATCAATGAACCCTTTGGGTTGTTCTACATATGTTTCTTCGGACAGAATTCCATTTAGGAAGGCAGACTTGACGTCCATTTGATAAAGTGTGAATTTTAAGTGACACGCAATGGCGAAAAGAAGTCGAACAGATTCAAGACGAGTGACACGGGCAAAAGTCTTGTTAAAATCTATTCCTTCTATTTGAGAGTAGCCTTGAGCAACAAGTCTATCTTTGTTTCTAAGAATCACCCCATTTTCATCAGATTTGTTCTTAAAGATCCAACGTGTTCCAATAACATTTTTGTTTTGAGGCTGAGGTACAAGATACCAGACATTGTGAATGACAAATTGTAAAAGTTCTTCCTGCATAGCAGAAATCCAGTGTGTGTCATTCAATGCTTCTTTAACATTTTTTGGTTCCACAAGGGAGACGAAACATGCATAATTAGCATAATTTCTTAACTGGGATCTAGTACGAACTGGCTCATTAAGATTACCGACCACGTTGTCAATGGGATGATCTTTAGAGACCCAGCCAGGTACATCTGGACTCTCAATAGGTAATGAGTCATCTATTTCTGGTGAATCAGTTTTGAAATCATTTTCATATTCAACCACAATAGGTGATTCAGATATCTTATTTTCGACAATAGTGTCGCTTACAATTACATTTATCGATTCCATAAGGGCCTTAGTACGCAGATTGTATATACGATAAGCACGACTGTTTGGAGAGTATCCTAAGAAGATGGCTTTATCACCACGAGTTTCAAATTTAGACAGATGTTCTCTATCTTTACAGACATAACACTGACTTCCAAAGGTTCTTAGGTATTTCAGATTAGGCTTCTTACCGTACCACAACTCATAAGGGGTTTGTTTAGAGTTTTTCCTAAGATAAACCCTATTAATGATATGACATGCAGTTCTAATAGATTCTATCCAGAAGTACTTAGGTAGAGATTTGGCATGCAACATGACACGTGCCATCTCTTGAAGAGTTCGGTTTTTCCTTTCAGCAATACCATTCTGCTGAGGAGTCTTCGGGGCACTAAATTCATGTTTGTAACCGTTGTAGTCACAATATTCAACTATTCCTGTGTCTATGAACTCTCCCCCTCTATCACTACGAATGCGATTGACTTGTGTGTCCTTCTTATTTTCCATTCTTAGAAGAATTTTCAAAAAATTCTTAAACGTGTCAGATTTATGTTTTAAGAAGGCAACCCAAGTGAATCGTGTGAAATCATCAACCATGAAAAGGATATAACTGTGTCCACAAAGACTAACAGTTCTAGAAGGACCAATAAGGTCCATATGGATGAGATCTAAAGGTCTAGAGGTGAGAATGTCTTTAACCTTTTTATGCGAAGTCTTAACTATTTTTCCTTCCTGGCAATGACAACAGACAACACTTGAAATAGGTTTAATTTTAGGAATACCTCTAACAATCTCTTGACTAGACAATCTACCAAGGATATCATAACTTAGGTGACCCATACGATTATGCCAGATCTCATTGTCATCAATTCTGACAATGTTACAGGTTTCAGAACTAGTCTTGACAGTATAACAATTGTCAGGTGTTCTAAATCCTCTAATAATGCATTCACCTTTATCATTTAGAATTTTACAATTGTTCTTCGAAAAGGTGACTGTATGGTCAGAGTCACAAAATTGTGATATACTTAGGAGGTTGGCTTTAAGGACTTTAACTAATAGAACATTTTCGAGAACAGGCATTCCTTCTTCTTTTAGGGTTCCTTTACCTATGATCTGAGATGAAACACCATCACCAAAAACTACTTTCCCACCAGCAAATCTGGTTTTGTTTAAAAGTTTGGTTTCATCTCCTGTCATATGTTTGGAACATCCTGAATCTAAATACCAACCAGATGAAGTGTGTTCAGCTTTTAAAGCAGTGATGACAATGTTACACTTCATTTGGGGTAAAAGATCCTCTTTTCTAACCCAAATAGCTCTAGTTTTAATTTTGCGCATGTTTGCCCTCATTTGATAAAATTTTCGAGACACAGCTTTTTGTCGAAAAATATTTGGAGCATCAAACTGATTATTGTGAAAAATTTGAGCTTTTGGTTTAGGAAAGTTTCTGGGAGCCTTTCTCTTAAATGAACTCTTAGTTTTGGTCTTTCTATTTCTGTAGTTAGAGTTCTTATCAGGTTGTCTTGGAAGGACATAATTGTTACGACTTTTCCTAGAATAGTTAAAGTTCTTGTAGACAGAAGTGTTGTAAACAGGGGTGTTTAGACGCCTAGCATAACAACCTTCAAAGGAATGACCATAAATGTCACAGTAAGAGCAATATTGATTGCTTGAGGGATGAATTTCCTTAGGAAAACTTCTAAAAATGGGTTTAACAGCATTCTGTTCAGTAGTGCTATTCCTAGGAGGGATGGTCTTAAAGGTAGAATTAGCCTTTCTGATCAAAGGACAGACGTGTTTAGTCTTAAGTGCAGTCTCAGCCTTAGAGTTACTAGACTCTCCAATGTCTTTCTCTTGTTGCTTTTGATCAAATTCATTTTTAATAAAATGAAAGTCTGGACATGTTTCAATTGGTCTTTTGCCCCCAGACACAAACTTAATAGGTTCAAGTTTTATAGTTTGTAGTTTGTTCTTAGGGCAAAATCCAATACCGGTTCTATCATCAGAATTGGTCTTGGAGTCAACAACAAAGTCAGTAAAACAATTTGAATTGTTTTCAAACTTAGAAATTTTTTTGAAAATAGCAGCTGTCTTTGTTTTTGCTTCCTCCAGTTCTAATAATGTTCCCTTGTATTTCATTTCGAGTGTTTCATTAGTTTTAGTCAACTCTTTTAATTTTTGATCAAAAGTTTCAATTTCAGATTGATGAGTCAGACACTGGTTAGTGTACTCTTCAGCATTCAACTTCACAATAAGACTTAGATCATCTAATTTCTTAGTCAAGTCTCTAATAGTCTTCTCCAGTCTAGTGCCTTTTTTAAGAGTTTTAGCATACAAAGTATGGATATCAGGGAGGTCATCTGTGTCCGAGTCGCTAAGTGAAGTGTGTGTAGTGACCCCTAACGATTCAGTTTTAGTACTCACGCACCCATTTACATCGTCGTTATCCATATCACTTTGACTCACACACACGGAACTAGAACTAGCAAACATTTTCAGAAAATAAAGCGTCTAGGCCAATCAAACGAGTATTCACACAAGCAAGAGTAGGAGCATCATTATCACACACAGGCATATTATCATTGTAAATGATCTTAGCATAAAAGGACATGCAAGGGTCAAGTACATTAGAAGACTCAAGTTCCTCTTCATCAGAGTCACTTTAATCATTCCAAGTTTTACAGACATTGGCTCTATTGTGTGTGTTGGCTTTATTCAGATTAACTCTGCAGTCGTGAGCAATGTGACCTAGTTTCCCACATCGGAAACATTCAATATTTTTAAGGTCTCTAGTGGGTCTGGAATTGTTATCCTCAGGATGTTTGTCAAGTCCTCTCTCATGAGGTTTGGAATTAGACAGAATAGGATAATTAGGCTTGCCTTGTTTAGATGCCTGTTTGTTTCGAAATTTGACAATTTTCTTAAATTATTTAGACATTAAGGCAATCTGATTATCTAGTTTGTCTATATCACACTCCTCATCAGAGTCAGAGTTGGTCAAATTAGACTCAAGTTTGGGTATCTTAGAGGCAAAACTTAAGTTAGAGTTGGGTTGTTTTCTTTGAGAATGATTTAATTGTTTCTTAAAGTCTAATTCCATTTCCACAGTCCCAAGTTTGCTACTGAGTAACTCAGGGGTAAGGTTTTGATCATTCATTTCCTCAATAGCATACCTCTTACTGTCAAACTTTTGTGGTAATGACCTTAGAATTTTAGAGACAATTTCATTCCTATCATAAGTTATACCATTAGCATGCAACTTAGTAACTATATCAGTTAAGTTCATGTAAAAATCATCAAAAGACTCAGAATCAGTCATGATCAAAGAGTTGTACTGCTGGATAAGCATTTGAGTTTTAGCAGCTTTAACTCTTGAGTCTCCTTCATGGGCAGTGATTAATGTGTCCCAAGCTTCCTTAGAAGTGGCACAAGATGAGATTCGTTTGAACTCATACTCATTAATAGACATAAAAATGGCATTCTTGCCTTTATTGTTATTTCGAGAAATGGTTTTCTCTTCTTGGGTAAATTCACTTAAGATTTTCTTTACCCTCTCATCACTTCCTTCAGTGGCTGGTTTACTAGGATAAGTGTATACATTTTCAATAATGTCCCAGACATCATCTCCTAAAGTCCCTTGGATGAAGGCAACCATTCTTACTTTCTAGTAAGCAAAGTTGTTTCCATCAAAGAGTGGAGGTCTGGACAGATTACCAAACCTTTCATTCTTCTCGTCCATAGTTAAGTTTTTCAGAAAACGATTTCAGAAACACAAGATCTTTTGAAATAAAAGTTAACAGGGCTCTGATACCAATTGAAAAACGTCGCTAATGCCGTTTAATACAAGATTAAACTGTATAAGCAACTCCGAAAAGTTTGTTGGAGAAACCCTTTTCTTTTGAAAAGTAAAAATTATAAACAAGATGTGTTTACAAAGAAACTTATGTACGAGAGTAATTAAGATTGTACAATCAGTTTTTAAAACTAAGGCAGTTTCAAAAATTCAGCACACTTATAAAATGAGATGAGTAGATGAAGATAATCAACACAATGATTTTAACGTGGTAAAACCTCTCCCAACAGAGGAAACATCCACGGTGACTTCTAAGTCACAAAAACAAAAATCCACTAATAACAAAAATCAGTTACAAACAATACAACATGCAAACACACAACTCAACCTATTCTATGTTTAGGAATATACCACACTTGGTGTCCTTCTAACCTCTCATAGATCTGATTTGTTGATGATGTTCTTCAGTTTGCTAACTTCCTTTGCTTTAGCTTCTTTACGTCGACTCAATGATCTCTGATCTTAAACACAACACTTCCAGTGTAGTAGTGTGTTAAGTGTTTGTGAAGTGATCCCTATTCACATGCATGAACTCACACACACTTAGATTTACAGACAGTCCTACAAAAATTACATATAAAGTCTATATGCTGTGATTTTGTTATTTTTCTTTCTTATAAAACTAAAAACCTTTTTGACATTTTAATATAACCCAGATTCCACGGAGATCTTGCTTTAGAAATCGGTCAAGACCTTAATCAATCTCTTTTGAAAATATTTATGAGATTGAAAACCCTCCAAGTGCGAATCCAACTAGGCCAGGTTAAGTTTTGTAAAAACAGAAACCATAAAACATTTTAAAACCAACTCAGAAATGATTTTCTTAAACCAAGTAGAAAATACGCAGATCTAGTGAAAAATGTAACATGCAGAGTATAGATCTAACGTTTCTATGGAAAAAGAAACAAGATCTTCACTCTAAAGTTTAAGTTGTGAACAAGATCAAAAGATCAAGAGGTTACAGCAACGATATGAACAAACCACTCTCTCAAACACTCAAGGTTGTGTTTGGGGTTGAATGTATACGAAGGTTTGTTTCTGAGTTGAAGTGTTTAGGGTTAGGGTTAGGGTTTGGCTAACTGTTTCCCTTTCTCTCTCTTCTCTCTATTCTTTTCTCTCTTCTCTCACTTCTCTCTTCTCTCTCACTTCTCTCTTATTTTTTTTTCTCTCAGAAAGACGAATGCCCAAAAGTCTTCTAAGGCTGAGAAGAGGAGGGTATTTATAGGGCTGAGGGAAGGTTTTGGACGTTCGAGGGAAATCAAGGGCTGTGATCAAGTCTTGTAAGGTTTGACTTGATCCAAAGGTTATAAAACAGCGGTGGTTTAAAATGATTCTGATTGGATCATATGGATAGCACCGGGATTAACCAAGAACACATGCAGACCCTTGATTAGGAATGTCAAACAATCATCAAACATCCATCCAGCCCTCTCACATAACAAACACAAATACATTCACCCGGAGGATGACAAGTGTTGGCCTGTGAGTGGCTCTCACACGCGCATCAAATTAATTACAAAACAACACCCTGAAGTCTCTAGCGCTTTGAGATGCTACACAACCAAACTTTTTAATGAAAACAGAAGTTTCCAAAATAGAATATTAACCCCACAAAATATATAATCCCATTTTATTAATAAAAATATTTATTAAAAAATGTTTAAAAAATATCTAAAAATATTTAAAAATTCCCAAAAAATATTTAAAGCTCCAATTCAAGGGGAATTAAACACACACTCAATTTTAAGCAATATGAACACATGTATGCACTTCTAATTATGTGTAGTGTGATTCAATTTTTACCTTCATAGATCATTGAAGAGAATTAGAGAGAAAAGTTCTGAGGCTTTTTGGTTTCTAGGATGAACTACCAATTTTGTCACTATTTCCAAACTAGTTGAACACTTATACAGTATAGACTTAAGCAAGTCAAAGATATAAGGTGCTTCATAACATACCCTCAAGTGCCCGTGTTAGTGTTGGTCCCTCTCTAATTACGACATGGTACACACGCCTATACTGTAACTGCAGTTGCTACCCCTGAGGTGAGGAGGATGGAACTGGTAGTGCTGGCACTATAATCCCTAGGGGGACCAGCGAGTGTTGATTCTTCCTCTGTGGTGCCTGATACGCACTCTATCCTCCCTGCTCCTGTGCGCCCCCCCCCCGGCCTATGCTCTGATGGCACTTCTTCGCTAGGTGTACCTTCTCTTAAAAAATATGGCAATTTACCTGAAACTGACCCCTATTTAGTTCTTGTCCCTGCTGCTAGTGGTCCTGATGGCCTCTCTGCTACTAGCCCTGGTCTTGCTGGCCTTGCTCATTTCAATCATCAAAAAACCTATGCCTCATGTACTGATCTCCTGCCTTGGACCCCTTAAATTGTTGGGCCCCCTGATTACCATTCCCACTCATCTTTCCCTTCTGGCTCAACCTCTCTGAATCGGAAATCTTCTCCCCCTTAGTTTTCTGAAACGATATGTGATCCAGACAATGACGCAAATTGACAATCACCATTTGAGTGCAGGTGGTAAAAGATTGATTCCCAAATAAAGATTTCCTGATGTACCAAGTCGTCCCTGACACAAAATTCTCCATTCTCTTTTCTTCAGTGTTTACCTCGTCTTAAGCTAATAAAGACAATGTGGTAAACTCCTCCTCGTACATTTTTATAATATGACCCTCCTACTTAAGGTCCCTAAACTTCCTCCTCATCTCTTATTTTATGGTCGATGGAAAATATTGTCTCTCAAACTTTACCCAAAACTCATCAATAGTCAATCGGTCCTGCTCCTCCAGTGTCGTGATAGACTCCCACCACTATAGGGCTACTCCTACTCGTCGAAACAAAGAAAATATCTGCTTGTGCACTTTCGTGCACTCAACCATCCTCAAATGTATGTAAATATCTTTTTTCCACCGACTTGCACCAAGATATTTGGACTTCCAACAAACTCGAATGGGTGGCCTTTAATGAAGGCCTCCCTCCGAAACTGAGCCTTACGCCTGAATGGGTAGCACCACCTACAACGGGGGGTTATGGTATTTGGTGTTATGGCTAAAAGTGTTGTAACATAGAGGCCATTGCCATGGAAATATATATTCGATTACCGATGAGTGGGTCTGGTGGTGGTTGTGGGTGGCTACGGATCTTGTTGAGCCCTATCCTCTGCAGCCTCAGTGGTAACATGTTATGGTCTACTGCATCCAACATTTGACATTTGAAATAAAAACAAGATTCATATTAGTAAAAAATCGAAAAGATTATAAAGATTCCTAATCATAGGGCTCTATTTATCAAAAAACCACAACGCATAACATAACGAATGCAACACAGATCCTAAGGACATGAGAACCTGAATGCTCTGATACCAACTCTAATAACTCCCATTTTTTATGTAAAGATTGGTCAGACACAATACGCCAAAGATGGGGATTTTCTATCAATTTATACCATTCTCAGCATCAAACCATAAATGACATTTTTATTTTAAAACATGGACGCATAGTAAAGCCATATGTAACATTAATTGGCAATAAATAATTATAACTCCCATGAGTCATAGTTATAAAATAACAAAATGACTGAATAAAAGAGTAGCAACCTATGCTAGAATTAAACGAAGTGAATCCCCTAATGAGAAAGTGTAACGGTAAGTGTGATGCCTTGTCAGCCTTGTTGTCATTGTCCATGAAAACTTGGGGGAAAAACATTTTTATAATTTGGGTCAGCGCTCTAAAGTTGCAATAATTAAATTACAAAACCAATAAACAATTATGCAGTCAATTCACATTACACACCTCCCATCGACACTTGCATTTAGTAAGTATCATAATCCTTATCTACGTGTAATATTATACCCATTCCAACCCAAGTCCAAATGTTAAGTTTGATATCTACATTAATGTAATAATATGAAAGGCATCTAGAACATATATTTAACTGGAGCTAAACATATACACATATGATTTCAGTCCCAAAAATAACCCCATAATACTACCCCTAAGAAATATCATATCATCACATTATGTATTTTACATAGAATTTTGTTCATTAATGGTTGTCTACATCATTAGACTACATGAATTTGTTCTCAATTAATTTATATAAATATATTTGTCCTCACATATATACAACACACTGAGGCATCTACCTTTGAAGTCAAGTTCGTGCTCAATTGGTAAGTCCAAGGAGTCCCTCACTAAACAGACGTAAACAAAAATACATATAAGTGGGGCGGTCCCTACGCAGTTCACCATTTCAAGTTTTATACCGGCAACGATGACTATAGATACATCTATCCCACTTACCTCATCGCAAGCGGTTTCGCTACCGTAGGACCTAAAATAATGATCTACATAATACCTAGCTCACTTATACCGACGCGTACTACGTTCTGAATATGTACGCAACCCCAATCGATAGGTTATCCATGAACACGGTTACGTTCACATAATTAATAAATACATATATGTAGCACACCATATGTAAATACAACTATCCCTATAATTACCCCCAATTTGGTTTCATCAATCTCTAGATAATACACTTGTCTTAAGAATCAACACCCTAATTAATTGATAAATTCCCCATATAGTGAATTGTGATAAAAAATATTTTTAATTAAATATCTTCTCACTCGAATAACCTCCCATATACTCTCTTGAGTTTATAAAAATCCCATGAACGTTTTCATGAACCACCCTTGACCCCAGCTAGGAGCCGAATCAATTTTACTTCCAGAACTCAATTGATTCGCCATGCCAAATCTATTCGCCTTGGAGGACAAATCGATTTAGAATGCGGAAGAAGCCCAGATCTACTATGTTTTCCTATACGAGTTTCATTCCCCCAAACCCAATTTCATTTCTAATGTTTTATCCACTTCCATTTCAAGAACTATCATCCCATTGTGGTCAAGAAAACACGATTAGACCATCATTTACCCAATATATGTATGGTCATCACCCCCCATAATTTAAAGAAATCATACCTAAACATTAGAGGTTATCTAACTGTCACACCCCAAACCCAATAACCATACTAATCATTTGTTATTAGAATAATTGGATCATAATCTCGAGCCCATTGAAAATTCAATTCCTTTATCAATATTTTTTTTTGCATAATGAACATAATATTGTTCTTGTGCCATAACGAAGTCAACATCATAGTCATAATTAGAGATTATACAATACTACGATTAACTATGATCAACTCAATCCATACTAAATCAATATATACAATGTGTGAGTATATCAAAATCTTCAGTGTGACAACGATAAAATCTCCATACTTAAGCCCCAGCTCTTCTAACGGTGCAACTCTTAAAGTTACTGGTCATATATTATCCTAGCTGGTAGCGTACAAACCTGAAATTGTTAAAATATAAACCATAAGCATTAAGCTTAGTGAGGTACTCCTTCCCTGCAATAGAATGACAATTCTATATCGAATATGTGAATATAAAATCTGAACAATCCTGCCCATTGGCAATAACAAATCATGGATCATAAGATCAAAATAATTCTTCCCGTTGGCAATAACAAATCCTGGATCATGAGATCCAAATAATTTTGCCCATTGGCAATAACAAATCCTGGATATTTGAATATCCAAACAAATCCTGAATACCGAAGTATTCAAACCAATCCTAGATCATGAGACCCAAACAAATCCTGGATATTTTAATATCCAAACAAATCCTGAATACCGAAGTATTCAAACAAATCCTGGATCATGATACCCAAACAAATCCTGGATATTTTAATATCCAAACAAATCCTGAATACCGAAGTATTCAAATAAATCCGCTCTTAGAGCTATATTCATATTTATATATGAAACAACTCTTAAGTACACTCACCTCGACAGTTTAACTGGCTTTTCCCTTGCCTTTATCCGGTACTTGTTCAATCAGCTCTTCTTCCCTTCCTATCATTCTTACAATATTAGTATCATCATAAGAGTATAATAGTCCAAAAAATAACTTCAATCATAACTTAATTTATAAGCATCATATTATTCAATTCAAATCATTCATTATAAATGAAGTCCCATCTAGACTCAAGTTCTGATATCTAACATATTCAAATTACAGCCCAAATCTTCTTTAATTCTTCTTGGTAATCCAATCCTTATCATATAATTTTCCCAACACAAAATACGGAACATAATTCTGAGTTTCCTAGAGCAAGATATGCCTATTTCTTTTCCACATAGCAAATCTGCTCTATAGGCTCTTTTATCGTTCATTCAATTTCCAAGAATTTTCATAATTTTCTACATCATAAATTTCTATGATATTTTACTCAACATTAGTAAACATATTGAACAATACATAATTAAAGTTTCATAATTTTTAAGGGTCTTTTGCTATGTCAAGCAAAACATCGAACACATGGCAGAGATACTTTCACCCTTAGGGCAGATTTCATACCCGAACTTCAAACTCTCACCAAAGACACATTTATTGGTATTTTAACATGATTTTCGGATATGTAAAACACATATGAGTCCAGGTAAATCTTAAATTGGATTCAATATATTCCAGTAAGCATAGAGAAATATATGGAAGTTTGAATAAACAAGGTTCCTAAACAAAACAATCTCAAGGGTTTACACATTCAAGTTTACTTAAACTTGCATCTATCCATGAGTACATATCAAGACATGGAATTTTAGTAAACAATTAATTATTTAAATCATTTAAATAAGTAATACAAAGAAATAAACAAGATTTATGGATGGAAATACCTTAGGGGCTTTTATGTAATTTCTACGGATTTTTCTCCAATTTTCTCCTCACTTTTTCTTCCTAACTTCCTAATTCTCTTTCTTTAAGATTAAAATCTCTCATGGATGAATTTGGATGAATAAGGAGATAGTTATAAGGGTTTTAAGTCGGCCAAAGCCAACCTCCACCTCCAATCAATCAATTTAAGACACTTATTGGGCTATAAGGGACAAATTTCCACTTAAATGAATGGACAAATTTACCCTTCGTTAGTAATTTCGGTATAACTTCTTACTCGGACCTCCATTTCACACAATGTTTATTGTGTCACAACCCTAACTCACCTGTATAAAAATATCTAGTTTTCACCCCAAGTTAATTATTATTTTATAAAGTTCAAACTAGCCTTAAAATATGAGCAGTCCTACCGAAAACATCAAAATCTCACATTCGTAACTAATTCATTTTTCATGCTTTATGAAGCTAGGAGTAGACTAAATATAATGAATTAACATTATATATACTAATAAAATATTATCCATATCACATAGTCTAATCATGATTTAAACAAAATTTATCGTAATTATATTCGGATTGCCACAATTCTCTCCCTGTTAGGAAATTTCATCCCCGAAATTGACATACCTTGGTTGTCTGAATCAAACAAATATGGATAATTAATCTTCATGGATTACTCGCTCTCCCATGTAGCCTCTTCCATGGAATGCCTTTGCCACACAACTTTCACAAGTGGGATCACTTTTGATCTCAATATTTGTTCCTTCCTATCCACGATAGCAAGTGGTTCTTCCACATAACTCAAGTCTTCCTTTAACTCAATAGACTATTCCACCAACGCATGTGAAGGATCCGCTACATACTTTCTTAACATAGAAACATGGAAAACATCATGTAACCGAGCTAACTCTGGTGGTAATGCTAACTTGTAGGCAACCATCCCGACATTTTCAAGGATTTCATAAGGTCCAATGTAGCGTGGACTTCATTTCCCTTTCTTTCCAAACCTCATAACTCCTTTCCATGGATATATCCGAAGAAACACATAATCCCCTTTCTGGAATTCCAAATCTTTTCGTCGTTTATCCGCAAAACTTTTTTGTCTGCTTTGAGCTATTCTCATTCTATCTTGAATAATCTTCACTTTTTTAGTGGTGAATTCAATTAATTCTGGACCCTCTATCTTCCTTTCACCAACTTCACCCCAACATATCGGTGTACGACATCGTCTACCGTACAAGGCTTCATATGGAGCCATACCAATAGTAGACTGAAAACTATTGTTATATGAAAATTCTATCAAAGGAAAATATTCATCCCAATTACCTTTGAAATCAAGCACACAAGCTCTAAGCATATCTTCCAAAATCTGTATTGTCCTTTCAGACTGCCCATCTATCTGGGGATGAAAAGCCGTACTAAACTTCAAGTTAGTACCCATAGCATACTGCAAGCTATCCTAAAATATGGATGTAAAAGTAGGGTCAATATCTAAAACAATAGATACCGGTGCTCCATGCAATCGAATAATTTCATTAACATACAATCTAGCATACCTATCAACTGTATACGTAGTCTTGACTGCTAGAAAATGAGCAGACTTCGTCAATCTATCCACCACTACCCAAATCGAATCTGACCCCTTCTGAGATCGAGGAAGCCTAACCACAAAATCCATCGTTACATGATCCCATTTCCATTCCGGTATTGGCAATGGCTGAAGCAGACCAGTAAGTTTCTGATGCTCCACTTTCACTTGCTGACATATAAGGCACCTAGCAATAAAATCAGTTATTTCCTTCTTCATATTATTCCACCAATAATGCTCCTTTAAATCCCTATACATTTTAGTACTACTGGGATGCATAGTATAAATGGAATTATGAGCCTCATCTAAAATTTCCTCTTTCAATCCACCCACATTAGGCACACATAATCAATGCTTATACAATAAAGATCCATCATTCACAATACAAAAATCTTCAGACTTACCATCTCAGACATCTTGTCGTTTCTTCTCAAGAAAAGGATCTTGGCTTTACAAATCACGAATACGGGTAGCTAACAAAGGACTTACGCTTACATGAGCAAAGAACCTATCCCCATCTGCTAGCTTCAACTATACTCCCATCAATCTCAACTCCATGATGTGGGAAACTCTAGCACACCGAGTACAAGATAACCTGCCCGAAGCCTTTCTACTCAGAGCATCTGCAACTACATTTGCCTTCCATGGGTGGTAGTGAATTGTACAATCATAATCTTTAATTAACTCCATCCACCGCCTCTACCTCAAATTCAACTCCTTCTGAGTAAATAAATACTTAAGGCTTTGATGGTCAGTAAAAATTTCACATACCTCACCATATAGATAATGACGCCCCAATTTCAAAGCAAACACAATAGCAGCAAGTTCCAAATCATGTGTAGGATAATTACGTTCATGTGTACGCAACTGCCTAGAAGCATAAGCGATAACTCTACCATGCTGCATAAAAACACAACCCAACCCCTGGTGTGAAGCATCAGTATAAATAACAAAACCATCTCCACCATGTGGAATAGTAAGAACAGGGGCAGTTACCAACATCTTTTTCAATTCATCAAAACTATTTTCACAATCAGAATTCCATTCAAACTTAACATCTTTTCGGGTTAGTTTAGTCATCGGCAAGGAAATTGAAGAAAATCCCTTTATAAACCTACTATAATACCCAGCTAAACCCAGAAAACTCCTCACCTCAGTCACGTTATTGGGCCTCTCCCATTTTACAATAGCCTCTACCTTTTTAGGATCAACACATATACCATCTCCCGAAACAACATGGCCTAAAAATGTAACTTGTGATAGCCAAAATTCACACTTACTAAACTTGGCATACAACTTCTTATCTTTTAACAGATTCAAAATAGTTATGAGATGCTTTTCATGTTCAACCATATCACGTGAATAAATCAGAATATCATCAATAAAAACTAACACAAATGAATAAAAAAAAAAGATGAAGTACCCGGTTCATAAGATCTATAAATACAGCTGGAGCATTAGTCACCCCAAAAGGCATCACCAGAAATTCAAAATGACCATAGCGAGTACGAAAAGTAGTTTTAGAAATATCATTCTCCTTGACCCTCAACTGATGATAGCCCGATCGTAAGTCTATTTTTGAAAACACTTTAGCACCCTGTAACTGATCAAACAAATCATCTATTCGAGGTAAAGGGTATTTGTTCTTAATTGTAGCTTTATTCAGTTGCCTATAATCAATACACTAACGCATGGTACCATCTTTCTTCTTCACAAATAAAACTGGCTAACCCCATGGAGATACACTAGGTTGTATGAACCCCCTATCAAGTAAATCTTGCAACTGAATCTTGAGTTCTTTCAACTCAGCAGGTGCCATTCTATACGGTTCCATAGAAATAGGGGTTGTACCCGGTGCTAATTCGATACTAAATTCAACTTCTCTTTCTGGAGGTAACCTTGGCAACTCACTAGGAAACACTTCAGGAAAATCCCGTACAATAGGAACATCGACTAATTGCAAAGCCCCCTTCCTAGTGTCAAGAACATATGAAATAAAACCCTCATAACCCTTACTCAATAATTTCCTCATCTGAATAGCAGAAATGATGCAACTGGGAACAATTTTCCTTTCCCCCATAAATTTAAATTCAGACTCGCCAGGCATATTAAAAATAACTTCCTTACAGAAACAATCCATAGATGCATGATATTTAGATAACCAATCCATTCCCAGAATTATATCAAAATCAGAAATATCCAATGGAAGTATATCTATAACTGTATCTCTAAACCCCACAGTTAAAACACAATCACGAAAAGCATATTCAGCTACAACCATATCCCCCATAGGCATATAAATACCCAACCCCACATCTAAACGAGTACATGGTCTATTCAGGTATACAGCAAAAGCATAGGACGCAAAAGAATGTGTGGAACTATGATCAATCAAAGCATAAACACTTTTATCAGTAACAGAAAGTGTATCTGTCACCACATCTGGAGTAATCTGAGCTTCTTTCATCGTAAAGACTCGTCCACCTGGCTTAGAACCACTAGCTTGTCCTCTACCAACACTTTTTGCTCCACTACTTAGAGGTAACACTCTGCTTGCTGCTTCACTAGGTGCTGTTGGGGTCTCTGCCAACTGCGGACAATTCTTCTTAACATGCCCCACTTGATGACAATTGTAGCATTCCACTCCTTTAAGTTTAGGACACTCGAATTTATAATGCCCTTCTTCTTTACAAAAGAAACATGTTGCAACTCTTATCGGTGCCTCACCCTTTCTTGACCTCCTAACCAGACTAGAAGATTCACCACCCCTAATATCTCTGCCAAATCTCCCCAAACCTCTACCACTATCTCTACCACCTCTCTGAAATTTATGAGGTTCCATCTTAACACTTCCACCCTCACCTCCCTTAGAGTGAGATGCGTCGAATCTACTCTTCTTAAAACTCTCTCTACTCGCCGCCCCTTGGTTCATTTGCCTTTCTGCTATCGTGGTTGTGTTTACCAGAGAAGCATAATCTTCTAACTCACAAGTGGCCACTCTATTTTGAATAGGCCAAATCAATCCATCTTGAAACTTACTACATTTATCTTCTTCCTCATGTACGTACTTAGTAGCAAATCTAGACAAAGCAGTAAATTTAGCATCATACTCCCTTACAGACATGTTCCCTTGGGTTAAATTTATAAACTCCCTCAGCTTCTCCCTCCTATAGACCTTAGGGAAATACTTAACATACAAATCTTTAATAAATTCAGCCCTAACATCAGTACCTTCCATCCTGGGCACCAAATGGTTGCTGGCTTTCCACCAATATTTCGCCTCTCCTTTGAGCTTAAACACAGCTAGATTCACTTTCTGGTTATCTGGAACCTTCATAACTGCAAAGATAGTTTCTAGATATCTAACCCACATCTCAGCTTATGTAGGTTCAACTGACCCTGAATATTCTGGAGGATTCAACTTCAAAAACTTCTCATGCATGGAATCTTTCATTTCCTTCCTTGCCTCTTTCTCAATCCTGGCCACAGTTTTTGATTCTAGATCTCTAGCCTGTTGTTCTGCCATTTGCGCCATATTTCTTTCTTGTTGCTCTGCCATCCTCATCATTGCCTGCGCCATTATTTGCATCTCTGTAGGATGCTCTTGCTCTTTAGCCCTTCCAACAACACTTTTCTCTACTTCAGTATTCTCTGTACGAGAAGCGACTCCCTCTTCTCTAGGTTGTCCATTCCCAGGTTCCATCTGGAATTATATGTAATACAACAAAGTTCTAACATCCAATATAAACAGTTTATGATACTAAACTATTGGTTAGTATATAAATAATTCATAAATATAAAATCAACTAAATACTGCCATCTAATCGTCACACACGTCCAGAATTCATAACCACGCTCTGATACCACTAATTGTCACACCCCAAACCCAATATCCATACTAATCATTTGTTATTAGAATAATTGGATCATAATCTCGAGCCCCTTGAAAATTTAATTCCTTTATCAATATTTTTGTTTTTGCATAATGAACATAATATTGTTCTTGTGCCATAACGAAGTCAACATCATAGTCATAATTAGAGATTATACAATACTACGATTAACTATGATCAACCAGATCCATACTAAATCAATATATACAATGTGTGAGTATATCAAAATCTTCAGTGTGACAACGATAAAATCTCCATACTTAAACCCCAACTCTTTTAACGGTGCAACTCTCAAAGTTACGGGTCATATATTATCCTAGCTGGCAGCGTAAAAACCTGAAATTGTTAAAATATAAACCATAAGCATTAAGCTTAGTGAGGTACTCCTTCCCTGCAATAGAATAACAATTCTATATCGAATATGTGAATATAAAATCTGAACAATCCTGCCCATTGGCAATAACAAATCATGGATCATAAGATCCAAATAATTCTTCCCGTTGGCAATAACAAATCCTGGATCATAAGATCCAAATAATTCTTCCCATTAGCAATAACAAATCCTGGATATTTGAATATCCAAATAAATCCTGAATACCGAAGTATTCAAACCAATCCTGGATCATGAGACCCAAACAAATCTTGGATATTTTAATATCCAAACAAATCCTGAATACCGAAGTATTCAAACAAATCCTCTCTTAAAGCTATATTCATATTTATATATGAAACAAATCATACGTACACTCACCTTGACTGTTTAACTGGATTTTCCCTTGCCTTTATCCGGTACTTGTTCAATCAGCTCTTATTCCCTTCCTATCATTCTTACAATATTAGTATCATCATAAGAGTATTAATAGTCCAAATAATAACTTCAATCATAACTCAATTCATAAGCATCATATTATTCAATTCAAATCATTCATTATAAATGAAGTCCTATCTAGACTCAGGTTCTGATATCTAACATATTCAAATTACAGCCCAAATCTTCTTTAATTCTTCTTGTTAATCCAATCCTTATCATATAATGTTCCCAACAAAAAAGACGGAACATAATTCTGAGATTCCTAGAGCAAGATATGCCTATTTCCTTTCCACATAGCAAATCTACCCTATAGGCTCTTTTATCGTTCATTCAATTTCCAAGAATTTTCATAATTTTTCTACATCATAAATTTCTATGATATTTTGCTCAACATTATTAAACATATTTAACAATACATAATTAAATTTTCATAATTTTTAAGGTTCTTTTGCTATGTCAAGCAAAACATCTAACACATGGCAGGGATACTTTCACCCTTAGGGCAGATTTCATACCCGAACTTCAAACTCTCACCAAAGACACATTTATTGGTATTTTAACATGATTTTCGGATATGTAATACAAATATGAGTACAGGTTAATCTTAAATTGGAATCAATATATTCCAGTAAGCATAGAGAAATATATGGAAGTTTGAATAAACAAGGTTCCTAAACAAAACAATCTCAAGGGTTTACACATTCAGGTTTACTTAAACTTGCATCTATCCATAAGTACATATCAAGACATGGAATTTTAGTAAACAAATGATTATTTAAATCATTTAAATAAGTAATACAAAGAAATAAACAAGATTTATTGATGGAAATACGTTAGGGGCTTTTACGTAATTTCTACGGATTTTTCTCCAATTTTCTCCTCACTTTTTCTTCCTAACTTCCTAATTCTCTTTCTTTAAGCTTAAAATATCTCATGGATTAATTTGGATGAATAAGGAGATAGTTATAAGGGTTTGAAGTCTGCCAAAGTCAACCTCCACCTCCAACCAATCAATTTAAGAAACTTATTGGGCATAAGGGACAAATTTCCACTTAAATGAATGGACAAATTTACCCTATGTTAGTAATTTCGGTATAACTTCTTACTCGAACCTCCGTTTCACACACCGTTTTTTGTGTCACAACCCTAACTCACCTGTATACAAATATCTAGTTTTCACCCCAAGTCAATTATTATTTTATAAAGTTCAAACTAGCCTTAAAACATGGGCATTCCTACCGAAAACTTCAAAATCTCACATTCGTAACTAATTCATTTTTCATGCTTTATGAAGCTAGGATTAGACTAAATATAATGACTTAACATTATATATACTAATAACATATTATCCATATCACATAGTCTAATCATGATTTAAACATAATTTATCGTAATTATATTCGGATTGTCACACTAACCATATTCAAGATCGTAATTTTTACCTAAAAATTTTCAGAATAAAAGAATCAATACATGATTTGAAATCATCTGAAAACAACAATCCTATCACATGGATTCTAATAGTAAATTTTCCATTTAAACGATATCAGTTCCGAGTATTTCACCAAAGTGTTTAATTTCCAAAACAAAATTATTTTCATATTAGTTCTAAACAATCCCGTATTCTCCTTTATGGATGTGATGTATGTTTAGGTTGGGTTATAGACCTACTTTAAACCTTAAGTCCGTATTCCCCTTAAACCCCAAATTTTGGGCCCCCAAATAAGCCTGAAATACTACCCGAGATGGTCCAAAATCTCCCTTAAGGGTATACCTATCCCTCAGACCCATCTTAAGATGTTTAAAATGCCTAAACTAGTTCCCCGTCAACTTTGGAATGCACCCAGACAATGTCAACCCCAATTTACACATTTGCTTATGTTTGATCATGACAAAATATTAATTCAACTAACATGAAATTTAATTATCTACGAATATACACATTTGGCATAAATGAACCACATAATCATGCATATCACATTCAACTAATTTATACATGAAATTTAATTCATTAAAATTTTACCAATTTAATTATTATAAAAACACGGGGTGTTACAGGTTCTCTATCTAAATCTCTTATCTCGTTCTCAAGTATAAAGGTATATTAATAACTTTCTTAATTACTTGCTTTCATTATATTATTTTTTTTGGTTAGGTTATTTTCTATTTTTATGTCTTCCTTTAGTGTAACTTTACTCGATTAATCACTATTTTGCTTAATTTTATTATTGTTCTTAAAAGGTCCCTGTTTTTCTTAGTTAATTATTATTCTGTAACTTGAAAGTAGCATTGTCTGTCATAGGTTAGAAAAAATAGTTGTTTTATTCGGGAACCATAGTTTCTATATTAATGGCTGATGGTTTATGTTCATTACCTCTCCCCCAACCACTTCCTTTCTGCCAAGCACTTCCAAAAACCATCTAAAGCAAGATCACCACCTCTCCTATCGGTCACAGCCAAAGATACTTTGGGTATTTTGGGTAAACATTTGTCGGTCACAGCCAAAGGTAAACTAAAAGCTATAGCTTAAAATTGAAGAAAACTAGTTAGGCAATTAAGGTTTATATAAAGGTTTTGCTAAAAAATATTTTGGAAGTTTCTTCTCTTACCCTTTTATCAATGATATTTAGAGCAAAACATATAAAACTTTTGTTTACTGAATTTCCTTTTTTTGACACAGTTTGTATCACCTTGGGTGCTTATGACTTAACAGTAACCTATTTTTTTCCTTCTGTTACTCATTTTTGTTTGATTTTGATAAAGAACCAGATTATTGACTATTTTATAGGCTAATATAATTATTTTTTATCAAGTATTGAGTACCATTATAAGATGAACCTAGCCCTTTAGTCACTAGTTATTTAGTGCATATCTAGCTAAACTTATAAAGAATGACAACATTTTAAATTTAATTGTTTTTATTTTTTTTAGGTCAGAAATGATGTTATAAGAAATCATTATGAAGATGAGAAACATTTGGTAGAGGCATTGAAATGGATATTACAATATGGTCAGGTTTGTTATCTTAACAATACTTCTCCATTGAGATTATAATACTTAGAAATCTATAACATAAACCGTCTAATTTATATAAACTTCTATTAAAACCATTTTGATCGTGCTGAAGCTTCCTTATTGATATCATCATCCCTAGTATCATTACTCGACTAAAAGTTACTTCGCCGCCAAACAAATGGTTGTATCATATGGGTTATCGTACCTTAGTGGTGGTGAAGTAGATATGGATGAAACAAGCCAAGGAGGCTAACATAAAGACTAAGAAAAAGAAATCCGTGGCTACAAAGGGGGTGTTTAACATTAATTTCAATGAAGTGAAGAATATAAAGTCTATAGCTTCATCAGATAACAAGGTATACGAGGCCGAGGATTTGGAAAATAATCCCATCATTCATGTCGATCCATTTAAGTGAACGACCATTAACACTAGTATTACCGGTGAGACTGCTTACTCTCTAACATCATTTGTGGTGGTGAGTAAAGATAGGGATGGTAGGAAAGTGTCAAATGGGGTTGGTATGATTAAGGTGAAGGTTTCTCTCGGAGTGGGAGTTGATGGATCTGATTAGGATGGTATAATGAAGGACATGGGGAATGATACATATATGACTACCTATGTGGTTGCCAAGAAAGGGTATTACATGGTTATTGTGGAATGTAATGGAAAGTTCATCATGGGTAGCCCTTGTTTTTTATTTTTAGCTCAGTCGCCATAACTAAAGGGCTAATGGGTTTATCTTTGCTAGCAACGGGTACCATGCCAATCGCCTGCTTATATTTGATGTTATAAGCAAAGTCCACCAATGGTAAGTATTTATCCTAACTACCCTTCAAGTCAAAAATGCATACCCAAAACATATCCTTCAAATATTGGTTCACCTACTCAGTCCGTCAATCCGTTTTTAGGTGGTACGAGGTACTCAGCTATAAATTCGTCCCTAATGCCCATTACAAGCTCCTAAAAAAATAGGACACATATGGCTTGTCCCTATTGAACACGTTATCAAGTGGTATACCGTACAATCTCACAATCTCAAACATGAAAAGCGTGGCATACGGATTTGAAGTGAAATATGTCCAAACTTATTAAAAGTGAGCCACCTTATTCAAATGGTCCATGATTCCCCAAATGGAATCATGTCCCCACTCTGATGTAGGTAACCAAATAATGAAGTCCATGCAGATTTTCTCCAATTTCCACACCGGAACTTCAAGAGGATGTAGATTATCTACCTTTACCATTTGAAAAGTAGTACTTTTGGACATACATATTGTAATGTCCTTATCAATGCCTACCCACTAGTACTTGTGCCACATATCCTGGTATATCTGATTCTCAACTGGATGTACCAAAAAAATTCAACCCATGTAGCATATTTACTGTAGCTCACCGCAACTCATCATCCTTGTTTACCATTAATCTATCGTAGAACTGTAAACCTTCATTCGAACTGATCGAATATGACTATGCCCCCTTGACCAACAACTGCATGTCTTCTCCTAACAATAAGGATTCCCTTGCACTTATTTTCACAACCCAACTATTGATACCAAGTGTGATGGTAAGAATCTCCATAAAGTCATGCACCAACTCATCCTTAGATCAAAGAGAACCCAATTTTACCATCCAAATTTTCGAAAGTGTAACTGTCAGCCTACGACTGAAGGCGTCTGCTACTACCTTCACCTTGACTTGATGGCACTAAATATCAAGCTGGTAATCTTTCACTAACTTTAGCCATAAACACTATCTCATGTTCAGTTCCTTTTGTATGAAAAGTACTACAATCTCATACATTCCGTGTAAAGATGGAATTTATTCCCCAATAGGTAATTACTCCACACTCAAATGGTAAATACAATTGCAACTAGATTAAAATCAAGGGTGGGGTAATTCCCTTTGTGGGGCTTACGATTTTGAGGCTTTCTCCCTTCATCAATGCAACCCGAAGTCCCCGTAGCGAGCCATTGGTGAATAAACCATTTAATCCACTCCACTATAAGGTAAAATGAGAACCAGAGCTGAAGTCAACTTGACCTTCAACTCATCAAGTCCTACTCGAAAAACTCATCCCAAACAAATGTCACACAATTTTTCATTAAGTTCATCAAAGGCTCGAATATCTTTGAGAATCCCTGGATGACCCGATGATAATAACCTACCAACTATGCAACTTTGTGGGTTTTGTGGGCTATCCCACTCCAATATTGCCGAGACCTTTCTCGGGTCCACTGAAATCCCTTCCTATATCACATTGTAACCCAAGAACTGCACCTCTCTCAACCAGCATCCGCGCTTCTCGAACTTTATATATAGTTTAGTCGCATAGCATATGTAAGACTATCTGTGAATGTTAAGCGCGCTCGATTGTAGTTCAAAAATAAATCGGGAATATCATCCATGAACACAATAACAAACTGATCCAAGAATTCTCTGAACACACGATTCATCAAGTCCATAAACACCATTGGTGCAATTGTTAGCCCGAATTCATAACTATAAAATCATAAGATCCATAACATGTCAAGGATACCATTTTTAGGACATAATGCTATTGTATCCTCAACTAGTGGTACTTGACCTCAAATAAATCTTCAAAAAGTAAAAAACGCCCATCAATTGGTCTACAAGTCATCAATGCAGATGGTAACTCTTTTCAACTCCCGATAATCAACACATAATCTCATCCATCTTTCTTCTTCATAAAAAAGACAAGAGCTCCCAGGCTTAAATACACCTTCGAATATGTGATACCCCATAAAATTCATAAATAGAGTGGTCAGGCCTGATAAAAAAATCATGAGAATAACATACATTTAGTAACATTCTCGGCATAACAAAATAAATAAAAAATGAACAAGAAATTATAATGTGAGAAAAAATATTGAATAAGATAAAACCATATCTGATACCATCCAACTATCGATACAAGATGAAACCAACTCTCAAATAAAAAAGTATCTCAAATATAAAATCCATACAACTCCCTGTACCAAAATTTAAAAATATAATAGGAGATAGAAGAGAGACATGGCTCGACTTCTACATCCTAGAAAGGAGAAAAATAACATCACTAGAGATACTCATCCAACGAAATCTATCCAAGTCTATGGTAGCAACAATGACCTAAGAACTGTAAAAACAGATTCAACAAAACACAAACAATAAGTTTACAAAGGATAACTTACCGAACCTAAATAACATAATATAAGAATGCGATAAATCCCCAACCCCAGGTGAACCCACCCCATGATTATATTTTATTCATCTCAATTGACTATAATTAAAGTGTTCATAGTATATACAAATTAAGTATATGAACATATATGGGAAGAAAGTCTTTATATTTACATCCACATAAGTACAGTCCATTGACACGTAAATTATAAATGGGCTACTCTAGAGCTCTCATATAATGAATGCCTATCTCTACTGCCTTCGGGGTCACTCGTGCGTACTAGGCATAGTTATAAGATGTCCCACACCTATAACCTCAAAGCATCTACAAGGGATAATCACTACGCCTTCACACCAGTCATATGGCCCTATACTCCAGGACATATGAAAGGATAACCCCGTGAATCAGGTCTAGATACAAGGAGTATTTTCAACACATACTATCTGGGATAATCATGACAAAGGTAAATCATGTCTCTATCTACCAGGGTACCATCATGGTCTCTATCGTACACACTCCATAATATTATCCCCCTAGTAAATATCCCACGATTACTCACAACTGGTACGTTGAACTTAAATTAAGTAAATAAGTATGACGCTATTAAATCATGCCAAATACGTAAACATAAACCCTAATCATTAGGGTTACACATAAAGTCTCTAACTCTTGTTAGTTAATACGCATGTCAACTATAATCTGTTATATATAACACCAACCCAATCTCTCAAGGCTATCTAAGTATAGGTATATCACAAACCCAGCCTTTACCAGTATTAACATAATGCAAAATTACCCTACTCAATGGTTTATCAATACATTCTAAACTATTGGTTGATCTACACAATCACTAGCTACTCATTTATCTTATTATATTTCTCCATACTCGTACTTAACAACTATATATAAATCCCATATATTCTAGAATTAATAACCAAACATCTCAGATTGTAATCCCAAAACAACCCCCCAATAAAAATCCTAACAAAACAAACACAATATAAAGCCCAAACCTAAAATCACCGACCTAGAATTTCATCCTTACACACTGTTGGTAAAAAATTCACAATAAATTCAGTAAAAATCCAAAAGATATGAAACTAGTGCCTACGTATTCGTAATTTAAAATTAAATAATTCCATGTTTCCAAAATCAATTGAATGACCTAACTTATGTAGTTCAAACAAGATGACAGTTCAAACAAGGAGCCACATCTCGTTGGAACAAGAATCAAACGAAACTGATGCACATCTTCTTCTCCAAATCCAAAAATCCTCCATTAACAGCCTCACTTTTAATCCTCTAATCGATATTAAGCCTAACCTACTTTAAATTTAGGTTCGACAACATCAATACCAGCCTAATAACTCAAGTTTTAGGTGATTAATTCAATTTTAAAGCATTAAAATCAGTTTATAGGTTTAAAAACCCTAAGTTCATCAATCTTACTAATTTCTACTCAGATTTAATCCGATCTTAGGGGATTTTTCATGATTTGTTAATTTGATTCTCAATATAACAAATTAAATCCAATGTCAGTATTAATTCATTAGATTTCTCATCATATCATTCGAGTTAATTAACTACGGATTTAAAGTTAAAATTTGTCAATTAAAAAATATACAAAGTTAATTAATCTCATATTATACTCATGTTAATTCAGAAACCAAGGGACTTTTACCACCTTAACACAAATCCAAATAAATTATTAAACAATGCAAACTTGCCTTGTGGATTGATTGAGAAATCAATCTCCGAAACCTCCTAATTGTTCTTCTCTCTTGGGTGCCTCTCCATTCCTTATCCTCTAGGGTTTCTCTTAAGTCCCAAATGTGTTTTTGGTTTGCTAATTAATCTAAATAATAGGCTTCCATGAAATTATTCCTTGGCCTAACTTAAGCCATAATCTAATGATCCCAAAGGATCTTCTAAATGGTCTAAAACTCCACCCAAGTTATGTACCAAAATAATGGTCTTAAACCCAATATATTAAATCAAACATAATGTTCTAAACATCCACAAAAGACAACCTAAGATTTGATACTACAGAAATTAATATTTATCAAGTATGAGCCCAAATATTAATTGAGGAATTATTGTATGTTAAATTTGATTTTAAATACGAATAATATAACACATATAAATATAAATAATGACATCACATGTCACATTAAGCACACTAAAATAATTTTTATAATTAAATAATGCATAGAAAGTACAGGATATTACATTTTCCCCTTTAAACAAGGAATTTTATCCTTAAAATTTGAATTCACTATAGCTCTACTCGAAAGTCTAAGAATACCTAACCCGTAACATCCTCACACTCTATATAGAATATAATCACCCTAATATGTAATACACATCAAGGTCTCTCGTTTGAAGTCACATTCCTCTAAAACTCAACCAAATTTGTCTATCTGTTAAAACATTAACTTGTCCCTCTCCATCATGTACCCATAGAAGCATCCTTTACGAATCGACGGTGATAAGGCGATGTTAAATGACATCGACGTCACCCTATCGTTAAATATGAAAAGTGCCTAGGTATCATAATTCAAACGTAATAATTCCCATCCTCAAGTACATCTTTAAATGAACTTGAGCTACCTCCTTGGAGACCAAACTATGCTTTTGTTTGAATTAAAATCTCCTTTGCCTACCCCGGCAACACTTACATGCTATATAGTAAACACTACTTATTTTTATAGTGTCTCGAGCCCCTCCTAACATGAAGAAATAATAAACTCTTAGATCTAATCAACTTGGTCAGTGTATCTCAAATGACCCCAAATAGCCCCATGTCCTCTTTGGAACCCCTGATCCCAATCAAATTCATAAGTATACTCTCTCCCACTTCCATACTAGGATTTCAAACACTGCTAAAATCGTTTCACCATACCAATAATATGGACTCCCCTGAAAAATGTACATCCAATCAGTTTTGGGATGTATAATAAATCATAAAACACACGCCAAACTACCTTTGTTGCTTGGATCCCTTTGGCATAAACAATCTTCCTTGATAAAGTAACCCTCTCATATCATCGAAAGAATAAAGGGAACTCCTCTCAATTACGGCTTGAATAGCATCTTCCGATAGAAAATTCAAAGTTTGGGCCTAAACCACCCATGACTCAAAATATTGTCCACTATTATTGTACAACTCTCGTTTTAATAAAAAATCATCGCTAATCATAGTAAAATGATCTCCTATATCATCAAAATGCATTACATGATGCACACGCTACATATTGCATCAGAAAATTATCGTGGGAATATTCTCCTCTCGATTCAACCACTAGTGATAGCTCGGGCTCAATGCTAGTTCCAACTCTAAGTCTATAATTACTACCTTACGTAAGTGGTAACTCGGTACCTCTCTGGATATGTCTAAACATTTTGGGCTATTCATAACATCCCTATGAAACCGTAGTACCCTCTTAATGTCCTCTCATATATACCTAACTGAGAATTAAACCCTTTTCATGGCCTAAGAATAACCATAAAAATATCCTTTGTCCGAAAATAGTAAACATAAAGTGTAGTACATAGCTATCCAAACAAGCTCAAAAATATGTTAATTTGTCATCTAAAAAGTCCACAAAGAGGCTAAAAACCAAGATGGCCAAACAAACTATCACGTCTCTACAACCATAACGTAATACAACCCCTACTTGTTGGGATATTCAAATATAACTAATGATGGGTGAATAAAATTTATATATCTCATAAACGAAGTAAACATAGTACTAAAAAAGAATGACAACTCCTCGGTGTCTAAGTAAGACTTATGCGCTTGTGTAGTGAACATAACCATAACCATTCCCTAGTGGTAAGCCCAATAATACAGGTTATCCTAAGACAACTATTAACTAAGTGGTCTCACTCACCAAAAATGTAACACCTTACTACAAAGGAACTATCGATATGACAATCCTGGTGACCTTGCCTCTACGGTCGATACTGTAAAAAGTTAGCCTTATCGACCTTGTTATCATTGGTTGTGGCTCTACTAGACATAATTTAGCATATTGTTTACTCCTATAAACCTATTATGGGTTCGCTTCGCCTATGGGGTTCCTTATACTGGTGAGGTCCTACCTACTCGAGTCAACTATACACCTTCTTTAGTCATTTTAGCTTACTTTGGCCTCAATCTTCTCAGTATTAGGAATTTTTATCATTCAGGTACTTGTTACAGTCCTGCTGATGTCAGAAGGTAACTTCCACCACCTAAGCGCAAGTGATGAAGAACGGGTTACCCAACAACACCTGCCAACCCTACATGTAAGGTTCATGTCATCTAAAAAAGTCTTCTCATACTATAATAGTAATTGAGAATAGTCTTCTTAACTTTCATATAAATCTCTCCTGGTGCAGAAAGAGAAATATAGTTGAACTCCTCATATTGGTACCATGCGGTCGTCTAAACGAGGTCTTCAGAAACTTACTCCTAAAGTTATTACAAGTGGTGAGTGGAAGCAATTTCCCTCAAACCATATGCTAAGAACATATGAAGGTCTCATGTCAAATGGTCCCTAAGTCCTGATCGAAAGTGACTTCATGCTTGGTACGTATCGATAGAGAAATTGAAACAAAGAACCCTCCCTATATACTTTGGTCGATTCGAATCGTTTATCTGGAACCATGGTGCAAAACACCCTAGGCAACCATCATTATACAAATACAGCAAAGTTAATCATGTATTAGTGGGGAAGACTCCCAGGTCCCGTATTTTTTAGGCATTTATTTATTATTTATTCATTATGGAATAAATTAATAAATGGGAATAATTGTTATTTATGTTAATTGATAATAATAAATGCATAATTTAGATAATAATTAAATTTTGTATGTTATGTGATTTTTGTGCTTCTTATTATAAACAATTATATGATATTTGCCTATATGAGGTTAAGCGTTAAATAAGTAAGTGTGTATTTTATTTTATGTTATGAGGCATTACCGTGAGTTTTGAGGTGTCACTACACCAAAACGCAATTTAGTAATGCACTATTTTTTTATTACTAACAGTATTATACCATTATTATTTCTCACAATAAATTAATTTTAGTAATCTAATATAGATGATAGTCCTATGAGGTTCTAATATGAATGGACTAAAAAACAAATTCCCAAATTCTAATTCTAATTTTAATTTTAATTTTAATTTTAATTTTAATTTTAATTTTAATTTTAATTTTAATTTTAATTTTAATTTTAATTTTAATTTTAATTTTAATTTTAATTTTAATTTTAATTTTAATTTTAATTTTAATTTTAATTTTAATTTTAATTTTAATTTTAATTCTAATTTTAATTTTAATTTTAATTTTAATTTTAATTTTAATTTTAATTTTAATTTTAATTTTAATTTTAATTTTAATTTTAATTTTAATTTTAATTCAAATTAAATAAATAATTAATTAAGCCAATTAAACTAAGCATCAATTTTAAACAATTATTGTGTCAAATGATTTCCCAAATTTGATCTTTTCCTAAAACATTCATCTAGGTGAGAATAATAATAAATTAAAGCAATAAACCACAACACGCCGTTGTATGCGAAAAACCCACAATGTGTCAAACCTCGGATGACCTAACCACGCAAATTCACTATGTATGGAATTATAAAAGGCACGACTGTAGACTTACAACACAGACTCAATGCCCTCGCAAGACTTGATGCTCTTCAATCCTCAACCTCTTCACAATGACACGTAGGAGTCCACGCAGTTGCAAAAATGTGTGAGTCCACGCATACCTCAGTATCCACCGATAAGGCTCAATAACCATCTACGTATATTTAACACGGAGTCCACTACTTTTTCACCATAAAACACAACGCGGACTCCATCGTGTATAAACAAACACCAATACGGATTTTATCGCATGAAATGAATAGTAAGATGTGAAGACTATGAAATATTAGTCCCCATACAAAGATCGCAAAGCATATATATATTGAAACTTGTATCTTAAACAATATGGGGGAAAGTAGGAAGTCTTTTGGAATTTAATAGGAAACTAATTTTCGCCAAAAGTCCTCACAAAAACTGATGCCATGGCCCCTTTATATAGAAAACACATTTTTACGCGACACAAATTTTGAGAACTCGTTAAAAAGAAAATAGGAGTTTATTTGAATAGAGCCTTATATCTAGTTCAAACCAAAAGAAAACTCATTTGAACAAACAACCAATCTCATTGGAACCGAATTCAAACGAGATTCAAACGAACTTAAATCTGGGAACAAAACTTCTTTGATGTTCATTTGAACATCAATCAAACGACATGGCCATTTCATTCGAACGAACTACATAAAATCGTTTGAACGACTGAAAGAATAAAAATATTTTTCATTTAAAAATTCACTTAAAAACATTCCTCAAACAAACTTTTATAAAAATAACACCCAATTAAAAATCCAAGGATAAAAAAATATAGGCACTCATACCTGGGAGATCCTCGAAACATGAAGATAAAAAATCGGCATGAAACTTAACACGATAATATGAACATGATAGCTTAGTCACTACGTCTTCAATTAAACATATCACACGGTTAAAAGGTAAATACACTCAAGTCCTAACCTATGACTCAAAGGTTTTGTCCAAACACGAAATAGGCCAAATATATAAAAATTGACTCTATCACAAATTTTTCCTTGAAAATCTTCCTCTTTGGCTATTTTGGGACAAAACATAAAACAAAAAACCAATGGGCCGTCAAGCTTATCTAAAAGACTCAGTCCCCAACCCTAAAAGTAAAAGTAAAACTTGGCCCACACATAAATTAAGTAGCTTTTCTCTTGTGTAACTCCACTGCATCGTTGCAAACATTCACACCTAAACACATCTTCAAATGCAAAGAAATTATATAATAATATAAACATCATAAGAATAAACCCTCCCCCTTTTGTCTAACAGTCGCTAACTAAGTTAGTATGTCTTCTGCTAAGGCAATAATCTCCCCAGACTAAAAAGATTGAGATACTATTTCTCCCCTTTTTTGTTCGAGAATAGACAAAGAATTATTAACAAAACCATTTCTTCCTAATATAACTAAATATCCCCCAAAATGAAACAGGGTAATATATGGGGAAAATAAGTATATCATGCAATGATATATATTGAAACAAACAATGGCAAATAATTGGGCAACAAAAGAACAAATAATCCAAACAACGATCAATAATGCCTATTTTAATGCAAAAAATGATATTAACTTGAATATACATGAAGGTGTTGGATACCAATCTAAATAACACAACACAAATCTGAACATTGCAACGAGAGATATCAAGGAGATAATATAGCATACCAATTAAAATAACTTGAAACTAACATGAGCATTTCATACACGTATAAAATGCAAAGGAAAAGACTCAAAACACATTATAACATATATATATAAATATGCAAAAAAAAAATACCAATGGCACACAGGCACATATACATAGGTATAAACACCACATAAAACACTAAACACATTACACTTGCCACGCAATCATAGTATCGATGTGTCTAAACATATGGTAAACGGAGTGAATGGGCGTAAACTAAAAATAAAAGAATCATGATTCAATCACTCAAAATGCCCAAGGAGTTCTATCTGAGTGCATTTACTTTGTGAAACAAAGATTTGGCCTCATAGTGATGATCAAGTGATCTCATAAAAGGACAAATAAGCACAATTTACACTGACCTAGAAAATATTGACGATTCTCAAATTAGGAATGTCAATCATGAATTAACAAGGACCATTATGTAAACCAAGTTATCTTCAACTTATAACACCCTCAAAATTGTAGATATATAAATTTTTTTACTCTCATTTTTTTAATAATCAATGAAACAAATTAGCCTTGGCAATTTTATCTTTTTTTGTAGCTCTTATTTTTTAATTCTTTTGTCAACGGTGGCTTTCCACAAAGGGTATTTTCTCCTTTCATAACCCTTTCTCGTGCACTCTCTTATTTTTTAAAAATAAAAATCAATATACACAAGGTAGTAGTTCTTTTGTGCACAAATCCCCCATAATCAAAAGATATAAAGATGACAAGATTTATGGGAGAACATCTCACTTAGCTCAATATAACATGTGAAGTTAAAAATCCAAAAGAGCTCGTGCACGTGTGTGCGGAGGCATATGCACGGTAAATCCATTAAGCAATAAATTTTTGAACAACTCCATGCATGTGTGATAAAGAAAAATCTAATCATTAAAATCCATAAATAAATGTCCTAGCCACATGGATACATGGAATTAATTGGATTTAAACACACCAATATGACACACGAAATATGTAAAACCAAACCACGCATAAAAATAATCTTTTTGAGTTTTTAAACATTTTTCTAAAGACAACGCATAAAAAAAATCAAAAGACAAGCAAAAATATTTTTATATTTTTTCAATAAGACTCAACAAGTAAAATCAACATGCAAAAGACACAAACCATGTATAACTAGTAAAAACATATAACATGAAGTAGAAAAGTCAAGGTATGAAAATATCATGCAAACAATCACCCCTTAGATTTATCATGAGAAGAATTATGATATAGCATGAGAGAATCAACAAGTTTTCCATTTAATACCTCCAAATTTGATTTCCTAATCCATAGAGGTGTAGCATGATGATGTTAAGACTCGGGAACCATGGTGGCACTAGAATTTAACTTCACGTGGTCTTTTCTAAGATCGTAGTAAAAATGCCAAAGGAGACCTTTCTAACTTCAATGTGAGAAAGTGTAAATGTGAAGAGGAACGGGACTTAAAGGTTGACCTTTTTAACACCTAGATCTATGGTTGTGTGGCCATCCCCGATCCCCGCCGAACCAGTGCCCATCAAGAAGTGACCCTCCAGTTACTGGGTAAAATTTGGTCAATATTAATGCTCTTTGGTGATGTTGTGTGAATCATGCATGATTCTCTTACTGGTATCTTATGATGAGAATGCCTTTCTTGATTATGCCAAACAGGGAGAAAAGTACGAGTACCCAAAAGGTACACCAAGTATGGATGGGTGATGCGTGCAATATGGGGATATACATGTGATCCTAGGTGCACGTGGTGTGAGGTGTACATGGAGACTTTTCTGCAAGTGTGTGAATAAAAGCATAAGCATGGGGAACATATGAGAAAGGGGAACATGTAGGTATGGGGGGAAACATAACAAAATATAGCATTCATGTAAATAGAGTTAAGCCCTCAAAATATACACATATCCCCAGCAGAGTCGCCACTGTGGCATTCCCCGATCCCCGCCGCGGAGGAAAAGGCTCCTTCGGGTCCGCACGTCCCTCTCGGGAGAGCACTTCGGCTGGCGTCGATTTGTGAGGTGTGAAAATGTAGAGAGATTAAGAGTCGCCAGTTTATTTTACTCAAAACAGACAAAAGAAAGGGGGAGCCACCGCGAAGAGTGGCATCCCAAGACATACTGGTGCATACGAAACCAAGATGATTCGAGAAGGGTTTGGAGCCTTAGTTACGAAATGGGAAGGTGTTAGGCACCCATTTTGCCCTTTCGATCTCTAATGAATATTTGCTATTTTCCTTTATCTTTCCCCCCATGATATGTGTGCATGTGTATATATATAGAATGGAGGTAGGAATCCTCGACCTGTATCATGGAAAAGATAAAGCGAGTCATCCGTAGGAAGATATAAGAGTAATATTAGAAAAATAAGATTTACGCGATTACCCCTACGTTGATCCCATAAATCCAAATGGAGAAATCTCTTATTTGTAAGTGTGAAAAAAAGTGTTTTAGTATTGAGAAAAATATGGAAAAAGTGTGAGAATCCCTATTTGGAATTTATGAGCAAACCCTCTTTTTCTTGTTTTTCGGGTTTTATTTATATGAAAATAGGAGATGTGCGATAATACTAGATAAAAAGTATGTTAGGATGTGTAAAATAAGATAATAAAAGTGTTTAAGTAATAAAACAAGTTATTGCAAATTTAAGAAGATTTGAAGGGAAAGATGAGAGAGATGGACCTTCTTGGAGACTTTGAACTTGATCTTGAATGTTGAAAAGCAGCCCTTGCCCTTGGATGAAGATAACGAGTGGTTAATTCCTCAAGTTTTATGAAAGGGATGATGAAAAGTGGAAGTAAAAAAGGAATTTGGAAGTTGAAATCACGCTGCCTTCGAGAGAGGTTTATGGGATTCATTAAGAGAGATTTTGCTTCTCATCTGAGATCCCCTTGCAAATGAGGCCAAGGACTCCTTTTATAGGCCCAGGGGTCTGCCGATCGGCATTACCATGGCACTACCTATCGGCAGGTGTTGATAGGCAGGGTCTGGGACCTGCCATTTGGCAGTGCGCCTCAGACTTTTTTGGAAAATCGGCCGCCGAGGGCAAACCATTAGTTAGGGAGTTGACTTTGGGTTGTAAGGACATTTTTGTGCATTAACAATTTATTATGTCGCACGTCGTTACACTGTTGAAGAAATTCAAGATTCATACATTCATCAACGGATCCGAATATCAAAAGAAGAAGAGGAATCAAGTCTGACAGCCGGACCGGTCCGCCTGCCTGCCGGACCGATCCGCCAACAGACCGATCTGCCCTCAACCGGACCGATTTGCTTGCTGCAGATCCATTATACCCCGGACCGCAAGCGAACCGATGAAGCCTCAGAATAAAAGAACCAATCCGGTCAATCAGAACGATCCTCCCCCAAGCCGGACCGATCCGCCTGGGATAAACTCGAGCAGTTCCGTGAATTGTTTTACCACTAATTTGTTTTTCCTATATATATACCTATTTCGGAGGCGTATTTTTTAAGACTTTTCAAGACGATTTTTAGAGTCCTAAATACTCTAAGTCTTCACCTATTGAGCCTAAGACTCTAGGTTTTTTTATTCACACAATTGTCAAACCTTTGTGAATATTTTTGTGTAACCCAAGGACACAACTTTGGTTTGTTCAACCCTTGTGGAGAAGCCGTTCTCTTCTTCATTGCTGCCCTCCTGGAAAGGGAAACTTCCAGCCGCCGACATAGGAACCGACACCTGCGGTATTTCTGTGTCACATTGTTTCTAGCCGTTGCTTTGAAGGTTTACCGAAGACACCGTGCGTTACACTTGTGGGCGATTATCAGGTTGTATGTAAGTCAATGGTCTTGTAAATTCTTTAAAGTTCTAGAAATAAAAGGTTTTGCCCTTCAGGGATTTTTCCTTAACTTTGTGTCGCATGCTTTATATTTGATGGGTTGATTTAGATGCATGTTTAAGGTTTGATTTTATTTGGTTTAAAAGTAGACGCTAATTAAATAAGGGTTCTTGGAAACTTGCAAATTTAATTTAAATCGATATTACACGCGTTCTCAAATTGGTATCAGAGCGGGTTACGCTAATTTATCGCGTGATCCGGATTTTTTGAGGATTTATTTTTTTGATACTATTTGACTTCTCACGTCGTCAAGTTGGTATCAGAGCAGGTTACGCTAATTTGTTACGTATTCCTATATTTCGCAAAATTGTGTCATATTGATTTTTTTTAAAATCAGTTTTGTGAAAAATCGCAATTTTTCAATGGAACGCCCATTTAATGAGGAGCCTATTTTTGAAAAAAGTTCGCGACCGTGCTGAAAAGTTAAAAAGTTTGAATTTGAAACTTTGCAAAAGAATTAAAGTTTTGGAAAAAGAAAATTCTCTCTTTAAAAGTAAGATTGAATATTTGCAAACGTTTCAAACTCAAAGTGATATTTGTCGTGAGCACTTTGGTAATTTGTGTACTGATTTTGATTCTTTGAAAATTGCCAAAAAGAAGAGTGATGAAAGGGTCCTATTTTTAGAAAAAGATTTGGAGGACCTTAAAAATTCGATGGTTTGTGTTTGTGCCAAAGATGAAAGAAATATTTTACTCAATGAGTTTTTGGCACGTGAAGAGACTCTTAGGGAAAAGTTTGCTTTAATTGAGGGGGAGAGGGATACCCTTTTAGAAATTGTTGAAAATTTGAGAAAGCAATCCCTGTCTTGGGAAGAGTCTAATTTGTTGCTTGAATCAAATATTTTGAAGTTGGAAAATGATTTAAACGATTCAAGTAGGTTTGATTGTGATGGTAATGGCTCATCTTGTTCTCATGTTTCTAGTGCTAAAGCCAAAACCATTATCTGTTTTAGAGGGTCAATTAATCCCAAGGATGTTAGAAAAGTCACACTTTAGGTAACATTCCTCCCGTTTTCACATGTTCACATTGTGGTAGGAACGGTCACCTTAGGATATTCTGTTTTGATCTTAGAAAATGTCCTAGGAAGTTTATGTCTAGTGTTCCCTTAGTTCTTAAATCCTCCACACGACGTTTCACATCTATTTGGGTTAGGAAAGCACTTTTGGAGGAACTAGATTTTAGACAAGTTGATTCCCGTATGCTTGCACATGACTCTTCTCTTGCCATATCATATAGATGATTGTGTTTGCATGTTTGTCATACGTTAGTTATGCTTTTTGATATATTTTTGCTAGCGTTGTGACATGTACTTTTTGTATGTATTTTTAAAAAAAAATTGAAAAATACAAAAAGATTTTTTTGGTTGCACCGTTTATGGATTAACACTTTGGATGACCAAGTCACTACATCATTCCATTATTTTCATGTGACTATTTGATAGTGTTTTGAGATAATAGGTCAATTCATCCATGTGCTTTATAATGTTTGGAGTCATTAAGATGTAATTAAGTGTTTCTTCCTACATGTTTGACTCATGTTTCCTTTATTGCACACATGCACGGATTTGTTTGATTATTGTGTTTGTCTTATCACATGTTCGTTGGGTGTTTTCACTTCAATCCTGTCCTTAAAACGAACCAAGCGCGATAAATTTTTATAAGGAAATTGTGCATAGAAAAACCGTTTTGTGAGTTTGTGTGTTTTGTTTGATAACGGGGAGGGGCTGCGAAAGGTAATTATCTCTTCTTTGCGCAAAAGCCATCGTTCCAAAGGACCTAAAAAATTGAGGAATTTTATTATCCTAGGTCCAAAGAGGTTAAAAGAGCCCGAAAAAAATTGAAAGGCAATAAAAAGAAATTCATGCCATTTATGGGCCATTTAGGTTTTCGCACCAATTCTCCAAAGTTTGAGAATTTATTTTATACACCTCTAAAAGAATATATATATATATATATATATATATATATATATATATATATATATATATATATATATATATATATATATATATATATATATATATATATATATATATATATATATGAGGGAGTTTGGTTGGAGAATTAAAACGGGTTTGCACGTCCTTGAAATTTTTGAAAATGCGCTATATAGTTTTGGACGTTATTGTTGTGGAAATCATTTGACTTTGATTTGTTGATTTGCATAAGATGATGTCATCTAAATTCAACAAACTTTTACACCTAAGGATATCTTTGATGTTCATTCGTTAGGAGTAAACGTATGCATCGTGCACATATGATTGATTGAGTTGATTTACCTATCGAATGTGTTCACACCCATTCATTCCACTTCCATGACTTGGTTGTTTGAGTCTAAATCTATGGTGTGATTTTTGTATCATATTTGTTCAAATTGGTATCCTATCTTTGTATGAAAAAATTGAAAAATCAAAAATAGTTTGTGTTATTTTTGTATACCGTGACACCCCGATTTTGCTTCTTTGATTCATTCTTCTCATTTATCTATTTGGGGACATCATAAAAAGGGGGAGAAAGAATTATCATATTATGGGGGAGTTTGAATTTTGGGGGAGTTTTTGAGATGTTTCTTATGTTTTTATCATATATTATCTCATTTCAAACTCGATATGTCACTTGGTATTTTTCTTTTTCTCATGTGTGTAGGTACTACATGGATTATCATTGACCCTGATGAGAAAAGCTTTGAGATTTGATGATTCCTGAAGAATTGAAGAGCAAACGTTGTAGACTTATTCAATTGTATCTTTCCAATTTTGGGTTCATGGAAGGGTAGATTTGTATAGGCAATTTTAGTTGTTTTGATAATTCGGATATTTATTTTTATGTATGTACCGGCATAGACATAGGGGGAGATTTGTAAGGACATTTTTGTCCATTAACAATTTATTATGTCGCATGCCGTTACACCGTTGAAGAAATTCGATATTCATACATTCATCAACGAATCCGAATATCAAAAGAAGAAGAGGAATCAAGTCTGACAGCCGGATTGGTCCGCCTGCCTGCCGGACCGATCCGCCAACGGACCGATCCACCCTCAACTGAACCGATCCGCTTGCTGCAGATCCAGTATACCCCGGACCGCAAGCGAACCGATGAAGCCTCAAATAAAAGAACCGATCCGGTCAATCGGACCGATCCGCCCCCAATCCGGACCGATCCGCCTGGGATAAACTCGTGCAGTTCCGTGAATTGTTTTACCACTAATTTGTTTTTCCTATATATATACCTATTTCGGTGGTGTATTTTTTAAGACTTTTCAAGACGATTTTCAGAGTCCTAAATACTCTAAGTCTTCACCTATTGAGCCTAAGACTCTAGGTTTTTTTATTCACACAATTGCCAAACCTTTGTGAATATTTTTGTGTAACCCAAGAACACAACTTTGGTTTGTTCAACCCTTGTGGAGAAGCCGTTCTCTTCTTCATTGCTGCCCTCCTGGAAAGGGAAACTTCCAGCCGCCGACATAGGAACCGACACCTGCGGGTATTTCTGTGTCACACTGTTTCTAGCCGTTGCTTTGAAGGTTTACCGAAGACACCGTGCATTACACTTGTGCGCGATTATCAGGTTGTATGTAAGTCAATGGTCTTGTAAATTCTTTAAAGTTCTAGAAATAAAAGGTTTTGCCCTTCGGGGATTTTTCCTTAACTTTGTGTCGCATGCTTTATATTTGATGGGTTGATTTAGATGCATGTTTAAGGGTTGATTTTATATGTTTTAAAAGTAGACGCTAATTAAATAAGGGTTCTTGGAAACTTGCAAATTTAATTTAAATCGATATTACACGCGTTCTCATGGGTCAAATATGGCTCGGAAGCGTTTGTCGGTCCATTGGACGGGGAATCATTCGGACACAAACGGATCGTTCGTCCGCATGGTAAGTTCGAATTGTGTACAGGGCAAACCATTGGAAAGGTTAGGAGATTTACTTCGACATTCCAAAGAGTTTGACCCAGTTTGTAGAGTTGACTTTGGTCAACCGGGCCCGGGAATCTCACGGTGGCTTTCCGGAGTCAAACGGATCGTTCGTCCGAATGGAAAGTCAGAATCGCGCACGCGGCAGACTGTCGGAAAGGGTATTTAGAGCCCTTTGAAGATTCATTTAGCCTAGATTTAGCTGAAGAACTGACTATGGTCAAACAGAGCCCGGGAGCGCCCGGTGGCATTTGGGTCAGGTTTCGAACGCAAACGGATCATTCGTCCTCATGGTAAGTCGGAATCGCGCACGGGGCAAACCATTGGAAAGAGTATTTAGTGACCTTTTAAGATTCATTTAGTCTTGGTCGAGATGAAGAGTTTGACTTTTGGGTTAAACTGAGACGGGGAGTGCCCGATGGCTTTTAGGTCAATACTCGGGACGTGACCTGGGTTTACAGTTATGAAGGGAGGTTCTAGAGACATAAGGAGAGTCAGGGGTAATATAATGGGGTGTCTACAGATCCCATCGACGGGTGAGTTTGGAATAAATGATGTGCGTCGAATAGACACCACATGATGCTTTTGAGGTAGTATGACCGATTCAAAGGGTTGTGGTCGATTCTGAGGACCTAAGGAGGGTGCTGGGGATGATCAATTCTACGGATCAAAGCCGAATCTGTGGGATTAGGGTAAAGGTCTAGCGAGGTCAATTTTGACCTTAAGAGTGGTGACGATCGAGGACCGAGGTCAATTCTGACCTAACTTAGGTGACGATTCAAGACCGGGCCCAATTTTGACCCAAGAGTGGTGACGACAGAGGATCGAGGTCAATTCTAACCTAACTTAGGTGACGATCCAAATCGAGGCCAATTCTGACCCAAGAGTGGTGACGACCGAGGATCGAGGTCAATTCTGACCTAACTCAGGTGACGATCCAAGACCGGGGCCAATTCTGACCCAAGAGTGGTGACGACCGAGGACCGAGGTCAATTCTGACCTAACTCAGGTGACGATCCAAGATCGGAGCCAATTCTGACCCAAGAGTGGTGATGACCGAGGACCGAGGTCAATTCTGGCCTAACTTAGGTGGCGATCCAAGACCGGGGCCAATTCTGACCCAAGGGTGGTGACGACCGAGGACCGAGGTCAATTTTGACCCAAGAGTGGTGACGAACGAGGACCGAGGTCAATTTTGACCTAACTCAGGTGACGATCCAAGATTGGGGCCAATTCTGACCCAAGAGTGGTGACGACCGAGGACCGAGGTCAATTTTGACCTAACTTAGGTGACGATCCAAGACCGGGGCCAATTCTAACCCAAGAGTGGTGACGATCGAGGACCGAGGAAAATTCTGACCTAACTTAGGTGACGATCCAAGACCGGGGTCAATTCTGACGCAAGAGTGGTGACTCCCGAGGACCGAGGTTAATTCTGACCTAACTCAGGTGACGATCCAAGATCGGGGAAAATTCTAACCCAAGAGTGGTGACGACCGAGGACCGAGGTCAATTCTGACCTAACTCAGGTCATGATCCAAGACCGAGACCGATTCTGACCCAAGAGTGGTGACGACCAAGGACCGAGGTCAATTCTGGCCTAACTCAGTTGATGATCCAAGATCGGGGCCAATTCTGACCCAAGAGTGGTAACGACCGACGACCGAGGTCAATTCTGACCTAACTTAGGTGACGACCCAAGACCGGGGCCAATTCTGACCCAAAGAGTGGTTGAGGATTAGATTTTGGTTTTGCTGGGGAAAGAGCTTTGTGATTCTGATCTGAGCTGGGGAGCTGATAGCTGGGGAATCTTTTTAGGAGACCTCTCAGGGAGGGAGGGGGACAACCTATTTTGGGTGCTGTAAGAGAATTCTACTGGGGAAGTGATCAGGTGATCCTTAGGGATTTTTCGAAGCTTTGTCGGGAGGAGTTTTCACTTAACTTTTGAGGATTCCTCTGGGGAAGAGGGGTTCCTCTGAGGATAAGAATTGGATTTGAGGTTCTGATAGGGAACAATGAATGAGTTGGGGAAGATTTTGGATCGTCCCTTGGGAGAGATCGCCTGGGGCGAGTGATTCTTCTGAATTCCACTAGGAAAAATATCATGCGATATTGTTTCGCACTGGGTAGCCGATGGCTGGGGAGGCTTTGTGTTCTTGATTTGAGCGGAGGATTTGATTGTTAGGGAGATGACCGGTTTGAGGTTGTAAACTCTGTTGAGGAGGTGATTAGGCGGTCCAGGCGCATTGCTCAAGAGGTCATTCGCTTGGATTTTGAGGGTTCCGTTGGGGAAAAAGAGGTTTTGCCTGAAGGAATGCGAAATTTTCTTGATGAAAATGTTCTAAATCCTTCTTGGGAATTTAGAAATTTTCTGAGGATTTTTCAGGGTTTTCTGGAATTTTCCAGGAATTTCTGTACGAAATTTTAAGGGGGGGGGTCGACCGGCATAGACTGAGGGGTGCCATTCGGCAGTGGCACGGACTTTTAGAGTGCCTCGGGAAGGTGAGGAGTCAGTGTCGATCGGTATGGAAGGGGGAGGTGCCGATCGGCATGGCGCTTGGCCTCCTATATAAAGGGGTGAATCCCCTTCATTTTTCACAGCTTCTTGCCTTCTCTCTTTCTGCGATTTCTCTCTATGAATTGTTCTAACGTTAAGATCTTCAAGAAATAGTCGCCTACGTGAGTACCGCTGTCCACCGGGAATGGTTGACCATTGATGACTGGGCGAATATGGATTGGAGGGACAGGGTGCCCCTTGCTTTGGGGAACGAGAATGCTTTCGATGCATTTGAGTCGGTTGCCGATGAGCAGACCTTGCTGCGGGAGCCATCGCGTCATCACCCTTCGAGAGTGATTCCCGATGGTTATGTAAGTAACCTGACCTTTGGCATTCCTTTCTTTTTGGGTGATTTTTCTTTCTTTCTTGACTTTTGATGAGATTTTTCCTTTTTCCAGTCCGATATTTCCTTGAGGAACATGCGCGCCCGTGGGAGACGACGGGGCTTAAGGATGTTTGGGAGCATCTTCCACCCATGGTGTGCTGGATGGTATCGTCAACGGGCTTTGGGAGGTTGGCGGTTGCACTGGATGAGATGCCTCTTTCGACAGCGGTCGTGTGCGCTTTGGGGGAGAGGTGGTGGGATACTACCCACACTTTTCATTTTGGCTTTGGGGAGATGACGGTGACTCCCATAGATGTGCAGCAACTGTTGGGGCTAGATTGTGATGGGGACAAGACAGAGGTAGATCGTTCCTTGCGGGTGAGTCCGGAGGCAGTGCATACGGCACTTGATGATGTGAGGAGGATAGTCTCTGGAGATTCCATCCAACTGTCCTTGCTGAAGGATGTTTTGCTGAGCAGGGTGATTGATGTGGAGGACGGGCTGCAAGTGAGGCAGATGGCCCGATTATTCATCTTGTTAGTGTTGGGAGGTTTCATGGTGGCGTTGAGCAGCGACGTCGTCCATTTGTGGTCTCTGTCGTACTTGAGGATGTTTTCGAATATCCCTATCTATGATTGGGGGAGTCTGACCTTGGCGACCCTTTACTCTTCTTTCGATGCATTCAGCCGGTGCTACCGGCAGACTTTTACTGGAGCCACGTATCTCCTTGAGGTATTTTTTTACTTTGCACATTTTTATTCATGCATTCGCATTTTCCTTTATTGCATTCGCATTTTCCTTATGCGTCACTTTTTGCTTATGAATTCAGACGTGGTTCTATGAGGTAATTGGGTGCAACACTCCGATGATTGCTCTGAAGGACGACACTTTTGGGGACTTTTGCCGATTGTATCGATGGCGTGTGGCTAACCGGCAGTCGAAGGGATCTCTCTCCCTAGAGGCCGTGCGTCAGGTCTTGAATGACCTGACCAGTGGTCGGGTAAGGTCCTTTCCTTTTCAGTCTTGGTTTTTGCACCTTTTGATCTTGTATTGATTTATGCCTGCTTGGGGATTTCCAGGTGACCTTTTATCCTTGGGGGATAGCCATTCAGGATACGGGGATGACTGGGGTGAACGCACAGATGAGGCGTTTGTTGGCGCATGAGTTCGGCCATTCCTGGTATCTCGGGGAGAGGGTGGTTCGCCAAGTTGCTGAGGAGCTGGTGGTGCCACCCGCGCAGCCCCCTACGTCTATGAGGCGGGAGCGACACCTGTTGGAGGATGAGAGGATCGCGGCGATGATCGGCGAATCCTACTCGTTGTACACTGATACGGCTGCACCGTATGACTACATGGACATTGTGACGAGGTAGTTGATGGCGCCCAGCATACATGATGCCCTGCCGTTCCCTTCTACGGGTTCGAGTCGACCAGGGGGGTCCTCCCATAGCGGCGGCGGTCCGTCGGCATCAGTGGCGGCGACTTTAGAAGTTCCTTTCGTGAGGTTGAACACTCCTTCGTACAACATCCAACGGGATGATGGAGGGATAATACCGATGCTGCACCGTCCTCTTGCGATGGATCCGGGGGAGTTGGGTTTGACAGAGGAGGTCCTTTATCCTACTGTAAACCTTTCGGTCCTTTTCCTCTTTTTGATTTCTTTTGCTCGATACTGATTCTGCCTTTTCTTGCAGCAAGTCCGGGTGTCGACCACTTGGCTGAGAGACATCGGAGATTGGATATCTTCGGCGATTGCCCACATTCGGGATGTTGTCCCTGTTCCTTCTTGCTTGGTGTCGTCAGCCTCATTCGGGGAAGATTCTGGCTTGGGTAGTGGAGGCGCGTAGTCTCGTCATAGGGGGGAGAGAGCATGTCGCAGGGGTGGAAGCTCTTGAGAGAGAGAGAGAGAGAGAGAGAGAACGTGGGTTTGGGCTGAGTCCCGTTGTTTTTGGTTTTTCTTTTCTTGTTTCCTACAAAAATGATGTAATACAGAACATAAATATATGCATTGCAATGGGAGTTTTTTTTTATTATTATTATCCTTTATTACTGATGAATGAATGCATGCATATGCGCTTTTTTACTTTGCTGCTGAGACCATAAAAACAATTTTTTGGAATTTTTAAGGAAAGTTTTAATTAAAAAGGGAAATTATATAGGGAGAGAAAGGAATTTTGAAATTCTGTTGAGAATATCAATTTATTTTCATTGAGTTTTCTGATTTGATAAAAGAGAAAAGGAGGAAATTTCCAAAAATGGGGGGATTACCGATCGGCAAGCACCCTGACCTGCCTATCGGTAGTTTAGTCTAGTCCCATCATTTGAAGGCTTTGATTGGTACCCCTTCAACCCTTGGTACCTTGTGGGGTAGGATTCCCTCCGATTTCTGCAGGTATTATGTCCCTTGTGAGGATTTTTAAGTATTAAAAAGGAGAAGGGTGGAGTGTTCTCATCACACCTTTGCATCCTCATCTGCCTACCCATTATCTTTTGGTCTTGCAAGATGGCTCTCCCTGGTAGCATTGAGTTTGTCAATTACCTCAAAGCCTTAGAAGTTATGTGCTCTTATAATGTCTACTATGATGACTTCAACATGCGTCGAGTCTCCTTGTGGCGCAATCGGCCTTTTGAGTGGAATATGCTAATAGCGGCGGTACAATTCTGGTACCCCGAAGACCATGTATTCCGCTTTGGGTTGAAAGAAGTTTATCCTACCTACGAGGAATTTTTTGTCATACTGGGTGTGAATCCCAGTGTTACTGCATCTTTACCCGAATTCTCCCGCTCTCCTAGGGATTTATTGGATGGGCTTCTTCATATCTCGCATTCGACGGCCAGATCGTTAGTTGCTGGAGGAATGATCTCCCTCCCGGCGGTGTTGCAGTCCGTGCATTTCGGGAAGTAGGTGATGCCGGCTATGCTAGAGCCGTTGTTCTGGGCCTTGTTTCAAAATTACTGTTGGTGACTGGGGAGGTGCAAGTGGACCCACAACTTGCATCCATTACTTCATGGATGTCATACCATCGCAATCCTGCGGCAGTGATATTGGCAGAGACTCTGAATGGCCTGGATGCATGGAGAAAAGGTCGTTCTGACTTTTTAAGGGGTAGCCTTGTGATGTTGTTCATGTGGTTGCCTGAAATATTCTGCTTGTCGACTCCTCCAGAATATCCTTTGTCGGTTGTACCCAACTTCTTTTCGCGCTACTTCATACGCGTTGGCCTGCATGTTGAGAACTGGGAGAATTGGTTTGTGGAGTATGGGACTCGTGGGCTATATTGGACGGTGCCTTGGTGGGGACAGTTGCATCCAGTTCTGGAGTTAGGAGAGTACTCATATGTGCGGCTAGTTGGTCTCAGACAGACCTCATTTTATTTCCCTTGGCGGCTTCTGCGCTAATTTTGTTGGGCACCGGTCGTGGCCCCTTGGACCTCAAATTTCTTTCCAGTAGAAGATTTGACTGAGCGTCTGTGTCTGTTGCTTGGATCTCTGTGGGAAAATCGGCGTCCGTCGACCCGTCCTTCTCAGTCTGTCGGGAAGGTTTGCCGTGTCCCCAAAGATTATTTGAAGTGGTTATGGAGGAAAGTAGTCAGCAAGATGTTGGTAGTAGAGACTGGTCAAAGGTGGTTTATTTTATCTGACTCTATGGAAGGGGGTGTTGTGGTCTTTTCGAAGATAGTTAAGGCTCACCGATCCATGGAATGTTTGCGACACTCTATTCGGGTAGGGGAAACTTGGGGTCCTCAGGATGTAGATAATGGGGGTGCAGGTTCTTCTGGTAGCTGTGGGTAGGACTCTTGGAGAGTTAATTTTGTGTAACAGATGTGGGGATTTTATCTGGCTTTTTAGGGTAATAGGGGGAAGAGATTTATCCATTCCTTTTTCTTATGTAATCCGTACTGTAATTTCTTATCAATGAAATAAACCAGTTTCTGATCATCCAGCTGTGCCTTTCGATGAATTTTGTATTTTGAATTATCTATACCGATCGCTAAGGCATACACAATCCTTTTGTTCAAGTAGATGTTTAGAATGAACCGTCGTTCTCGGAGGTAAGAAAAGAATAGTATTTTGTGAAAAAGAAAGGGCCGTACTCATGTGAGGAGTATAAGCTGCCTACGTACCTCTAGGATTTTTGAAAAGTTTTTAAAATAGTTTTTGCAGAGGATCAGGACCACGTAGTTCTGGGTAGAGGGAAGTGAAGAGATTTTTTTTAAGAATAAAAGGGGGATGAGAAGAGTCATAACGCGCTGAGATTTCGGACTAGGGGTAGAATTTCTTGAGACGGTCCAGATTTACTCGACGAGCCATCTCTTCCCCATCCAGGTCAGTGAGCATGGCGGTACCGCCAGAAAAGATTTTCTTCACAATGTAAGGGCCGCTCCAATTGGGCTTGAATTTTCCTCTGGGGTCCCAGATGGGTTTTATTATCTCCTTGAGGGCTAAATCCCTTTCTCAGACACCACGATCCTTGACTCTCTTATTGAATGAATGCGTTATTCTGTGATAGTACCCTTGTATGTGGTATAGAGCCTTCAATATCCTTTCGTCTAGGAGGGCTAGCTCATTAAGACGGCTTTGGCACCAGTCTTCTTCACTAACCTTGCCCTCGAGCATGACGCGTAGCGAGGGTATTTCCAGCTCCACAAGGAGGACTGCTTTCATGCCGTAGACCAGGGAGTAAGGGGTTGCCCCAGTAAAGGTTTGGATTGAGGTTCGATATCCCCAGAGGGCGTATGGGATCCGGTCGGCCCAATCCCTACATCTTTCGGTCATCTTGCTGATGATGACTTTGAGGTTTTTTGTTGGCGGCCCCAACTGCACCATTGGTCTGAGGTCGGTAGGGAGAAGATTTATGTCTCTGAATCCCAGGCCAACTCTTCTAATTGGACGTGAAAGGGTTGGAGCTTTTCGTCCTTGACTTTCCACTTTTTGAGCATTTAACCAATGATGAGGGAAGAATCCCCATATACATCAAGGTATTGAATACCTTTCTTGAGAGCGAACTTGAGGCCCACTGTTCATGCCTCGTATTCCGTCATGTTGTTGGTGCAAGGGAAATTTATTTTAATGGCGATGGGAGTGTGGGATTCATCTAGGGCAACCAGGAGTATCCCAATGCCATATCCCTTTTTGTTGGCAACGCCGTCAAAGAACATTTTCCATCGAAGGCGGTCTTGAGTGGTGTAGAGGATATTTTCATCTGGAAATTCGGAGATCCAGACATCTGTTTCTTCTATAGGGTAGTCAGCGAGGTAATCAGAGATGGCTCTTCCTTTAATAGCTTTCTGCGTAACGTACACGATATCGAACTCGGTTAGGAGCATCAACCATCGGGCCATTTGACTGGATAAGGCGGGTTTCTCAAGCAGGTATTTGATGGGATCCATTAGGGATACAAGTTTGATGGGGAAGGCGAGCATGTAGTGTCATAACTTTTGGGTGACCCAGACAAGTGCGACACATGCCTTTTCTAAAGAAGTGTAGTTGACCTCATACCCGACCAATTTACAACTGGCATAATAGATGGTTCTTTCTTTGTGGGAGTCTTCAAAGTATTAGGCTCGCAAAGCTCCAGCTGCAGTGTTGGTTATGGTTAGGTATAGGAGCAAAGGGAGACCAGGCTGTGGTGGCATGAGAACTGGAGGTTAGGTCAAATATTATTTAATTCGGTCAAAAGCTTCTTGGCAGGCCTCGTTCCAATCCTTGGTTGAATCCTTTCGGAGGAACTTGAAGATTAGTTCACAGATGAAGGTTAGTTGGCCGATGAAACGGCTAATATATTGTAATTTCCCAAGGAAACCTCGGACTTCCTTCTCTGTTCGGGGTAGTGGCATCTCAAGTATGGCCTTCAGCTTTGCAGGATCGGCTTCTATCCCCTTTTTTACTGACCATGAATCCCAAGAGTTTTCCTTTTGTAACGCCGAAGACACACTTCTGTGGATTAAGTCGCATATGATACTGTCGTAGTCGTTCGAAGAACTTTCGGAGAGCAGGAGCCTGACCTTTTCTAGTTTTGGACTTGATAATCATATCATCTACGTAAACCTCGACCTCCTTGTGAATCAGGTCATGTAGGATGGTTGTGGAAGCCCTTTGGTAGGTAGCCCCAGCATTCTTGAGACCAAATGGCATAACGGTGTAGCAGAAGGTTTCCTATGGGGTGATGAATGCGATTTTTTCTTGGTGGTCGGGGTGCATCTTGATCTGGTTGTATCCGACAATCCCGTCGATGAATGACTTGAGAGCATGACTGGCTGTGTTGTCCACAATCATGTCGATGTTGGGTAACGGATAATCATCCGTTGGAGAAGCTTTGTTAAAATCTCGATAATCCACACACATTCGAAAATTCTCTCCTAATTTCGGTACAGGTACAATGTTGGCTAGCCACGTGGGATATTCGATTACTTGAATGAAACCTACTTTTAACTATTTGACCACCTCTTCTTTGATCTTAAGCGACCATTCAGTGCGGAGTTTGCTCAACTTTTGTTTACCCGGCTTGTAATCTGGGAGAGTGGGGATCTCATGCTGTGCTATTTCAGGATCTATGTTGGGCATATCATCCTAGGACCATGCGAAAACATCTACGAACTCCTTCAGCAATTCTTTGAGTTGTACACGCTCATGCTCGTCAAGGGTGGCCTCTATCCTAATCTCGCACAGTTGGCTACTAGAATCGAGATTAATAACAACAGTCTCTTTTTCATTAACTTGAACGCGGTTATGTTGTTTATTATTAACCTTATTCAGATCAGTTAAGAATTATTCATTTGCAAAATCATCATAATCAAAAGTTCGATTAGAATCTAAACAATTAATGTAAGGCACATCAAGACACTCAAAATCTTCGTTTATTTCATTGATAGGAAAAATAGCATTGAGAACCTCATCAAAAGAGGTCTCGATTACATTTGAGCAAGGATAGGCAACATAAGAAGAAAGAGTGTAAACATTGGGGTTAGGGGAGATTTCAAGAGGTAGAACTGGCGTAGCATGCCAGTTGAGGAGAGGTGTATCAGCAGCTTTAATTAGAAGGGATGGGTCCATTGATGCAGTGCCTGAATGAACCATGCAGAGTGCTAGCCCCAGTATCTATAAGTTGAAGGAATCTTCAGAATCACTTTCCTCAATCTCTTCGATATCTTTGATGAGCGGTTGTACGCGGTGTGGGAAACTTTTGTCCCATGGGTAGCTATCTTGGAAAAAGATCTCCATTCCAGGCTTCATCTTCTTGTCTACGTGGTCGTACCATGGTTCTAGAAAATTGCAAAAGGGGAAATACTCACCCTCTTTGATGAATCGTCCATTTAAGGAGTCTCCTGAGATAGTTCGGATACAGTTTAATCCTCTCTTTGGTCGAGGCTGGAGGATCATTCTGAGCTCTTGTTCCGATGGTTGATACCCCAAGCCACAAGGAGGGAAAGCTTTCTTTAGTTTGACGGGCTCAAGTATCCCTTGTTGCCTTTGCCCTAGCCCCAGTCCGGGCATGAAGTGCATGTTTCTGAACATCTGAATCACATTGACATTGCCGTGAGGGTCATATTCTTGACAAACCCTTTCTTTGAAACCGTCCCCAACCGGGAGTAGGGATGGCTCGACTCGGAATCCTGACAGGGGCATATCATTTTACCCATGTTGTATCTCAAGAATTGGACTGCTGGTGCTTGCACCCTCGGCATTGTCATCGTCACCCAAAATGGTGATGACTCGCCCATCGGCGAAGAACTTCAATTTCTGATGGAATGAGGAAGAGATACCCTTTATACTGTGGATCCAGGGTCGTCCGAGCAATATGTTGAAACAGGCAGGGATATCAATGACTTGGAATTCGACGACAGGGTTTATAGGTCCAACCCCTATTGCAAGTTTTATGGATCCCATCACCTCTCGACGGGTGTTATCGTAGGCATGCACAGCTGCGGAGTTTGGAGCGAGGTCACTTTCTTTCAGACCTAAACATTTGAAAGTTCTCAACGGGTAAACATTCAAGGCGGATCCGTTATCGATAAGAGAGAGTGGCACGATCTTCCCCATAACTTCGACGGAGATGTTGAGTGCATGATTGTGATTCGGCCCAATTCTGGGGATTTCTTCTTCAGAAAATGACAGCATTCGGGTGGAGGTCAAGGATTCGACCAAATTTACTGCTTCTTCTGGTGTGGTAGAAGGAGGAACTATGGGTCCGGTGAGCAACTTGATTAAAGCTTTTTTGTGCAGCTGGGAAGACATGAAAAACCCCTATAGAGTGATGTTAGCTTGAGTTTTCTTCAGTTAATCGAGGATATTGCTCTCCTCGATGGTCATTTATGGCATAGGAAGGTTTTCGACGCTCTTCCCTTTGTCATTTATTGGTAGTGAGCTCGGAATTTGGTAATGTCTCCCTGATCTGGTCTTGTGATTTATCGAAGAAGAGAAAAATATGAATCCTATTTCTTCATCGATCTCAGGCTGCTCTGCCACCCTGTCTATTTCTCCGAGGAGTTCTTCAAATGATATCATCCCACATATGTCGACCACTAGGCCAGCTCTTCCTGAAGCTTGTTCTTTGCTCAAATCTTCGAATCCTTCCCCCCATCTGGTGGCAACAATTTTGTCTTTCCCCGTAAAGTCGATGCATTCCACAACTTCAACGGCTTCTTCATACAAATTCTCCCATTTTGTGGGGATATGTGTGATTGAAGGGACCAAATGCCCTTGTAGCTTCAAAGTGTCAAGTAATCCGGTGATACTGCAAATGCTGTTGGTTTGCCTGAATGCTTCTGCCACGATCTGGACAACATCATCTAAGTTGACTTCGTCAGTTGGTACCACTCATCTGTCTGAATCTCGGGCCCATTTTCGTGCTTCCAAAAATAGTGTACTGAATCTCTGGAAATCGATGACCATTTGTGAGGGAAATTTCAACCCGAATTCTAGGAGTTGGTTTAACACCTCTGACAATTCCATACTTCCATTTTCAGAATGGGTACGAATAGCGATGCATGCTCTGGTAAGGAGTGACAGTGCCTGATCAGCAGGGCTAGTAGGTTGTAGGAGGAAATATGGGCAAATTTGAAGAGGTTTTGGAGGGTATAGGGGTGTGATTTGGGTTGATGGATCAAAATTCGGGTTTTCTTCTAAGAAGATGGCATTGGTGTGATTTGGGAGTGGGTTGTTAGTAGTGTTCAGATTAGGATTGGCTGGTGGAGAGATGGTAACCCGGTAAATGAGATCATGGATTATGTTTCGAAGGTGAAAGCACTGATTGGTGGTATGGCCAGCAGTTTCGTGGAAGGCGCAATGAGCGTTGGTCTTGAAGTTTCTTGGGAGTGGATTTGGAAATGGACATGGATCCAAGGGTTTGATGAAGTTTCGGGTTAACAGGGCTTGGTAAACTTTGGAGAGGGGAGAATGAAGCTCAGTGTATTCCCTTCGGATGGGAGCAGGGCGGCTTTCTGGTGCCCATGATGTGGTTGGTTGAGAGATATTGTTGATGGTTGAGTCTGTATCATTAGCAGGCTTGTCATACTTTCTAGGGGTGAACTGTCTAAACACCTTCTTTGGTTCAATTTCCGCTTTAATGAGGCTTTCCTCGATTTCCACTCCAGCCTCGCTGAGAGCTCTAAAGTGGGGATAATATTATCCTCCCATCGTCGCTCGAACATGGGGCATACCGTTGTTCTTCACTATGTTAACCTGTTCTTCCTCGGATGGCCGATTAGTCATGGTAGTTGCTCACTCCCTCCACCGAGTTATGAAGTTACTGACTGATTCCCCAAGATTCTGTTTGAGCAGCTCTAAATCACGACGGGTGACCTCAATCTCTTCATTGTATTTGTACTGCGATATGAATTCTCGGGCTACATCCTCCCAGCTACGGATTTCGGATTCCTCAAGGGATAAAAACCATCGGACGGCACTATCATTCAAAGTTTGCTGAAACAATTGGGCCATCACTTCTTCAGAAGCCCCTAGTAGAGTCATGGAATGATGATAACTGAGAAGATGAACAATTGGGGGACCACTCCCCCTGAACTTCTCGATATTTGGCATCTTGAATTTCTCGGGTAACCTCGCTTTAGGATAAGGAGACATGTGGGTGTAGTCCATGTAATTCCCATAGATCCTGACTTGGTCAAACTTCATGGTGAGCATCCTGAGATCCTTTTTGACTTTATTCAACTCCTCCTCCTTTGGATCAGCGACCACAGGCAAATTAGCCATAGGTTGGGCAATGTTTGGCATTGGAAGCTGGGCAGGTAGTGGCCGATTGGCAGGAGGGGCACGTGGAGCGTGCTGATATTCTTCCGGGACCCAGATAGGCTCGGGCGGACCCAGAGCACGAGGGAACAGGGCCTCGGGCTCTTGAGGAATAAGAACTTAGTTTCGTTGCATTTCTCGGACCTCAGCTTGGAGGTTTTCAATCTTGGCCACAAGCCGAGCTAAGACTGTCGACAAATCCGATTGTATAACTGGTGCTTGATCTTAATTCTCCATGGAAGATGGATGGATTCCGAATTCGGAAGAAGTAGTAGAGGAGCAGATGAAACTACGGGGTGATTTGACTGAAGACCGAAGCCAATAGGAAGCCAGGCCAAGGGTTTGCAATCGACCTGAGAATGTGTAGGATGAGATTTATTTTTTAGAAAAGGGGGAGAAACTATTTTTAGATTTTTGATAAAAAGGGAGAAATGTTTTTGGATTTTTTTTTTATAAAGAATGGAGAAATGTTTTTGGAGAAGGAACTCAGCATGATTATTATGATTATTATGTTCTCACTTGTATTTAATTCTCCTAAATGCAATGTCGGACAGGACCCGAGCCTGGAAAAGTGGGGTTCTTAATATATGCAAAGCTACGTTTGGACTTGTAACTAGGCTCGCGGACAGTGTCCCATTTTAAAAATTCCCGAAAAATTGGGCGGCAGACCGACCCAAAATTTCGACAGAGTTTCGGGTTGAAACCAGCAATCTAAAGTGAGTGTCCTAGGTTTGACACCTATATGCAGATATGCAGTTGGTTGGGTGAATCGTCATGGGTTCCCCCTTTGGCGTGACTTCCACGATATACGTCTTGCTCTTGTTGGCAATCGGTACATGTGGACAAGACATTTCATATACCTGAGTGTACGTGAATTGCCTCACCATATACCTCGTGGGGACGGCACATATGAAAGCAAATTCGATATACTCGACGTACGTGAACGAATTCCCTGCGATATACCTCCCGTCATGACTTTGGTCAAGCGGTATGATGTGGGGGAACCGTTCGATATATGTCGAAGGTACTTCGCCAATGGAAGGTGAGATTCATATCGCTTAGGCTAATTGTGACCTGCCGGACTAGCGCCCATCACGAAGTGACCCTCCAGTTACTGGGTAAAATTTGGTCAATATCAATGCTCTTTGGTGTTGTTGTGTGAATCATGCATGATTCTCTTATTGGTATCTTATGATGAGAATGCCTTTCTTGATTATGCCAAACAGGGAGCAAAGTACGAGTACCCAAAAGGTACACCAAGTATGGATGGGTGATGCGTGCAATATAGGGATATACATGTGATCCTAGGTGCACGTGGTGTGAGGTGTACATGGAGACTTTTCTACAAGTGTGTGAATAAAAGCATAAGCATGGGGAACATATGAGAAAGGGGAACGTGCAGGTATGGGGGGAAACATAAGAAAATATAGCATTCATGTAAATAGAGTCAAGCCCTCAAAATATACACATATCCCCAGCAGAGTCACCACTGTGGCCATCCCCGATCCCCACCGCGGAGGAAAAGAATCCTTCGGGTCCTGCACGTCCCTCTCGGGAGAGCGCTTCGGCTGGCGTCGATTGGTGAGGTGTGAAAATGTAGAGAGATTCAGAGTTGCCAGTCTATTTTACTCAAAACAGACAAAAGAAAGGGGGAACCACCCCGAAGAGTGGCATCCAAAGACATACTGGTGCATACGAAACCAATATGATTCGAGAAGGGTTCGGAGGCTTAGTTACGAAATGGGAAGGTGTTAGGCACCCATTTCTCCCTTTCGATCTCTCATGAATATTTGTTATTTTCCTTTATGTTTCCCCCCGTGATATGTGTGCATGTGTATATATATAGAATGGAGGTAGGAATCCTCTACTTGTATCATGAAAAAGATAAAGCGAGTCATCCGTAGGAAGATATAAGAGTAATATTAAAAAAATGAGATTTACGCGATTACGCCTACGTTGATCGTTATAATGGAATGATAACGCATATGGAGTAAAACATCACTAAGAGCAAGTATATAGCATGTAAGGAAAATGGATTAAAAGAAGATAGAAGATAAGATAAAATATGAGAAAGAGGACTCGAGTCTCGGGTTTTACCCCGAGATGCCTATGTAGCCTATAGAGGCATCAAAGTCCATGTAGTTCGTATATAAAACGAGGGGTGGGGTTTATCCCATAAATCCAAATGGAGAAATCTCTTATTTGTAAGTGTGAAAAAAAGTGTTTTAGTTGTGAGAAAAGTGTGGAAAAAGTGTGAGAATCCCTATTTGGAATTTATGAGCAAACCCTCTTTTTCTTGTTTTTATGAAAATAGGAGATGTGCGATAATACTAGATAAAAAGTATGTTAGGATGTGTGAAATAAGATAATAAAAGTGCTTAAGTAATAAAACAAGTTATTGCAAATTTAAGAAGATTTGAAGGGAAAGATGAGAGATATGGACCTTCTTGGAGACTTTGAGCTTGATATTGAATGTTGAAAAGCATCCCTTGCCCTTGGATGATGATGGAGAGTGGTTAATTCCTCAAGTTTTATGAAAGGGATGATGAAAAGTGGAAGTAAAAAAGGGATTTGGAAGTTGAAATCACGCTGCCTTCGAGAGAGGTTTCTGGGATTCGTTGAGAGAGATTTTGCTTCTCATCTGAGCTCCCCTTGAAAATGAGGCCAAGGACTCCTTTTATAGGCCCAGGGGTCTGTCGATCAGCATTACCATGTCACTACCTATCGACAGGTGCCGATAGGCAGGGTCTGGGACCTGCCATTTGGCAGTGCGCCTCAGGATTTTTTGGAAAATCGGTCGCCCATGGCAAACCGTTGGTCAGAATTGTGCACGGGTTATACCGTTGGAAAGTTAATTCAGAGACCTTCGAAAGTACTTTGGACCGATCCCGGGTTCGGGAGTTGACTTTGGGTCAAATATAGCTCGAAAGCGTTTTTTGGTCCATTGGACGGGAAATCATTCGGACGCAAACGGATCGTTCGTCCGCATGGTAAGTCCGAATCGCTCACGGGGTAGACCGTTGTAAAGGTTAGGATATGTACTTCCACATTCCAAAGAGTTTGACCCGGTTTGGAGAGTTGACTTTGGTCAACCGGGCCCGAGAAGTGCTCGGTGGCTTCTCGGAGTCAAACGGATCATTCATCCGCATGGAAAGTCAGAATCGCGCATGGGGCGAGTCGTTAGAAAGGGTATTCAAGGCCCTTTGAAGATTCATTCAGACTCGGTTGAGCTGAAGAGCTGACTTAGGTCAAACAGAGCCCGAGAGTGCCCGGTGGCCTCTGGGTCAGGTTTCGAACGCAAACGGACCGTTCCTCCTCATGGTAAGTCGGAATCGCGGACGGGGCAGATCGTTGGAAAGGGTATTCAGTGCCCTTCGAAGATTCATTTAGTCTCGATCGAGACGAAGAGTTTGAATTTTGGATCAAACTGAGTCGGGGAGTGCCCGATGGCTTTTAGGTCAGTACTCGGGATGTGACCTAGGTTAACAGTTATGAAGGGAGGTACTAGAGACCTAAGGAGAGTCAGGGGGTAATAGATTGGGGTGTCTATAGGTTCACTCTCTAAAAGGATTGGTCTTGACTTTATCATGGAAAGTATTAGGATCATCAAAGCTAATTCCTAAAGATTCATGCTTAATTTGGACGGTGACTAAAATCTTATCTAGCATCTCCAACCTAGACTCCAAATCAAACTTAACGTTAATCAAGTCTATTAACTTCTCCTCTATCTATGCTATCTTAAACTCAAACAAATGATAAGACTCTTCAAACACAAGGGAGTCATTCTTTAAAACTCCCATCAAACCCGAAGGTTATCACGCTTTTCCTCAATAAAATTGATCTTCTCCTTAAGAGTCTTCTCACGTACTCTAAGATCCTCAATCAATTTAGAATAGTCATTCCTTATGGCAGGCTCCTTTAACTTCAAGTTCCCATATTTTTTAACTTAACGGAGTCAACGTCTAACTTCCTAACGGTAAGCTGAATCTCTCTCTCTCTCTCTCTCTCTTCCTCATCACTCTCTTGTTTTTTTCTCTTCCTCTCTCTCAACTCCATTTTCTTCTTCTTTCTCATCACCATTCAATTGGGAACTAATGATTAAAATGTCGATACCATCTTGCAAATGATCATCTTCATTGGGGGAAGAATCTTCATTTAAGACTACATGGATGTCTATGAATATGGTAAAGTTACGTTCAATGGGGGAATTCGGTTCCCCTTTCGACTCACTATCACTAAGGGTGGTGTTGAACATCTTGATTTTTTCCCTCTTTCCTTAGCTTAGTGGGACACTCAGTAATCCTATGATCATAACCCTTACACCAAAAACATATATTCGACTCATCCCTATTAATACTATCATCACGATATTTAGGGAATTTTTGGACCTCGTTATATTTTTCTTCTAAAAAATCTTCTCATCCAATTTATCTTTCAATTTATTGACATTAACTATTGTTTTGAAATTTTTCACAAACATGGGCATATCATCGAAATCAATGTCAGGATCATAATTCGAAACATGTGTTTCCTCCTTTTCGTCCTTCAAAGCAACACCCTTGTCTTTTTTCACTTTGGAAGGAAACTGTAACAACCCGGATTTTTTTAAAAGAGTATTTTTAATTTAATTTTTGAAATTCGAGGAAAATAAATTTTTGGATTTAATTATTTTTGATAATTAAATATGTTGAGTTTATTTTTGAAAAGTGGGATTTCAATAGGTTTTGAAATTGGAGTTAAAATGATGTTTATAAAGAGTTTTTAGTTTTAAACCTTTTATTTTTCTCTTGTTGGCAGTGGGTGTGTACCTTCTCGATCGATCCAGGGAGTCGATCGATCGATGAGTTCAGTTTTGAGGCGGTTCGGCAAATGGATGGGTTTAAAGAGTTTTGGTTTAATAATATTCCTACCTTTTCCCCTTATGAAAATAGGTCGTGGTGGACCTTTAAACCAAATTTTTATCACCTCAAAAATGTAGTAGGCCTTTTTATTTTTCCTCTCCCTCTTTATACAAATCCTAGCCCCAATTGTTTTAAATATTCAGCCTTAGATTTGGACACCTATTCGGGGTTATCTCGTGTTGGGACTAGAACATAATTTGATTGTTTTTGCAAGAGGAATGTGATGGTGCAATCATATTTTGAGGTTGAAATTATTTGACAATTCATGTGATGATTTTGAGGCACGGGACTTACACAATATGCTCCTAAATTCTCTCAAGAGTATTCCTTTTGTTTTCCGTGTCGTTTGCACTCATGTTGAATTTTTATATTCATTGGAATCCTAAAAAATTGTTCGAATCTATTATTTTGATTCATTGAGATATATTATATTGTTGATTTGAGCATCGTGTCCTGAGATTTTAATATGGCACGAAAAATGGGCACCTACCAATAGTCTAAAAAATGATATATGGCTTTGAGATGCCTAAGAGAGGTGAGGCGAGGCCTGGTGACCCATTGATGTGTTGTTGATAAATTAATATTGATATAATGCTTGAGTATTGCATTTTACTTGTATATGAGATTCGTATTGTTTCGATTTATCCATCGTGCTATTTATTTTTAAGCATCTATTCCTGTCATATTGTGTACTTTCCCATATTTTCTTTTAGTGAAATGTTAGCGTGGATTGGGAGGGTATGGATTATTATGAGGATTTTAGAGCTTGGATTGGAATATTTATTTTTTATGTATAAATTAGTGGTGAAATTATGTTGGATAATTGTGTATTTTGAGAGAGGCATTATTGTAATCATTATTATGGAAGTGTAAGAATTATGGATTTGCTATATTTAAATTGTAGAATTTAGATGCTCTATACTAATTGTGGATGGTTTAGTTTAGTTTTTATCGCAATAGCACACCGTGTGTCTTCCAGGGCGCGCGGGGTGTTACAGAAGCATGTCGAGCTCATAGGTTTGTAAATCACCCATAAGCTTTTCCCGTTATGTAGAGTCGGTACTTAAGAAATTGAAAACCGTCACTTTTTAATTAAATATTTCAGGCAAGGACCTTAATATTTTCTTGACTACTTGAGTTTTAAGAATTTTCTCTCCCAAGATAAACATGAGTTCAATATATCAAACAATCTAGCATAGAACTCATCAAATGACTCATTTTCATCTATCCTAATTATTTCAAACAGCGTGGTTAGATTTTGGAGTTTTGAAGCCTTAACAGCACTAGTACCTTCATAGGTGAGTTGGAGTATTCCCCCAAGCTTCTTTAGACGTTCCACAAATCACAATAAGGTAGAATGTCTTCGAAATAAGATCACAAAATTGAGCCTTTAAACCTCATGAATTATAGTTTGCTAACCTATGCTCTTCTCACTCTAATTTTCTACGAGCTTAGGGATATTATATTCCTCTGCTTCCATAGTGGGTGGAGTCCACCCCTCAACAACGGCTACCCAAACTCATTAATCTATCTCCTTAAGTTCTAATTTCATACACATATTGCAGTATATATAATTAGAACCATAAAATATAGGGGGCCTAGACAACGAGTAATCCTCCATACTGAACCTACCTTAATTCATAACCTAAGAAACTAATAGGCTCTTGCTCTGATATCACTTTATAGTCTTATGAGGATTTAATATGGATGGACTAAGAAACAAATACCCTAAATTTTAATTTTTAATTCAAATTAATTAAATAATTAATTAACCCAATTAAACAAAGCACCAATTTTAAATGTTTTTTGTGTTAAATGATTTACCAAATTTTATCTTGTCCTAAAACATGCATCTAGGTGAGAACAAGAATGAAAAAATGGAATAAGGAACAAATAACAATACATCGATGTACGAGGAAAACCTACGAAGAGATAAATCTCGAGCGGGCCAACCACGTAAATTCACTATGTATGGAATTACAAAGGACACGACAATAAACTTACATACAAACTCGGCGCCCTCTCAAGTCTTGGTCCTCTTCATTCTTCAACCTGCATAGAGTGATACGTAGGAGTCCATCAACGCAACTTCCACAACATATTAGTTCACACACCCCACGGTATCCACCGATAAGGCTCGACAATTGTGTAGGATCCTAAACACGGAGCTCACCACTTCTTCACCACAATACCATAACACGGAGTCTACCATGTGTAAATAGCAAGAAGTATGGATTTCACAGCTTGAAACGAATATTTAGATGTGAAGAGTATCAAACCTTAGTGCCCAAACAAATATCTTAAAGTACATATGTATTAAAATATGGATCTTAAAAAATATGGGTAAAACTAGGGTTTGGAAGCCATTTAGAATTGGATTGGAAACTAATTTTTGCCAAAATTCCTCATAAAACTGATGAAATGACCCCTTTATATAGAAAACACTTTTTTGAGGCGGCATAAATTTTAAGGGCTCGTACGAATGAAAATAGGAGTTCAATCGAATGAAATAATATATCTCATTCGAACCAATACTAAACTCCTTAATACGAACAACCAATCTCATTCAATTTGACTTCGAAGGAGATTGAAACGAACTTTAATTTAGGAATAGAGAAACTTCGTTTGATGTTTGTTTCACCATCAATCCAAGGACCTGGCCGATTCGTTCGAATAAACTACATAATGTCGTTCGAACGACTGAAATAATAAAAAAAAATCATTTAGAAATTCTCTTGAAAACAGCCCTTAAACAAAATTTATAAAAACAACACTTAATTAAAAATCCAATGATCAAAATACATTCATATTAAGAGATTTCGGGATCATGAAGATAAAAACAAGAATTGAAACTCAGCACGATCACGTGAACATGATATCTTAGCCGTTACATCTTCAATCAAACACGTCACAGGCTTGAATGGTAAATACGCCCAAGTCTTAACATATGACTCAAAGGGTTAGTCTAAACGTTGAATAAACCAAAATACATACAAATTGACTCTATCGAAAATTTGTACCTACAATAAGTGTTACCAATATTAGTTCAATATTTTAAAAGAGATTTTTTTAAAAAAAAAAGGAAAACTTGCCCCCAATCGTAAGAAATGCCCTCGACTATCACACAACCAAATCAAAAGAAATCACCTAGGGGTCTCGTACACACTCATCTTTATGAACCTATGTGAGACTGTTGTTCTCCTTCATTTAATATCAAAGGTAATTTTATCTACGATTAGTATTTTGTATTCTCTTATTTCTATCTCTTAGATACTGTTCTTTTGCAAGAAACCTCAGATCTAAGCTGTACCTAAGAGAAATAATGTCAAAAATAAAATCTAAGTACATCAGTGTGTTTTATTTATTTGGGTTAAGAATTACGAGAAAGATTTTTAGGTTGAGGAAACGCCCAAGTTACCAGAAAAATCTCATGACCTTTCCAACTAATTTGTTCAAAGTCGGCTAGGGAACTATATTCGATATCATCTTATTTTGATACCCTCTATTTATTCCATTATTTCTTTTTTAACAATATGGATTATCTTATTAATGCATTTATTATTTAATAATTCTGGTAATGGTAACTTCGGATATTTTAATTTATTGATTGGTAGCTAGGTATGCATTAATTTGATTTTATTCAAACTCATGTTTATGATAATATGAATTATTAGGATCTTAGTCAAATCTGGTAGATTTTATCGTATTGTTCTTTCACTAATTTGTTATGAAACTATGAAGATTCTTGTTTAGGTGTACTTTAGAATGAAAGTTGGTTAGAACTGGTACTAACAGTTATAAGGATGTTCAGATTTATTAAAAAAAGATCCAAACTAGATTTATGACTTAACAGTTGTGTTAGTTTTTAGATGTTAAAAAATTGTTGGGCAATTTGACAAATTTATGTTTGATATTGTCTTTTTCTTCCTATGTAAAAATTAAGAATTATGTTTTTTCCAAAACTCAATTAGGATAATGATGAGTTTATACCAACTAATAATTTAGGTATACATAGCGGTGTTAATGGGATTCACCTAATTTTTTATTTTGACATTTTTTATATGTTAATAATGTCATTAAGTTTGTTCTTTTGTTTCTTATTACACTTGTATTATTATTTGGGGACTATTTGTGGTTACATTCATTCACGGCATGATGAGTTTTCTTATCGGGTTATAAATGTGAAATTGGTTGTGAGATAACACATTCTAGTTCTTTCTTTTTACAGTTAATCCAGCATAGAATGGTAATTATGAAATACTCATGTGAATTCAAGTGTAAGGGTTTTGGGTTACTACTTACTTTAATAAGGGGGCTTAAATCTAGTATTACAAATTACAAATTTTCATTATTATTTAATTTTATGTTCTCGACCAATTAAATTATAGTCTATTTTTTTCAACAAGTCTGTGATGTTGTTACAATTGCTAGATTAGTAAATGCAACTCTTGTTCTTCCAATTTTTTTTATAGAGTAGCATTTGGAGAGATATAAGGTGATATACTGCTTTCCTACTTTGGTTTTAGTTTTATTCTATTAATCTATATGTCATTTTCTTCTCAATTATTATCCAGTAGCTACTAAACTCAATTTATTGAATGTTCTTTTGTATTTCATGGGTTAGAGTTGTGTTGTGATTAAAAAAAATTGCATGTTCGAGTTGTGATTTTATTTATATGTGTGTCAATAATTCTGTTTTTGTATATTATCATATAACTTGTGTATAAACCATGATTGTTTTGGTAGTGCAGAATGTCACAAACATTGTACAAAGAGTGGATGAACTTACAAAATGAAAACCATCGAGAATTAACTTCCAAAACAAATTTGATCGAGAAGTGACTTCCAAAAATAAATACCAAAACCACGTCCAAAAGTTCAAACTAATTTGAAGTTTAAGACTTTGAAAATTTCAACATTCTTATAACATGTCTACCTAAATTTGTATGTGTGCGCTTGCATGAGACCTTATGTATTTTGCGATGGTCTTATTTTTGAAAACTTAAAGTACTAAGTTCAAGAAGTCAGTCACCTAACGTTACTAATTATTGGTGAGTACTTAGTTATACTTTACTAGTAGAGTCACCTAATGTTACTGATTATATTATGGATTTATTTGGGTTGTTTAGGATTTTTTTTAAATGATGTGGTTCCTTATGATTCTATGATTTTATTTGAAATCATGTAGTTCTTTATTTAAATACTAGTATGTTTGAGATGACTGTATGATTTTATGTTCATTATATATATAATTTATATATGTATACTTATAAACATAAAATGCAAGAAAGGCTTGCTCAGCACGCGATGCGACCCCGGGATCAAAATGCGATCCTTGCGCGATCGTTATTTATAACATTGGTTAATGGATAACATGTGGGTGAGGGTGAATAGGAAGATTGTTCCAACAATCAAGTGGTGCACGGTTATTGAGAGGGCTAAGTATTATGAGGAGGAAGGCTGAGTGGACTAGAGTTGGTATAGACTACAGTTACTCAGGCCTTAAAATAAAGGTCAATTTGGCCTGATCCTTGAGAAGGATGAAATTTTAAAAAATATATAATTATCACGTGCAAAGATAAAAATGGTTTAGTGATTTGAATGGATACAATGGACAATATTATAATAAAATCTAGAGTGAGAGGAATAACCAACTTGACATTCAGAGTCCCATGTTATTGTCAATGTGAAGTTGATCAGAACTCCAATATTTATAAGTCTTGGGTAATGTAAGTTAGGGTTTATGTGGTGAGTGGCACCAGTGTTAGGTTAACAATTACCTGAAGTGGAGTAAGAAGTGTACAAGAGTTGTAGGAGTGTTCGCAAGAGATGACGAGAGTACGTAGAATATTTTGTTCGAGGGGATGAGGGATTAGGAGGTGTGTACAGATGATTACATTGAACAGTCGTATGGTTGTAACCATTGAAGATTTGGCATTGGTTCGATTGTCCTGGTGGGGATATGGTGAACAATAGTCAATGTAGTGGGAATTATGGCCACGGACACGACCCCTATAGTTAGAAGACCATTTACGGGTGGAAGAGGGATGGATGTCACACATGGGAGAGGTTGGCAGAGGGAATTGGGAGTGAGAGAAAGGGATGAGGTCGACCAGACATGACATGAATAAGCTCATGACATAAGAAAAGAGAATGGAGTTCGAAAAGGATATGGGTTTGGGGTGAACCATGAAGGTAGAGTCATGAGGGTTTTAAATTTAAAAAGGATGCCTCGGTGTGGATATCAAAGTCAGCAGTGGGCAAGGTACACTAAATGGTCGCGAGTTCATCGGCATAGGATTTCATAATTTGAAGGTACTGAGAAAGAGACTTTATTCTTCTGGGGAGAGATTTTGAACATTAGAATGGACGTTGAGCCCTTCTATATTAATGAGAATGATCCAAACATCATTATGTTTTAGCACCAATAATGAGAGGAAACATTTCCTCGGAAAAAGATGAGACAGGTAAACTGAGGAGGAGTTAGTCCTACTACATCCAAAGCGTTGCTTTGGGATTGGGCATAGAATGGCCACCATGAAGGATGGTTGTTAGAGGACATGGGTAAGTGTCTTCAACAAACTGGAGAACATCTCGGCCATGAGGAAAGGGTATACACTTAGTGTTTAATAAGATATAATCTAAGTGTTCGAGAAGAGATAGTTTGTAATGGTGCATTTGAGTAAGAGAAAGTGATGGGAATGGGCGAGAGAGGTGAGTTTTACATTATGATCTATGGATTCTAAATATGTATTTGAGTTAAATAAATAATTTTTTTTAAATTTCTCATAGCATTGATCTCTTTGAGGATTGGGTGATGTGATATAATACTAGCCCTAGGTGTGATACATTATGACTCTATAAGTGGTTTCTAGAATTACTCGTACGATGCTTGTAAGTTGTACTACCAATATTCTTCATCTGTTTTATATTTCTTACTTATTGTTTGCCAATATTTCCTATAAATTTCAGCATTTAATAAACAAGAAAAAGCACTTGAGAAATCTGAGAATTCAAGGTAAAATTGTATTGAAAATCAAACTTCACTTTATGCTATACATCAGGACGATCATGGGACATTATTAATTTTGTATAGTTATTTATTAATGTTGAATGTGTGCGTAAATCTGTAGTTATGTGTGTATAAATCTATAAATGTTCTTTTAATTCTTCTCATATTGGATTAGTACATCAACAAATAAAACATATTATTATTCAACCACACTCTCCCGCCCCCCAATTAAAATCTAGTTTCGTTTTGAAGGCTAATTATTTGGGGTAGTTGATTGTCAGTTTCCCTAAGAATATCATTCAGTGTATGTACCGTAACATCTATTTCTCTCCTTTTGCATTTTTTTTGTTCCACCTTCTTCAAATTGTTCTATGAACTAATGTTCTTAGTATTGGAGATCATATATTCCCATTAATACAAAAACACTCGTGTAGTATTTCATTTATGGTGAGGGGAGTGGTGTTTCTTTTATATGAGTGTCGAAGGGTTGACATATATATCGTAAATGAGTCGTATGATTATTATTGTATTTATGTTGTAAGATATCTCTTACAACTTTAGGGCGTTGTCCCAAATTATAGAAAAAATATTTTTTAGGAATTCATAACCATGAGTAGAAGACTAACGAGATTCATACTTTCCCCATCATTTTCTATTCAGCCATTCCATTAATTCATTGCTTAGGTTGTTATTTTGTTTCAGTCTTTTAATTCAGGCTATTTCATTCAGAGATTTATATGGACCATGTTGGTCCCAATTATTTATTCAGTTTGTTTTATTAATGAGAGGTGGGACAATTTCATTTAAATGTGTTGGTTATTGAGACATTGAATGTTATCAGCATTTATTATTTATTTGATATCAGATGTTGTGGATGGTTTAAATTCACTTCTATTGTTATTTATTATTGTTGATTCTAAGAATGATATATGTTTATTAGCACGCCTTATCTTTGATTTATCGAAATGGCCAACCGGCACATGAAAAATAGGGGGTGTTACAGAAAGTTCACACCCTAAACTTATAAGGAATAATTGGGAAGAGTATGTGAACAAAAATACCGAATTTAAGTGTGTCATCTTGCTATTAATCTACGTATATTTTAATTTGAGTGAATAATTACAAAGTTAATAACAAAAGTCTCTCGAATCTCCATTATATTCCCACGTGATTTATATAATTGACATACATGGAATTCATTCCCTAACCTAACAACTTCTAAGAGTGCTCTAACAAATGTGTATAAGATTTGTGCCCTAGTTATTTCAGTTTTCTATAATTCTATAACCCAAACACATTTTTAATCTTTATCAAGAAGTCTCTGTAAAGATTCATCAACTCATGTAAGAACATTCATGCCTTTAATCGAAGTACACCACTTAGGATAAAGGTATATAAACTTGAAGACATAAATTCACCACATTGTTAACTTTGTGGTTTTTGAGTTTACTAACTACATGATTGAATATAATTTTCTTATATAAAACTTATTTTGAAAATTCATTTTCCAAGTCCAATTAGATTATACTTTGTTCGTAGGTTGAATAAGAAAAATTTGGGTTTTATAAGATTGCTTCAGTGCAGTCTAGCTTTGATCATCGTGACCTCTTTTAGAGAAAAATTGGATAGAATCTATTTTTAGGTGCGGCCTAGTTGCTTCAGTGAAGAGACTCATCACATTAGTGCAAATACGCATTTCTTCAGCGAACTTTGATATTTTCTTCTCGGTAATTTTTGGGCAAACGACACGACCATTATCATTAAAGGTGTGCTCTTCACTAGACGAGCATCCAATCTACATTCTGTGAAAAATTACTTTTTGAGATCTTTCCAAAATATCATTTTGGAGAGTGTGTTACGGTTGAAATATTGGTTTGTTATAGCCTATATTTTGTCAATGGAACCTTGAGTGTTTAATCCAGAAGTTCAAGTCACCCAATTGCCCTCTACCCTTTGGCTATATAACTTGTGGGTAAACCATTAATCAAAACACAAAAGAAAAAATCATTTTGGAAAATTTTGAAATCAATTTTTTCAGAAAAAAATATTTACCTTCTTTTCATTATATTTTTAAATACTTTTTGGTTCCATTATCAAAACCTAGAATAAGGCTTATTTTTGTATGAAATATTTAAACAAACTATTTTTCCAAAATATATTTGTTCTTAAGTAAATCTTCTTTCAAGCTAAAACATTTTGTGATATTTAGAGAAACCACACATAATCCCAACACCCTTTTTACCTCAAGATACACACACACATGCAAGGTATAGGCTTTGTCATTACTCAAGGCTCCATTGCCTTGGAACAAAGGTCTCTCAAGTATAAAGAAGTTTGGGTAATATTTAAACACACTGATTGAGATCAAAATCGGTGGTTGTTGTATTGCGTGCTTTAGTTGGTGGCAACTTATTCGAAAGATTTGGTGTAAAACAATGAATTATAAAAGTAGTGTGTTTGTGTTGTATGTCGTTGTTTCTCTTTGAAAATATCAACTATAGTGCATTTGTCGTTCTTATAGACCAAGGTGTTTTCATGTTAATGATTTTTTTCCTTGTACATTTGGTGTTACGTGATTGTTTTATCTTTCGTATTTTTAGAATCACCTGCCTTAATAACAAAATCGATTCTAAACATGATAAAATATATTTTTGTCAAAAGACATTTAGGATTTTTTTAGCCTTCTAATAATAAAAATATATTATCTTTTATAACTTGGTAATTAATTTTTATTTGGATAGCTACTGTCGAGACTTTGCACTCTCAATGTGGTCATCTACGTAATGGTCATTGAGAATGAATAACTTCCCCCTGAATTCTTGACAATCAGGGGAGTTGTTATTGACAATTAGTTAATCATAGGTGATGTGTGTACGAGTGTGAAATATTGGTTATACACTTTCATGTTCATTAGTATACTATTTCAAACCACTTGCCTCTTGCCAATATATCCTTTGTCTACTAGATTGAATGCAGGGGACAAGGTTGGTCAGCTCTCAGAGGCAATACTAGCATCTCGAATCATAAAGATTCTCAAACAGTGTCTCTAGTCTTCATGTATGGTGTGCAACCATCAAGTATTAGAATATTTCATCATCAAAAACTGTAATAATTTAATTTAATGTTATTTTCTATTATTTACACTTATGAATTGTGAAAGTGTTATGTTCGGTTGAATAGGAGAATGCATCACAAGTAAAAGGTTTGGTGGGGTGAATGATCGGTGATTTATTATATTATTCAGTTAGCATCTAGAATCTACCCAATATCACTGGAAACATTATGATTAAGTTTGTTGAGGTTCATTCATCTTTAAAATTATCTCCTTTTATAAGATATGTTACTAAAAAAAGTAAAAGCAATTCATGATTTTAATATAATTATAAACTAATATTTTCCCTATGATTTTGATGTTAGGTCTTCAAGGCAAACACGATAGTGATAGATTACAATTCCTAGGGGAAACTTGTGGCCTAGGTGACAAGAAATGTCTTATTATTTTTTTAACATCTAAACATATATTTCATTAAGGAACATAAAAAAAACACGTGGCAGAGACATATATCTCCATAAAATCCAAACTACATACACATGTACACCAATACCACTGGCCCGTAGAAACAAAACCCAAAAACCAGAGGATGAAAATAGACAACATCAAAAAACACAATCCTTCTTCGTCTCAATAAAATGAGAAGAAGAAAAAACTAAACAAAACCACTAAAAAACAAACACTAACAAACTAGAGAAAAAAAAATAAGCTCAGTCAATACCAGTCGACAACAAATCAAGTAACATAAACTCATTAACAAATATGTAATGGAAGTTGACCAATGTAGAGGAAGAACAAACTTTGAGGCCATCTTGTCAACCTAGTCCACTACATAATTTGATCTTCTTCTGATGAGTAAAACTTAGATTGATCTACCATTTTCGATAAGATTTTGAGCTATGTGTGACACCGCGCTTATTAAAATAAGAGGTGTCTAGCCTGCTACTCCAATAAGACAAGAAATCTAAATGGTCCATTCTTAGTATCACTATCGGATATAAGATAATATGATATGACCACCCGATCATTTTTAAAAACGAACGTCAAATTTTTTTTCAATTTAAAATAAAACTAGTTCAGTCATCTACTTCCGTAACAAAAGGGTTAATCTAAAACTAACAGTTTGATATCATTTACAAAACATAACCAAATAAGTTGTCGGTTAACAAACTGATACTAAAATGTCACACTAAATATAACAGTAGCTGCGAGATATAAACTTCGGCAACTTGCCCGAATACCACTAACGAATTATAACTAGAATATCCAAAAAGAGTTTGATGCGTCTAATACAAAAATCCTACAACATCCGCAATATACCTTAGCTCCTTAACACTGGAAGGGAAGGTCAGAACGGGCGCCCTTATGGAGGGACACCTGAACATAAATAATAACCACACCAAGAGACAAAATATAAATAGGTCAGGGCCCGGTTTGATATGATTTACAAGTGAATAAAATGCTTAAGTTATGAATGCCAAATTTCATAAATAGGTTAACTTCGCTCTTCGCTTGAAGAATTATACTCACTTCTCTTTTAAAGTGCACATACTAACGCGTATAATTCATTGTTAAGTTAAGCTACCCGGCTACTTAATAGGAATAACCTAACTATATCCAATACACCTAGTTTGCCAATTTATCATATATCCTTAGAAGTCAATTAATCATTAATGATCATATAATCAGAGTTAATTCATAATTCCATTTAATCATTTGCATTAAAACACAATTTGTGTGAGAAAAATTATATTCATACAATAACATTTCTAAGACCATACTTCCGGGAATTACCCCAGTGGATGCGTTACCTAATTGCTATCATCTTCCAGGGCCTAGTTTCATGACCACCTGGGTACCCTAAATCACAACGCATGGGAAGCGGCCATATACCTTCGATAGTGAGGCGTAACCATACCCGAAATTACTTCACTTCGAATAAGCAATCACATAATATAACAACTAGTACTATAGCCTGGGGACTATACTCTCCCTGTATTCATTAGCCGGGGGATTCATCACTTTCGCATAACTTCCCTTATCATAGCATTTAGAGAGGTATGTGCATGCATGGCAAAATCATAAAATGTATGTATAACGAATTAAAATGACAATTCTTATACCCGAACGCATATGTGTATAATAAATTAAGGCTAAATAACTATTATAAATTTCAAAATACAGTATATATTATAAATAACTATTATAAATTTCAAAATACAGTATATATTATAAACAACTATTATAATATATATTTCAAAAAATATATTTAAATAACTATTATAATATAAATTACTATTATAAATAAATACAATATATATATTAATATGGGACTATTATAAATAACTATTAAAATATATATTTAAAATATTAATAAATTTCTAAATACAATATATATATTAATTAAAAATATTATATATATAGATATATATTAATCGGATCGGATTATTAACAGATCGAATCATATGAATCCAAATCCGCTCCATTTAATAAACGGGTAATCTGGTAATCGGATAATTGGGTAATCTGATTTTAGGCGTGATCCAAATCCGTGTAAACGGATCGGATTCGGATAAAATTCGATCCGTTAACAGGCCTAATCCCCCCCTTACAAGGAAATTTTGTCCTCAAAATTTAGACATACCAGGTAAAAAGAGGTGTTGGTACTTGACTCGAATATCATCCTCTCGTTCCCAAGTTGATTCCTCGACATTGTGGTTTCCCCATTGGACTCAAACCAAGGGCACCACTTTCGACCTTAGTCTACGCTCATCGTGGTCTAAGATAGCAATCGGTTATTCCTCATACGAAATGTCGGGCTGCAAGTGAATTTCGTCCAATGGAACATGCCAATGATCTCCCTTGGATCTTTTATGCTTTTTTAAAGATGAAACATGGAATACATCATGAATTTGTTGTAGGTGTTTTGACAAAATCATGTCGATATTCCACGGGGCCTATCCTTTCAATAATGTAAAAAGGGCCTACATATCTTGGTGCAAGTTTACCTTTCTTCTCGAATGGTATAACACCTTTCATTGGAGACACCCGCAATAAAACATGATCCCCCACTTCCAAATCCACTTGCCTCCAATTTGCATCGGCATAGTTTTTCTGGCGATCATGTGCAATCCGTATGCAATTTCGAATAAGCTCAATCTTTGAAGATGTATCTTGGATCATTTTAGGTCCAAGGAGCTTATTGTCTCCTACTTCCAACCAACACGCAGGCGATCGACACAGTCGGCCATACAATGCCTCATACGGTGTCATACCTATCGTGAATTGGTACGAATTATTGTATACAAATTTGACCAATGGAAGGTTTTCCTCCGATCCACCTTTAAAATCAAGTATTCACATTCGAAGCATATCCTCGAACATTTGGTTGACTTTTTCTATTTTCCCGTCGGTTTGCGGATGGTATGATGTACTCAACCGTAATTCAATTATCATTGCCTCTTGGAAGCTTTGACAAAAATAGGATACAAAAATGGAATCTCGATCGGATACTATATTGATCGATACCCCGTGAAGTCTCTTAATATCTGCTACGAAAAGCTGAGCATAACATACCGTATCGTAATCCGTCCGCACTGATAGGAAGTGTGCCTATTTGGTCAGCGATCGATAATGACCCAAATAGAATCTTGCTCACTTTGCATCGTCGGCAATCCTGTGTTAAAGTCCATTAAGATATTCTCCCATTTCCACATCAGTATTTCCAATGGTTGCAACATTACAGTCGGTCGCTGGTGGTCCACCTTCACTAATTGATAAGTGGTGCATTGGGAGATAAACTCAGAAATGTCCCTTTCCATTCCTGCCCACCAATATTGACGGTGCATATCTTGGTACATTTTGCCCCCATCGAGATGTACTGCAAATCTCAAACCATGGGATTTTGTCATAACAGCACGCCTCAAGTCTCCGTCGTTTGGGACTATAAGTCTTCCATGGAAACATAACCCACCCTCAGAACTAATAGAGTAGGACTCTGCTCCCTAAGTCAATAGATGTCGTACCCGGTCTTGACAGCCTTTATTCCCTACTTGTGCTTTTACTACTCGAATAATTATATCGGGTGTAATGGTTAACACCGACATGCACACTATATCTACAGCATCATCCTGTCCAAGTTCCTTCCACTTAGCTTTCCACACTTCCGCTAATTGCCCCCCGGGTCTTCGACTCAGCGCATCAGCTACCACATTTGCCTTGCCTGGGTGGTAGTGAATTTTAAATTAGTAGTCCTTCATAAACTCTAACCATCGACATTGCCACATATTTTGGTCTTTTGTGTGAACAGAAATTGCAATGACTTGTGGTTCATAAAGAGGATAAATTTCTCACCCAAAAGGTATTGCCTCCATATCTTTAAGGCAAACACTACTGTGACAATCTCTAAATCATGTACGGGATAATTCTTCTCATGGGGCTTAAGCTTAACACCCCCTAAATCCCTGTAGAGATGCGTCCGTAAAGATTAAATAATCTACTCCCGATCTTGGCAACACGAGTACATGGGCAAAACTTAACTTATCTTTTAGCTCCTCAAAAGCTAGCTCACATGAGTCGTCCCAAACAAATCGCACTCCCTTCTGGGTCAAGCTCGTTAAAGGGTTGGCAATCTTCAAAAAAACCTTAATGAAACGATGATAATATCCCGCTAAACCTAGAAAGCTACGGGTCTCAGAAAGCGTCATGGGTTCACCCCATTCCCTCACCGTTGTAACCTTGTTTGGGTCTACGAAAATACCATTCCTATAACCAGAAACCGCACTTCTCAAACTTTTCATATAACTGATGATCCCATAGTGTCTGTAAGACTAATCTCAAGTGTTTAGTATAATCAATTTTAATTCGAGAATAGACTAGAATGTGATCGATGAACACTACCACAAACTGGTCTAAAAAATCTCAAAATACTCAATTCATAAGGTCCATAAATATCGAAGGAGCATTGGTTAACCCAAAGGGAATAATCAAAAACTCATAGGACCCATACCTGGTCAAGAATGCAGTTTTGGACACGTCCTTCTCCCAGACCTCAGATCTATTTTAGAGAAGTACGACGCTCCTCTCAATTGATCAAATAAATCATCGATTCGAGGTAACGGGTATTTATTTCAGATGGTTACCTTATTCAATTTGCGATAGTCAATACATAACCGGAGGGAACCATCTTTCTTCCTCGTGAATAATGCAGGGACACCCCATGGCGATGGACTGCGCTGAATGAAACCTTACCCCAATAGCTGCTAAATTTGATCTCATAACTCCCGCATTTTTAAAGGAGACATGTGGTATGGAGTTCGCACAATCGGCCCAGTCCCTGGCGCTAAGTCAATTACGAACTTAATCTCACGACTTGGAGGTAAGCTAGGAATTTCCTAAAAGACATCCTTAAATTCTCTAACAACAGGAATTAAGTCTAAGGAAATAACTATACCTTACAAAGTCTCCTCCTTAATAAAGTATACGTGAGTGCTCGAACCTCCTTTCGAAAGAGGCATGGCTACTAAAAATATTTCCTGCCCCGAAATGGCAAAGACTATACTCCTTCCATAATAATTCACCATGGCCTGGTACTTCACTAACCAATCCATGCAAAGAATAACATCATAACTAACCATCTCCAGGACAAGCAAGTCGGCTTTAAATCATAATCTACCAAGATATATTCCCACCACTTTGCAAATAAATAATATAAGTGAGCCATCGCCCATAGGAGAATCTACACTTATAAGAGTACTATCGGTAGACTCTAATAATCCCACCGAATGAGCAAAGTACATAGCTATAAATGAGTGTGTTGAACCCGTGTCAAATAACACTCGACCCCTAACCCCATGTAAGGGAAACTTACCCTCAATAGCTGGCGGTGCTGGAGGCAACAAAGTATTTTGGACATTATACATACACCAAAACTGAAGTTGTCCCTATTGTAGTAGGACTACTGGAATAGGTTCTGGAGGTTGTAAAGGTGCCTGATAATTCTGAGGGCCTTCAGGCAATTGCCCCCTGTTCAACTGTGGACAGACTCTCTTCATGTGACCCGTCTCACCTCACTGAAAACAATGGCCCGCATAATTCCTCAGATGTCAGCCTCGATTGTCATTTCAAAACTTCCCCGGACCTTGGCCCTGCTAGCCTTGGCCTCCATTATTCCCTCGACCGGCTTGGCCCTGTGAGACTATTTACTGCTGCTGCTACTGCTGAGCACCGTGATTTGGCCTAAAACCCCCAAAGTGATGTTTCTTAGCTGAATCCCCCTACTGAAGGTCCCGCTCTTTCTGCTTTCTCCCTGACTACTGTGGTGGTGATAGTGCTCCACCGACACCATTTCCTCCTGGTTTACTAGATTGTCCAAAATCCCCTATTTTCTTACTCCCCTTCGAATGAAGGCGGTGATCCTGGTAATGAAGTAAAGATGCATTCATCACGTCACCAAAATTTTATAGGGCAGGGTTCCCCAACAGGTGATGACTTATCCTCCAATTAAAACCCCCCGATAAATTTATATATTCTCTTCTCTTCCGTACTTACTTCGTCCGGCACAAAATTTTCCAAAAGAGTAAATTCCTCTTCAAAATTTGCCACTGTTCGCTCCCCTTGAGTAACATCCTGAAGCTTCCTCTGCATATCCTTCTAGACTGCTGACAGAAAATACTTTCGTTCAAACAAAATCCAGAACTCCGAGATAGTAATAGTATCCCTTTGTTACAGAGTTGTCACCGACTCCCACCATTAGAGAGCCTCTCCCACTAATTTAAAAGTGGAGAGAATCTATTTCCTCTCCTCACTACATTCCACCATTCGAAAATGATGTTGAATATCCTTCCTCTATTGATTTTCCAAGATCACATCAATGCCACCCTGAAATTCTTGAGGGTGACCTTTCTGGAAGGATTCTCTAACTCTTTCCCACGCAGAGGGTCCCGTATGGGCTTGAAACATCGGTGTTTCCAGTTGTTGAGCTTGTGGAAGCTATTGTGCCATAGTGGGCATTGCAGCATTGACCGCCTGGGCAACAATATTAGACACTTCCATCGCATTCATAGTTCCTTGTGGTGGTGGGGTATCTACATCATCTGTAACTCGATTTACCCTTGATGGGTGACCTCGTTTCAGCGGCATCTGAGATAAAAAGCAACAGATTTAATATATAGTTAAAATAATTTATCCTTGCGAAAGATCGTAAACAAGCATAAACAAAACAATCCTAATAATAGGGATTTATATCAAAGAACGTTACGGTGGAATGTTACAAGTCCACACAAATCCTAAAGACTCTAGAACCTGATGCTCTAATACCATCTGTGACACCCCGCTTATTAAAATAAGAGGTGTCCAGTCTGCTACTCCAATAAAACACAAATCTTAAATTTTCCATTCTTAGCATTACTATCGCATAGAAGATAATATGATATGACCACCCAATCATTTTTAAAAACGGATGTCAAAATATTTTCCAATTTAAAATAACTATTTCAGTCATCTACTTCTGTAACAAAAGGGTGAATACACAACTAACAATTTGATAGCATTTACAAAACATAACCGAATAAGTTGTCGGCTAACAGACTGATACAAAAATCTCATAGCAAATATAACAGTAGCTATGAGATATAAACTTAGGCAACATGGTTGAATACCACTGACGAATCATAACTAGAATATCCAAAAAGAGTTTGATGTGTCTAATACAAAAATCCTACAACATTTGCAATATGCCGTAGCTCCTTAGCACTGGAAGGGAAGGTCAGAACGGGTGCCCTTATGGAGGGACACCTGAACATAAACAATAACCACAGCAAGAGACAAAATATAAAGGGGTCAGAGCCTGATTTGATATGATTTACAAGTGAATAAAATGCATAACAGTTATGAATGCCAAATTTCATAAACAGGTTAAATTCGCTCTTTGCTTGAATAATTATACTCACCTCTCTTCTAAAGTGCACATCCTAATGCGTACAATTCATTGTTAATTTAAGCAACCCGGCTACTTAATAGGAATTACCACACTCTATCCAATATGCCTGGTTTGCCAATTTATCATTTATCCTCACAAGTCAATTAATCATTAATGATCGCATAATCAGAGTTGATTCATAATTCCATTTAATTATTTGCATTAAAACACAATTTGAATGAGAACATTTGTATTCATATAATAACATTTCTAAGACCACCCTTCCGGGAATTAGCCCACTGGATGCGTTCCCTAATTGTTATCATCTTCTAGGGCCTAGTTTCATGACCACCAGGGTACCCTAAATCACAATGCATGGGAAGCGGTCATATACCTTCGACAGTGAGGCGTAACCATACCCGGAATTACTTCACTTCGAATAAACAATCACACAATATAACAAATAGTTTTATGGCATGAGTACTATACTCTCCCTGCATTCATTAGCCAGGGGGATTCACCTCTTTCATGTAACTTCCCTTATGATAGCATTTAGAGAGGCATGTGAATGTATGCCAAAATCACAAAATGTATGTATAACGAATTAAAATGACAATTCTTATACCCGAACGCATAGATGTATAATAAATTAAGGCTACAATGTATAAACACTTCCATACTAGCCCTTGAAAGCCAAAGCAAAAAAGTCCCACTATACACTAGTCTTACTATCATTTTGTTAACCAATTGAGGTATTATACTATCGTTTCTAATCCCCAAAATAGGCCTGAATGCCCCCTTATCATCCTAGGGTATTAATCTACTCATATAAGGTCATATTTATCTATAATACATCCTATAATAAGGTTCCAAATCTTTAGACCTAAGAGAAAAGGAGTTAAAACAAAGTTAGAGAAATTTTGTAAAACAACATTATTTTCTAATCGATTCACCCCAGCCGAATCGATTCGGTGAAGAGAACCAAACTTTCTGTTAACTTGATGAATCAATTTGACCTATTCGAATTGATTTGCTAACTCAGACCTGTAGCCTATCATTTTACCGAATCGATTCGCCTCGCTAGATCGGACAACCTAGTTTTGGCTACAGGATTATATGAACCCTAAATCCTAAAAGCCCTTTTTCTTCAATCTAAACTCAACATCATCAACCAACATCATCTACGAATCATTCCTACATAATAACCCACCATTATGAACCCCTCAAATCATGTTTATATCATATACATAAGGGTTTAAACATCAAAATCACCAAAATCACCAAAATGGTTTAAACTCAAGAACCCTAACAATTTATACAATTTATACAATTTATTCACACATAATCATAAATTTATGCAAGTTAGAAAACTTTCCTCAAGATTGAAGTCTCAGATTTTCTCCTCGTTGAAACGATTCCAAACTCAAATCACCAATTCCTCTCTTTTTCTGTTCTTTCTCTCAAGCTCTTCTCCTATCTCTTTCTTTCTAGGTTTTAAACACAAATGAGCTTTAATTTCTCTTTCTAGACTAAATACCCCATAATATCTCAAATTCATTTAAGTCTAACATTAAATGCTACTACATACTTAAAATGACTCGTAACATAATATTTAAGTCGTAACTAGCCAAAAGTGCCCCAGAACCCAAAACACCTAGCACTTATTTTGACTATCTCAATTGTTTTCGGACAAACCATTCCCTTTAAACTAACATCCGAGATATTGTTCATAATTTCCTATCCCAACATCATATTATCTTTCTTAAATAATTTGATTAGGATATAAGCCATAGTTGTTGCTTTAAAGCGCAACGATACAACATAACATAATATTACACTATTTACATTCATGTAGCTGTTAATATGCAATACTCATAAATATTAACTCTTAAATCATACACATTAATATTCACTTCGATTTTCCCTTATTTTAAATGACTAACCCATATGGCAGTTTAATATAAAAGTAATTACTCAAAAGTAAGGGGTATCACACTTTCCTCACTAATTTGTTGATTTCCCCAACTGAACAACTAGTATTATTAATGCATGTAACCAGTTGACTTTAATCAGTCTCAATAATTGTGTTGACTAACTATTCTGATTCAATGAACTTAAAAGAAAGATTCACAGCCTTAGCTTCCATATAAACAACAGAAATTACCCGCAACGTGGAGCAAACGTGACCTTTCCCTAACTTACCAAAACTATCCCTACACAAAAAACTATAGGATCCAAAATTAGACTCTTGTAAATATGATCCATCATAGTTAAACTTGAACTTATTAGAAGGGGGGTCTATGAATTACCGGCCAAAATAGGCAAAAGTGGAGTTGTCCTACTTTTAGGCACAATATCCTTGTAGCTCTTAGTGTAGCTGACAGTTAAAGCCAACGATTTAGATATAATCAAAGATATAAAAATATTAGAAGATTAAAAAAAAATTCGTTCCTAGTCTTCCATCTCAACCAACAAATACAAGAAAAATTTATCCTAGCATCAACCTCATCAGGATACCATATACCACTCATCCAATCTTCCACTCTATTAGGATGATTGGGAATAATATTATTAGGATTTTTCCCATAATAATTTAGTCCACTTGCAATATAATAAAAGATGCTCATTTGATTCCTTTTCTACACCACATATAGGGCACATAGGACTAAATTTAATCTCTTCTTCCATAATAATATAATAATAACCAAATTGCCTTGACAATATCTCCAAAGGAAAATTTTAACTTTAGGGGGATTTAACTCTCCAAATATTAAACCACAAATTAGGAGGGGGACATAAGAAGATCGATATTAGGATTGAGTACTAACATTGGATAATTTAGAAACCTGGTAGACAGAAGATACTGTGATAATGCCATCAATAGTATAAGGTTAAATAACAATGTCCAGATCATGGGTAGATAAAAGAGGAATATTGCCAATTGTTTGGGCAACTTGAAAGGGGAAAATAATTTCAATAAGTCTTATGTTCCAACCAAAAGAGGAACAAGAAATCAAATTAGTCACTTTAAACCAATTAGTAGGGCCAATAGGTTCGGTGCAACTTGCTTCCCAATCCAATTGGAACCCTAAATATTAATGCTCAAACCATTATCCACTTGCCAAACAACTTCCTTTTTGAGAATTTTCCATCCATGTATAATACTATTCCAAATCCAAGTTCCCTTTTTTTCACTAGGAACATCCCAAAATGATCAATTTGGAAGTATAGACCTTTTAGAGCTTTAGCCGAAAGTGAATTAGGATTTGACAATAACCTCCAAGCCTAATTGGTAAGAAGTGACTGGTTTGTTTCTCAAAATCTTTAAACCCAAGGCCCCCTACATGCTTGGGATTTAAAACAACATCCCAAGCCTTCTAATGAATTCCCTTATTCAAATTATCCTTATTCCACTAAAAATCAGCAATCTTGACAGATAACGATGGGCAAAAACCCATGTTTGTGTAACAACCTGTGTTTTTATTAATTAATCGGAATATTCGAGAAAAATAATATTTTGGATTTAATAATTTTTATTAGTAAAATATTTTGGTCTTAATATTAGAGGAATAAAACTTCAAGAAAATTAAAATCAAAATTAAAATGGAATTTTTATTGAGTTTTTAATTATTGTCACTTATAAAAATTTTGTGGGGGAACTGCGCTCACACCTGCTGGATCGATCGGCCAACCCAGATTTAAGGCGGTTCGGCTAGCTGTTTTATAGAGTTGGATTGGGATTAGGATTCCTAATTAATATAAAACCTTAATAATTCGTGGGGGACTTCTCATAATCACTTTTTCACAAGTTTTTCTCCCGAGAACACTTCTAATATATTTTCCTCTCAACTACAATCATCACCCTCCAACATAATCAAGTTTTTGTCACAAGTTTAGAAATGCTTAATTGGGGTTTAATCAAGTTTGTTCAAGAACACTTCTTTGCTAATTGTTTAAGAGTAATCCAACCGTGCTACCAGATTTTGTTCATCTTAATCACAGGAATGAATACTCGATTCTCTTCCTTTGGTATTATGCGTCTTAAGTGTCGCCCAGACCCTTAATCATGTGTTTTTGATGAAATCAATTAGTAACTTAATTAGAGAAAGTGAACACTAAATTTTGGGGTTGTTTTGATAAAACTTTTTAATACGATTTAATCCTTGAAACCCTTGGGTGCGTAAGTTAGATTATTGGGTTTTTATGGTTTTTGGGGTGTAGGTTCTCATGTAGAAGTTATGGGATTATTTATATGTTATGTGGGACGCGAACACACTTACAAAAATTAGAGGATTTATTAAAGAGAACGATTATGTCTTATTGAATAATATCGCATGTTAAATAAATTAATAGTATTGAACGGAATAATTATGTTGAAAACGACGACTATACTATTAATGAAAATTAATTGAATTGTGGCATTTGTGATTAAAGTGCCATGTTGTGATTATGATTTGTGATATTGTGTGAATTATTTTATTCACTTTTTTCATCGCGGTGACGAGGGGCTTTTAGGTAGTATATTACTTACCTTGATTATAGGATGCTTACTATGTATGAGACTAGTGGTTAGGCCTTGGTTATAATTTATGTTTTCTAGGTATGGGACTAGTTAGTATAGATTCATGCATATTTTACATTTCGAGGTGGGGCAGTTTTAATATTTTATCGCCGTCACGCTAGCCTAGGTATGAGACTAGGACAAGTAAATGTTAGAAATTCATCTTATACGTAAGATAGGATGTATATGTACTTTGGGGACCCTTAGGTATGGGACTAAGGGGCATTGTGAGGATCTCACAACGATAAAAATGATGGGGTAATTTGATAACTTAATAAATTAAGAAGATGAGAATTTATCCCTAAGATAATAACGGGTATTAAAATTTATGGAGACATAATGTGTCAGGAACCGACTGCTTAAAAAGGTCAACTTGGGCGATTTATATCGTGTCGTGTATGGAACCTTGTCATAGTGTGATATCGACAGTTTAAACGGATCAACTGGCTATTGACAAGGGGAAGTGTGACACTTTGGTGGATTACCACCCGTGGCTGGAGGACCGCTATTATTAAGATAAAAATTGAGGGAAAAAAATGATAAATTGGGTTAATTTAATTAAATTAAAATCGTGGGACTTGGGGATTTAAAATCATATTGGTGTGCTTTTTAGAATGAGAATTTCTGAGGGTAGTTTGTGATTTATATTTATTGCATTTAATTATCTCGTTTAATTAAAATATTCTATTTTGATATTTATCTCGTATAATACTATTGTCTGAATTTACGGATCCTATTTGGAGGGAGTAGTGTGTATTGTCTGAACTAACTTTTCAGGATACGTTTTGGAGAAGCTGCATAGGGTTATCGGAGTTTGTCGTTTGGAAATGTAACTGGAGTTTATTCGTTTTATTGCTTTATTTAGTTGGACTTTCTTTTCAGTCGTATTTCATTTTGCGACTTCATTTGGATTTTTATTGGGTCATTCGGTTTCAAAGTTGTTAGAGGATTTTAGTTGGATTATTCAATGTTGATTATTATACTGTTTTTAAATTAAATCATTATTGGAAATAAGTTTTAGCATGTAATGGATCTTTCATCGCTCAGTTGTTATTATCATTTGGGATTGATTCAATTATTTATCTTGTGGATTGATTGATTTATGTCTCACACTGCACCAAAATGGTCAAATTGGCACCCTTTAAGCGGCTAGCCTTGACATGGTCATTGACCGTGATAAAAAAAAATACGCATTTTTTGTCACGGTCAGTGACCGTGACAAGGCTGTGACAAATGCTTTCACGGTCATTGACCTTGACAATCCTATAAAGTTATCACGATCGGGACATGTCCGTGACAATTCTGCCAGTAAAAAATTCACCCTCTTCTTTTTTCCCACCGATTCTACTCCCTCTATTTCACTCTCTCTCTAGCGACTGCTCACTCCCTCTCTCCACAACTTTGGTATGTTTTCTCTCTCTATTTCTCCTCCATTTATGTATTTGTGTATGTATATGTGCGTGTGTGTATATATGTGTGTGTAAATATGCGTGTGTGTGCGTGTGTGGTGTATATATACATGTAAGGGGAGGAGAGGGGGTGTATGTGTGTGTGTGTCTATGTGTGTATATATGCCTGTGTGTGTATATGTGTGTGTGCGTGTGTATATGCGTGTGTATATGTGTGTGTGTGTGTAGTGGGCAGCGACGTCGGGGGGGAGGGGGGAGGGTTGGGGGGCCCTGTGTGTGTATTTGTGCGCGTGTGTATTTTTTTAATTAAATTTTTATTAGTTTATTAGATATTGTCCCTCATATTGTAGTGCCCCTTGTAAAAGAATTGATTGATTTAATATTGATTGGTTGTTAATTTTTTTTGTAAATTAATAATTAGTGCCCCTTTCATATGCAAGTAGGATTGCCCCTCATTGTAAATTAGTAAATTAATAATTGTATACTTTAATTGTTAGTTTAATTGATGAAAAGAATTAATTGAGTAGATGAATTAGAAGGAGTACGGGATACACATTTGTTGTTACCACTGCGGTTGGATTATAGTGGATCGATGTTGGGTTGGTTAATTTTAAAAGTGGCATGACCACTGGATTATAGTCCATATAGGGATGGAATTTTTCAACTTTTTTTCAAAATTACTTTGTATAACGAACAAATATATATATATATATATATATTATGATAATTAAATAAAACATACTTGAAATTACATATAGTGCGCATAGATACTAGCCTTCTAGTCTTTATGCGTACGCATTAAATAGCCCTTAGACCCGTTCGAGAGTCATTACCCCTATAATGAGATCTCTCGAACTGTCCCATTTGGACAGTTTGGGACTGTATAATTTCTGTATAATAATATTCTTAATGGCTTAAAGTTGTTACTTTTGGAGGAAGTTCTGCACTCATATCCTAATGTTCTCTGGGTATATACTAGATTCATAAGTGTGACTGTTATTTCAATTGATCAATTGAAATAACATTCACACTTGCCAATCTACGTCGAGTACTTGGAGAACTACGAGGATATGCTGCCGAATTTTTATCAAATCGTAACAATGTGCATGAGTTGTTAAGTATATTACAGAAAAATGTGATCTTTAATGGGATAGGACCACTCACCATTTAGAGGAGATGGAGGAAACATAAATTTCTATTATAAATTGAATTTGAATTTGAAATTTAAAAATCGAATATAAATAAGACATAATTAAATAAAACACACTATAAATCTAAGTTTTTTTATACTAATCCATGAATATACGTTTCTTACCTTTAATAGGTGATTAGTTGTGGTATCTGTGATGGGATATCCGAAATACAAAGAGTGGATGGGTGAGACAAATAGAATGGGGGGTGTGTTTCGTAGAGGTGCTAATGAATTTGTGAAATAGGCAAAGAGATGTCATAATGATTAAGAGTTTCCGTGTCCGTGTGCTAGGTGTAAGAATGGTAAGGTGTTTGAGTGAAAAACAGTTGAACTACATTTGTTATGATCGGGTATGAAATATAGTTATCGATTTTAGAGTTTTCACGGTTAATTGAAAGTTCCTTTTGTCCCCGAACAACCTTCACAACAACCTTCAACAAGTAGGATAGATGTAGAAGGGGACGACGTAGATCATAATATGTTAGAGGATTTAGTTGATGATGCGTACGGAGTTTATGAAGAAGAGGAGAATGATATTACTGATGATGTACAAGGTTCAAGTGCTCGTGAAGATACCACGATAAACCTTGACAATGACTACCAAAGTTTAAAATTTAAGGCGACCCAACCATTATACTCTGGATGTTAGAAAGATCAAACAACTTTGCATGCCATAGTTGGTTTGCACAGTTTGAAGACGCAGTACGGTTTTTCTGGCAATAGCATGACAGGAATTTTGAAATGGGTGAAGGGCTTACTACCCAAGGAGAATACGCTTCCAAATAGGTATCCTATTATGAAGAAAAGTTTGAAAGGTTTGTAAATGAAGTATAAATCAATTCATGATTGTGTGTACGACTGTATACTATACCGAAAGGAGTATGAAAATCTCGATCGTGGTCCGGTTTGCGATGAACCTAGATATGTCCAATCTACTAGTAAAGAAGGCACAAGATCACAAGTGCCTCAAAAAGTGTTGAAATATTTTCCCACTGGGCCTAGATTAAAGCGGTTTTTCACAGTACCATGGATAGCGGCGGCAATGACTTGGCATGCTAGGGTAGAAGTAAGGGGTAATGTCATGCATCATCCTATTGATTCTACAGCTTGGAGGATGATAAATTATGAGTATCCCAATTTTTCTCGAGAATAGCGCACCATTCGTTTGGCTATATCATCAGATGGTTTCAATCCATTTGGAAATCTAAGAACCAATCAGAGTGTATGGCCAGTGATCCTAGCCCCACTCAACCTCCCTCCTTCACAGTGTATGAGACCTAAATTTTTTATGATGTCTTTATTGATACCTGGGCCAAAGGTATCAAGTGATGACATCGACATCTACCTGGATCCTTTGGTAGAAGAATTAAATGAGTTGTGGGAAGAGGGTGTGCAATCATTTGACTCTTTTAGAAAAGAAGAGTTTATGCTGAAAGCTATGTTGATGTGGTCCATTCATAATTTTCCAGCTTATGGGACATTATCCGGTTGTGTAGTACACGGTTATTTGGGGTGTCCTATTTGTGAAGAGGAGGCTGAATCTCTTCATCTATCCTTTAGCTCAAAAAATATTTACCATTGCCATTGGAGTTTTTACCCCCAGCTCATAGTTTCAGATTTGAGAAAGGTTCCAATTTTTTATTGGGCGGGGTTGAACATAGGCTACCATCGAGACAACTTTCAAGTTCAGAAATTGAAAGTAAATCTACTAAACATGGCCCTAATATGCCAGGTAAGAATCCCAAATTTAAGAATGTCAAGCATAAGAAGACCCGAACTAGGAATGAAACTGAGATAAGAAAGGCATGGTCTAGGAGCTTAATTTTATTTGACTTGCCTTATTGGAAGAATTACCTAGTGCGCCATGTATTTGATGTGATGCATGCAGAGAAGAACTTCATTGAAGATATTGTGGGCACTTGCCTTGGGGGGAGAAATTCGAAGGATGGATAAAATGCAGGAAAAGACCTTAAATTGTTAAAACTTAAGTCCAGTGGTCACGCCCAGTGGGTCACGGACCAAGTCCGCGACCAGCTGGTTGCGGACTTGGGCCGTGACCCACTCAATATTTGGCGTGACCAATTTTATTACCACACTAAATTATCCATGCTCTGGAAGTGGTCACGAACTAAATCCCTAACCATAGTGGGTCACGGACTTGGGTCGCGACCAGGTCGTGACCAGTTTGGCGCCAAAATTCCCTCTAAACTGGTCGCGAATGGGTCACGGACTTGGGCCGTGACCAAGTCATGACCAGCTTGGTGCCAAAATTCCTTCCAAACTGGTCGCGGATGGGTCACGGACTTAGTCCGTGACCAAAGGTGCGACGAAGCATAAAACACACACATTAAGGGTCACGGCTTAGGGTCGTGACCATTTGTTGGTCTGGGTCACGGCTATAGGCCGTGACCATACATTATTCAAACACCAAGGTTGTTGTAAAAGGGTCACGCATTATGGGTCATGTCCCTAAGTCGTGACCAAATCAAAATCTCCATTGTCCTGCAAGTAAGTAAAGGGTCGCGCGCATGGGTCACGGCTCTTGGCCGTGACCAATTTGAAATCGCCATTGTCCAAGTCAGTAATGGGTCACGGCTCTAGGCCGTGACCAGGTCGAAATCGCTAGCCTCATGGTCATTAATGGGTCGCACACATCGGGTCATGACTTTAGGCCGTGACCATAGTCTGGTCTTAAAAAGAAATATTCCCAGCTTCTCATTTATTACGTGCGACTTCGTTTGCTGTTAGGGTTCATGCGATTTCGAGCTCCTGCGATTTCGGTTGGATTTCAATTGGATTTGCATTTGGCTAATCGATTTCAGTTGGTATGTATTGATTCATTTGGATTTCGTGATTTTTATCTAAAGCCCTAATTTTTGTGTATGTATGTGTAGATTTATGTTTGTATGTGTGTATGTGTGTGTATGTATAGATTGTATGTGTATGTATATATAGATTTATGTCAAAAAAAATATTAGGTTTTAGTAAACCTTAAATAGTATGTGTGTGTATGTATAGATTATGTCAATAAACCCTAGATTGTATGTGTGTGTATGTATAGATTATGTCAATAAACCCTAGATTGTATATGTGTGTATTTTTTTTCGACAAAATATGCTTGTCTTGTTTGTTTTTTTGAGAAAATATAATTAAATGATTTGTTTTGACATACGAGTCGCAAACACGTGTGCACATTACTATAGTAAGATATTGTTGGCTTGGTTGTTGGATACTATGTTGAATTTATTGAATTGATACTAGTGTCGATAAATGTATATGTTATTAAATTTTTTGGGTGTGCTCTTGATTTGCCTATGAAAAAGTATATCACATATCTTGCGATTAATGTGCATTTTTTGTCATACCCAGTGGGTCGCGGACTTGGGCCAACAAATAAATTGTGTATAGATTTATGTGTATATGTATGTTTATGTGTGTAATTATGAACAAATTGTTTATGTGTATATGTATGTTTAAACTCTCATAACTTTCAAACCTAAATCTTAATAGCAGGACTCGTATTCATGCCCTCGTATACTTTTCTCAGGAAAAATGAGGCACGGTGATAAATACTGTCAACAAGAGTGGGAGAGGTTGCAATTAGACCGCACACATAACTCTTTTATTAGCGTGCATCATATAGAGGGTACTCCTATTTATAGGTACGAAAATAAAAAGATTAAACAATTTAACTACCTTGTAAATCATGGATTTGATATCCAGCAAGATTACTTGTTCGATCGTATTTTATTTTCTCTACCAGAAAACTGGGATGACGTTATAAAAAATATCTTTCACACACGTAATCCCGACATAGCCCTGACCTTGGTTACGTTGTTGAAGAAGGCGGAAAAAAAATCCACCCGTTATGGATACAACTGCGTACAAAAAGCATCGACATAGACTGTGATGTCTCGCGCCACATGCACGTAAAATTGAATCTTGCCAACAAGTTGAGAAATAGGGGATTCCGAGTTCATGTCACTGACATCTACACATCTATCATAGATACCCTTCCTTCTAGTTGGCCACGTGCAAAAATTCATAGGTTCTTAAAAACTAATACCGAATGGATGGAGATCAGACACATTGAACTTATTCTAAAGTCTTACTTTGAAAAGGTATCTATCTATCTATCTATATATATAAAACTAATTAAGCTTGATTAATTAGTTATAATTTCATATTACTATAATTATTTAGTCACTTATATTTTTTAATTTTTGTAGATAATGTCGAGAGGAAACAACCCAAGGGTACCAAGTGTCGATGTGACACCATAACGAGGTTCACCATCTCGTGCAGAACCCGAATTCTCAACACCAATGGCTAAGCAATTCATAACTCCACCAATGGTTCACTCCTCACCAAGTCCAACTCCAAGGGCTCCTACGCCCCAATCCAGCACTCCCGTTGCTTTAACGTCCCCATCCAACACTCATGATTCCACCCGCTCAAATGAAAAGAAGCCTATTGGCTTCTCCCTTCTCGGGAATAACCCATCGGGTGACAGGAATGACTTGCTGAACTTTAAAGCCCGGTGTTTGTCGCTGGGAAAAATAAACGTGGGAGTCGGTGGACCAGACAATTGGAACCTTGTTGATCAAACTGTCAAAGATGACATATATGACCAACTTTGCAAGCATTTCTCATTTCCTGACCGTTCCAAGAATAGGGTTCTATCTCGGGTTGCTGAAGGATTGAGGACATACAGGAGAAACCTTCGGAAGAAACATTTCCCGAAAAGAGGCAGTGAGCTCAGATATTTTGGCTTTGAAAGAGAAAGTTCCTCCCAATGTTGAAATGCCGGTGGATTAGTGGAATAAGTTTTTGGAGAATGAGGCGAAGGAAAAAAAGTTGGTCAAGAGGGAGCAAAACAAAAAAAAATAGGGCACAAAAAACTGATATCCATAGGATGGGATCCAAATCATATGAAGATTTGAAGAATGAATGGGAGAGTAGGACAAAAGATGGGCCAGATGTCGGTAAAAACCCAAATCGGTCCAACTTATTCCTTCATGCTCGACGGGACAAAGATAATAAATTCCCGCTGCACTTGGCTAAGACACTGGAATCAATAGAGGCCATCAGCAATCAATCAAATTCGAGCCCTAATGATGACTTTGACCTTGAAAATGATGCCCTGACTAAGACCTTTGGAAAGGACAAAAGGGGGAGGACGAGAGGTGTTGGCTCACATATGCCAAAAACAAAACTTCAAGACATTTTACCTCTTGTGGACGAGCTTTCTTCGGTCAAGAATTGTATCTCATCCCAAAAGGAGCACCAGTTGAAGACCGATGGGGATGTCCATGAGATTAAAAATTCCCTGGGATTATTGACAAATCAATTTGGGAAACTTGTGAATCTTTGGGAAAGTTATAGGCCCCCAATGCCTCCTCAAGGTTACCCTTACCCTACTCCTACTCAAGGTTTCACACATCCTTCCCCTCCAACATTCCCCTCTCAAATGCCTCATCCTACAAAATTCCCCTCCCCTGCACCTCCGCTAACCACAGGGCTCGGATCATCGTCAACAACTCACAGTGATTATAGCGAAGAGTACTATATCAAGGACGTGAGCAATTCGAGGTTTGTTGGCGTGTGCATACTCATCTCCAGGGTTCCTGGAACTCTAGTACATCACCAACGTTTGGAGAAGGGTGAGGCTAAAATAATGGTCGATGAAATATACAACGGCTGCGGAGATGTACCTGTGTACGTTAACAGCGGGGATGGGATGGAATTGAGGAATTATGCAAAATCTTTTATTACTTGGCCACTTTATCTGTTGGCCAAGATTTAATAATATTTTCTTTCGTTTCAGCTGTAATAATTTTTTTTTTGTTTTAGTTGTAAGAATATTGGTTTTGCTTCAGTTGGAATGATATTTTTTTTGTTTCAATTGTAAGAATATTGGTTTTGTTTCGTTTGGAATGATATTTTTTTGTTTCAGTCGTAAAAATATTCTTTTTGTTTCAGTTGTAATAATATTTTTTAACTTATTACCACAGGACTGAAATTTGAAGATTATTACATGGATTTCCCACAATACAAAGAGTGGATGGGAGAGACTAATCGGATATCAATTAATCATGTAAAGGGCGTTTATGAATTTGTTAAATACGCTTTCAAAAATCTTAAAAGTGAGAAGATTCCGTGTCCGTGCACTCATTGTATTAACGGAAAATATAAGTCATTGGAAGTTGTTGAGTTGCATTTACTAAAGTGGGGAATCTGTCAAGACTATATAATATGGACATACCATGGTGAAAAAGTTGTACCTTATGTTCCAGAAGAATTACTGGGAGCCGACCGTGTAACGGAACCTCAAGGAGTAGAAGTGGTACATGATTCACCAACACATCATCCATTGACCGACTTAATTGATGATGCTTACGGACTCCACAACCAACAAAACCACCAACCTATGGATATAAATAATGCGCATTATGACCAAGTAAATGAACAAATTGATGTTGAACTACTAGGAGATCGGGAATACATACGGTTGAAAGTCGATGCGGCTAGAACGTTGTATAAAGATTGCGATGAAGATCACTCGGTATTATATGCAATGATTGGTTTGCATAATTTGAAGAGTTAATTTGGTTTGTCTGGAAACAGCGTAACCGAAATTCTTAAGTGGGTTAAAGAAATTCTCCCAAAAGAGAACATGTTACCAGACAATTATCCTACCATGAAGAAGAGTTTGAAGGGTTTAGGTTTGAAATACAAATCTATTCATGCTTGCAAGTATGATTGCATATTGTACCGGAATGAGCACGAAGAGAACGATGAATGTCCTGTATGCAGTGAGCTTAGATATATGGTTTGTGAGAATGGAAATGGCAAACATGCAAAAAATTGTAAGTGCTCGCAAGTCCCACAAAAGGTTTTGAAGTATTTTCCACTTGGGCCACGGTTAAAACATTTTTTTACTGTACCGTGGATAGCAGAGGCCATGACATGGCATGCTCGATGCGAGGTGGGTAGGAATTTGATGCGCCATCCGATTGATTCACTCATCTGGCAAATTTCAAATGCACAACACCATGAATTTGCAAAGGAACCGCGCAACGTTCGTCTTGCAATCTCAACCGATGGGTTTAACCCTTTCGGTAATTTAAGTACTAGTCAGAGTTATTGGCCAGTTCTTATGGCGCCTTTAAGTCTTCCTCCGACATTATGCATGAGAAAGGAGTTGACATTGTTATCTTTGTTGATACCCGGGCCGAAGGCTCCTAGTGATGATATTGATATATTCTTAGCACCATTAATCGAAGAACTTAAAGAGTTGTGGGATAAAGGCGTGGCGGCCTTCGATTCTCATAAGGGTGAAGAGTTCACACTTAAAGCAATGGTGATGTGGGCGATCCACGATCTTCCTGCTTAGGAGACCTTGTTCGGTTGTAATGTTCATGGTTATTATGGATGTCCCATATGTGGGGAGGAAACTGAATCCTGTTGGTTAAAACATAGTGGTCAGTTGAGTTACACGGGTCATCATAGATTTTTGCCGACCAGTCACCCTTTTAGGAACGACAAGTCTAACTTTTTGCTTGTCGGTCACGAGGGAAGAACGACATATATTCGACTTTCTGGTTAGAAAATTGAGGAGAAGGCGGTGGCTGCGACTGCAGGGAATAGGTACGTAGGCAAACACCCCATTTTGTAAACCTGAAACGTAAAGCTAGGGAGGATCCGAACGACCCTAGTAAAGCGAAGCCATGGTCCAGGCGATCAATATTTTTTTATTGCCGTATTGGAAAGATCATCGTGTAAGGCATATAATTGATGTGATGCACACAGAGAAGAATGTTGCAGAACATTTGATAGGAACATGTCTGGTGGATCTCATTCCAAAGATGGGGAGCGTGCCCGCCAAGATCTACAGGATATGAAAATAAAGAAGAGACTGTGGTTAAAAAATGATCCAATGACTGGAAGAATTTCTATCCCCCCGACTGCTTTCACTTTGACTAATAGTGAGAAGAAGATCCTCTTAGACACGTTGTTCAACTTGAAGACTCCAACCGGTTATTCTGGTAATTTATGTAGGGTAGTAAGCTACCAAGCAAATGACTTGAAACAGTGCAAGTCTCACGACTGGCACGTAATCATCCAATTAATCCCGTTGTTATTTCGACATTGCTTCTCTGAACACAAAGATCTCCGTCGGGTAATTATACAAATCAGTTTGTGTTTTACCCTACTTTGGGCAAAAGTGGTAAACAGAAGGCACATTAAAGCTGCGAAATCAACTTTAGCCGAGGAAGTTTGTGTATTAGAGAAATATTTTCCTCCGTCATTCTTCGATATCAGTATCCACCTTCTTGTGCATTTATGCGATGAAGCTTTATTATGTGGTCCCGTGAGGTATCGTTGGATGTATCCTTTTGATCGCTTGATGAAAACCTTTAAAGATTATGTAAAGAATACACGGTATATTGGAGGGTCAATTGCTGAAGAATACGTAACGGTGGAATCATCGCTATACGCTAGGGAACATATGCCAGAACAAGAGGTGAGGAGGTTTAATCCTCGTGGAGAACGAGTGATAGAGGAACGTGACGAGTTTGAGGAGGAATTATCGTTTGGGAACCCTAAAGAGGTGAAACTCACAAACCTACAATACGAGCAAGCAACTCGTCATGTCTTCGAATCGCAAGATGAAGTCCAAGACTAGAGAGAGTGAGTATATACTCAATTCTTCTTCTTTGATTATATGTATTTTTTATTTTATGATCTAAACTTCATAATTTTTCTGTAGGAAGTACGAGAACGAAATTATCCAAAATCAAAGGAGAAATTGGACGACAACTGACTTTAGGGCATGGGTGTCAAAAGAGGTACTTTTCACATCTTATGTGTGCGGTTATTTATTCAGTGTGGTAAAAACATGCCCTAATACAAATTCATTAATAAATGTAGCTTCTAAAAAGAGGTGATGTCTCTTCCAGACTTGCACGCCTAGCAAAAGGTCCTAGTTTGCGTGCAAAAGAGTTTAAGAAATTCTGCACCAACGGTTTTGATTTCATTTCATATCCATATGAGGAAAAGCTTTTGACGTAAAATAGTGGAATATCAATTTCCGCCTTGACCACCTGTATCGCTAGCAAAAGTGATAAAAATCCAAAGAATACGGTGTTAAACTATTATGGGATAATTAAACAAATCCTAGAACTTGATTACTTGGATTTCACAGAAATCGTATTCTATTGTGATTGGGTAAAGGTGGAGGATACAACGAATGCTTGCAAAGTTGATCCCGACTCCAAACTTATTATGGTGGATTTATCAAAGCTGAACACTAAAGACCGCATGGTCGACGAGCCTTTTATTTGTGCCTTTCAGAATGTAAAGAAGGTATTCTACTCGAAGTGCATAAATGATGGCAATTGGTCTATTATTGTGCATGCACCAAAGGGTATGACTACTGAAGTAAACGCATTAAAGGCTCCAAAAGAGTTCCAGTCAGCTCTTGATGGCAACCCTAATTTGAAGGATCTTTTAGTTGATTTAGAGGAAGATTATCAAAATATTATTTTATCCTCATCAATCTTATTTGTATCCTATTATGATATTGACATTGTATTAGCACTTTACATTAATTTATGAATTTCATCTACTTTTAAGTGTAATGTCCCTCTATTTGTGCAAATGTTAGGTGATTTATCGATTCTTTTGTTTAGAATAGATATGGCTTTAGAGGGCGAAAACCCGAAACAGCCCCCGAACAGCCCCGTGAGGCCCCGTGGGTGGTACCAACACCTCCCACAGGACCAATGTAACTCGTAGGGACAGTGAGTGACGAAAGAACTATCCCTGGTTTTCTTCCTTTGGTTTTGAATTTGATTTTTTGGTTCTACCATTTTTTTAATTGAACATAATTGTTTTCAAAAAATTCATTATTTTTTCACTGTCATAGGATACATTGATGTTGGGGTCAAACTACTATCAAACATAATCTGAAATTGCATCGCTGCTGGCATAGAGAAGGTTCTGATTGGCGTTGGGTGTAACAAAATATCCAGGTAATGGATAGACCTATGATGAACTTTATTCTAAGGTTAAATATTCATTGATTCAATTTTTTAATTATTTTGGGTGGGTTTGGATCCTATTTATGTCTAAACCCCGTAATTTTAAGTTTTTTGTGCCCCCTATAGCTTGGGTATTGTTGGCGCATTTGTTTCTTGTCACTTTCAGTGTTGGGGGGGGGGACATAACTTTTGAACAAAGAACAGTTAGGGTGAACACTAGAAAAAGAAGTCATTATCCAACGGATTGCCACTTTCTAGATTTAAGGCGCTCCCAATTTGATTGTACGACGTAAATTTGAAAAAAAATTAGAATTAAGCATAAAAACATGCCATTGAATGGTGAAAACGTAAAATAGCCATAAAACAGTCTCGTAAGAGTCACGAACACCTCGCATGGGACCAATGTAAATCGCAGAAACTGACCGTGTAGTCACGGCGCTCCCGATTTGAGTGTATGATGTAAATTTGCAAAAAAATAAACTTAAGCATAAAAACATGCCATCGAAGGGTGAAAACGTAAAACGGCCTTAAAACGATCCCGTAAGAGTCATGAGCCCCTCGCATGGGACTAATGTGACTCGTAGGAACCGACTGCGTAGTCCCGGGGCTCCCGATTTGAGTGTATGACGTAAATTTGTAAAAAGTTAGACTTAAGCATAAAAACATGCCATCGAAGGGTGAAAATGTAAAATATCCATAAAACAATTCGGTAAGAGTCACGAACACCTCGCACGGGATTAATGTAACTCATAAAAACCGACCACGTAGTCACGGGACTCCCGATTATAGTGTACGACGTAAATTTATAAAAAAATAGACTTGAGCATAAAAACATGCCATCGACGGGTGAAAATGTACAACAAGCACAAAACGGTCCCGTAAGAGTCACGAACACCTCGCACGGGACCAATGTGACTCGTAGGAACCAACCGCGTAGTAACGGGGCTTCCGGGTTGAGTGTACGATGTAAATTAGCAAAAAGTTAGACTTGCATGCCATCGAAGGGTGAAAACGTAAAACAACCTTAAAATGGTCCCGTAAGAGTCATGAACACCTCGCACGGGATCAATGTAACTCGTAGGAATCGACCACGTAGTCACGGCGCTCCCGGTTGGAGTGTACGACATAAATTTGCAAAAAATTAGACTACAGAATAAAAGCATGCCTTAGAAGGGTGAAAACATAAAAAAGCCACAAAACGGTACCGTAAGAGTCACGAACACCTCGCACGGGACCAATGTTAATAGTAGGAACCAAACGGGTAGTCACAAGGATCCCGGTTTGAGTATACGGCGTAAATTTGCAAAAAGTTAGACTTGAGAATAAAAAAGATGCCATCGAAGGGTGAAAACGTAAAACACCCACAAAACGGTCCAGCAAGAGTCACAAACATCTCGCACGGGACCAATGTAAGTCATAGGAACCGACCGTGTAGTCACGGCGCTCCCAGCTTGTGTGTGTGTGTGTGTGTGTGTGTGTGCATGTTTGTGTGTGTGCGCGTGTGCGTGTTAGTGGGAAAGGGGGGAGGGGATGGGCAGGGGGCGCGTGTGTGCGTGTGTGCATGTTTGTGTGTGTGCGCGTGTGCGAGTGGGGAAGGGGGAGGGGACGGGGCATGTATGCATATATGCAATCTGCATATATGCATATGCATATATGTAGTGAGAGTGTGTGCGTGTGTGTGCGCGTATGAGTGTGTGCATATTGGTGATAAAATCCAAAATAAAATAGAGAGTATACCTGATCTAGGGTGAATCCAAGAGTGGGATATACAAAACAAACCTCATGACACTCATATTCAGTCATCTGATCCGTTACGGTTGCCTCCGGTTCCAGTATCACGTAGGACTTTAAATAATTGTCACCTGAAAGAGAAATAACATATCAGAATTATATAATTATTAATATGAAACTAAATGAGAGATTTAGAAATAAAACATACCATATGCTCAGTGCATCCTACTTATCAGGCCATCCATTACAACAGTGATGAGAAGCTTCACAGTGATAAATCATACTTGCTGAAACAAAAGATTCAACAAAAATATATTAAAACAAATTCGTGAGGTATACCTCGTTTTTGGCAGCAACGTGAAATCCCAAATCCAAAAACTTAATAAATATGCCAGTGTATACATGTTTGTGTGTGTGTTTGTGTGCGCGTGTGTGAGTGGGAACGGGGGGAGGCGACGGGGCAGAGGCGGGGCGGGGCAGTGTTGCATATATATGCAGTTGCATCTGCATATATATGCAACTGCTGCATATATATGCAGTGCATATATATGCAGGCATATATATATGCAACTGCTGCATATCTATGTAGTGCATATATATGCACTGCATAGGCCTTACAAATCGTAATCTCTATCTCTTTTTCTTCTCGAGCTGGCATTCCTTAAGACATGAGATGTCAAGGCTTTCAGTTCCTTCCTTCCCTTGAATGGGATGTTCCTCTCTTCCCTAAACTGTTTTGCCTGGAGGCTTCTCTCCCGATGGAACTGCTGGAACCAAAGAAAGGCAGATTCCCCATTTATTCTTCAATCGATTCCTTAGACTTCTACGGTTAGCTCTTACCCCGCACCGCACCCGGACTGGCTATCTCGAAAGAGTGAAGATCAGGATTTGATGCTGTTCTAATCTCTCTTAGAATCCAATTCACCGTAGATTATGATTCCCTTGCTGTCGGGCTGATTCTTCTTTGCTTGCCCACTCTCTTATCTTGTCCACAGATTCTTCTTCGTTAAAATAGCCCTAGCTAGCTTCCGTAGCAGCGGACGCATCAATAGCTGCGCAGAGTAATGAATTCTATAACTAGAAATAGTGGGAGGACTTTGCCAAGATAAAGAGTAGTGAAAGAAGTTAGAGCAGCAGGTCTTCCTTCTTATAAAGAACACGTTTTAGATAGTTAACAAGCGAAAGAACACAAGCAAGGGTGTAAAAACACGCAAACAGGCAAGCAAGGGCGCCCTCCTAATCTAATTTGGATAATGGGGAGGCCGTTTTCCGAACATCTTTGGTAGGTGTTGTATAGATAAGTGAGCCAGACTTCCTTGGCGGCAGCTAAGATGCCGATTTCGGTTCTGCATCAATGGTGGAGGCCGTGGAGTAAACAAGGACTGCGACTGAAGTTCAGGCTGAGAAGAGTTCTGCTACCGATCCAAATGACATATATATGCAACTGGTGCATATATATGCAGTATATATATATATATATATATGCAGTATATATATGCCGTATATATATGCAGTATATATATATATATATATATATATATATATATATATATATATATATGCAGATATTTGGTGTAATTTTGCAAAAATCAAAAGTACAGTGCATTATTATTCGATATAGAGATTGTATGGTTGTTATGATTATTCTATACATAAACTATTATTTGTATTTTCAGATTTACTGAACATCAGATCTCGAAATAAGTGCATTGGCGCCAGACGTGAGCTAAGATGTCACTTCAATATGGGCTTTCATTTGTGTTTGTATAGGTAAATTCCATTCACTCATACGATCAACGCTATGGTTTATGTTAGGTAAATTACCAATTTTGATCATATCACCTGTTAAAGAGTGGACTGGATGGAGTATTAACAAATCATCAATACAATAGTTTAATATAACCACACTTACTCTTATGTTTTTAAAGTATATCATCTTAAATCATTACTTTATTTGAAAAAATGTCTAAACAAAATGTTATGGTTGACATTTATAGCATCTTAAATCATTACTTTGTTTGAGAGTAGATACAATACATACATTTGAGCAGTTCGGTATGCATCAATTTTGTATATAAACATCAGTTTTGTATACAATATATACCATATAAACAGCAGTGGTTCTCCCGTCTATCTTTATATAGATTACTAGTATAAATTTTTTGTTTATATAGATTGTTGGTATAAAAAATGTAAACTCAAAAACAATGTATTGAGAACACCTATCTGCTATGCGGGGACTGATTTATTCAGGTTGTGATTTTACGTGGACTGAAAACACCTCTAAGTGGTATATAGCTTTATTTTTTCAGGATGTGGTTATATGTGGACTGATTTTACATTCACAACACTTAGAACATGTATATTTTAACCCTCTCTTTATTTATCTCAAGATTCCGCATGTCAAAGTTAGTATTTGGGGTCTGTTTAGGCCAATCCTTGAATAAAACAAAGCTATCTAACTAATCATTTGAAATGTCCCACGGGACCAATGTAACTCGTTAGAGGGTGAAAACTCGAAACAACCCCCCAACGGCCCCGTGGGTGGCACCAAAACCTCCCACGGCACCAACGTAACTTGTAGGAACTGACCCCGCAGCCGCGGGTCTCTCGGTTTGAGAATACGACGGTAATTTGCGTATTTCTAGACTTAGGTTTAAAAACATGGCGTTAGAAGGTGAAAACTCGAAACAGCCCCAGAACGGCCCCGTAGGTGGCACTAAAACCTCCCACGGGACCAACGTAACTCGTAGCAGCTGACCCCGCAGTCGCGAGACTCCCGATTTGAGAATACGACGATAATTTGTATATTTGTAGACTTAGGCTTAAAAACATGGCGTTAGAGGGTGAGAACTCGAAACAGCCCCCGAACGTCCCCGTGGGTGGCACCAACACCTCCCATGGAACCAATGTAACTCGTAGGAACTGACCCCGCAGTCGCGGGACTCCCGATTTGAAAATACGACGGTAATTTGCATATTTCTACTTGGTTACTGATAATTTTTACTCATATATGCAATTTTTCTGCTTGCTTAAATTTTTTGTGAAACTACTTGGTTACTGATATTTTTTTTTTATGTATCCCATCATTTGTAGGATTTTTGCACGCGGAACAAACGAAGGAGGCAATGGTCTACAGCATGAAGATTGTTTATAGGTTGTGGACAATCAGGATTTTGTCAGCCATGCAGGCTTTTATTGTTTAGTTTTATGGCCGTGCAGGCTTTTATAATTTGATTGTTGAATTTTATGGTCGTGCAGGCTTTATAATAAGTAGGTTTTACATTTACAGGTTTTGGAATGTCAAGAAAATAGAGGAAACTCTGCCCAATTTTTTTTTTTTGGCCTGTGAATTATTAAGACGTGTAATATTTATAAGTTTGTATATATATTTGTTTATTAACAACGTTCTCGGTTCGTAATTTGTTATTTTTTTTTATTGTTTTGCCAATAATAAATATTTGTAACACCTCGTACGCGTCAAACGTTACACGTAGCAACTGATGGTGCACTCACAGGACCCCCAGTTTTAGGATTGGACAAAAAAAATACATTTTTTTAAAATTATAGTTAAATATGGTCATGGACTTTGTCCATGACCATTTTTATTTTTTCGTCACACATAAAAATGGTTGTGGCCAAAGTCCGCGATCATTTTTTTCGTCACGGTTGTGGGTCACGGACTTGGGCCGCGACCATTTTTTTTGTCACGGTTGTGGGTCGCGGACTTTGGTCGCGACCAATTTGTTACGGTTGTGAGTCACGGATTAGGACCGCGACCAATTTTTATTTTTATTTTTTTGTCACGGTAATGAGTCGCGGACTTTGGCCGCGACCAATTTGTCACAGTTGTGGGTCGCGGACTTTGGCCGCGACCAATTTGTCACAGTTGTGGGTCACGGATGAGGGCCGCGACCCGTCACAACATGGGTCACGGCCTAAGTCCGCGACCATCTGCCGTGACCCCCTCTCGACCGTGACCATTTTTTGGTCACGGAATTGGGCCGCGACCCACGAAAATGGTCACGCCCGAAATGGTCACGGCCCAAGTCCGCGACCCACAGCTTTGTTCAGGGATTTTGGTCGTGACCAATCGCCAGTTTTGGTGTAGTAGTGGTGTATATATGCGTGTAGGGGAGGATAGGGGGTGTATGTGTGTGTGTGTGTATGTGCGTGTGTATATGTGTGTGTGTGTGTGTGTGTGTATGTGCGTGTGTATATGTGTGTGTGTGTGTGCGTGTGGTGGGCAGCGACGTCGAGGGGGAGGGGGGAGGGTGGGGGGCCCTGTGTGTGTATATGTGCGCATGTGTTATTTTTTAATTAAATTTTTATTAGTTAATTAGATATTGCCCCTAATATTGTAGTGCCCCTAGTAAAAGAATTGATTGATTTAATATTGATTGGTTGTTAATTTTTTTTGTAAATTAATAATTAGTGCCCCTTTCATATGCAAGTAGGATTGACCCTCATTATAAATTAGTAAATTAATAATTGTATACTTTAATTGTTAGTTTAATTGATGAAAAGAATTAATTGAGTAGATGAATTAGAAGGAGTACGAGATACACATTTGTTGTTACCATTGCGGTTGGATTATAGTGGATCGATGTTGGGTTGGTTAATTTTAAAAGTGACATGACCACTGGATTATTGTCCATATGGGGATGGAATTTTTCAACTTTTTTTCAAAATTACTTTGTATAACGAACAATATATATATATATATATATATATATATATATTATGATAATTAAATAAAACATACTTGAAATTACATATAGTGCGCATAGATACTAGCCTTCTAGTCCTTATGCGTACGCATTCAATAGCCCATAGACCCATTCGAGAGTCATTACCCCTATAATGAGATCTCTCGAACTGTCCCATTTGGACAGTTTGGGACTGTATAATTTCTGTATAATAATATTCTTAGTGGCTTAAAGTTGTTACTTTTAGAGGAAGTTCTGAAGTCATATCCTAATGTTCTCTGGGTACATACTAGATTCATAAGTGTGATTGTTATTTCAATTGATCAATTGAAATAACATTCACACTTGCCAATCTACGTCGAATACTTGGAGAACTACGAGGATATGCTGCCGAATTTTTCTCAAATCGTAACAATGTGCATGAGTTGTTAAGTATATTACAGAAAAATGTGATCTTTAATGGGATAGGACCACTCACCATTTAGAGGAGATGGAGGAAACATAAATTTCTATTATAAATTGAATTTGAATTTGAAATTTAAAAATCGAAAATAAATACGACATAATTAAATAAAACATACTATAAATCTAAGTTTTGATTATACTAATCCATGAATATATGTTTCTTACCTTTAATAGGTGATTAGTTGTGGTAGTTGTGATGGGATATCCCAAATACAAAGAGTGGATGGGTGAGACAAATAGAATGGGGGATGTGTTTCGCAGAGGTGCTAATGAATTTGTGAAATACGCAAAGAGATGTCATAATGATTAAGAGTTTTCGTGTCCGTGTGCTAGGTGTAAGAATGGTAAGGTGTTTGAGTGAAAAACAGTTGAACTACATTTGTTAAGATCGGGTATGCAATATAGTTATCGATTTTGGAGTTTTCACGGTGAATTGAAAGTTCCTTTTATCCCCGAATAACCTTCACAAAAACCTTCAACAAGTAGGATAGATGTATAAGGGGACGACGTAGATCATAATATGTTAGAGGATTTAGTTAATGATGCGTACGGAGTTTATGAAGCAGAGGAGAATGATATTACTGATGATGTACAAGGTTCAAGTGCTCGTGAAGATACCACGATAAACCTTGACAATGACTACCAAAGTTTAAAATTTAAGGCGACCCAACCATTATACTCTGGATGTTAGAAAGATCAAACAACTTTGCATGCCATAGTTGGTTTTCACAGTTTGAAGACGCAGTACGGTTTTTCTGGCAATAGCGTGACAGGAATTTTGAAATGGGTGAAGGGCTTACTGCCTAAGGAGAATACGCTTCCAAATAGGTATCATATTATGAAGAAAAGTTTGAAAGGTTTATAAATGAAGTATAAATAAATTCATGATTGTGTGTACGACTGCATACAATACCGAAAGGAGTATAAAAATCTTGATCGTTGTCCGGTTTGCGATGAACCTAGATATTTCCAATCTACTAGTAAAGAAGGCACAAGATCACAAGTGCCTCAAAAAGTGTTGAAATGTTTTCCCATTGGGCCTAGATTAAAGCGGTTTTTCACAGTACCATGGATAGCGGAGGCAATGACTTGGCATGCTAGGGTAGAAGTACGGGGTAATCTCATGCGTCGTCCTATTGATTCTACAACTTGGAGGAGGATGAATTATGAGTATCCCAATTTTTCTCGAGAATAGCGCAACATTCGTTTGGCTATATTAACAAATGGTTTCAATCCATTTGGAAATCTAAGAACCAATCAGAATGTATGGCCAATGGTCCTAGCCCCACTCAACCTCCCTCCTTCACAGTGTATGAGACCTGAATTTTTTATGGTCTTTATTGATACCTGGGCCAAAGGCATCAAGTGATGACATGACATCTACCTGGATCCTTTGGTAGAAGAATTAAATGAGTTGTGGGAAGAGGGTGTGCAATCATTTGACTCTTTTAGAAAAGAAGAGTTTACGCTGAAAGCTATGTTGATGTGGTCCATTCATAATTTTCCAGCTTATGGGACATTATCTGGTTGTGTAGTACATGGTTATTTGGGGTGTCCTATTTGTGAAGAGGAGACTGAATCTCTTCATTTATCCTTTAGCTCAAAAAATGTATACCATTACCATAGGAGTTTTTACCCCCGGCTCATAGTTTCAGATCTGAGAAAGGTTCCAATTTTTTATTGGGTGGGGTTGAACATAGGCTACCATCGAGACAACTTTCAAGTTCAGAAATTGAAAGTAAATCTACTAAATATGGCCCTAATATGCCAGGTAAGAATCCCAAATTTAAGAATGTCAAGCATAAGAAGACCCGAACTGGGAATGAAACTGAGACAAGAAAGGCATGGTCTAGGAGGTTAATTTTATTTAACTTGCCTTATTGGAAGAATTACCCAGTGCGCCATGTATTGGATGTGATGCATGCAGAGAAGAACTTCGTTCAAGATATTGTGGGCACTTGCCTTGGGGGAGGAATTCGAAGGATGGATAAAATGCACGAAAAGACCTTAAATCGTTAAAACTTAAGCCACAACTATGGTTGAAAGAAGATAATAGGGGAAGGACAATAATTCCTCCTGGTGCGTATACTTTGACGAGTGGGGAAAGTAAGGTGCTTTTAGACACAATATATAATTTGAAGGGCCCGTCTAATTTTTTATCCAACTTGCAAAGGATTGTGAATTATGCTACTCATGATTTACATAAGGGTAAGTCACATAATTGGCATGTGTTCGTATAATTGGTTCCTCTATTGTTTAAGCATTGTTTCTCCAAGCACAAGGATTTGCGAAGGGCTATTATGAAAATTAGTATTACTTTCTCACTCTTGTGTGAGAAAGTAGTCAATCGAGAACACATAGTGGTCGCAAAATTGGTGGTGACCAAAGAAATTTTTGTGTTGGAGAAGTACTTTCCCGCGGCATTCTTTGACATAAGTGTTCACTTGTTGGTACACCTATGCGACGAGGCACTTCTCTGTGGTCCAGTTAGATATCGGTGGATGTATTCGTTTGAAAGATTGATGAAAGTTTTTAAAGATTATATCAAGAATACGTGATACATTGCAGGATCAATTGCAGAGGAATACATCACCATGGAGTCATCAATATATACTCGGGAATATATGCCTGACTCGACCAGAGTTGATGACACTAATGAGTTCATCGATGATGGTGTTCATGTGATGGGAAAACTAGTGCAATTAACGAGTTTGCAACATGAACAAGTAGCTCATTATCTATTTGACACACATGAAAATGTCGAAGAATGGAAAAAGTAAGTTTAAATTATTTTAATGTTTAACATTATGTTAGATTATTTTATACATGATTAATTTTGTAATATGCAGAAAATATGAAGCCTGTGAGAACAATAAAAGATGAAAAATAATGGTACAATTAGAGAGCGAATTTAGGTTGTTGTTATCACAAGAGGTAATTATAATGAAAATGGTCGTTATATAATGTTACATTACACTCAAACTTTACAAATAATCTAATTAATTTAGCTATATTCTCAGCTCTTAAAGACGGGTGATGCGACATCAAGGCTTTCTCGTCTAGCCACTGGACCCTTGTTCGTGGCACAAGAGTACAAAATGTATCGATTGAATGGTTACATATTCGGCACAAAAGTGTACGAGGAAAGTACAAATGTACAGAACTCGGGCATTTCATACAAGGTACTTACTTTCTTTCGAGCGAGCGCAAAAGATAAAAACCTAGTTGAAGCTGAAATGACTTACTATGGTATAATTCGAAATATATTTGAATTGGATTATATAAGCTTCAAAGAGGTTGTATTTTACTGTGACTGGGTAAGAGTTGAGGATACAAATTCTTGTAAAGTTGATCCTATCACCAATTTTATCATGGTTGACTTGTCCAAGTTGAAGAGCAACGACCACGTGAGCGATGAGTCGTTTGTTTGTGCAATTCAAAAGGTTAACAAAGTGTTTTACTCGGAGTATATCAACAACGAGCCGTGGTCAATTGTCCTACACGCGCCAAAGTGTCTAAATAGTAGTGTGGATGACTTGGTTGCTCCTACCGAATATCAATCCATTTTTTATGATAACCCTAATTTGAAACAATTTTTCAATTTGTAATAAGTATTCCAATTTGTACTTTATCAATCCATTTTTAATTCTTTTAATTGATTTGCACTATATCATTTTCACTCTTGTGTAGTGTGCGTGTGTGTGGGCAGTAGGGGTGGGGGTGGGAATGTTTCGGATTTTTAGTAATTGTACATATTATGAGCTAGATGCTGTTGTTTTGGAATTCAGAATTGAGGTGTTAAACAGTAACAATTCATTTGGATTTGTAGTAATTGTACATATTTGCATGTCTTCTTCTAATTCATTTTAATTTGTGCTAATAACAAAATTTTTTACAGCAAATGTCTCCTTCAGGTATTAAGGCGAGGATGATGATGCTAATTATGATGATATCATCTGGGCTCGGTGGTAGCGGAGGCGACGAGGGCTCCTCGGCCCCGAGGCTCCCCAAATATGGCAAATTGAGGATAGCCATCGAGAACCAGACAGGGTTATTAGCGAGATCCCTCGAGCTGGTAAAGATGATCATCGGCTCGGGGGACACTAGTTGGAGGGAGGTGCCAAATGAGCTCAAGTTAGCTATTTGGGTGGCACTACAGGTAATGTATTTATATTTATATTTATATGAATATTTTAATTTCAATTTCAATTTCGATTTCGATTTCGATTTCAATTTCATTTTATATTTATATTTATATTTATTTACAACTAAGATTGTATTTGTTGGACAGGAAAAATGCAGTCTGAATCCAAAGCTATGCGATTCCGTCTTGGAGCAGTTGAGGGAGCAACAGGAGACGTGAAAGAAAAACATGTAGACCCGGTACTTTGGGAAGACCCGAGAGTCCGTTATTCGAATGCGTGAATCCATCCCGCCGAAGGAGCCAATCTCATTGGCACAATGTCAAAAGTTCATTGACAATGAGATCGAGGAGAAACAATTGGCATCTCGCCAATCGGGGAAGGAAAATCGAGCAAAAAAATGAGCGTGCACTACTCCAGTCGGACGTCTGATGTCGAGGTGGAGCATAGGATGATGGTAAGTTATAATTTTTCTATAACTACACAAATATATTATTCTCCATTATTTTACTTTGCGGGGCCGATACTAATTTTACTTTATTTTATTTCAGGGGACAGGGAGTGGCCCTGGGGGTAGGCCACATAGGCTCGATACTTGTGTGGCTATTCGGACGAAGAAGGGGAAAGATAAGGAGGTGTCCCCGAGCGTCGCGGCCACGATTGTTAGTAATCCAACAATTTACTTTTTGTTAATATGTTATAATTTTTTTATTTACTTATTTTACTAATCATATGCTTTTTTTCGTTTCAGGCAAAGCTTAAGGAAGTGCGTGAGTCGCAGTCTGATGCCGACAAGGCATCTTTATCCACATACGCACTCAGCCAAGTGCTTGGCGCTGATCGCAAGGGGAGGATAAGGGGGTGAGCTCGTGGATGACCAAATCTAGGATCATCGGATTAAAGACGAGCGACACCGGGTTGGCTCGAACGGTGGACTCGCATGAAGCGAAGTTGCCCCATTTGGAGGCGATGGTCCAATATATGTTCTCATTAATGAAGTGTTCGTTGGTTGGAAATCGTAAGGGGAAAGATAATGAGAAGGTGGTGGAGGACGAGGTGTAGGATGACGAGGATGTGGACCTCGCTGCTTCATCGTCGACACGTGTGGACTTTGATGATCCACTCCCCTATTTGGATCCCTTTGACCGACCGATGTCGACACTTGGTTGGCCAAGCGTGTTTATACTGGACATATTTTATGGCCAGTGGATACGGCGGGGGTTGAGGGACCCGAATACCGTCCAAGGTATGCCAGTTCATGGATGTTCGCTTTAAGACATCGAGTCCAAGGTGCTCATCACGCATGTGATATCCGGGAAGGAGAACTCCCTATTGTGGTTGCGCAAACAATGCGGCACGATGTATATTGGTGGGTGTGTCAATTCGTATATCGTGTGGCCTACTCACCTCCTCAGAGCTAACCTTACCCCAGACATTTAGTGACATTATTTGAATTAAATTATTTTAAGTTGTTACAATTGAATTATATTTGGATTATATCGTGATGCATATTGTGTCTATTTTGAATGTATATTTGCATTATCTCTATTTTATTTGGATATATGATGTTTGAACGGGTACAACATTGTTATAACAAGTATAAATATTCTGCTGGACAGTGGCAGTGGCCATACTACCTAGCAGATTTTTTTTTAATTCTGCCCAGAATTGTCACGGTCATTGACCGTGATAATTTTTTAAACATTTTCACGGGCTTGTCACGATCCTTAATCGTGACAAAACTTGTTAAGGTAAAGGATCGTGACATGACCGTGACAAGTCTAACGAACTTGACACAGTCAATGACCGTGACAAGTCCGTGACAACAAAAGTGGTCACCCCCAGAATTGTCACAATCATTAACCTTGACAAGTCTTGTCAAGGTCAATGATCGTGACAATTTTATAGATTTGTTGTAGTGTCATATCTATCTCATGCTAAGAATGGTATTTATTTAGTAGCGCCCGACGTAGTTCGGCGGAGGTGTCTGGCCACCCCGTTGTCTGGATTGGGGGTGTTACAGATAATATCAGAGCATGGTCTTAGGTCTCGTAGGTTATGATTCTGTCTTAGTTTTCACGTTGCTTATCATTGATTCCTTTTGATGATTTGTACTCTTAGTCATTCCGAGTCTGATGTTGTTTTGTTCCTATCTTTTCAAATGGCGAACACAAGGAGAGCTGGGAGTAGGAGGGAGGATTCTGTTTCTTGTCCCGTGACTTAATAGAGGCAGCGACAAATTATTTTAGATGCTGATGAGTTATAAGCTGTCATTCGTGAGGCCACAGCGGTCGGTATGGATATGGGGGGACAAAGATGGGTGACTGTAGAGGCACAGCAGCAGGGTATACCTATTTCATCTTGGGGTAGGGTGAGAACCAGCTTTCTTAAGGGCAATCCTCCCACCTTCGCATGGGGGATCTGGCCCAAAGGTTGCTCACCAATGAAAAAGAGACACGGAGAGACATTTTAGGATGGTGGACTACACAGATGTGCAGAATTAGATGCTGGCTACATTTAAGTTGACTGGGGATGCATTACAATGGTGGGAGAGTGCCACCACGTCGGAGGATAGAGATCAGTTGGGTTATGCACATTTTCTGATAAAGTTTAACAATAAGTACTTTTCGTATGCAATTAGGAACGCGAAGAAGAGAGAATTTAGGGACTTGGAGCAAGGTTCAAAGTCGATTGTCGAGTATGAACAAGAGTTCACCAATTTATCTATGTTTGTACCAGAGGAGGTTAGCACTAAGGTGAACATGATGGAATGTTTCATTAATGGATTGTCTTGGTCGATTAGGTAGATGGTGTTGGAAAATCCAGCATACACTACTTATACTCAGATGGTGGATATCACAATGTTACTATGGAAAGAGAAGGCCAATTATCAAACGAAGTTTGGAAAGTGACAAGAGTCAAATGGACAAGGTGGTGAGAATAAGGGTCGCAATGACCAAGCGTGGAAGAAACAAAGAACAAATCAGGAACAACACGGACAAGGAGGAGAGCGAGCAAATACTAAACGTTACGAACCTTTTAAGGGTGAATGCTTTATCTGTGGGAAAATAGGACATAAGGCGTCTAAGTGTTTCAAGAGAGGGTTAATAAGGACAAGCAGTCCAGGACCAACCGAGTCAAGTCACACAAGAACAACAAGGTCAAGGAGTACAGGGGCAGCAAGGATTGAGGCCTCCAGTTCTAGTAGCATCATGTGTTCAAGGAGAACCAGCAGCACCAACAGCGTCAGGTGCGCAGGGGGCGGCCGCAGCACCAACCAATACTGGTTATGGGAGGTGCTATTTACTTCAGCCTCAGGCCGAGGCAGCTCAGCAGGAGCCGCGACGTGGCTAGTAAAGTATCGTGGTACATAATATTTTCTTAGATACTTATATATATAGGCGTTATATATATTGTATTTTTGTTAAGGATTACGTTCGGGTAGGTTAGGTGTATGAGCGCCTAATTTTTGTACTCTACAGGTAGGCATATGTGAGCCTTATTTTATTTTGTGCGATTACGATTTGCGGAATTTTGAGGACGAAATTCCGTTGCTAGTGGAGAAGTATGTAACACCCCGTGTTTTTATTAATTAATTTAATTAATTAATTGGAATAATCGAGAAAAATAAAATTTTGGATTTAATAAGATTTATTAGTAAAATATGTTGGTTTTATTATTAGAAGAATAAAACTTCAAGCGGAATTGAAATTGGAATTAAAATGGATTTTTATTGAGTTTTTAATTATTTTTACTTATAATTTTTTGTGGGGGAACTATGCTCAGACCTGCTCTATCGATGGATCGACCCAAGGAGTCGATCGATCGACCAACCCAGATTTGAGGCGATTTGGCTAGCTGTTTTATAGAGTTGGATTGGGATTAGGATTCCTAATTAGTATATAACCTTAATAATTCGTGGGGGGACTTGTCATATTCATTTTTTCACAAGCTTTTCTCCAGAGAACACTTCTAATATATTTTCCTCTCAAATATAATCATCAACCTCCAACATAATTCAGTTTTTGTCACAAGTTTAGAAAGGCTTAATTGGGGTTTAATCAAGTTTATTCAAGAACACTTCTTTGCTAATTTTTCGAGAGTAATCCAATCGTGCTACCAGATTTTCTTCATCTTAATCACGGGCATGAATACTCTATTCTCTTCCTTTAGTATTATATGTCTTAAGTGTCACCCAAACCCTTAATCATGTGTTTTGATAAAATAAATTAGTAACTTAATTAGAGAAAGCGGACACTAAGGGCCTGTTTGGTTTGCAACTATAATTCTGTTTTCTGTGTTTAAATACAATTCTGATAAAAATTTGCGTTTGGCAACCTGTTTTTAAACACTGAATTATAATATTTTCGTGTTACAATCAAGTTTTTCAGAAAATAGGTTGAAGGTGTTTTATAATTTCTGTTTTTTATTTTTCAAATTAGAATTATTCATTTTTAATATTTTAATGCATTTATACATTAATATATAATATACATACATATACATTAATATATGTGTAATTCTTATAAATAAACAATATATGTACATATATACAAAATTTCGTATGGAATAATATAAAGTTAAATAATATTATTAATAGATATATGATACTTATATATAGTTTTATACATGTATTATTAATGTATGGAATAATATAAAATATACATATAGTACCTATGTATTAAAAAATATTATAAATTCATGGATGTATATAATTTTATAGTAAATTATATATGTAATATCATTATATATATATATATATATATATATATATAGTTAAACTCCTCAACATACCTCATGAAATATAAATTCATGTATCATGTAAGTATGAAAATCACTCGTATATTATGTATGAAAGTTTTATGTATCGTATATATGTATACATTCATGCATCCTATATGTGTGAAAGTTTTATGTGTGTGTGTGTGTGTATATATATATATATATATATATATATATATATATATATATATATATATATAGAGAGAGAGAGAGAGAGAGACATATGTATAATATAAATATTATACATGTTTGCCAATTTGGTCAAATTTTCAAAATACAGTATTTAAAAATAAGTTAACCAAACGCGCACTAATAATTATAAAAACAAAAAACTAAATTTTAAAACAACGTTCAAATCGAGTTTTTTGAATACAGAACCAAACGAGCCCTAAATTTTGGGGTTGTTTTGATAAAACTTTTTAATATAATTTAATCCTTGAAACCCTTGGATGCGTAAGTTAGATTATTGAATTTTTATGGTTTTGGGGGTGTAGGTTCGCATGTAGAAGTTATGAAATTATTTATATGTTATGTGGGACATGAACACACTTACAAAAATTGGAGGGTTTATAAAGGAGAACGATTATATTATATTGAATATTATTGCATGTTAAATAAATTAACAGTATTGAATGGAAATAATTATGTGAAAATGACAACTATATTATTAATGGAATTTAATTGAGTTGTGACATTTGTGATTAAATTGGCATGTTGTGATTATGATTTGTGATATTATATGAATTGTTTTATTCACTTTTGTCATCACGGGGACGATGGGCTTTTGGGTAGTATATTGCTCACCTTGGTTATAGGATGCTTACTAGGTATGGGATTAGTGAGTAGGCATTGGTTATAATTTATGATTGCTAGGTATGGGCCTAGTTAGTATAGATTCGCGCGGATTTCATATTTCGGGGTGGGACAGATTTTTAATATTTTATCATCGTCACACTAGTCTAGGCATGAGACTAGGATGAGTAAATGTTGGAAATTCATCTTATACATAGGATATGACGTATATGTACTTTGGGGACCCTTAGGTATGGGACTAAGGGGCTTTGTGAGGATCTCACATCGATAAAAAGGGTTGGGTAATTTGATAACTTAATAAATTGAGAAGATGAGAATTAATACCTAAGATAATAACGGGTATTAAAATTTATGGCAACATAATGTGTCAGGAACCGACAACTTAAACGGGTCAGCTTAGGCAATTTATGTTGTGTCGTGTGTGAAACCTTGTCATATTGCGGGATCGGCAGTTTAAACGGATCAGCTGACTATTGACAAGGGAAAGTGTGACACTTTGATAGATTACTACCCGTGGCGGGAGGTACCACTATAATTAAGATAAAAATTGGGGGAAATGATAAATTGGGTTAATTTAATTAAATTAACATCGTGGGACTTGGGGATTTAAAATCATATTGGTGTGCTTTTTGGAAGGGGAATTTCTGAGGATAGTTAGTGATTTATATTTATTTATCTCGTTTAATTGAAATATTCTATTGTGATATTTATCGCGTATAATGTTTTTGTCTAGACTCACAGATCCTATTTGGAGGGGTAGTGTGCATTCATGCTCGGGGTCTGACCTCATGCATTGACTAACTTTTCAGGATAAGTCTTAGAGAAGTTGCATAGGATTATCGGAGTTTATCGTTTGGAGGTGCAGTTAGAGTTTATTTATTTTATTGCTTTATTTAGTTAGACTTTCTTTTCAGTTGTATTTCACTATGAGACTTCATTTGGGTTTTTAAGTGGTCATTCGGTTCCAAAGTCGTTAGAGGATTTCAGTGGGATTATTTACAGTTGATTATTATTCAGTTTTTAAATTAAATCAATATTGGAGATTGAATTTATTCGAAGTTTTAGCATGTGATGGATCTTTTATCGCTCAGTTGTTATTATCATTTAGGATTGATTCAATTATTTATCTTGTGGATTGATTGATTTATTTCTCATATATGTCTCATGCTAAGAATTGTATTTATTTAGTAGCGTCTGGCGTAGTTCGACGGCGGTGGCTGGCCACCCAGTTTTGTTCCAAAATTATAAATTGACTTATTATTAAATCGTTTCATTTACAAATTGATTAATTAATTGTGTTTTCATTAATGAAATGATTCATTAATTGTCTCATTTTAGCTCATGTATAAAATCTAAAATTAGATCATTTCACAAAAAATATGAAATGCATCTATTTAAAATATGAGTCGCATAAAGTGCATACTTTTCTCCCCCCCCCCCCCCCCCCCCCCCCCCCCCCTCTATCTCTAAATTTGTTTTTATTTTTATTTTTTCATAAAACCCTAACATTAATTGCAGATTATCAAATATTACGTAAAATTGAATTTAAACTCATTTCAAATTCATTCATTTATAATTCGATATTTCATAATATATCAATTTATATAATCAAATAATTTGAATAATAAAACAAGCCATTGAAAAATTGAAAAATGAACATGAAATAAGCTCGGACAACATGAAAACGTCTTTTCCAACTGGATCGAGGAATTATTCCTTCCATCCTAAATGCAATTACAATTTTCAATGCAATTGAGCATTCAAGTCTTTGTTAAAAATTTGAATCTATACTTCAATCTTTACCTATTCTACAAGTGGAACAGCTTTCCATTTTGACTATTATTGGAATTTGTACTACTTTCCTTGGTATTTGGCCTAACACCAGCCATCGTTGTCTTCTAATGGTGTCAGCACCAAAAGGACTTGGGCAAGCAGGTGTTCGGTCCCCCATATCTTACAATAATTCGGTTGTGGCTCACATTGCGATTCCATATATTTGTGGACTAAAATTTCTTCACTTCTCTTACTATACTTCATATAATCACAAATTATTAATTTTTTTATATCCTTCGAGTTTTCAAGTCTACTCGTTAAAGTTATCAAATAACATTAATATTAAATTTAAAATTCTAAAAATATATAATACAATTATGTACATTACAAATGTAAATCAATACTCATTTTTTCACCTGGCAAGAAACTACTTCTAATACATAAAATTATAGGTCTTTGATAGACACTGTTAAACCCTATATTATTTGTTTATTATTTCATTGTTACTTATTTATGAATAAAAATATGTGTATCCACTTTGGTATTCATATTTCATATCTAATAATCTAAATGTTTATATCTTAGTATTGTAGGTCCCATCAATAAATACAACCCTCTATTATTTTGTCTTATTAGACGGATTTAAAAAATGGGTAAAAAATTGTATATATGTAGTGATGTTCGTTATTTATTTATATATGTAGTTTGGGTTGTTGTTATGATTTGCCAAGTTTTATTTGTTTTCATATGTAAAAGAATCACCACTACAAAAACTTCGTAGGTAACTTTAAAACAAAAATCTTGTCGGTACTAGGTGCGGGGGGCCAAACAGATGGTTCTTGCTTACATTTGGTGAATCACATAAAATATCTTGTCGTAACTTGTAATCATATTATACTTTATTTTTAATGTATAAATAAAAGAAGCATATACCGAATAATTTTTCGAACATTTTCTTATTACATATTTAGTCTAAATTTTTTTTTTTTTCAAAAAAATTTATCATCACATAAAAATACTCAAAGCAAGGACACACACAAATTCATTTACTCACCTCCATTCACCCTCCACCCTCCACTGTCGAAGTTCCGACAATTGGGGGGGGGGGAGAGAAGGAGGTAGAAGGTAGGGAAGGGTGCCACTAGTTCACAGCTTTAAAAATAAGAAAATATTAAATAAATGAGTATTTGAGGGAATAAATGGATTAAACTAAAAATATGTGTCTTTTTATAAAATGAGTATTTATGTTGGGGACTATTCGATAATTGACTTAAAATAAAATATGATTTATTATATTTTTACCACACTAACTTTACTTTTACTTTCGTTTCACCACTCTCATTTTTATTTTTTAAACTAAGTCTCCAATTTATAAAAATGCATCATTTCATTTTCAAGTCATAACGGTGTTAGATTTTTGAACGAAAAATTCATCACGTATATGACATATGATTATATTTTTTTAGGGGGTTTTAGGAAAATGTCCTTATAGTGTTCAAAGTATATAAAAATAGGACACTCCATATAATTTTATAAATTTAGTCCCTGTACTAAAAATACCATGAAGAATGGTGAAAAATAGTGCCGCTAGCGCGGATCAAAAAAATAAAGGTATTGTATCACAGGGACTAGATTTATAAATACTATTGTACCACAGGGATTAGATTTATAAACTTGAAAAGCATTGTCCTAAAAATTCAAAAATAAAAAGGAATATGACATTTACCTTAATTCTCTATTTTTTTTTTATGTTCCATAAACACAACAACTATTAATTTTGAAACATAACATCATTAAAATTTGAGAATAAGTTGATTCATTTTTTAAAAAATTAAAAAAATTTAGTATAGCAACTCAAAATAAAGGTGGGAATATAAAAACAGAGAAAGTTTGAAAGTCAAAGGTCCACAATCTCTCCATAAAGGACAAGATTTATTCTTTGCAATTATATTGCGCAGTTAGTAATGTGAAATATCACATAACGTGTTCGCCTTATATTACAATAGTACTATTATTTTTTTCATGTGCATTAAGAGCGCCATTCACGCATGTTGTCTCTACCGTTAGAAGATGATGTTGACAATATGTGCCAAGATGTTGACAAAATTTTAAACTAACATATATATATTCAATGCAGTTAGTCTTAGAATTGTGATTATGTCCAAGGGTTCCTAAGGCATAAATAAAAAATCAAAAGATAAGAAGGACGAGAATTCAACATAAAATTTAAAATTTATATTATATTTTTAATACCATAGTATTAAAAGTTAATGAGGAGCTTTTAATATACATTAATCATTATTATCTATATGGCTTTACAATTTCTAAGATCTTTGTATATTAGATGCAGGGATGCCGTCAGAAATATGAGATAATGGAGGCTAAATTTCGAGAGTTTGGGAGCGGGAGCCTCCGAAAAAAAAAAATTTAGGTTATTTTTTACTATTTAACAAAAATAATGAAATTTATTTAATTTAATGGAAAGAGAAACAAATATTTAAATGAGCATAACACAAAAAAAGATATAATATTCGATTGAAAATTTTTCGCACAGTTACAATTACAACTGTCCTCGACGACCTTTCATGTTTTGAAAGCGTTGAATGATAATATCATTATCTATCTCATCAAATACATCTTTCTCTACGTATATAATCATCGTATCATTCATCCATTAATCTTCTATCATATTGCCTAATGAAGTCTTTATGATATTCATAACGGAAAATGTTCTCTCCACGGAGGCCGTTGCTACGGGTAGAATCAACGCCAACGTCACAAGCAAAAACACCAAATTGTATACCTCATGTTTCTTTGTCTCGAACATTTTTTTTTTTGCAAGAGAAGAAATTTCATTCAATCCTTTAAAGTTCGGAGTAGAGCGCAAATCAAGAATATACGTTCCAAGTTGCATATCAAGTTCCATGAGTTGGAAGCTTGAAAATTTATTTGGATAGAATTAGGCAAGACAAAGTAACTTTTATTTGTCAAAGGCAACAAATTCATCGTCGGGACAAAGAGATGCCACACAAATAAGTAATTCGGAATTTGCCTCATTGAAACGGCCATTTAGCTCTTGAAGTTGCAAATCAATGATCCCACAAAATAACTCAACACGATAATGATGCAAGTTTGTCTTTTTGGGTGCTTTTCGTTGTGATCGTTTATTGGCAGCAATTGCATCATTCATGTCGGGTACTAAAATGTCATGTTTCTCACAGAATGAAGAAACTTCATCAAGCAACATGCCCCATCCATCACCTCTCATCAATTGTAGTCGGTGCTTACATACCTGGACTAAAGACATGACATTCACAATATCTTGATCTTTTCTTTGCAATGCCTTTGATAATTCATTTGCAAATCCCAACACATTTTTCATCAAATGCATACTAAAAATAAAGTCAAAGGTATGGATAGAATCCAAAGCAACCCTAGCCTCAAATCTATGTTCATGTTTGATAGCATCCTCTTCTACAATATCAAGAACACCAATTACGGAGGAAAACATGGTAATCAAGTTAACTAAGGTACCAAAGTGTGAGCCCCAACGAGTGTTACCGGGATGTTGTAGAGAGGTACTTTGATTTAGTACTTTCCCACTTTGAATCCCACCTTTAAAAAGTGCACCACTAATCTTTTCAAGTTGTTGCTCACGAAAAATATCACGACGTTTACATGAGGCTCCAACTAGATTGACAACACTAGAAACCAACGTAAAAAGAGTCATAATATCATCGTATTTCTTTGACACCGCAACAAGAGCCAATTGTAATTGGTGAGCAAAATAATTAACATAAAAAGCACATTCATTCTCCCTCAAAATAAGTGTTTTGAGACCATTAAATTCTCCACGCATATTTGATGCCCCATCATAACCTTGCCCATGTAGTCTAGAAATACTCAATCACAATCTAGCAAATAAACTATCTATTAATAACTTTGACAAATCCGTTGTATCCCCAACATGTTTTACACCAATAAAGCGTTCCATGATTTGTCCACTTTTATTGACATAATGCAAAACAACGGCCATTTGCTCCTTTACAGATACATCACAAGACTCGTCAATTAAAATTGCAAAAAATGAATCTCCTACATCTTTAATAATGTAGTCAGTAATCTCGCTTGTAATTGAATTAACAGTGTCTTTTTGAATATCTGGTGATGTCAATTTATGATTTGAAGGAGCGTTCTTCATTGCAACGGCTCTAATATCGGCATTAAGCTCACAAGAAAATTTCATAAGTTCAAGAAAGTTACCTCTATTTTTTTATGATTCCGATTCGTCGCTACCCCGAAATGCAAGCCCTTGACGTAAAAAAAATCGAATTGAGTTGATTGATGTACTTAGCCGTGTTCGATATTCACTACGGGCTTTATCCTCTTAAAAATAACCGTCTCAATGTGTTGTTGTTGGTTCATTAAATCCTCACACGCTTTCAAGGCTTGGTAATGAGAACTATTGGGACCCCCAATATGAATTACAAATCTTTCTTTCTTCTTCCAATTCGAAAATCCGGTCCCTACGAACGAGTCCCCACATGCTTGGTCACCTATGTTTGCCTTGAAAAGATAACAACATAAACAATATGCGGCATTTGTAGTAGTGATATATTCTAGCCATGGAGAAAACTCTTTGAACCAAGCTGGAGTAAAACGCCTCAATTGTTTTCCATAGGTTTTGGGTAGAAAAGTGTGTCCGCGTGGCTAACAAGGCCCCTTTTGTAAATAGGCTCTTCTAAGTATATTTTCCTCTTTTGAATTACCACGGGAGATTAGAGTCCGTAAAGCAGGATCACTATGAAAATCCTCAAATATTCTTTCATCCCCTTCCACATTGCTCTCTATCTCAATGGGTGGTGGCGGCGACTGCGACGAGGAATTTGTTGTCACAATTTTTTTTCTAAAATACTTTTCCATAATTCAATCCTACAATTAAAATTTAAACTATCAATTCAAACCCTAATTTAAAATCCCATTTTATTTCAAAGCACACCACCACCACTGCATTTGAACCCCAAAAAATACCAATACAATACAAATTTATACAAATGGTTTACCCCCAAAAAATACCAATACAAATAGTTTACCCCCAAAAAATACCAATACATTTCCAAAATACAAATATGGAGTGAGTTGTTGTTAACTTTGGAATTAAATTTATCAAAAAAACCAAAACAGGGGATGGAGATGGTTTACATACCTTTAAGGAGGGAGGGAGGCGGAGGAGGGACAGCAGCAGCGGAGGAGGAGGATGGACAACCGAGAGAGGAGGAGGAGGGACAACAACCGAGGGAGGAGGGACATCAACAAGCAGCCGTGGTGAGAGTCGGGACAGCTGTGGTGAAAGGCTTTCAATGTGTTGTTGGACAGCCATGTTTAGTTAGTTAGGTTAAGTTATAAAAGGTTTCCAAAATTACATCCCTGCCCTATATATTTCTAAATTTATACCCAAAACTTTATATAACTTTAAAATTTAAAAAAAAAAAATCACTGGGGGCTACAACCCCCACTGGGCCTCACATACCTCCATCCCCGATTAGATGTGTTAAGTTGCAAACTCTTCAACTATTCCTTTCGTGATTCTTCGATTCTTCCTTTTTCGATTCTTCAGTTCTTCCTTTATTCTCTTAAATTACGTCCCTTTAATTGTTAAGCCCATAAATATTGAAAATGATTGAATGGAGGTCCGTTGAGCATCAAAGAAACCATCACATGTATGTATTCAAAAGCTAGAGAGTACTCTTACAAATGATTCTGAGAAGCATTCAATAATCAAATCACCGAAGTCTATATTGGTGAGGAGACTGGATTCTTTATACACTCATTTTTTAATTTTATCAGATTCTTTTGTACCTTTCACAGGCGTAATTTCTTAATTATCATGATTTGTTTTTAATACTTACATGTTATATTAGACAAATTCATGTTTTTTTTATATGGACAATTTTTGGACAACTTACAGAGTACCTTCATATGCTTGCTTCTGTGATCTTTTTCAAGTGTTCTCTTTATTGTCTTTCAAGAAAGACCTCCATGTCTCAAAATTTAAGGAGGAATAATTAAATGATTTGTGTCGAGTTGGAAACGAATTTTCTATTAACAATAGGGTCACCTTACAATGTTGAAACACTTAAATTTTGAAAAGTGTAACATCAACGAAAAAAAGGGTTACAAACTCATCAATGATTCTTTTATGGAGAATTAGGGCACAATACAATTTTACAAATCACATAACAAATTTAGTTGTAAACTAGCGAGAGAAATAAAAAAAAATAGTACCGCGCCATCCCTATCACGTAGCTAGGAATTTGTCTAATGTCATTAATTTATGTTATTATTATATTAAATTCACGCAAATAAAGCAATAAAGTAAGTAATATTATTAGCATAAATCGTTTTTACTGTTTACTGTTAAATATTTAACATTAAAAACTGTTTTTTAATGAAACTCTTTATAAATATTTTATAAACTATTTTTATTGTTTTTAACTTTTTAACTATAAAAAACTTCTATCAGTTAAATATTTTATAAACAGTTTTTACTATTAAATATTTTTTTAACAGTTAAAATTATTTTTATTGTTATATATATATAACAAAATGAGGAAAAAAACTTTTAATAAGGTGGTTTTTAAATAACGTTTAAAACGGTAAAAACAGAAAAACCACCTTATTAAAAGTTTTTTTACTCATTTTGTTATATATATAAGCCTTTTCATTTTATAGAATTTTTTGAATTTATAAAAAAATATTTAATAAAAAAAGTTATTTTATTAAAAATAATGTAGGATTTGTTTTTAATATACTAATATGTATTAATGTATTAAGGTGTGTATACCTCGGTATCTATCTATCTATCTATCTCTCTCTCTCTCTCTCTCTCTCTCTCTCTCTCTATATATATATATATATATATATATATATATATATATATATATATATATATATATATATATATATATATATATATTAAATTATTTAATATTTGGTTGATTATATTGTATCCTAAGAAATAATATCTAGAGGCTACCTTTGGAACCTATCACCATTACAGGCGCATGAAAAAAATAGGATATCAATTAACATTGCTTGGTATATAAGATTCATGGTTGGATCAATTTACGCTTATAGTAATCTTTTATGTGCAGATCATACTCAAAGTAAGCTGAATGTATGTAATTGTAGAGACACATAACTTATAATTATTCGCATTCAATATGAATAAGAACTTTTTGACCAAAAGATATCTATATTTATTTGTGATATTAAAGGTAAAATAATTTCAATATCAATAATAAAAGTAATTTTGTATGATGGACAATATAATAAATAACCATAAATTTTTTAATGAAATACGTGTTATGTTTATATAATGAAAATTATTAAAATAAATTTGCATTGTATATATGTGTATATTATAAATGTTTTATATATGTTCCCCGCATATCATGCGGGTTATAAGCTAATTAATAGAATATTAATAGTAGCACAGTTTTCTCATAGTTAATACTTTGAATTTAAAAATATTTATTCTCAGAGCACATGCCATTTTTATTTCTTTAATAAGTGACTAATATCACTGTTCTAAAAAATTCTCCTAATTTTAAGACTTGGGAGAAACGCTCCGCCTTAAGCTTTTGACATCTTATGCTTGGTAAAATCTTTAAGGCGCACTTTTTCTCTAAAAACAACAATGCTTTAGTGAAATAATATCGCCTTTTAAAGATTTTTTTACAAATCGGACCATTATTTCATCCAAAATAATCAAATAGTATTTTAATTTGTAAATATTCAGACATATTTTATGATATATATAATTTTAATTTTTTAATACCCTTGTTATGGTTAAAAAATATTAAAATATATTAAAAAGACCTAAACGTTTTTTCACGCATTTTTATGCCTAAGGTCTGCCTAAACTTTTAAAACTTAAAACTTGACCTCCATACCTCTATCACTCCTCGCATTTTTTAAACCTGGACTAATATACAAAAAGTTTACATACCAGAATTTTTCCCGGTAAATCTTAAAAGGTTTCTGTTTAATGCAGGTACCACACCCCTAGATAGGCATAACAGTATTATGTAGTCTTAGGAGTATTGCCCCTTTGTAGTCAATTTACAATATTCATTTTCCAGTTGATCAACTCTACAAACTAATCTTGAAGTTTTAACAAGAATGCTATATGGGTTTGTTAACCTACCGCACTAATCGAAGGATTTGTTTGGTAGCATCCTAAAGTAAATTTTGTCATGACAGATATAAATTAGTTTTTTTAGTTCTTTATATTTTTTTTACACGTTTGATAGATTTCATTTATCATGATAAAAAAATTTCGACTCCCATTAGAATACCACACACCAATGCAAACTTTAATCATTTGCTACGACAAACTTTTCTTTGAGGGCAATTGAATCTAACTTTTTCATGATAAATTTGCTGCTACATTGTATCAATCGACCCTAATTGTGTTTTTTTTTTTAAAAAAAGTTCCAGGATTCCGTCCCTTCAGGTAGTTTTTTGTGTATTTTTTGTTCTTGTAAAGCTACAGAAAAAATTGTTCTTGTAAAGCTACAGAAAAAATGGTTCTTAAACAATAATCGCTTCATAATCATTTAATTTTGAGTTTTGTACATATATAATTAATTGTGAGTTTGGTACCTGTCTCGTTACGGTTCAATTAAAAATATGGATCAAATTTCAAAAAGTCCTTCAAACATTTTTTAATACACATTTAGTCTAAGCTTTTTATTTTGTACCAAAAAATCCCTCAAACACTCATTTAACTAATATTCTCTTGTTTTTAAAGGTCCGCGACAGCGGCATGGTGAAGGATTATTTTTAAAGGTCCGCGTTAGCGGCATGGTGAAGGATTGTTTTTAAAGATCCGAACTATATGATATAAGCCCTAAATATTACGGTCATGTGCAAGTGAAAAAAGAATTTCTTGAAACAAAATAGAAGAAAGAAAGAACCTGAAAAATATAAAAAAGAATTGAAAGAGTAAAAGAGAATAAAAACAGAAAAACAAAGAAAAAATTAAATAAAAATTAAATAAATAATGTATCATGCGTTTTCGTTACATGGCCCATTTATATAATATTCCATTTTGAGAGACAACTAGATCGATATTTTCATAAGAATTCTCACGTCTTACACAATGAATTATAGACTATTGTCCCCCATTTCCCCAACAATCTGAATGGAGAGGATGTTTGTAAAGAATAATGGCAGGGACACAAATGTGAACCATAAATTGCATACAAAATGACGTGATAACAATTACATCGTCAATGTTAAAAGTATCTAAAATATTTCTCACTTATACAATAATTTTTAAATATAGTGTACAATAATTTTTATTCATAATTAGCATATACTTCGCGCAATGCATGACGCATTATAATTAGCTTTAATCACAACTCTAACATCCCATAGTTTTAGTTGAGTACAAAAATCGAAAAACTAACAAATCATACAACTTTCATATAAATAAATAAATAAAAACATGATATTAAACATCATGAACTTGTGAAATTTGACATGGAGACCCATAAGATTACATGTGTGTGAATCTTTATCTATCTATATAGAGAGAGAGATTCAGGCTCTCCAATATACTTTTTAATAACATACCTAGTAACATACTTATTTTTTAAAATAGTAAAAAAAATAATTTTGAGATGATCTTTTTTATATGGGTTCATGATATTTCAAGGTGCTCCTATAAAAAAAATCAACTGAAAATAATATTTTTTATTATTTTTAAAAACTAGGTAAAAAAACTGACAATTTTTACCCTATATAACTGTCAGATTTTTTACCTATATTTTAAAAATAACAAAAAATATTGTTTTGAGCTGAATATTTTTATAGAGGCACATTGAAATATCATGAACTCATGTAAAAAAATATCAACTCAAAATTATTTTTTTTACTATTTTTAAAAAATAGGTATGTTTAATGAGGTATGTTGGAAAGTCTCTCTCTCTCTCTCTCTCTCTCTCTCTCTCTCTCTCTCTCTCTCTATATATATATATATATATATATATATATATATATATATATAATGATATACCGAAAAGGCCAAAGCCCAATAGAAACAGACTAAGGGCAGTAACAACCCCTAACACTAAAATCGGAACAAACCGGATAAAATTATCCCAAACTCACTACAATCCCAAAGGAAATAAAACAAAGAAAACCAAATCTCTACTAGAAACAAAAACACCACGATATCAACAAAATACTACACTCAAGACAGTTGTCCTCCACGCGTCAGCAAAAAAACAAAACAACCAAATAAAACAATCGACTGACTAAACCACGACTAAACTAAGAACAACACCAAACTCAATCTTAGAACATATCACACACCAAACATCATCTCTCTCAACTCACACTACAACCAACCAATGAAACCAGCTGAAGCCAAAATTAGCCACCATAGAAAAGCCCAATCTTGATATCAAGTCAAGAAAAAGATCAGGATACATTCCATCAAAGCAGAACAATATATATATATATATATATATATATATATACATATATTGTTCTTCTTGATGGAATGTATCCTGATCAATTTACACTTATAGTAATCTTTTATATGCAGATCATACTCAAAGTACGCTGAATGTATGTAATTGTAGAGACCCATAACTCATAATTATTCACATTCAATATGAATACGAATTTTTTTGACCAAAAGATATCTATATTTATTTGTGACATTAAAGGTAAAATAATTTCAATGTCAATAATAAAAGTAATTTTGTATGATGGACAATATAATAAATAAAAATAATATTTTTAATGAAATACGTGTTATGTTTATATAATGAAAATTATTAAAATAAATTTGCATTGTATATATGTGTATATTATAAATGTTTTATGTATGTTGCCCGCATATCATGCGAGTTATAAGCTAATTAATAGAATATTAATAGTAGCACAGTTTTCTCGTAGTTATTACTTTGAATTTCAAAATATTTATTCTCAAAGCACATGCCATTTTTATTTCTTTAATAAGTGACTAATATCACTGTTCTAAAAAACCCGCCTAGGCTTGGGAGAAACCCCCCTCCTTAAGCTTTTGACGCCTTATGCTTGGCGTGGGTACCCAAAATTAAGACCATGGGCTTGGACGAGTAGCCCAATTCTGGCGGCCCAAAGTCCAGGCCCCCCACCTCTTATTTTGAATATGATTCGGTCTCTTCCCACGTTCCCATTAAGGGAGGTTATAGGGAGAGATGGAAAACGTAGGGGAATCCATCACCCCCACTTACCTAAATGCACATGTATATATAAAACCCTAGGTCTGGGGCAAAAGGACGGGTTGTATTCTCTGTAATCACTCTCCGGAGTATATAGAAATTGTAATACCCCGTATTTTTATGCTATATTTAATTTGGGTGCTATATTTAATTTGGGGATTTATTAAAAAAAAAAAAAAAAAAAAAAAAAAAAAATCCGGAAATTAATTATGTTATAATTATTAACGTGACTAGAGTTAGTAATTATGGAAAAATTGTTGAATATTACTAATGAGCATAGTAATATGTTATATTGGTTATAATGAATGTCATAAGTGAATTAAATGACTATTTCGGAAAAATTAAGTCGGGACGTGCTCGCGTCGCGTCGGGACTAATTATGTTAATTAAAAAGTGAATATTTTATAAGTTGTCCGTATGGTCGTTTTGAGTGCGCCAACGCGTCCGGAAGGGTCGAGATAGTCAGAAAAGTGTACCCGGGGGTTTAGTTTGGGTCTCGGGATGTTTTTAGGCTTAATTAGTGACCCGGGAGGGCGTTTTGGTCATTTTACATATTAGGGTAATTAAACCCACGAATTTCAGCCATCCTTAGCATCCATTTAAGTCAGCCTTTTAGGGTTAGATCATTCAGAACCCTAAGACGGCTAGTGGAGAAGAGAGGAGAGACCTTGCTAGGTGATTCAAGGCCAAAAACACCACCTTTTGCACCACCGTCACCACCAACGCGTAGATCGCGAGGAGGAGAACGCAGCCACACCAATATCAGCAGGAAACCAGACCTCTGAAATCCCAGGCAAGTGTTTAACTTGCGTATTTTCGTTGGTGCAATAATCATGTTAGTGTAGGAATGATTAAGAGTATAATCCATGGAAGAAAACCAAATTTTAATAGGGATTTGCATGTAGAAATCATATGAACCTTATTCTGGAAATTAAGATGTGAAGTAGATGTTTAACCCACGAAATTATGATGATTTGTTAGAAGAAATTTCTGGAGAAAACTGATTAGAACAAAGGTTAAGAAAACTGTAGGGTTCTTGATGATTAGATGAAATATTAGGTTGTTTAACCATGTTTATTGATGTATATACGCATGCTAATCGTTAAAGATACCTGGAATTATGTTAGGATGTTAACAGTAGACTTTTTGGGTCAATTAGAGTTGGAAAATATGAGTTTTGATGAAGAAACTTACGAAATCCCGTCACTGCAATTTCTGCAGAATTTTCACAGACCTGCTCGATCGATCGATCGACCCTAGAGGGTCGATCGATCGAAGGTTCGATCGGTCGACCCCCAGACGTCGATCGATCGACCCTCCCTGGCAGCCTATTATTTCCCTTGTTTAATTAGTTGAATTAATTTATCGTGGAATAAACCTTGGGCTTTCTAAATAAAATGATTTGGGAGATATTGAGGACCAGTAGGGTATATGGACCTATGTTAGAACCTTTAATCTTCAACGAGGAGGGTAATTATGGGATATTTACTTTAGGTTGTTAGATTTATGAAACTTAAGGGTGAGGTGCGTAAGAGAGTTACATTGGAATCAAATAAAGTTATTTACTGAATTTTAGATTTGTAAGGTTATAACCCATGAGTATTAGGTAATGAGTGAGAAAACTCTTCGAGTTAAGGTTAGAGACGAAACCTTATACGTAATCATAATGATGAGAAATTAAAGATAAATGTTATGACTATGGGTTACGAGAGAAACCTATATTAATATAATGGAATGGGTATATTTATATATTGTGTGTACATATATTATATTCATGTGAAAAACGTACCCGCGCTACTTGCTATCCCTGAGGTTACCGCGCTGGGACAATCGTATTCTGTGATGCCTTTGGGGGATATCGATTTGTACCCTAGAAGATAGAGATCCTAGGTACGGGCTATTAGATTGATAGTCGGACGGTCCTAAGAGACGTGTGGGTATGTACTGACCTCTTGGACTTGGAATCTATGCTTCGCCTCAACGTTGTTTTGTTTATGTTAATACAGTTCGAGAGCGATTCCGAACTTGTATTCCCTTTGTGTGAACGATACAGGGATTTGATAGCAGAGTATGCCCGCACCATAAATTAGTTGGGGTGCTGTTATATATATATTATTCGAGTAGTTAATATATATATATGGTGATAAACTTTAATATGCCTACTATAATGTGTTAAGTGGGACTTAGTTGTTGACGCAATTATAAATATTTATTTTGTGAAAATATGAGAAAACACTAAGAAACCTTATAATTTAATGAAGCTAAAACGAGAGGAGTACTTCAGATTGAAAGTATATTTTTATAAAACATTGTCCTCGTCCGGTTTTGTATACATATGAATAAGTTAAGATAAACGAACCATTGGGAAGGTTAGTACGATAGGAGTGCACATTAGAAGAGAGGTGAGTATTTCTCAAGAGAGAGACGAACTAATATGATGTTGCATTGGCCTGTATCAATTTAAATACTTGCTTAACGTATTTTAAAATCAAACACACTTTCGGGCCTTGACCCGTTTCCTTCTCTCTCTCTCTCTCTTGTATATATATATGTATATTTTCAGGTGCCCAGCCACAGGGGCGTCTTGCTTAGGATTCTTTGAGAAGAACGAGCTGCAGCTTAGGTGGGAGTTGCAGGTCCCTTGAGTAGACGGCTTCCGACATTGACTCCACTCTTATTACTCTCATTTATGGGGCACGTGTCGCCCTTTTCACCATTTCATTTATTGTTGAGGATTTTTATATTTCAGTTATTCCAGTATTGTTTATGGGATTTGTTTCAGGATGGTTTATGATTTTAGTTTTATATTATTGACATTCGTTTGGTGAATGTATGGTTTTATTTAAATTTCATGGTGTGATTCTCTATTGTAGAAATGTTGTTTTGTATTAATAAAAATCTTTTCTTTAAATTAAAATTTGGAAGTTCGTATGAAAAATGTTTTTGACACTTAGCTTAATTATTTAGGGTGTTAAATTGGAAAAATTATTTTTATCGACAGTGATGCTGAAAATGAACCAACTGTTTACCTTGATTTAATTTAATAAAGGAGTGATCGCCCGGTATTTAATTAGGCTGGGTGTCACAGAAATAACACCGACTGCACCACCGTGGACGTAGTAGGCACATCTTTGCTGAACCACGTACATCCTTTGTTGTGTGATTATCATTTTACAATCCTTACTCTGACTTGGTGCTTGTCTTTTCGTATCTATTTGTGTTGCATAATAATTGTCACCACAATTGGCGCTGTCTATGAAAAACGTTCATCTTTTCTTGAGAAGATCCCACACCAAGAAAGGGGTTTAAAATGTCTGGTCACAACAGCAATGCCCCCCAGGCAGGGGATATTCAAGAACCGCCTGCTCCTCGCAAGATTAAGTCTGAAGTTCGGCGTTCAGATCAGAGGGCTCGCTTGGAAAGGCCAGCCTCAGAAGAGAGCCAGGGACCAACGAGGTCCACATAGATATCCAGATTGATTGACGCATACGAGGCAAGGCTCCACGAGTAGAGGGAGTCTTCTCGCAGATACGAGGCTGAGAATGCTCGCTTGAAAAGAAGACTGGAAAGACTGGATAGGGAGCTTCGTCCTGATAACAGGAGACGTCCATACCGCACTCCTAGTCCTCGGGCGAGCAAGTCTCGTAGCCGAGGAAGGAGCCCTAGGTGGGGATCTCAAAAGGTCGAAGGAGACGAATCAGACGACGACCTACGCGAGCAGATACGAAGAGCTCGTCGTTACCAGAGCCCTGATCGTAGTGACGAGAACATACGAAATCTGGTCCGCAGGGAGATAGACCAACATCCTGCCCACCACGGTACCGGATCGACCCGAGAAGTCGCTAGGCGAGCTCTCAAAACCCAGATGAAGTCACCTTTCACGAGGGAAATTGAGGAAGATGAAGCCCCCAAGAAATTTTCCATTCCAAGGTTCAAGATTTATGACGGTAAGACTGATCCCATTGATCACGTCAGGAAGTACCGACAGTTCATGACCCTCTGGAATCACCGGGATGCGCTAATGTGCCGAATTTTTCCTTCGAGCCTGCATGATGTAGCGCAGAAGTGGTTCGAAAGGCTCCCCCACCGGTCAATCAGGAGTTTCAAATCCTTGGCCGAACTTTTTACAGCCCGATTCATTACCAGTAGCTCCCATCTCAAAAGAATGGATGCTTTGCTGACGATGAAAAAAATGCCTCAAGAGACCCTCCGAGACTACGCAAAGAGGTACTGAGAGTTATTCAATGAGATCGAGGATTGCGCAGAGGAAGTGGCAGTGGCCTCTTTTAAAATTGGGCTCCCTAGTTCTTCCCTTCTATACCAGTCCCTAACGAAGAAGGAGGCTATGACTATTGACGACCTGATGGCTCGTTTCGAGAAGTACGCTAAGGTGGAAGATGTCACCTGCCTCAGTACAAATGAAAACGATCGAGCTAAACTCACCGCCAAGGGCAATGACAAAGATAAAAACCAGAAGAAAGGAGGAAAGAACGGGGGCAAAAATGGCTCCAAGAACGGAGGGAACAATGATGCGTCAAAATCATTCCAGGCGATCAACACCGTCTTCAAAGAACTAATTTACAAAATTCTTGCGAAGATCAAAGATGAGCCATTCATCAAGTAGCCCAGGAAAATGGGAGGAAATCCCTCGAAGAGGAACAATGCGCTAAGATGCACTTTTCACAAAGAAGGAGGACATAAGACTGAGCATTGCAAAGCTCTTAAGTCTCACCTCGAGGAGCTGGCCCAGTCTGGGCATTTGAGCGAATTTATGGAGAAAAGGGCAGAGAAAGTGGCTGCCAATAGAGAGGCGAGACCTGACAATGTACTCGAGGATGATGCTGGACATGAGTTCGTGGTGATTCACGGGGAATCTGATGCCAAGCGGATACAAGAAAATTCAGCTCGAATGGAGATAAAGAAAGTTACAGCGGTAATGCATGCTTTTCAGATCGATCCAGCAAAGTCGCAGTCAGGAAAGCGTCGACGAGCAGATGACGTCAACTATAATAAGCATATTATCTTCACAGATGAAGATCTGGTGGGAGTGAGAACCCCACATCATGATGCTCTGATCATTACACTCAGGATAGCCAACTTTGACATCGACAAGTTGCTCGTCGATCAAGGAAGCTCATTCAAAGTAATGTAACTCGACCTATTCAGAAAATTGAAGTTAAGCGTTACCGACCTAAAGGAAGCTACTGTCCCTTTAGTTAGCTTCGCTGGAAAAATAATTATGCCTATGGGAAAGATTGTACTACCGGTGCGCGATGGAAACGTCTCCAAGATGGTAGAGTTTTTGGTAGTCGACATTGACTCGCCATATCAGGTCATCCTCGGCAGGGGATGGCTTCATGCGATGAAGGCAGTCTCCTCTACCTACCATCAGAAACTCAAGTATGTAACCGAGCGAGGAGTAATAGAGATCCACGGCGACCAAGCGATGGCAAGAAGGTGCTTCATAGCAGCCATCCGACCAAAGCCAGAGAAGAAGGCCAATCAGCCCAGCGAGAAAGTTGAAGAAGGTCTGACACCTTCTAAATAGCAATTAAAGTACGGAAGACCTGGAGTAGAGGAGACCAGGATCCTCCCCTCCCAGCGTGTCGTCGAGGACCTGGTAGAAGTCACGGCTGGAGATGGAGACAGTAACAGAGTCTTCTTGATTGGAGCATCTCTCACCGACCAGGAACAGAAGGAATTGACGACTCTACTAAGACTCAACGTAGACGTTTTCGCGTGGGAACCATACGAGCTGCCTGGAATTGATCCTGGTATGGTCTGTCATCAGTTGCATGTCGATCCCACCTTCAAACCGATCACGCAGAAGGCACGACGAACCGCACCCGAGAAGGCTAAAGCGATTGAAAAAGAAGTTAAAAAACTACTGGATGTAGGATCCATACGGGAAGTACAATTCCCCAAGTGGTTATCCAACCCAGTAGTAGTTCCGAAGAGCAACGAGAAGTGGAGAGTTTGCATCGACTTCACTGACCTCAACAAAGCGTGCCCTAAAAATAGTTTCCCCCTCCCAAAGATAGACCAACTAGTAGACGCCACTGCAGCTCACGAGTGAATGAGTTTTTTGGACACATACTCGGGGTATCACCAAATCCCTTTATATGCCCCAGACCAAGACAAAACGGAGTTCATCATAATAATTGGGTTATACTGCTACAAGGTCATGCCCTTTGGGCTTAAGAATGCAGGGGCAACATATCAGCGGCTGGTCACCAAGATGTTCAAGGACCAGATGGGAAACACCATGGAGGTCTATATCGATGACATGCTCGTTAAAAGCAAGAAAAAGGAAAATCATCTCTCAGACCTGTCAAACACCTTCAAAATCCTTAGGAAGTACCGTATGAAACTTAATGCAAGCAAGTGTTCTTTCGGTGTCCAGTCAGGGAAATTTCTTGGGTACTTGGTCAGTAAGAGAGGCATAGAGGCTAACCCAGACCAGATCGACGCCATTAGCAGGGTACAACCCCCTCGCACAAACCGGGACGTACAGAAGCTCACTGGAATGCTCGCCGCATTAAATTTTTTTATCTCTAAATCCTCCGAGAGGTGCCAGCCTTTCTTCCAGCTTCTAAAGGGGAACAAGACGGCAGAGTGGAGCCCAAATTGCTCGCGGGCATTGGTCGAGCTCAAATCCTACTTAAGCTCTCCACCGCTGCTCGTCATACCACGACAGACAGATTCTCTGTACCTGTACCTCTCCGTTTCCAACCACACTGTCAACTCTGCGTTAATATGCGAGGTTGGTGGAATCCAGCACCCCGTTTATTACGCAAGCAAGACCCTGCTGGACGCCGAGCAGAGGTACCTTCCACTGGAGAAGCTCGTCTTTGCACTAATAGTAGCCTCGAGTAAGCTGAAGCATTATTTCGAAGCCTACGCTATTATCGTCCTTACATCGCACCCCCTTAAAGCAATCCTGAGGAAAGCGAACTTATCGAGAAGACAGTCTAAATGGTCAGTCGAGCTTGGGCGATTCGACATCCAATTTTAACCAAGGACCGCAATCAAGGGGCAGATCTTTGCTGATTTCATAGCCGAATTTACGGGCGAGGAACCATCTTACCAATCTCGACCAATAAGGCAAGAGGAGAACCAAGCAACAGAGGAAACCTGGCAACTGTTTGTTGATGGAGCCTCCAACTCAAAGGGGGAAGGGGTAGGCATTGTCCTCATTACGCCAGAGAACATAATCCTTGAACAAGGAATCAGGCTTGGATTTGCAGCCTCCAACAACGAAGCAGAGTACGAAGCCCTAATAGTCGGCCTCCAAAAGGCGCATACTTTGGGAGCAAAACATTTACAGGTGTTCGGCGATTCCTAACTAGTCTCTAATCAGATAAGTGGAGATTACAATGCAAAGGATGAAAGAATGGCAGCCTACCTCGCCCTAGTGAAAAAACTAATGTCAAGCTTTGAAGAGATCAACGTCGAGCAGTTTCCCAGGGGGGAAAACAGTCATGTTGATGCCTTGGCAGCCCTGAGTTCGGCAGTTGACTCCGACCTAAAAAGAGTCATCCCCATCGATTTCCTCACTTGTCCGAGCATTAACCGCGACAGCAAGCCACCAAACATGGAATAGGTACTCCAGGTGGGATCAGCCCCCAGCTGGATAGACCCCTTAAGGGACTATTTAAAGGATGGCACGCTCTCGGATGACAAGAAGACTGCCCACCAGATAAGAGTCAAAGCTGCTCGCTTTCACTTATCCCCAGAAGGCTACTTGTATAAGAAATCCTTCTCCGATCCCTACCTCCAATGCGTCCACCCAGGGGATATCGAGCAAGTGCTACACGAAGGAATCTGTGGAAGCCATATCGGAGTAAGGTCTCTAGCCTTTCGAGAAATGAAGGAAGGCTATTGGTGGCCATATATGCAAAAGGACTCTGTAGTGTATGTCCACAAATACCTGAAATGCCAACTTCACGCTCCTATGGTCCACGAACCCACCAGCGATCTAAAATCCCTGTCCAACCCATGGCCATTTGCCCAATGGGGAATGGACATCGTGGGACCTCTGCCTACCGCCACCGGCAATCATAAATATCTGTTGGTTACGAATGACTACTTCACTAAATGGATCGAGGCAGAACCCCTGGCGAATATCCGAGATGCTGATATGATAAGGTTCATATGGAGGAATATAATCACTCGTTTTGGCATCCCCAGAACCATCATCACCGAAAATGGAACACAGTTCAAAAGCGGCTCCTTTCAGAACTTTTGTAACGAACACGGTATCAGACACCACTTCAGTTCGGTGGCCTACCCTCAGAGCAATGGCCAAGCTGAGGCTTCCAATAAAACTATTATTGATGGATTAAATAAGCAATTGGAGCGAGCCAAAGGCGCATGGGTAAATGAACTACCCTACATCCTATGGGCATACCAAACCACTCCTCGGCGAGCAACAGGAGAAACCCCATTTTCGCTGACATATGGCATGAAAGCAATTATCCCACTCGAAGCAGGTTTGCTTACAATGAGGTCCAACCTTGTCGACCAAGGCCATAATGATGCAGCATTACTCGTTGAGCTCGACCTAGACGACGAGCGCCGGGAGCTAGCCCTAGTGAAACTAGCGAGCTACCAATAACAGCTCGCGAGGCATTACAACAAAAGGGTTAACCCGAGGACATTCCGAATTGGGGACTACGTTCTAAGGAAAGTTCTGGGCAGCACAGTGAAACCATAAGACGGCAAGCTAGGTCCAAACTGGGAAGGACCCTTTAAGATAACAAGAGACGATCTGCAGGGCGCCTATCACTTGGAAACGATGGAAGGAAGAGAAATACCATGAGCATGGAACGCAGCCAATCTCAAGAGATTTTATTTTTAGATCATTCTTTTATTCTTTTGTTATGAAGCTAGAAGTTCACTTTCCTTATAATTAATGAAAGTTATTTAATTGGTTACATTCTGATAAGCAATAACTGCATGAGATTTATCTCAACCCTTTTCCAAATAATAGGCACATTGATCACTACACTATAGCAGGGGAAATCCATCCTCAGGTCATCGTTATGAAACACGAAGGACCTCTTAGCATTGCCCCTGGCAATATATGAAGCCCTACAGGGGATCCTTAGGTAATATGACCAAATTTTATACTGGCCATCAAACCTACTTCGGTTGAGTAAAATCCTGATCAGATAAAGCATCCAACACCAGGTGTGTCCTCGCCAATTGCCCCACTTAGACCTAAGGGAGTGTGACGACACAACCTAAAAGGTAAAGTGGTGCACAATGGTATCTCGGTATTATACTGGACTGGGAGGACACTTGCATGACAAAACAAACTCAGAATATTATAAAGCAGCAAAAATATGAAGAATACGATGCACACCTTTAGTCAGCAAAATTGCCCAAAACATAAACTTTTCATTAATTCATCATATTTACAACAATGGTGATACATGTTTAGTCGGCGAGCTCGACCAAAGCATTTACATTATTAAAAATATAAAAAAAATAACAACTGGCAAAATCTCAATGGGGGGAGGCCTCTGAGCGAGATAATCAGCCACTCGAGCTCTTCGTCCGTCATTGGGAGAAGGAGCAAACTCTTCCTCAACCTCATTCGCATCCGAATCCAATAATTGCCGAGGGATGGCATCGATGGGGATCCATTGATCATCCCTCCGAAAGGGGTTAGGCATCAGGGTAGAGGGAGAAATCTCATGGATATACCAGATCATTGAGTTCCTCGGGACTTATAGCTCCTTCAAAGCACTCAGCCACCCCCTGACAAAGGAAAGCTCTTCGAACTCTGACAACCTTGTTGGAGCATCTGACCAACCCTGGTCATAGCCATCAGCCCACACTTGTCGAGGACATTTTTTGAACAGGTGTCACAGCCAAGTAACGTCCATCTGAAGCCCAGCAGCAATCACATATGCTCGCTGGACATCACCACGAAGCTCTTCCATTTCCCTCTCTCGAAGTTCTTCTACCTCCCTATTTTGGCTCCTGGTGGTCCTGCCAGTTTGCGAAACAGATGGACCAGTGGAACCCCGCAGCACAGGAGGAATATCACCCTGACCAGCTCTAGCTCACGATGACGAGGAACCCTGTAATATTGCTGGAGAAGTGCTCGGAGCATGCTCCCTAAGTCATGAGACCTCTCTCCTCAGAACCTCATTCTCTTGCTGAAGCATCTCACCAACCTAGTTGATCTCGGAAGCATCGAGAAGCTTTTCTATCAACGCATTCACTTCTTCTCGCACTGAAGCACCAACCTCTTCCATCTCCTGGAGTCTGTCCTTCAGCTTGGCCACAAGTTCAAATTTCTCCTTATACTTCTGATTCCTAGATCTAAGGGATTTGTAAAGCTTAACGAAGGCCTGGCGAACTTCAGGACTCGCATTAGGACTAAGGGTCCTGCCCAATTGGGAAGTAGCAGGAATGTAATCATCCACCTCAATTAACTACAAGCAATCGAAAGACAAGGGAAAGAAAGAGACAAATCAGTGCACTGAGAAATAGAAGCCTTTTTCATTAATGAAGGTTGAAATTACATCGAACAGTAAAAAGAAAGTTTACAGACAGAAAAAACCAAAAATACAAAGCAATCCTAGCAAATAACTAGTTAGCAACCTCGAGTGGCCCAGAGGTCGATGGACCTTTCCCCTTGTCGGCATCAACAGGAGCACCGCCCTTGGCAGGGGTAATCTCTGTCACCACAACCAGGGAAGCATCAGCAGGGGACGCCTGGGGGATAGGATCGGCACCTTCAACAGCTGGGGCAGGGTCTTCATCCACGGTTGGCTTCGGACCCGGGTCATGCTCATCAAAAAAGGGAGAATCGATGTCGACGCCAGCAGCCAAAAGGGCCTTGTTCCAGCCCTTCTTGAAGTTCAGACGACTAATATAGCCTATCTGAACTTCAGCATTCTCGTATGCTGCAGCCCAACCAGAATTATATGAGTTCTCCCTGGCAGTAACAGCCTCAGACTCCTTCTTATTCATCTTTTCAGAGAGCTCCCTGTTCTCCTTCACAACAGCAAGTTTGCTCGAGCAAACCAGGTCATAGGCCTGTCGCAGCTCTTTCAAATCCTTGACCGCCACGTCCTTCTCCTTATTGGCAGTAGCAAGAGCCAGGTCGGATGATATCCGAGCAGCATTAACGGCTTTAAAACTAGCCTCGAGCTCAGTGCCCCTCATCTTCAAGGCAACATTTTCGTTCTCGAGCTCGCTGTTTTTCTTCACCAGCTCATCGCGTGAACGATATAGCACGGAAAAGTCAGTAACAAACTGCAGAAAAAAGAAGACATTAGAAGAGGGAAATGAGGGAATTCATAAAAAATATGGGAGAGGAGGGAAAAACCTTACCAAAGCAAGATCTAGACTAGCCTGAAGGGCCAATTGCTCGGACCCTACCGCCTTTTGGCGATCAGTCGAGAGGACGGCTCTCTCAAGCAGAGCGGGGGCCAACTGGGGGAAATTGCAACAGAAGCCCCCTCGGGCAGCGCGGACACCGGTACCAAGGCCTGCCCGGCCTTCATCCTCGCTTCTGCCCTCCTCTTATCCTTCTCCTTCTCCTTCTCCCTCTCGTTCTCTTTCTTCTTTCTCTCCTCTACCCTCCTCTTCTCTTCCATCTTCTTCTTCTCTTCTTCCTTTTTTCTCTCTCTCTCCTTTACCTGCTCCTATTCCCTCCTTTTTCTCTCCTGCTCCTGAGTAGAGGACCGGGAACCAGTAGCCACAGCCCCAGAGCCAGATTTTTATTTCTTTGACCTCTGAGCGAGAAGCATATTGTCTTTATCATCATCATCCTGAATCAGGTTCTTCCGGGGAGGAGCCATCTCCTCGCTCGAACTACTGGATGTGCTCGATGACTCTCGAGCTTTAGAGAGCTCCCCACGATCAGAGGAGATGTTACTATTAGAGCTACCTCCACCCAAATTACTTACTGCTCCTGCGAGGTCACTTTCAGAGCTTCTCTCCTCCTCGTCCAACTGAATAGGATCCGCAGCAGTCTCTTCGGGAAAATCAAACTCTGGGATACTGTCCACAGGCCTTGTTATGAAGCTGGAGCCAATATTCTTATACTCGAGTAGAAAGGCAGCAGACTTGGGATGCTCGCCGTCACCCAAAGGCTCCCTGATATTCCAAGCATTAATCAATTCCGAGAGACGAACCTCGCTAAGAGCAGGCTCCAAGTTCTTTGACCTCGCTGTGGAAGAAAAAGAAAAGAAGAGTTAGAAAGATCACAAATCAACAAAAGTCGAAACAACAGTGCAATGTCTACCTATGTATTCTTCCCCATAAAAGGGAACAGAGAACCTCTCAGACCTCAACCCTTCAAATTGGGGAGAAAACTGCTAATTTCTAACAAGGAAACCTTCTTGCCAGTAGTCCTTATGGGAATCGGGTAGATTTACTACCAATGCCCTGTCAAGGCTCCTAGCTTTGAGGTAGAGGACACCAGAGCTAGTTCGAGAAAAGGAATAGCAAAAATAGACCTCGACGAGCCCTAACCTAGTACCATACAATTGATTTATCCTATATACGCCATTAACTATTTTCCACACATTGGGCGAGCATTGTGCAGGAACAATATTAAAATTGCCAAAGTAATGCAAAAACAAGTCATTGGGAGGAAAAGTGAGTCCCCCCTGGGAAAGCAATAAAACGTGGATCCAGTGGGCATCATCTATCTCTCTAACGTTTCTAGGAGGGGAGGCACAGCACTCAATATCTACCCACTCAGGGATGTTGTAAAACTTCCTAAACTCAGAGACCGACCTATTCCCAATCTTCGCCATTGGAAAACCCTAGAAAACTACAAACTCAAAGAGAAAGTACAGAGAAAAGGTACAGGAAACTTACAAGATAGAAGATCGACTCGAACGATGAAGAAGCACAGGCCCAAACGATAAGGAAGCAACGAGAATAGATATTGAGAGAAGAAGGTACGAAGTGCTAGAACTCACAGAGAATGGAAAAGTGCTGGAAAGATTGAAGCGATGGTAGAAAAGGGACTATCCTAAGAAACCTTCAAATTTTGCTAATCATAGTGCACAAGGTACGAAGCGGGTGCCGCCAAAATCAACTTCACAGCTTTCGAAAAATTGCAAAAGAGCCATTATGTCGAATCATTTAAATTTATTGAGCCCATAAACATGGCCCAACAAACTTAGGGGCAATTGTGGGTACCCAAAATTAAGACCATGGGCCTGGACGAGTAGCCGAATTCTGGCGGCCCAAAGTCCAGGTCCCCCACCTCTTATTTTGAATATGATCTGGTCTCTTCCCACGTTCCCATTAAGGGAGGTTATAGGGAAAGATGGAAGACGTGGGGGAATCCATCACCCTCACTTACCTAAATGTACATGTATATATAAAGCCCTAGGTCCGGGGCAAAAGGACAGGTTGTATTCTCTATAATCACTCTCCGGAGTATATAGAAATAACACCGACTGAACCACCGTGGACGTATGCACATCTTTGCTGAACCATGTACATCCTTTGTTGTGTGATTATCATTTTACATTCCTTGCTCTTACTTGGTGCTTGTCTTTTTGTATCTATTTGTGTTGCATAATAATTATCACCACACTTGGTAATACTCTTAAGGCACACTTTTTCTCTAAAACCAACACTGCTTTAGTGAAACGATGTCGCCTTTTGAAGACTTTTTTACAAATCGGACCATTATCTCATCCAAAATAATCAAATAGTAAATATATATATATTCCCCAAAACTCCCAATCCCATCCTGCTACGTTGACTCGTGGACAACATTGAAATGGATAACTCATCATGCAAAAAACAACCAAGGATCTGAGCCCTGGCTAAACGAGCACCCTGATTTTGATAGAATTTTCTTGGTCGATGATAGTTTTGGTGCCATATCTCGTTCGTGATATCAAGATTGTTGGGATGATTTTTATTCATCCATATTTTGGGTATAATAAACCTGCTAGATTATGGAGGTTCATTTGCCCGGACCGTGACTCAGATGACCCCAAGTTGGACCCGGTTGCATATCCGGGTTCATTTTTGAAACTTGGGTGTAAGAGGGTGCTGATTTTTACTGTTGGGGATGATCATTTGAGATGGAGGCACAAAATTTGAGTGTTGATTCTCTCTCATTATCATTTAGTGGACTCCTTGGACGATGTGTCTGAGGGCGAGTTAGTGATTAACTGGGTTTAAACAGGGGGAGAATGGGAAACGTCGGAATAGAAAACGTTTCGTATAATCGATTGCCATTTCAATATGAAATTAAGTGGGTATTTGGATAGACATTTTTCCTTCCAATGAGACGGACGCTTTATAATAACCTATGTCATAAATGATAATTTATACCTCTAATACTACTGATTTAGAGGTATAATATAGATGTGTTGTTAAGTATAATTTTTTTGAGTGCTTTTACTAACACCTTAATTATAACTAATTAGAAAGTTAGGGTTTTTATTTTCTATTTAGGTCTAATATGTGTATAACATCTTATTTATATTTATGCATTTGATGTTAATCATTTGTAAAATGTTAAGATGACTTAAATTTATGCCTCGTGCATTATTATATGGGATGACATAACACGAGTCTATTCATATTTCAATGCAATTGGCACGGTTTCCTAATCCTTAGATATGTCACAATGTATATTACATATGTGTCCACTCAACTTAACATCTCAACAAAATCTTTTTCAACAAAATCTTTTTCAAATTATTTGGAGTCAAACAATTTTTCATGTGTCTAAGACTATAAAAAAACATAATGTAAAACACTTTTTTCATAATGATTTTTGACATAAATAAAGTTTTGGATGCTTGGAAAAATACTAAACCTTTAAGAAAATGCAAATCTATATACTATTCTAAAATACTTTACAAACAATTAATAGTGCTAATCAACTAAGTTATCCATATGGCGCTAGATAATCTCTTTTCTCTCAACTCACATTTCTTCCGTCCAAATATTTGAAGCGTCTCATTTTCAATTCAATTTGCCCTTTTCTATTCATCTGCCCTAGAAACTAAAGCGCCCGTCACTCCACACGACATTTAACCTCCTAACCTTTCCTCAAATCTCCCAACATTAACCCACTTCATCTTTAACCAAACAAAAAGAGAGGATAAAAAAAGCACCGTTCCAGCTACAAAATTTAAAATGGAGTGTCTCGCTCATACAAAATGCAAAACGCATCTATAAGAAGAGGAAATCATCAAAGCAGAGATGCAAGACAAAGCTACAAGACGAGGAAATCATAAAAGAAAAATTCGTTGAAAAAAGAAGAAAGGAGAAGAAGGTAGATATACCGGTTGATTTTTTTAATCGATTTGAGACTTGCAAATCAGTGTGAGAAATGGGTTTTTATTGAATCATTTGATTGTATTATTGATTTTGATAATTGGTTTAACCCATGAAAGTAATCGATTGAGATTTGCAAGCCCAGGGAATTGGGTTTTTATTAATTTTGGGTAATTGGTTTGACCCATGATTTTGGGTAATTGAAATTTCCCTCACCTATATGAAAGTAATCGGTTTGAGATTTGCAAATCAATATGAAAAATGGTTTTTGTTGAATCGTTTTATTGTATTGTTGATTTTGGGTAATTAAGTTGCATTGTAGGTGTTTGAAAATGAATTTGATTTGATTTGATTTAATATATTTATTTGTTTGTATAGCAGGATATGAGTTTTGTACCCAAGTCATTCGTTTTAGCTCCCCAATTGACAAGTTGGCATAATGTCATGAAAATTTATTTTTTTTCCCTATTCGGTATTGGGATTCCTTTATGCGATCATGTCCATCTAATAACATCTTCTATCATACTTAAATGGTAGAAAATAGTTACCTTATATAAGATGATTTTTGTTTATTAGTTATGATAATTGTTGATGCAAAAAACTAGAATAGATCTAATTATTTGATCACAAATAAATAAGTAAATAAAAGAGGCAAGTAATATTTTTAAAGTAGTTCGGCTGAAAGGAAAAGCCTACATCCACTGTCCTGTATTGCCTGTTTATCACTTGGATTATGTTCTGGTCCCTTTTGCTGTAGGGATTATAATGTATTGATAGCTCTCTAAGGGATCAAGAGTCGGAATGTTAAAGGATGGAATGCCTTTATAAATTAAGCATTTACATCAGTACATATTGTTTATAATGTGTACGACTATTGATGCTTTATTTAACCATGTTAGTCGGCTTTTCGACAGTTGGTTGACATTTCAGGACTTGGTCGGCAGTTACTCCTTGTTGATTAGGATTATTGACACAACGGATGACACATGTCTATTTCTAATTGGTCCACGTAGGTGGGTAAATTTTGGTATCAACAAAAACCCCCAGTGTTTCATGCTTGATGCTTTTGCGAAAGTATGGAACATTCAGTTCTAACAGTTGGTCGGGTAACCTTTCTGATACTTGGTCGACTATCGACTTCACACAGTTATAAAATTATCAACATGGCTAATAACATATAAGACATATAGCATTTTTGCAATTACCCGTAACTATAACAAATTGTTTTGGGGGAAAATACGTCTTTTTTAGCTTAGTCGCCAAATTTTCAATCGTCATTTTTCCTTTAATCATTACTTTAGTCGGTTTTCGAGGCAATCTATAAAGGCGATAAAATCTCGGTTGTCTTCTACCTTAAACCTTTTGGTTTTTACTGCTATCTCTTGATCTTTTTGCGCGATCGTTCTTTCTGTCTTTCAGTTCTTGCTGAATCCTTAAGTCTTTGTAAGAATCCTTTCTCTTTCTCATTTTCATCATCTTCAATCATGGTTTATTCAGTAGTTTCTCTAGACGAATTTAGGAACGAATGGAATATTCCTTCGTGGGTGGATTTAGAGCTCCCAAATCCGCCTGTAGATCTTTTTTCTTTATCTGAGGGTCATTGGTTCCCTTATCTTTTTATTGCTGAATGTGGGTTTACTTTTCCCCCCAAACGCCTTTTATTTTGAGCTTTGCCAATATTTTGACATTGTACCTGCTAGAATAGCCCCCAACACTTGGAGAGTTGTGAATGGGGTTTATAGATTGAATCAGCTCCATGGGACTCATATCGGCATCCCAAAAATTATGTTTTGCTATATATGGGTCACCAGTGATAGCACTTACTATTTAAAAACTAGAGCTTTAAATATGGCTTTACTAGTTAATCTCCCAGACTCTAACATAGACGATTTTGATCATGGAGTGATTGCCAAGAATTGGCAATATGCACCCATGATAGGGGATACAGTATACGAGCGACCTAAATGCCCTCCATATGGCCATGGGATAGGTTACAACACTATTGTATAGCTTTTCTTGATAATTTCATTAGTTGCGATACTAACTGTATTTGTTTTCTCTTAATTATAGTTGATCAGAAGAGAAAGTGTCCCAAGAAGAGTGACATCAGACTTACCGGGCTGAAATTTCTTTGGGGTATTCACTAAAAAATTGGAGAGGAACACATTGGGTTTGCATTATATCTATTGGAGTATAAAAACTCCATTACTTCCTTTGTTGCTCGCCCAACTCTTATTTCTCCCTCCTTGGTGATTGAGCTTGATCGAGACCCAGTATCCACTTCCTCTGCCATTGTATCGAGCAGTGGTGAAGCTGCTACATGCCCCTCATCTTCTCTTGACTCAGATTTACCTCTTGCCACTTCCATGGTGAAGAGAAAGTTCCCCAACATTATGGGAGATATTACCACTGCTGGCTCCATAAAATCTTCTTTTGGTGGGGTCACCAATAACGATGAGACTGGGAAAAAGCCCGCAGCCAAGAAGAATGATGAAGCTCAGCCCAAGCACTCGAAGAAGGGTGTTCCTCCTAGGCTAGCTGAAGGAACTACATTTAGTGCCGACTAACGAGACTTGGTCAATTTTTCTGATGTTGTCTCTTTAGCGGCTATTGGCCCTGGTTTGGCTAGGCAATTAATAAAGTCTGGTACTCTTCCAGACCATAGGGGTGCTACTTTTGCAATGCCGTGTTCAAAAATCTTTGAAAGGGTTTCTCAAAGCCTTGCTTTGGTAAAAGTTGCTATTTCCTCTCTTTTATTCATATGCTTGGTAATTCTTGTACTAAAATGATCTCATTCCTTCTTGCAGTTCCTGGTTGATTTCAACCAGATATTGGAGAAGGATGACATCCTCCTTTCTTCTTCAAATAAAGTAGAAGAGGCATTTAAATGCCTGAAGAAATCTTTGCTTGAGTACTAATAAGCACTGACAAATGAGCAGAAGAAATGGGACACCAAAATAAAGACTACTGAGAATGCGGCTGCAGTTGCTCGGGGGCAGGTTGTCGAGCTATAGAAAAGTCTGGCTACTGATAAGGCTAGGAGATTGAAGGCCAAGGATTCTGTATTCAATATAGGCTTGGATAAGGCTATCAGTATTGCATTTACTCAGATTGAATTTGTGAAGAAGAAATACTTCAAGGATAACTGGTCGGCAGCACTCACAGAGGTTAGCACACCCCAAGACTCTGAGTTGTTACTCAAGCATGATCATAGTTCTCCTCCCAACTTAGATGGGAAAATGGAGGATGATGGATGATCAAAGGATTCTACTCTTATCTTGGACTCTACCGATCAATAATAAGCAGCAACAGTTGGGTCTTCACTCCCCCCATCTTCTGAGAACGTCACTCCACTTATCCCTGCCCCTTCCCAAGTTGGGGCCACTTATGATAGAAAGAAGGTGTAGACTTGATTGGCTAGTAGATTTTGTTTTTATCTTTATTTTTACTTTCTCTTCATGCCAATATACTTGTAATCTTATGTTCATCAATAAAAACGAATATTTCTTTGCACTTGTCTTCTTATGTTTCAAATTCTTTATTATGTTATTGATTGGAGATTCTTCTTACTCTTTATAATTCATGGATAAACTGGATCAATTCTCCTCCAATGACTCCAAGCTACTCAGAAGATGTAATGATCTCTTTAAGGCTGGTCATATGACTTTATCCAAGGAAGACCTATCCAATTTTCTCGAGACTGATGTCTCAGATCAGGCTAAAGAAGCTTACATATACCTGAAGTGTCTTATTGATCGGGTAGTGGCCAATAATATTGCATACTTTGAAATGATAAAAGAGCTTCAATAATATCACAAGGAGACTAAAGCTATTTTGCACGTCGACTACAAAAATAAGTATAAAGCTCTGAGTGAAGGCTGGGGTTTTGAGCAAAAGCTGGAAAAGCATGCATCTTTCTTCAGGAGGCAAGAATTTCTGCTTAATTGTGAAATAAAGGAGGCTAAGGCCAACGCCAAACTGTTGGAAGAAGAGAATAACATTTTGAGAGATAAATTAAACTCATTAGAGTCTTCTTCTACTACTTCTCTTACTGCAGATAATGGGGTTGCCTTCTTGGAGACTGAAAATGCGTGACTAAGGGAAGAATTGGAAGCACTGAAGAAAACTAAGACTGCTTCTTCCTTCCAAGCAAAAGTTAAACCTGGCCACCAGGCTGCACAATTGAAAGTAAAGAATTTGGTCATTGTTGATATGTCCATGAAACTTCAGACTCAAGCTGAGCAACTTTGTACTCAGTCTTCCCAATTATAAGCTTAAGATAGAGTCTTGAAGAAACTGAATTATCAGGTTGATAGATTAACTTTCCAATTTCATAAACATCCTATGGAATTCTAAATTGAGGGATATAAGGAGGCCCTTGGTCATTTTGATGAATGATATAAGCAAGCCCAATGTGAAGGTTTCAAGTGGGGCTGGACCAACCACTTGACAGTTATGAAGGTGCAGCGGAATAGTAATCTTTAGAACTGGTATGATCCTGGTTTATTGGATTATCAAGATCCTCACTTCAAACTGGACGTTAATTGGATCCCTATCAATACTATTCCCCAATGCTTGATTTTAAAATACCTAGAGGATTATGGCCTTCATGATGAGTTAGAGATAGTTCATCCTCCTCATCTACAAGAGACCCCGAGAAGTAATAATAGAAGGATGCTTTAAGACTTTAATTTTATCAACTCCCCTTACACAATAGATGACCCTCCAGCGGGCATAGATCCAGCGTCGAGCTCCTCTAAAGCAGAGGGAAAGCGTCCCTTAAAGTAGTTTTATTCTTGTAATTCAGTTACAAGTGATATCATGTAATGATCAATTAAATAAATGAAATATTCGATTAACTTATCGTGTCAATCTTTGGATGTGAATGTCTTATTTTCTTCATTAGTTCTATTGATACACTTAGGCTTTTACCCAAGTTTAGTACCAATTACTAATGAGATTATCATAATAGGTTCTACCAGTATACTAAGATTAAAATCCAAGTTTGATACTAGTTACCCATGTATTTCCATGGGTTCTACTAATACACCTAAATTTTTAGGTTTAGCATTAGTTATCAGTGGTGACCGGGCGTATATGGAATAGTGTATACATTCCTTTTTTGGAATCTTCACAACGTTCTTCCTTTATGTTGCCCAGTTGGATAAAATCTATTATTTTATCTGTAACTGTATTGACCAAGTTTCTTGAGGACTTGAGATCCTATCTTACTTGGTTTTTTATTTGATGCCGATCAATTTTTGCTTGTGCCGACCAACTTTTGAACAATACCAATTAATTAACTATGTAAGTGTTGTTCTGAACTCCGACCAACTATGAGGTTGTTGTTGTGAAGGACCAATAATCAACTATATGGTTATTGTTCTGAGCTCTGACCACCTATATGGGTATTATTTCTAAGGACCAGTATTTTCGAACAACTTTTGAAAGATTTTCTGACAAGGTATAACAACGTTTTGAAGAAAATGCATCAAGTATGTAGTGCATATCACTAGTACTCCCCAAAAATTGAAAAAATGGAGGAAATCATAATTTATTGATACAAAAATATCAGGATTACAATTTGTTTCATTATATTATTGGTAGTACTTTCTAAGTTGTTTAGCATGCCAAGGATTTTTGAACTCGTCCCCTTCCAAAGTTTCAATTCTATAGGTACCTGGTCGGACAACTGTTGAAATACGGTATGGCCCACGCCAATTGGCTCAAGTTTGTGTTTCTTCTGGATTACCTTCTTGAGCACATAACCTCCTTCTTTTAAGTTGATCGGCGTCATCCTTTTTTTATAAAGACGTGTTGTCCTCTGCTGATAAGTAACATTTCTTAAGGCTGCGTCTTCACGTACTTCTTCCAGCATATCCAAATATAATCTTCGCATCAAATCACTAATAGGAGAATCAAAGTTTAATAATCTTCAAATGCTAGCATGTATGGGGATTCCCCTGTAGCATTCCTCAGAATTGTTCGGTATGCCCACAGAACGGAGTGTTATTCATTAATCAAGTTCCCATTGGCATCGTTAAGTCTTTTCTCCAGTCCATTGAGTAGAGTCTTATTTGTTAATTGGATTTTACCATTGCTTTGAGGATGGCCCGGAGAAGAATGAAGCTTTTGAATGTTTGACTGGGCACAATAGGCAGCAACTCCTCATTATCAAACTGTGTGCCATGGTTTGTAATGAAAGCATAAGGCAGACAATATCTACAAATAATATTTTTTCAGATGAATTGGTAAACATTCTCATAGGACATGCCTATCAATGGTTCTGCTTTGACCCATTTGGTGAAGTAGTCCACAGCTATGACCAAGTATTTAAATCTTCATCGGATGGTCGGCAGTGGCCCATCCAAGTCTATCCCCCATATAACAAATAGACAAGGTGAAGTGATTTGAGTTAGAGAAGTTTTTGGAGTTCTACGAATGCTGGAATACCTTTGGCACTTGTCATATTTCCTGACAAAGGCCGTACAATCTCCTCTCATAGTTAGCTAGTAATATCCCTGTGTATTAATTAGCCGCAATAATGATCGGCCTGCTACATGCGCTCCACACGACCCTTTATGGACTTCATTTATCAAGTATTTCACATCTGTTGGGTGAACACAACGTTGTAGGGTAGTTGTCAATCCTTTCCTGTAAAGTACCCCTTTATCCAACAAATATCTTGTATCTTTATACTTTAAATTTTTTTCTTCGATTTGGTCCGCTGGTAAAACTCCTTCTTCAATATAATCTCTGATAGGATCCATCCAAGATGGCCACATATCCATTGTGATGAAATTAATAATCAAGTCTTCATTTATACTCCTGTTAACTAGAATTTCAATGGGAATAGTTCTTCAGAGTTCAATTCTAGTTCTGATGCCAGCCTAGCAAGTGTGTCAGCTCAGGCGTTCTTTAATCTTAGAATTATTCTCATCCTAACAGCTGGTAATTGTGCTATAACTTCCAATGCTTTGGATAAGTATCTCGTTATTATCTCTCCATTGGCTCCATACAAACTCAGTATTTTATTCACCACTAATTAAGAATCACTCTTTGTAAGGACAAAAATTTCCAATTGAGTCCATATATAGTTTTGGCTCAATTCCGGACAAAAAGATCTATTCATAGGATAGTATGTTATTGTAATACTCTCAAGCCTATGAAGTGTGTGTTGAAGACGTAGCGGCAAAGAGTATAAAGCTTCATCAAATGTGCCGGTTTGCGTGCCTCGTTTCTACGTCATCAACTATGGTTCCATGCTCCCAAGGTATGAATGCAATTATATTTATATAGGAGCTTGGAATAAAGTTTATTGGGTGTTAGGTTTTATAAAAACTGCGTTTTGTTTTAAGAAAGAAATTATATAAAACTTTAAAATAAGTTCATAAAGTTTTCTGGGCCAAAATCGAATTTTTCAATCTTTCTGGTCGTTCGTTAGATATGTCGTTCGAACGAGTTTTTTCGTTCGAACCAGATGTCGTTCGAACGAACCTGCCAATGAGTTCCCACTAAGGCATACTGTTCCGTCGTTAGAAATGTCGTTCGAACGAGATTGTCGTTCTAACGGGATTTCCAACGAGCTTCTAACGAGTCCATCCTGGAGCGTCGTTAGAAGTCTCGTTCGAACAAGACTTCGTTCGAACGAAATGTCGTTCGAACGAGCTGTCAGGCGGGTACATTTTTTGGCAGTTTTTCACCCACTTCCCCACTTGATTTTTAACCATCTTTTACTGACTTTAATATGTGCGGGAATGACATTTTCCAACTTAACATTTCCATAACTTTCCCATTCTAGTTTATCTCTTGGAGAGAGTTTGAGAGCAAAAATGGTTTAGGAAAATGTTCATGTTTTGAGTGAGATTTTTAGAGAAATATTTTCATCACTCTAGTGTTTACACCCAATTGAGTTTATTCCAAGTTCACATATACATATCAAATTGCTTGGAGTTTGGCACCAGTTTATCTCTACCGAATTTCAAATTGAAGAGAAGTTTTGATTTGCTTCTACATCCATCAAAGAAGAAGACTTTTTGTTGCGATTCTACCCACTTGGAGAAAGGCTCCTTGCTCGGGTGACGGTGACCATAGAAAGCCCCATCGGTGGATTCCGAGACCGTGGTGGAGTTTCGAGGTTGTCCGCTAGGAAGAGGTGTCTACAAGAAGAAGTGTCGACGCTTGAGAGGGATCGAGTCAGTCGTTGTAAGTCTATCTGTCTTGTAATTGTAATTACATATCTAGTGGACTTGTGGCTTGGGCCGTCCGAGGTTTTTTCCCGTCTTGGGTTTTTCCTCGTACATCGTGACGTAGTGTGATATTGTTTATTTTATCTTGCTTCATAATTTAGAACGCATGCTTAGAATAAATTCAAGATAAAATTTGGTTTAAATTATCACACTCAATATAATTTGGATTTAAATTGAATATTGGGTAAAGATTGTTTAATTCAAGTCAGTTGCTAAAATTTAGTTTCGCTTAATTTGCTAATATTGATAAATATGACTTAGGCAAATTCCAGGACTTGGATTTATTAATCGGTTTAAGTGAATATATTAATTGATTGATTTTATTGAACCATCATCTTCCTAACGCTTCCGCATTTATCTAAAAAGGAAATTCTCGCGTTTACAAATTGGTATCAGAGCCAAAGCGTTAAATTATTTTGTTAACGATCTTTTAAATAATTTTTGGCTAAAATGGATTTTTCCCCATTTTCAAAATTTCCTATTTTCGATGGTTCAAACTACGCGTATTGGAAAGCGCGTATGAGATCGGCACTAAAATCTATCGACGAAAGAGTTTGGATGTCTGTTGTTAACGGGTGGTCCCCACCATTTTACTTAGTTGAAAATGAACGTGTTATCAAACCCGCCGATAGATGGACTGAAAATGAGTTTAAACTTGCTAATTTCAATTCCCATGGTTTAAATGCCTTATTTAGCGCTGTCACACCGGATGAATTCCGTCGTATTATGACGTGTGAAACCGCTAAAAAAGCTTGGGATATTTTACAATTAACTCATGAAGGAACTAGTGTCGTTAAAGCTTCAAAACTCCAAAACCTCACCACTCAATTTGAAACTATCAAAATGAATGAAAAAGAAACGTTTGATGAATTTTATGCTAGACTTTCTAATATTGTTAATTCATCATTTAACTTGGGAGAGAAAATACCTGACGACCGTGTTGTAAAGAAAATTTTAAGGTCCCTACCCGATAAATTTATTCCAAAGGTGACCGTGTTAAATTCTTTACCCACTTTAGCCTCTACGAAATTAGAAGAGCTTGTAGGTGATTTACAAACCTATGAACTGGATATGTTTCCCTCTAAAAATGAAAAGAAAATCGAAAAGGGCGTTGCTTTAAAAGCTCGAAAAGAGGTTAAACAAGTAGTAGAGAGCGATAGTGATAGTGACTCGGAAGACATGGCTTTGTTTGCTCGTAAATTTAGAAAATTTCTTAAAATTAACAAAGATAAATTTAAAAATGATTTTAAGAAATTTGATACTTCTAAACATGATAAAAGCGAGAAGATTTCTAAAGCCGAGAAAATCCCTAAACCTAGTAATGAAAATTTAGATAGGGACGAGTCTAATAAGTGTTTTGGTTGTGAAGGTTATGCCCATAGGGCTTATGAGTGCCCCACTAAACTAAGGAAAGATGGTAAGCGACCCATTTCATATAATGCAACCCTTAGTGATAGTGATAAGGAAGAGAAGCCCGATTCCCCCACTAAGAAAAATTTTGTGGCTTTTATGGCTAGTCATGTGAGTGATAGTGAGAACTCATCGATTGATGAAACGATAGCACATGCCACTTCCAAGGTCATTGTACATGATTCTCTTGTTTTTTATGATAGTGAGAGTGAAGAAGAAAGAGAGAGTGAAAATGAAGAAGAGGTTAATGTGAGTGAACTTCAAAATGCTTTTCAAGAACTTTATAAAGAATCAATTAAATTGAAAAGAGCTAATTTGAAGTTAGAAGCTAGTGTAAGAGAAAGTGTCAAGGTCATTAATGAAAATGTTTTAATAGAAGACCTTATGACACATGTGAGGACTCTTCAAGAGAATATTGAATATGTAGAAGGCGAAAGAGATAGCCTTAGGGGTTTAATGGAATCCTTGAAAAAGGAGCTTCTTGCTTTTGAAGAGCGAAATGTTTTACTAGAATCTAACATTATAGAATTGAAAAATAAATTAAAAGATTCTAGTAATGTCAAATTTGATTTGGAGTGTCGTTCGGAAAAACTAGATAAAATGTTAGGAACGGTCCAAATTAAAAATGACACTTGTGGTTTAGGCTTCAATACTTGTAATGAATTTACTCCTAATGCCCAAACCAATGTTTTAGGAGAATCTTCTAGGAATACATTTAAAGATCACTCTTTAAGTAAATCTTTTCGACATGTTCTCACATGTACACATTGTGGTCGACAAGGTCATCTTAGGAAATTTTGTTTTGATCTTAAACGAATTCCTAGAAAATCCCATAGTAAAGTAACCACGGTAGTTAAAGTTCCTACACCCCAAGATAGTCATTCTTCATTAATTTGGGTTAGGAAATCTGACTTGGTTGCTTTGCAAAATAGGGTTTTTGATTCTCATTTACTTTCACATGCTTCCTCCCTTGCTAAATCTAAAGGATGAATGTGTTAGTATTTGCATACTTTAGCGTTTGTACTTCATGCTATATTCACATGCTAAATGTATGCCTGTTTAGTCATTTTCTAGTCATTGCCTTATTTCATATCATATGCTAGAAATTGTGACTTGTTTATCTTTTTGTATTTGTGTTTGAATTAATTGAAAAATATAAAAATATTTTTGTTTATCATTTGTGTTTTATTTATTTCATTTAAGCTTAATGAAAAATACAAATGATTTTTGTTTATTCTTTTGAGTATATGAAAGAGTTGGCGCTTGCGTTCAAATAAGAAATAATATAATAAACACCAATTTTAACCCAAATTAACCCTAAGCATGCAACTAGGTGTGATTGAAACAATATGAAATCATGCACAAGATATTCAACACACAAAGTTTAAGGAAAAATCCCCCACAGGGGCAAAACCATTTGTATATCACTATAATTTGTAAAATACGGTTTACAATCGGATTACAATGAAATACAGATTGACTAAGAATTACCCTCGGGTATCGGATTCTGTAGTCGCGGCTGGAAGAAACCCTTTCCAGTAGGGGTGGCGGCTGAAACTATCCCTGTCCAGTAGGGCTGCAATGAAGAGGAAGAAGCGGTCCACTTCACAAAGGGTTGAACATCAATGGTGTTCTTGGGTTGCTTAAAGGATTCACAAAGGTTTGGAAGAATTGTGTGAATCAAAACATGAGTCTTGGGACTCAAAAATATGAAGACTAGATGTATTTGGACTCTCAAAAACGTCTTCTAAAGTCTTGCAAAACAACTCCCCCGAAGTTGGTATTTATAGGAAAAAATATGAAGAATCCCGCTTTGTTAAAACTCTTAAAAACTTATCAGCGTACAGGTACACCGAACCCCATCTGGGGTACACCGAACCGGTTTGGTGTTCCCATTCTGGTATGAGGTTAAAAAAAACAGCATTCTTCAAGGAATTTTCTCCAACTTCAAAAGGTCATAACTTTTTCATCGTAGCTCGGATTGAGGTGCCGTTTCTTCCAGTATCTTCGTTGCGGCGAGATCTTCAACTTTCAAGTTGACCAGACCTCCGGACTATGGATGTGAAATTACGAAAATGCCCTTGAACTTCCCTATCAAGCCTTTTTTCACTGTTTTGACTTCCCTTGCGTTCCACTTGCATTCCGTGCCTAAAATCAAGGAACGTGAAGTCGTTGCGGCAGATGAGGGACACATTTAGGAGTTGTTGAATGCTTGATGCTTGGAATTCGGATAGAGGCCGTCGTGAGCGATCGTGTAGAGACGTGCCAGATGTAGCCGAATGTAGCGGCGTATGACATACAAAACTGTAAGATAACGGACATGAGAATTATGTCCTTACAAATCTCCCCCTATGTCTATGCCGGTACATACATAAAAAATCCGAATTATCAAATATGAAATTGCCTATACAAATCTACCCTCCCATGAACCCAAAACTGGAAAAGGTACAAATGAATAGTCTTCATCGTTTGTTCTTCAAATGTTCAGGAATCTCAAATCTTTTCTCATCAGGAATAGTCTTCATCGTTTGTTCTTCAAATGTTCAGGAATCTCAAATCTTTTCTCATCAGGGTGTGCAATTCAGAGATCATCATTGTAGTACCTACACACATGAGAAAAAGAAAAAAATACCAAGTGACGTATCGAGTTTGAAATGAGATAAACATAGATACCAATATATGATAAGCATAAGTCAAATCTCAAAACTCCCCCAAAATTCAAACTCCCCCATAAAATGATAATTCTTTCTCCCCCTTTTTATGATGTCCCCAAATAGACAAATAAGAAGAATGAATCAAACAAGCAAAATCGGGGTGTCACGGTATAAAATCACACCATGAATGAACATAAAACAACCAAGTCGGTGATAGCGTAAAAGAATGTGTGTGATCAAAATTCGATAGGAAAATCAAAGCATACAAACATGACATATGTGCATGATGAATATTGGATATTCCTAACGAATGAACTCAAATGCTTCCTTTGGTGTAAGAGATAGGAAATATAAGACATTGACTATATCAAATCTACAAATCAAAGCTCAAAGTGATTTCTACACCAATAACGTCCAAAATGATTTTCATGCTTTTTCAGGACTTTCAAGGAAGTGCAAACCCGTTATCAATCTCCAACCAAACTCCCTCAGATTTATATTTTGAATAGAGGTATACTAAATTCTCAAACTTTGGAGAATTGCGTGAAACCTAAATGGCCCATATTTGGCAGGTATTGCTTTTTATTGCCTTTAAATTTTTTCGGGCTCTTTTAACCTCTTAGGACCTCGGATATTACAATTCCTCCATTTTTTAGGTCCTTTTTTTTTTTTTAACGGTGGCTTTTGCGCAAAGGATAAGAATCAACTTTCGCAGCCCCTCTCCGTTATGCAAATTATCACACAGTCTCACCAAAACGGTTTTTACATGCAATCCAATCTTGTCAAGTTTTATCGCATTTTATACATTGTATAGACAGGATTGAGATGGAAACACTCAAGCCAACATGAGATTGACAAGTGCAATAATCAAATATAGCCGTGCATGTGTGCAATAAAGGATATAGGAGTCAAGCATGTAGGAAATATCACTAATTACATCTCAAGGACTCCAATCAATGTTAAGCACATGGATGAAATGATGTAGCCTCTCAAATCTCTATCAAACAGTCACATGGATATATGGAATGAAGTTGTGACTTGGCTATCTTAAATGCTCATCCATAAAAGGCAAATCTCTTTTTGAATTTTTCAAAAAATTTATCAAAATAAAATCTTTTTGTGCTTTTCTGAAAATTTTTCTAAAAAGAAAATCTTTTTGTATTTTTTTTTTTCAAAAGAAATATAAAAAGCAGAAAGAATAAAACAAAGTTGTACAACAAAGTAATGGTACATATAAAACAGACTAGCAATAGGAAGCATATGATATGAACATGAAGAAGCATCCTATTCTAGACATAGACCAACCCCTCAGTCAACTGTGCAAATCCCCAAAGACTTCCTAAGATTCTCAAATCTAAGGGCATCTAAAGGTTTCGTGAAAATATCGGCTAACTGACGGTCGGTAGGAACAAAACTCAGGATTACGACCTTCTCCTCAACTAACTGACGTATAAAGTGCTCGCGTAACCTGATGTGCTTTGTGCGCGAATGTTGGACAGGATTGCGGGATATGTGTATCGCGCTCGTGTTATCACAGGAAATGGTCATGGTGTCCTGTGAAATCCCATAATCCTCCAACATTTGCTTCATCCACATGAGTTGCGTGCAACAACTCCCGGCGGCGATGTACTCAGCCTCCGCAGTGGACAAAGAGATGGAGTTTTGCTTCTTGCTCAACCAAGAGACAAGAGCAGAACCAAAGTAGAAACACCCACCAGAAGTGCTCTTACATCCATCTACGTCCCCGGCCCAATCGGCATCCGAATAGGCGGACAAACGGTCATCGGTATCAAAGGAATACCAAATACCGTATGAGAGAGTCCCACTCACGTATTTGATAATACGTTTTAGAGCGAGTAAGTGTGACTCTTTAGGAGACGCCTGATAACGCGCACAGACTCCAACACTAAAGGCAATGTCGGGACGACTAGCAGTCAAGTAGAGAAGACTGCCTATCATACTCCGATATAAGGTTTGCTCTACATCCTTGCCTGAAGTGTCCTTACTAAGCTTGGTAGTGGTACTCATAGGTGTACGAGCATGCTTAGCGGAGTCTAAACCAAATTTCTTCACTAGGTCTCTAGCATACTTGGATTGGGAGATGAACATCCCATCCTCTAGCTGACGAACCTGGAGACCAAGGAAGAATGTAAGCTCACCTACCATGCTCATCTCAAACTCACTTTTCATCTCCTCCTCAAAGTGGTGAGCATGCTGGGAGCATGTGGATCCAAAGACTATGTCGTCCACATAGACTTGGGCAACCAAGATAGCACCGTCATCTCTCCTGACGAACAACGTCATATCAACTCCCCCTCTCTTGAAGCCACGGGCTAAGAGATAGGAAGTAAGCCTCTCGTACCAAGCACGGGGTGCTTGCTTCAAACCATACAAGGCTTTCCTCAGATAGTAGACGTGATCAGGGTGCTTAGGGTCTTCAAACCCTTTTGGTTGTTCCACAAAAACCTCTTCCTGTAGAATGCCATTCAGAAAGGCACTCTTGACATCCATCTGATATACTTTAAAGTGCAGATGACATGCGATGGCGAGTAATAAGCGGACGGACTCAAGCCTCGCAACAGGAGCAAATGTCTCCCCAAAGTCTACACCCTCTATCTGTGTGTAGCCTTGAGCAACCAACCTAGCCTTATTTCTGATTATGGTACCATTTTCATCCATTTTATTCTTGAAAATCCACCGGGTACCAATAACATTAGTATCACTAGGTCGGGGGACAAGTTCCCAGACATTGTTTTTCTTAAACTGAAGCATCTCATCCTGCATAGCAGATATCCAGTGTTCATCTTTGAGTGCTTCTTTGTGGTTCTTGGGCTCGACTTTGGACGTGTAGCAAAGATGGCTAACAACGTTCTCTAGCTGAGCACGAGTCTTGACCCCTAGAGTGGGATCACCAACAATGGCAGAAGGGTCATGACTCTTGCGAACCCAAGCAGGTGTGTCCCCTAACACAGGAATAGGGTCCACAGAGTGTGGGAGAGGAACAGGTAAATCACTGTCAGAATTGTTCTCATCCTCACACTGAAGGTTGGGATCAATAACCGTCGGAGGTTCGTCATCTTGCACAGTGACGTTTATTGATTCCATAACCTTAGAGCTCTTCAGGTTAAAAACCCGGTACGCTCTACTGTCCGATGAATATCCTAGCAATATTCCCTCGTCGCTCCGGGAGTCAAACTTTCCTAATTGCTCTCTATCCCGTAGGATGTAACATTTACTCCCAAAGACACGGAAATAAGCCAGGTTGGGTTTCTTGCCTGTCCACAATTCATAAGGCGTCTTAAGTGTGTGTGGACGCAGATAGACCCTATTCACCGTGTGGCATGCAGTAGACACTGCCTCTGCCCAAAATCTCCTAGAAATTTTACGACCTAGAAGCATAGATCTAGCCATTTCTTGGATCGTTCTATTTTTCCTCTCAACAATCCCATTTTGCTGAGGAGTTCTCACAGAAGAAAACTCATGTTTGATTCCAAGGCTATCACAGTACAAATCCACCTTTGCTTCCTTAAATTCAGTGCCGTTGTCACTACGTATTCTGTTAATAGTGACCCCGTGTTGATTTTGCAGGACACGGCACTTAGTCGTTAAAAATTCTACAGCATCAGATTTCTCTCTTAGAAAACCTACAATGGAGTATCTAGAGAAATCGTCTACCATCACGAGAATGTATCTCTTACCACCTAGACTCTCCGTGCGAGTAGGACCCATAAGATCCATGTGAATCAACTCAAGAGCACGGGAGGTGGTAATGGAATTCAACTTCCTATGCGGGCTACGGATTTGTTTTCCCAACTGACAGGGTCCACAAATCATGGAAGTTGGCTTTCCAAGTGAAGGTAAGCCACGTACTAGGTCCTTTTTGACTAAACGAGATAAGTCTCTGACGTTCACATGACCTAGACGTTGGTGCCACAGATCCATAGGAGTGATCGTGGCGCTGTTGCAGACAAGTGAGGATTTGGGCTCAGTCCCATAACAGTTATCTTCTGTCCTCACCCCTTGCACTAATAGTTTACCGGCTTGATCATAGACCTTACAAGTTTTCCGGTCAAACTTCACTTCAAAGTCATCGTCGCACAGCTGGCTGATGCTAATAAGGTTTGCTTTCAAACCTTTGACGTACAGCACGTTCTCTAGCTTTGGAAATCCTGGTAACTCTACTGTACCTCGTCCTACTATGCTAGATTTGCTACCATCTCCAAAGGTGACTCTCCCATCATTATAATCCTCAAGATGGGTAAAATATGAGGTATCACCTGTCATATGTCTGGAGCAACCACTGTCAAAATACCACTGTGAGGTATTATGGGCTTTGAGAGCGACATGGACAACAAGGGCCTTTTTCTCTTTCTTAGGAACCCAAGAGTAGGTACCTTTTAGTATTCCCTTGTTGTTGTTGGTTTTAGCCGGAATGCGGGGCGCATTCATTGATGGTAAGGTCATCCGTCGGAATTCCTCCATCAAGCTCTGTGATGTGGCGGCTAGAAACTCAACACGCTCTCTCAGACTGGCAAACTCATCAGTCTGAAGTGGTGGAGCAACCGTACGTCGTGTCCGACCCAACTTATAGCAATCATCCCTAAGGTGTCCATTTCTTTTGCAATGGGAGCAAAAGGGCACAATATTAGGAGAACCTTGGTTTGCTTTTCTTGGTCGAACTCTCCTTCTTGGTTTTTTATGACGGCCATAAGGAGTCGTAGTAAACTCAGGAATTGGTCCGGGTGCAATTTGAGACGTGGAGGCACCATCAAAACCTATTCCTTTCCGGTCACCAAAACCTAAAGCGGGACCGAGGAGCATCTTTCCCATCTTCCCAGATCTGTCCTCGATTTGTACCTTGACTTTCCTAGCTCTCTCAACGTCATAAGTAAGCTGAGCAACAAGGGCTTCAAGTTTCTTTCGAGTCTCCAGGGAGGAATGGAGCTCACTCGTAAGACTAGCCACTTGTTTAGTCAAGTCCGCTTTTTCTTTCTCAAAACTGCACTCTCTCTCTTTAAGCAAATTTTCTTTACTAACCCAGGCAGACTCTCTCTCTTTCATGGCGGTGCAGGTGGAGGACTCTCTCTCTCTCATCTTTCCTAACTCTTCTTCTAACGCGGTGATCCTAAGAACTAACGCCTTATTACGTTTTTTAGTTTTGAAAGACTCATCATATAACTCGGCGTAGGCGCGTTGAAGGCTACTCTCGTCCTCACTACCTTCCTCCTCTCCCTCACTCTCTTCGCTCTCGCTGTCGAGGTGTCCCTGTGAAGTAGCATCCTCATCGTCGTGAGATGCACTAGGAGTACTCACATGACTAGCCATGAACGCGGTGAAGTTACGCTCATGCGGTGACTCATCTCCCGAGTCCACCGACTCGACCTCACTGTCGTCACTAAGGGTAGCGTTTAGGACAGCTTTACCCTTTTCCCTATTCAGACGAGTGGCACACTCAAACGCTCTGTGTCCCTTACCGTCGCACTCAAAACACCTCTCACTGTCTTTAGGGGGTTCTTTGAAGTCTTTCTTTTCAAACTTATTTTTCTGAAAATTCTTTTTATCTTTGAAATTCCCATTTTTCTTAAATTTCAGAATTTTCTTGAAGTTTTTAGCAAAAAGTGCCAAATCATCTAGGTCAAACTCACATTCAGAATCAGAAGTTTCTATCTTTCTAGACGACTCGACTCTCTTTCTTGCCGACCCCTCACTTTTTCTCTCTTGGGCTTTAAGGGCAATCCCCTTATCTTTTGGCTTGGCAGATTTAGGAAACATGTCTATTTCATAAGTTTGTAAATCTCCTACCAGTTCTTCCAATTTTAGAGTATTTAAATTACCCAAGGAATTCAGCACAGTGACTTTAGGTATAAAGCGCTTAGGAAGGGAACGAAGAATCTTTTTAACAACCCTAGCATTTGGAATATGTTCACCAAGATTATAGCTAGTATTAACAATGTCAGAGAGCCTAGCATAAAATTCATCAAAACATTCATTTTCATGCATGGTGATGGTTTCAAATTGAGTTGTTAAATTTTGCAATTTTGACTCTTTAACAGCATTTGTTCCTTCATGGGTAAGTTGCAAAATATCCCATGCTTCTTTTGACGTGGTGCACGTCATTATGCGTTTGAACTCATCAGGAGTGACAGACCCAGAAATAGCACTTAGACCTTTAGAGTTAAAAGACGACCATTTAAACTCATCATCAGTCCAAGTGATGTCAGGTTTCAAGTTGGTCACATTATCAACAGTCACGGTTGGAGGAGTCCATCCTCGTTCAACTAAAATCCAGACACGTTCATCAATGGCTTTTAAAGCCGACCTCATACGGGCTTTCCAATAGGCATAATTCGACCCGTCAAAAATAGGCATTTTATAATATGACTTCTCCATTTGAACACGCTCTTTTCAAAAATCAATTTATTTCAAAAATTGATATCTTTAGAAAAATTTTGCGGAAAAAGGAATACGCGATAGATAAGCGTAACCTGCTCTGATACCAATTTGAAAGAGTTGGCGCTTGCGTTCAAATAAGAAATAATATAATAAACACCAATTTTAACCCAAATTAACCCTAAGCATGCAACTAGGTGTGATTGAAACAATATGAAATCATGCACAAGATATTCAACACACAAAGTTTAAGGAAAAATCCCCCACAGGGGCAAAACCATTTGTATATCACTATAATTTGTAAAATACGGTTTACAATCGGATTACAATGAAATACAGATTGACTAAGAATTACCCTCGGGTATCGGATTCTGTAGTCGCGGCTGGAAGAAACCCTTTCCAGTAGGGGTGGCGGCTGAAACTATCCCTGTCCAGTAGGGCTGCAATGAAGAGGAAGAAGCGGTCCACTTCACAAAGGGTTGAACATCAATGGTGTTCTTGGGTTGCTTAAAGGATTCACAAAGGTTTGGAAGAATTGTGTGAATCAAAACATGAGTCTTGGGACTCAAAAATATGAAGACTAGATGTATTTGGACTCTCAAAAACGTCTTCTAAAGTCTTGCAAAACAACTCCCCCGAAGTTGGTATTTATAGGAAAAAATATGAAGAATCCCGCTTTGTTAAAACTCTTAAAAACTTATCAGCGTACAGGTACACCGAACCCCATCTGGGGTACACCGAACCGGTTTGGTGTTCCCATTCTGGTATGAGGTTAAAAAAAACAGCATTCTTCAAGGAATTTTCTCCAACTTCAAAAGGTCATAACTTTTTCATCGTAGCTCGGATTGAGGTGCCGTTTCTTCCAGTATCTTCGTTGCGGCGAGATCTTCAACTTTCAAGTTGACCAGACCTCCGGACTATGGATGTGAAATTACGAAAATGCCCTTGAACTTCCCTATCAAGCCTTTTTTCACTGTTTTGACTTCCCTTGCGTTCCACTTGCATTCCGTGCCTAAAATCAAGGAACGTGAAGTCGTTGCGGCAGATGAGGGACACATTTAGGAGTTGTTGAATGCTTGATGCTTGGAATTCGGATAGAGGCCGTCGTGAGCGATCGTGTAGAGACGTGCCAGATGTAGCCGAATGTAGCGGCGTATGACATACAAAACTGTAAGATAACGGACATGAGAATTATGTCCTTACAGTATATATATATTTATTTTTGGTGAAAAATGTTAAAAACTCAAAAAGATTTTTTATGTGTGTATTTTAGTTTAACACACTTTAAGTGGCATATACTTGTGTTTGAATCCCAACTTTCACGCTTCCACGTGGCTAGAACTTTTGGTTTAGATTTTCAATCCTTAAAATGTTCTTTACCATGTTTTATTTGGAGTAGTTGGATTTTGTATTGTTTAAATGGATTCTATTTTTATATGCCTCTATTCACACATGCACAAGCTCTTTTGAAATCTTAATGTCACATGTTATATTTGAGCTTTTTGAGGTGTTCTCCTACCAATCTAGTCATCTACATATCTATGACCTAGGAGGACTAGTGCATGTCAAAATCCGTTGCATGTGAGATTTGTGTGAAAAATGAAAACATGATAACTAAAAATGTGCACGGGGAAGGGCTCCGAAAGGATGAATTAAATCCTTTGCGATAGTAAGCCACCGTTTATTGGATCTAAAAGAAATACGTGATCCAAAGGCCTAAAAACAGAATATATGGCATTAAAAAGAAAAACAGTTGCCACGGCCTATGTTTGTTTGATATATTCATTCAAAAGCAAAAGAATATATATGTTTATTGAGGGAGAATTGGATGGTATATCAACGGTTTGCACAATGTCCGTTTATCCTATTTGTCTTTAATGTCATGACTCTAATTGGTTTGTAGAATCATCATCATGCTAGGCTTGTATGCATTGTGTATGTTTGTTCATTGAGTTCAATCTTCATATTGTCACATGAGGTTATATTTAAATGTGATAAAGTTTGCAATCAAATGAGAACTCCGTGAATGTTTATTAAGTGTTTGGGTCTAAATGTAATTGTTGCTAGTTCACACCCCAACACTTCCGTTTCCATATGACACATTTTTGCCATACGAGTGTGCAAACTTATTGTATTTTGTGTCATGTGTGTGTTTATATCTATATATATATATGCCAGTACTTCATTGATATATTTCTAGTTTATATATATATGATATTTGTTTGTCTTTGCCTTGCTTTTGTTGCCCATATGCTTTCATGTCCTATCACTTTAAGCTTCAACATGCGTTTATGTTTTGATTATTTAAGCCTTTGTCTACTCCTGAACAAAAAGGGGGAGAATGATGATAGGGGGAGAAATGGTATCTAATCCTATTGTTATCGTATCTTAGTTTGGGGGAGATTTATCTTAGGGGGAGACGTCGTTCTAAGTAGGTCATGTGTTTGATAAAGGGGGAGAATTAATTTAGGTGGAGTAATTAATTAATTGCAGTTAATACTTTGATATTCCCTATGCATTTGATGAGTTTGCTTAAGTGTGCAGGAATTCTCGGCATCTTTCAATGGCAAAGCGTTTGATCCTTGGGTTGAGTCAAGTTTGGGTGGGTTATGTTTGAGTCTAGTTGAGCTTGACGGACCTTTAGGATTTTTGTTTGGTTTTTGTCCCGGAATAGCCAAAGGGGGAGATTTATAAGGACACAAATTTCCAATTGAGTCCATATATAGTTTTGGCTCAATTCCGGACAAAAACATATATTCATAGGATAGTATGTTATTGTAATACTCTCAAGCCTATGAAGTGTGTGTCGAAGACGTAGCGGAAAAGAGTATTAAGCTTCATCAAATGTGCCGGTTTGCGTGCCTCGTTTCTACGTCATCAACTATGGTTCCATGCTCCCAAGGTATGAATGCAATTATATTTATATAGGAGCTTGGAACAAAGTTTATTGGGTGTTAGGTTTTATAAAAGCTGTGTTTTGTTTTAAGAAAGAAATTATATAAAACTTTAAAATAAGTTCATAAAGTTTTCTGGGCCAAAATCGAATTTTTCAATCTTTCTGGTCGTTCGTTAGATATGTCGTTCGAACGAGTTTTTTCGTTCGAACCAGATGTCGTTCGAACGAACCTGCCAACGAGTTCCCACTAAGGCATACTGGTCCGTCGTTAGAAATGTCGTTCGAACGAGATTGTCGTTCTAACGGGATTTCCAACGAGCTTCTAACGAGTCCATCCTGGAGCGTCGTTAGAAGTCTCGTTCGAACAAGACTTCGTTCGAACGAAATGTCGTTCGAACGAGCTGTCAGGAGGGTACATTTTTTGGCAGTTTTTCACCCACTTCCCCACTTGGTTTTTAACCATCTTTTACTGACTTTAATATGTGCGGGAATGACATTTTCCAACTTAACATTTCCATAACTTTTCCATTCTAGTTTATCTCTTAGAGAGAGTTTGAGAGCAAAAATGGTTTAGGAAAATGTTCATGTTTTGTGTGAGATTTTTAGAGAAATATTTTCATCACTCTAGTGTTTACACCCAATTGAGTTTATTCCAAGTGCACATATACATATCAAATTGCTTGGAGTTTGGCACCGGTTTATCTCTACCGAATTTCAAATTGAAGAGAAGTTTTGGTTTGCTTCTACATCCATCAAAGAAGAAGACTTTTTGTTGCGATTCTACCCACTTGGAGAAAGGCTCCTTGCTCGGGTGACGGTGACCATAGAAAGCCCCATCGGTGGATTCCGGGACCGCGGTGGAGTTCCGAGGTTGTCCGCTAGGAAGAGGTGTCTCCAAGAAGAAGCGTCGAGGCTTGAGAGGGATCGAGTCAGTCGTTGTAAGTCTATCTGTCTTTTAATTGTAATTCCATATCTAGTGGACTTGTGGCTAGGGCCGTCCGAGGTTTTTTCCCGTCTTGGGTTTTTCCTCGTACATCGCGACCTAGTGTGATATTTTTTATTTTATCTTGCTTCATAATTTAGAACGCATGCTTATAATAAATTCAAGATAAAATTCGGTTTAAATTATCACACTCAATTTAATTTGGACTTAAATTGAATATTGGGTAAAGATTGTTTAATTCAAGTCAGTTGCTAAAATTTGGTTTCGCCTAATTTGCTAATATTGATAAATATGACTTAGGCAAATTCTAGGACCTGGATTTATTAATCGGTTTAAGTGAATATATTAATTGATTGATTTTATTGAACCATCATCTTCCTAACGCTTTCGCATTTATCTAAAAAGGAAATTCTCGCGTTTACACTCTGCACCACAACTTGCTCGGCGTTCAGCGATTGAGACAAACTTAGGACCACAACGAGAGCTTCATACTCTGCTTCATTATTTGAGACCTAAAATGGGAATCGTAGAGCATATTCAAGAGCTATCCCATCAGGAGTGTTGAGTATTATACCTGCTCCACTTTCAGTTGCACAAGAGGATCCATCAACATACAAGTTCCATACCGGGAGATTGTTATCAAATGCTTGGTCTGTTAAAATCCCTTGATGGAATGTCTTACTCCTTGCTTCCTCATACTTCCTCGACATCTCCTGTGCTTTGGTGGGAGATTTTAGTAGGTTGATAATAATTTCTCCTGATCCTCCCTATGTTGTGGGTTACTCAGGCGTTGGTCGGTGATAACCCTAGTTGGACTATCCGTTCCTAGATCTTGCTCTGCCTAAATTTCATATTTCTCCGAAACCTCTGGATAAGTGAATTCAGTAATAAAATTTGCCACACTCTGGCCTTTTAAGGAACACCTTGGTTCATACACAATATCATACTCCCCTAATTTTACTGCCTAGTACATCAATCTCCCAGACTTCTCTTGTTTGTGTAAGGCTTTCCTAAGAGGCATATCAGTGTACATCAAAATTGTATGGACTTGAAAATAGGGCTTCATCCATCTTAATGCCTCAATCAATGCCAATGCCAACTTCTCCAATTGTGGATATCTGATTTCTACTCCTCAGAAGGCAGAAGGCTTTGCTCGTGTAGTAAAATGGCTTTTAAACTCCATTTTTTTCTCGAATCAAGGCAAAACGTACAGTTGACTCAAAGACAACTAAGTACAAATACAACTTTTCTCCCAAAATTGGTCGGGAGAGCAGTGGGGGTGATCCCAAATACTTTTTCAACTCCAAAACAGCCTTTCAAATTCGTCGTTCCATTCAAAGCTCTTTCTAAGTACTTTAACGAATGGCAAGAACCTATCAGTAGTTTGGGACATAAATTTGTTCAAGGCTGCTACTCGCCCATTTAGCCTTTGTACATCCTTTTTGTAAGTAGGGGACTGCATTTTAATCAACGCCTTAATTTTGTCTGGATTTGCTTTAATTCCCCTTTGGTTTACTATGTACCCGAGGAACATTTTTTGCTGCACACTAAATACGCACTTGGTCGGATTCAACGTCATCTGGTGCTTCTCCAGTTGGTCAAAAGTCTGGCTGAGGTCAGAAATATGAACGAACGCTTTTTTGCACTTTGTCAGCATGTCATTTACGTATACTTCCACATTCTTTCCTATTTTCTCCTTAAAGACTTTATTCACCAATCTCTGGTAAGTAGCACTTGCATTTTTCAAACCAAATGTCATAACATTATAGCAATAAGTTCCTCGGGGAGTAATAAAAGAAGTGCTTTCCATATCTTCAGGCTTTATTCCAACTGGTTATAACCAGAGTAAGCATCCATGAAACTTAGCATCTCGTGTCCCGATGTAGCATCAACGAGTTGATCAATTTGTGGTAAGAGGAAATGGTCCTTTGGGCACGCCTTATTTAAGTCTGTGAAATCTACACACATTCTCCACTTATTATTTTTCTTCTTGGTCATAACTACGCTGGCCAACCAGTCTGGGTATTTCACATCATCAATGAATGAAGATTTCTGAAGCTTCTCAACTTCTTCATGAATAACTTGGTTCTTCTCGGGACTGAACACCCTACGCCTTTGTTTCACAGGCTTGGCATCTTTGCTAATGTTGAGATCATGGTAGAGAGAGTTAGGATTAATCCCAAGCATATCTTTTTGACTCCATGCAAACACCTGTTTTCTTTGCCTTAGGAAAATCACCAGCTCCTGTTTAAGAACGGGATCGAGTGTTGCTACTATTTTAGTAGTCCACTTTGTCTTATCATCATCTAACACAATGCTCTTCGTTGCTTCCACTATTTGGCCTTTCACTAGGTCTGTTTCATCTCTTAGATCTAAGGTTTCAACCTTAGATTCGTTATTAGGTTAAGAGGGGTCCACTTGGTAAGTGGTGATCTTTCTCTTTATTTTTTCCAAATCTTTTTCTCAATAGATGAGTAGTAGCATTCTCGGGCTACTTTATGGTCACCTTTTGCCATGCATACCCCAAAGTTGGTCGAGAACTTCAAATCCTGATGGACTATAGATGGCACAGCTTCGAATATCTTCAATCCTACTCTTCCCATGATCATATTATAGGCAGAATGAACATTTTTTTTCATTACAAAGAACCGTATCTTCTCTGTCCGACTTGCTGGCCAAGTAATGATCAACACCTCCAATTTGCTTGTCCCTAGAGGAAATACTTTTTTGCCAGAAAAAACTATTAGGGGCTTGTGATATGGTTCCAATTAGACGAGCTTCAAGTTCAGACCGTCAAAGCATGGGTAAAATATGATATCCGTCGAGCTTTCATTATCAACAAACACTCTGGAAATAATTATATCCTCCCTTCTGACTTTGATTACTAAAATATCATCATGGGGGTATAGCACCCCTGAGAAGTCATTTTTAGAAAAACCAATCACCAGCTTGTCTTTGCTAACCTTCCTTGGTCGATCATTTTTGGCTAGATTAATCCGTTGGATATAAGAACAAGCTTAAGCCTCATTTAGGTAAGCTTTCCTTTCAGTAGTATGATCCCCTCCTCCCTCATCTCCACCTGTAATCATTTGACAATTAAAATATCCAAAACTGAGCATGAATACCTCGCGTTCTAGTTATCTAGGCTTCTTAGGTAGGTCGGGATTATCCTCTTGATCGTCTTCATAAGTTCTCTTTTTTTTCGTCACTGGGCTTGCATGGAGACTTTGACCTTCGTCGAGTTCTATAATAATTTTACCGATAAAAAACCTGTTTAGCTTTCCTCTTCGGATGAGTGCTTCAATTTTATTCTGAAGTGCAACACAGCGGTCTGTTATATGCCCGTGATCCGTATGAAATTCACAGTATTTGGACCTATCCCTTTTGGCAGAAGGTGTTCTTATCTTTTCAGGCCAACATACATCCTTGTTGTGCTTTATCTCCTCCAAAATATGGTGAATGCCTACTGTTAAAGGAGTATAATTAGTGCACATTTTGAGCCGGACCATATTCCCTTTTTGCTTTGATTCCCTATGGTCCTTATAATCTTTGTGCTATTTTTTATCAGTTTTACTCTTAACCTTTACCTCTGAGTTTTGCTTAGTTGCTATTGCCTCCTCGACATTCATAATTTTAGTTGATGTTGATACAAAAATTAGTTAGCTGACGTGGACCAATTATATGAAGACATGTGTCATCCAATATGGCACAAGTTCAAGTACCGAGCTAGTCAGCGTATTGAGCTACCCAGCACACCGATAAACTTACTAGGAAGGCCAAACGACCAAACAGATTCAATGTCTATTGTATTACAGTCATTCCTTACCATGTACAGATGGATATGCCTATTCGATAAAGGCACACTATCTATTCACATTGACAACCCTAAGGCTATAAATACATTGTAATACCCTCTTGGCAGGGCAAGCAAACATAATCGAGATCAAGGAAAGACACCCAGTAATACAAACCAGTGGATTCAGGCCATTTCCTTAAGGCTGAACCACTTTAAAAATCTCTTGTCTTATTTCTTTACTCATTTTTATCTGCGATTAATAAATTAGATCAAATCTAGTTTTTTACATCAACGGATTGGTACCGTCTGTAGAAAACGACTATACATAGCGCTTTTTACCAAAAACACATCACTAATGGCTGAAATCCCAAAATCCAGCAATAGGAATAATCAAGGGAATCCTCCCAATCCTTATGCCCCACTAAATGCGAATGATTTGACAGGAATCTTAACTAGTCTAGCCAGGGGGCAAGAAGTTATGCAAGAAACTATGCGACAGTTAGCTCAGACCTTTCAAAATGGAGTGTCTACTCAGACAGGCCAAAGAAGTGTCCAGAGAAGCATGCATCTGCCGCCTTCGTGACACACTAAGCCACGATCTATGTCACGATCTAGACATACTGAATTTAATTATTCTGGGAACTCAAGAGATCCATCCTATAGCCCCGGTGCAACTTCCATTATAAGAATTTTGAATTCTTAAGAAGACATCATTCTAACACCAGAGAGACCAAGTGCTCTAGAAAATTTGAGCAGAGCCTCTCCCTTCGATCGTTTGGGCCACAAGAGGAATATAAATCCTCCTCGGTTTGTGTTGAGAAATTCTCAACAACCAAATGATTTAAGGGAAGGCTTATCCCAATCACATCCAAACCCAAGACATGCAGCTCGAACAGAAAGATCCCAAGAGGAAAATTATGTGCGATCTGTTACTCGGGCAAATACTAATAAGTCAGGGGATGGACATGATGCATGGAAAGGATCTATTCAGAGGTTGGAAGACATGTTAAGAGAGATGTACAAGGCTAAAAACCCTCTTTAAAGAACCTTTATTTAAGGATCTCCTTTTGTATAGGCGACTATGGATTTTTTCACACCAGCAAAGTTTAAAGCTCCTATGGTCACACCGAAGTACGATGTAAAAATGGTTCTTATCCTTCACATAGAGACTGCATCACTCATTTTAACAACGAGAAACTAAAGGTTATAGACTATGAGCAGAAGATAGCCATCACAAATCTCATGAGTGGTTTTTTGCCAGACAAGTTGTATTACACCTTAGCCAAGGATCCCCCAAATCCATGGCTGAATTGATGGAAAAAGAAGCTAAAATTATGAATGCCTTCGGAGGCTATGGTTGCAAAGAAGAATGATGAGGCAAAGGTGGAAGCTAAAGCTGAAGGCAGGTCGGACAAGAAAGATCACAAGAATAACGGTGGGAGTAATCAGTCAAAAGGCAAAGAAACATTGGATCATTTAAGGAAGTATACAAATTATACTCCCCTAAAAGTCGATATAAACCACATTTTGGAGGAAATCAAGAATAGCGAGGAATTGAATTTTCCAAAAAAACTAAGGATAACTCCCAAAAGGAGGGATAAATCCAAGTATTGTGAGTTTCATAAAGATCACGACCATACGACCAAGAAGTTTATATCCCTCCAAAATGAGAGAAAGGCAATCATTTAACGAGGAAAGCTGAATAAGTTTATTGATCGTCAGAATGGCGGGAAGACCAACAACAGAGCTCGACAAAGATCCAAATCTCCCTGTCGACCAAGAGAAGATAAGAAAAGGGGCCATGAATATGACCTTGAAGATGATTCTGATCTTCTAAAAAGGCCAAAAAAACCTGAGCATGAGTTATTTTTGATTCGTTTCGGTTCATTTTATTATAACATGATTACAGGTGGAGACGCAGGAGGGGGTGATCCTACCGCTGAAAGGAAAGCTTACCTCAATGAGGCTCAAGCTTGTTCCTATATACAGTGAATAAATCTGGCAGAAGAAGATCGCCCAAGGAAAGTTAACAAATATAAGATGGTAATTGGCTTTTCTAAAAATGATTTAGAAGGAGTCTTGTATCCTCATGATGATCCTTTGGTGATCAAAATGAGAATGAAGGATGTAATCATTTCGAAAGTGCTGGTGGATAATGGTATCTCTGCAGACATCATGTTTTACCCTTGTTTTGAGAGTTTGAACTTGAAACTTTGTCAGTTGGAGCCGAGCAAGGGGAATTAGAGGATTACATTTGGAGCCGAGCATTCCTGACCAAGTTTCAAGTTCAAACTTGGTGGTGACTAAGTTTCAAGTTCAGATAAGTAGTTGTTTTCTTCCTAGCATCCTCTAATTCCCCTTGCCCGGCAGATGAGTATTAGAGGATGCTAGGAAGAAAACAACTACTTATCAAGTGGATGAATTTGATGAGTGTGAGATTGAAACCTTAGACCCAAGAGATGAAACGAAACTCTTTAAAGGCCAAGTTATGGAGGTGATAAAAAGTATTATTCTGGATAACGATCAACCAGAAAGAACAACTAAGATTAGTGCTTACTTGATCCAGTACTGAAGTAAGAGCTGGTAGAATTTTTTAAGAAAAGAAAATACGTATTTGCGTGGAGTCACGAGGAAATGCAGGGGATAGACCCAAATTTCTTATGCCATGAGCTCAATGTCAACAAGGATATCAAAACAGTTAAGAAAAGGAGAATAGTCTTTAGTCCGGAGAAGAATCAGTCTATTCAAGAAGAAGCGAAAAAGCTGTAAAAAGTTTCTTTCATCGAAGACGTGAAATATTCAGATTGGTTGGCTAATGTGGTGATGGTAAAAAAGGAGAATAATAAGTGGAGGATCTGAATAAAGCTTAGCCGAAAGATCATTTTCCTCTGCCCAGAATAGATCAGTTAGTGGACGCAACTTCAGGACATGAGTTGCTAAGCTTTATGGATGCTTATTCTGGATACAATCAAATTAAAATGAAGCCAGAAGACAAGGAAAGTACCTCTTTTATTAATCCTCGTGGAACATATTGTTACAATGTTATGCCTTTTGGTCTTAAAAATGCAGGTGCTATATTTCAGCGGTATGTAAACAAGGTATTTGCGGAGCAGATTGACAAAAATATGTGAGTATATGTCGACGATATGTTGACTAAAATCAAGAAAGTTACCGACCATATAACTGATTTGAGCCAAATATTTGATCAACTGGAGAGGTACCAGATGAAGCTGAACCCAACCAGGTGCATTTTTGGTGTATAAAAAGGCATGTTCCTTGGATACATTGTGAATCAAAGAAGTATTGAAGCAAAACCTGACAAGATAAAAGCTTTGCTAGAGTTATAGTCCCCGACCACTAAGAAGGATGTACAAAGCCTTACTGGACGTGTAGCTTCTCTCAATAGATTTATCTCTTGAGCAACTGACAGATGTCTTCCATTCTTTAAAGTGATCAAAAAGACCGTTGAATGAAATGATGAATGTGAGAAGGCATTCTTGGAGTTGAAGAGATACTTGGGGACACCTCCTTTATTGTCCAGGCCAGTAGCGAGAGAAAAACTATACTTGTACTTAGTTGTCTCAGAAAATACAGTCAGTTCAGCCTTGATAAGAATAGAAGATGGAGTGCAAAAACCGGTTTACTATACTAGCAAGGCATTCAGGGGAGCAGAAATCAGGTATCCTAAACTGGAGAAGTTGTCGTTGGCATTGATTGAAGCAAGAAAGACAATGAAACCATATTTTTAAGCCCATATCACTACACCAAATCCTGCGAATGGTCACGCCCAGTGGGTCACGGCCCAAGTTCGCGACCAGCTGGTCGCGGACTTGGGCCGTGACCCACTCAATATTTGGCGTGACCATGTTTATTATCACACTAAATTATCTATGTTCTGGAAGTGGTCACGGCCCAAGTCCGCGACCACTGTGGTCGCGGATTTGGGCCGTGACCAGGTCGTGACCATCTTGGCGCCAAACTCGCGCCAAAATTCCCTCCAAGCTTGGTCGCGGATGGGTCACGGCCCAAGTCCGTGACCCATGGCATGGCAAAGAAGAAAGTACACACATTGAGGGTCACGGCTTAGGGCCGTGACCATTTCTGGGTGTGGGTCACGGCTATGGGCCGTGACCATCCCTGATTCAAGCACTAGTGTTGATAAAAAGGGTCGCGCATCACAGATTGAGGGTCACGGCTATGGGCCGTGACCATTTCTTGGTATGGGTCACGGCTATGGGCCGTGACCAATAGGCAGTACACATCCCACTTAGCTTCATTAATGGGTCGCGGTGGGTGGGTCACGGCTCTAGGCCGTGACCAGTGTGAATCCTAAAACAACTTCAAGCGCCTCATCTTTTTCATTTCCCCGCTCATTTCTTTTTTTTTTCTTCCCAAAACGTTGGTACTAGGTCGGGATTAGTTATGGAGAAGTTGGGTATGGAGTAAGAAACGGTGGGTAACAGGTGCGGTGGGTTGAAGGTGCGGTGGGTAGCAGGTGCGGTGGGTTTCTTCCCCAAATGTTGGTAGCATTCATGGAGATTTCTTCCCCAATCTGTATGGAGGCTTAATGCTATGGAGGTTTAATGCTATTGAGCCTTTAACTATGGACGACATAGTTCCAATCAAAACTGGTAAGGTTTGCTTCAAAAGTGTCGCCACCTCGTCCAACAGTATATGGACTCCACCCGCGGCATCGGATGGGGCAAGGACGGCCGCCATCCCCAACAACACGGTCCCTCCCATTTTCTCCTTTTCTCTTTCTTACATTTTATTTATTATTACCCCCTTTTCTCATTCTAGGCTTTCTTCATCACAGCTCCCAAGCCTTGATTCATTTGGTAATATAATTTTATTTAATAGTAAAGTAGATGTATAAGGGATTTTTCTATATTATTTCAGCTCGTGAAGCCTCGTTTTGGAGCTTTTGGTTTACAAATTGGGAAGAGCACAACTGATGCGGCGATATCTATGAAGGATGAATCTACATTTGAGTTTGCTCAACCTTCCAAACTTGTAATTTGCTGCTCCCTTAATGTACATAGTTTAATTTTCAGTACCTCCCATTATTACCATGCTAGGTTCTAATAATGAAAAAACATAAAAAATTCACTTTTTCGAAATTTCTTGGAAGCATAAGAAGATGATATAAAAAAGGCATTCACCTAGTTTTAATAAATTATCAATAAACCTCCTTTATTCATGAAAATCTGTTAGTCAATACTTAAATTTTAAATAAGAATTTGTAAATACCAATACTACCCATGTTGACCACCTTTTGATTATGCAAAATATTTTTAAGCTTCTCTCACTCTACACTCCGACAAATCAACAAGGTTGCAAAATGCTTGTTGGGGATAGAGAATCGACCACGCGGGGTGACTAATTCCGTATGGCTTGACATTGATGAAGGGAAATCTCTACTCTTGAGATTTATGTCACGTATAAATTTTTGAACCATGTGATATCAGACACCATGACCAAGGGCATTCGGGGAGAGTTATAAGCGATATATTTGGGAAAATCTTTGTTGCTTACACTTTCCCTTTAGAATAATATTATCAAACTAGAAATGAAGGATGGAGGACATGTAATGAAACATATGAATATTTTTAGTCCTTTGATCAATGATTGAGAACTTTAATTTTGTGAAGAAGATAGAGCCTTGTTGCTTGTATAATTTCCAAATTCGGATGAGCACACCACTCCCCTATTTGGGAAGATAACCCTCAATTTCGACGAGGGTCTCCCGGTTTGAGAGTACGACGATAATTTGGTTATTTCCACACTTAGGCTTAAAAACACGGCGTTAGAGGGTGAAAACTCGAAACAGCCCCCGAACGGCCCCGTGGGTGGCACCAACACCTCCCACGGGACCAACGTAACTCGTGGGAACGGACCCCGCAGCCGCGGGTCTCCCGGTTTGAGAGTACGACGATAATTTGCTTATTTCCACACTTAGGCTTAAAAACATGGCGTTAGAGGGTGAGAACTCGAAACAGCCCCCGAACGGCCCCGTGGGTGGCACCAACGCCTCCCACGGGACCAACGTAACTCGTAGGAACCGACCCCGCAGCCGCGGGTCTCCCGGTTTGAGAGTACGACGGTAATTTGCTTATTTCTACACTTAAGCAAAACATGGCGTTAGAGGGTGAGAACTCGAAACAGCCCCCGAACGGCCCCGTGGGTGGCACCAACACCTCCCACGGGACCAACGTAACTCGTGGGAACGGACCCCGCAGCCGCGGGTCTCCCGGTTTGAGAGTACGACGGTAGTTTGCTTATTTCCACACTTAGGCTTGAAAACATGGCGTTAGAGGGTGAGAACTCGAAACAGCCCCCGAACGGCCCCGTGGGTGGCACCAACGCCTCCCACGGGACCAACGTAACTCGTAGGAACCGACCCCGCAGCCGCGGGTCTCCCGGTTTGAGAGTACGACGATAATTTGCTTATTTCCACACTTAGGCTTAAAAACATGGCGTTAGAGGGTGAGAACTCGAAACAGCCCCCGAACGGCTCCATGGGTGGCACCAACGCCTCCCACGGGACCAACGTAACTCGTATGAACCGACCCCACAGCCGCGGGTCTCCCGGTTTGAGAGTACGACGATAATTTGCTTATTTCCACACTTAGGCTTGAAAACATGGCGTTAGAGGGTGAGAACTCGAAACAGCCCCCGAACGGCCCCGTGGGTGGCACCAACGCCTCCCACGGGACCAACGTAACTCGTAGGAACCGACCCCGCAGCCGCAAGTCTCCCGGTTTGAGAGTACGACGGTAATTTGCGTTTTTCTACACTTAAGCAAAACATGGCGTTAGAGGGTGAAAACTCGAAACAGCACCCGAACGGCCCCGTGGGTGGCACCAACGCTTCCCACGGGACCAACGTAACTCGTAGGAACCGACCCCGCAGCCGCGGGTCTCCCGGTTTGAGAGTACGAGGGTAGTTTACTTATTTCCACACTTAGGTTTGAAAACATGGCGTTAGAGGATGAGAACTCGAAATAGCCCCCGAACGGCCCCGTGGGTGGCACCAACGCCTCCCACGGGACCAACGTAACTCGTATGAACCGACCCCGCAGCCGCGGGTCTCCCGGTTTGAGAGTACGACGATAATTTGCTTATTTCCACACTTAGGCTTGAAAACATGGCGTTAGAGGGTGAGAACTCGAAACAGCCCCCGAACGGCCCCGTGGGTGGCACCAACGCCTCCCACGGGACCAACGTAACTCGTAGGAACCGACCCCGCAGCCGCGGGTCTCCCGGTTTGAGAGTACGACGGTAATTTGGGTATTTCTACACTTAAGCAAAACATGGCGTTAGAGGATGAAAACTCGAAACAGCCCCCGAACGGCCCCGTGGGTGGCACCAACGCCTCCCACCGGAATAACGTAACTCGTAGGAACCGACCCCGCAGCCGCGGGTCTCCCAGTTTGAGAGTACGACGGTAGTTTGCTTATTTCCACACTTAGGCTTAAAAACATGGCTTTAGAGGATGAGAACTCGAAACAGCCCCCGAACGGCCCTGTGGGTGGCACCAACACCTCCCACGGGACCAACATAACTCGTAGGAACCGACCCCGCAGCCGCGGGTCTCCCGGTTTGAGAGTACGACGATAATTTGCTTATTTCCACACTTAGGCTTAAAAACATGGCGTTAGAGGGTGAGAACTCGAAACAGCCCCGAATGGCTCCGTGGGTGGCACCAACGCCTCCCACGGGACCAACGTAACTCGTAGGAACCGACCCCGCAGCCATGGGTCTCCCGGTTTGAGAGTACGACGGTAATTTGCGTATTTCTACACTTAAGCAAAACATGGCGTTAGAGGGTGAAAACTCGAAACAGCCCCCGAACGGCCCCGTGGGTGGCACCAACGCCTCCCACGGGACCAACGTAACTCGTAGGAACCGAGCCCGCAGCCGCGGGTCTCACGGTTTGAGAGTACGACGATAATTTGCTTATTTCCACACTTAGGCTTAAAAACATGGCGTTAGAGGGTGAAAACTCGAAACAGCCTCCGAACGGCCCCGTGGGTGGCACCAACGCCTCCCACGGGACCAACGTAACTCGTGGGCGCGGGTCTCCCGGTTTGAGAGTACGACGGTAGTTTGCTTATTTCCACACTTAGGCTTGAAAACATGGCGTTAGAGGGTGAGAACTCGAAACAGCCCCCGAACGGCCCCGTGGGTGGCACCAACGCCTCCCACGGGACCAACGTAACTCGTAGGAACCGACCCCGCAGCCGCGGGTCTCCCGGTTTGAGAGTACGACGATAATTTGCTTATTTCTATACTTAATTTTCATATTTCTACTTGGTTACTGATAATTTTAACTCATATATGCAATTTTTCAGCTTGATTAATTTTTTTGTAAAACTACTTGGTTACTGATATTTTTGTTTTTTGTATTCTATCATTTGTAGGATTTTTGCACGTGGATCAAATGAAGGAGGCAATGGTTTACAACATGATGATTATTTATATGTTGTGGACATTCAGGATAATGTTTTTTATGTGTTATAGCCGTGCAGGCTTTTATTGTTTAGTTTTATGGCCGTGCGGGCTTTTATAATTTGATTGTTGAATTTTATAGCCGTGCGGGCGTTATAATAAGCAGGTTTTTCATTTACAGGTTTTGGAATGTCAAGAAAATAGAGGAAACTCTGCCCAATTTTTTTTTGGTCTGTGAATTATTAAGACGTGTAATATTTTTAACTTTGTATATATATTTGTTTATTAACAACATTCTCAATTCGCAATTTGTGATTTTTTTTTATTGTTTTGCCTATAATAAATATTTGTAACACCTCGTAGCAACCGACGATGCACTCACAGGAACCCCTATTTTAGGATTGGACAAAAAAAAAATACATTTTTTTTAAATTATAGATAAATATGGTCATGGACTTTGTCCATGACCATTTTTATTTTTTTTTGTCGCGCTTAAAAATGGTCGCGGCCAAAGTCCGCGACCATTTTTTTTATTTTTTGTCACGGTAATGGGTCGCGGACTAGGGCCGCGACCAATTTTTTTAATTTTTTTTTGTCACGCACATGGGTCGCGGCCAAAGTCCGCGACCAATTTGTCACGGTTATCAGTCATGGACAAAGGCCGCGACCAATTTTTTTAATTTTTTTTTGTCACGCACATGGGTCGCGGACTTTGGTCGCGACCAATTTGTCACGGTTATGGGTCATGGACAAGGGCCGCGACCAATTTTTTCAATTTTTTTTTGTCACGCACATGGGTCGCGGCCAATGGCCGCGACCAATTTGTCACGGTTATGGGTCACGGATTAAGGCCGCGACCCGTCACGGCATGGGTCATGGTCAAAGTCCGCGACCATCTGCCGTGACCCCTCTTGGCCGTGACCAAAAAATGGTCACGGACTTGGGCCGCGACCCACGAAAATGGTCACGCCAGAAATGGTCACGGCCCAAGTCCGCGACCCACAGTTTTGGTCAGGGATTTTGGCCGTGACCAATCGCCAGTTTTGGTGTAGTGTATAATAGTGGTATATACTGAAATGCCACTCAGAAAGGCTTTACATAAGACAGAAAAGTATGGAAGATTGATGTATTGGGCAGTGGAGTTAGGGGAATACGACATTAACTATGAGCCAAGTTCCTCTCTCAAAGGACAGGCAGTGGCGGATTTCATTGCTGAGTTTACCTACCCAGATGTTTTCGATCAACAAGGGGCCAATGCAGAGAAACTCAAGGATGCCAGAGGATCAACATAAAATACCGCAGCAGAATTGCTAAGAGGGATGACAACGGACCAACTAGAATCTTTTGGTAAAGTACAGGAGATGAAAATGAAGTATGAGGATATGAAGGGCAAGATATTCTGTCAAGGAATTTTATCAGACCAAGGGTTTGATGATAATATTCCCACATGGAATTTGTATGTTGATGGTTCTTCATGTGCAACAGGTTGCGGAGCTGGAATTGTTCTCAACAGTTCAGATGGGATAGACATTGAATCTGCTCTACGTTTCCAATTCCAAGATTACAATAATGAAGTTGAGTATGAAGCCATGATTGTGGGCCTCAACTTAGCTAAATCATTGAATATAGTGACAGTTGTTGTGTTCAGTGATTCACAATTAGTGGTGAATCAGATGCTAAGTCTTTATGCAGTAAAAAGGGAGTTCATGTCAAGATACTTAGCCAAGGCTTTGAAGATTGTAGCAAATTTGGTAGCTATTCAGGTGGTTAGAATACCTAGTCTGGAGAATGCAAGGGCAGATGCACTTGCTCGGTTAGCTTCAGCTACTCGCACTGAGCTACGAAGAACAATCCCCATTGAAGTATTTACAACCAAAAGTATTGATAAAGACCTGATGGTGAATTTTATCGCCTTGGATATGGGACCATCTTGGATGGATCCCATCTGGGCTTATATTGAATAAGTTATTTTACCAACTGACCTACTTGCAGCCAAAAGGTTAAAGTACAAGGCTACTAGATATATTTTGAATAACGAGGTTCTCTATAGGATAAGTTTGATAGCTGCTTTGGAGAGGTGTGTTCATCCAACAGAAGCCAAGGACCTAATAGAGGAAATTCATGAAGGATCTTGTGGGGCTCACGTAGCGGGAAGAGCTTTACTACAGAGAATGAGTACGCAAGGATACTACTGGCTAATAATACGCGCTGATTGTACGGCTTATGCTAAAAAATGTGATAAGTGTCAACAATTTTTTACTATATGAAGAACTCCTCGGGAGATGTTAACACCAATCACTTCACCTTGGCCATTTTTTATGTGGAGAATAGATTTAGTTGGGCCTCTGCCAATTACAAGAGGACGATTCAAATATTTGGTGGTAGCTATTGATTATTTCACAAAGTGCGTGGAAGCTGAACCTCTCATCGATATGCCTTACGAAAGGCTTATCAATTCATTTGGAAGAATATCATTTGCAGATATGATTTGCCCTATGTCTTTATCACTGATCACGGTACCCAGTTTGACAATGATGAGTTTGTAACGTACTGTCTATAGTCCAACATTCAAAAAGTCCATTATGCTCCAGGTCATCCCCAAAGTAATGGACAAACAGAGGTGACGAACATAACTCTACTGAATGGGTTGAAGAAAATATTAGATGATGCAAAGGGGAATTGGATTAATGAGTTACAGTCAGTGTTGTGGGATTAGAGAACAACTCCCTGAACAGCAACTCGAGAAACACCATACATGCTAGATTTTGGAAGTGAAGCAGTGATACCTGCTCAATTGGGATTACCTACTCGTAGGGTGATCAACTTTAACTCTCCAGTAAGTGATTTGATGAGAAGGTTAGATTTGGACATGCTATAGGAAGTTCAGGAAGATGCAGCGATCATAAATATAGCTTACCAGCAAATGACTGCCATGTTCTATAACAAGAGGTTAAAAAAATGTGATATAAAAGAGGGTGATTATGTGCTCAATAGGGTAATTCAAAATCACAACAAGTTGGAGGCCAATTGGAATGGACCCAATTGCATCACGACAGTTATCCGACCTGGCACTTATAGAATAGAAACTCTTGAAGGGGAAGAATTCAAGAATGCCTGGAATGCAGAGACCCTACAAAAGTACTACCAGTGATGTAATAGTCAATGTACACAATTCTTTCAATACGAATGAAAAATATAATTTCTGCATTTTTTTCGGAGTACTGGTGCTACACACTACACTCAACAGCTTGCATCACAGCTTCTAGCATTTGAAAATGCACAACCACCAACTAAAAGTTGGTCGGCATCAACAACCACCAACTAAATGTTGGTCGGCATCAGCAACCGCCAACTAAATATTGGTTGGTATCAGCAACCGCCAGCCAAATATTGGTCGGCATCAACAAAAACAACAATAATGTTGGTAAAGTAATCGAGCATGGCAAGTCCTGCTTGATTATGGGTGACCCAAGAGGCATCTAAATTGGGCAAGAAGTTGGGTAAAAAATCCACTGCCTGGGAACCAAGGAAATTATTTATCTAAATGATTGATATAACTACGTAGGAAAATGGGATAAACATTCCATTGCTTAGGCACTTATGGGTGATAAAAAAATCACTAAAACTAGATAAACATGCGGGGCAAAACTTCCATTATTTAGGCAATCATATCATCAAAAAGGGAAAAATGTCCATTCAAATATATATATATTCAACGACTGAAAAGTAACCCATTATTATTATTAGTACAATACTAATATCGTTAATCTCATGTTATGAACAAATATTGACAGAATAAACATCATGCAATTATTTTATTTTCAAGGAAATAAAATTATAAGAAGATGATTTTTCTTCATTTACAACAACAATTACTAACAAAATATAAATAGCCTATTTTATTGGTTTCTTTCTTTCAGATTTTAATATAGGATCCATTCCAGCTGGAGGGTCATCTAAAGCATAGGAAGAATTGATAAAATTCAAGTCTTGAAGCATTCTGGTGTTACTTAAACTTGGTCGGTCTAGCGAATAAGGAGGTTAGGATATCTCAAAGTCTTCATGAAGATCGTAATCACCTAGGTACCTCGAAATCAGATAATGAGGAATAGAGAGAACTAGAATCAAATTAACATCTAGCTGAAACGGTGGTACTGACAGATAATGTAGCCCTGGGTCATACCAATCCCACAGTTCAGTTTCTTGCTTAATTTTCATTACAGTTAGAGAGTTTATCCATCCCTGTGTATACCCTTCATAGTTTGATTGATTTAATCTGGCATCATGATGACATTAAGCCTCATTATATCCCTTCATCCAGAACTCTCTGGGATGCTTGTGAAACTGATAAGTTAGCCGTTCAACATGTTGGTGAAGTCTTTTTAGCACACTTTCTTTTCTCTGCAATTAAGAACTCTGAGTGGATAGTTTCTTTATAAGAGTTTGAATCTTCAGGGACATCTCTGCCAGAGATTGAGTTTTTTCATTCAATTGAGCAGCTTAATTTTCTAAGACTTGCCGAGTTCTAGTCTATTCAATGCTACTTCGACCTGCTCTTGTCCGACCCCAAGAAGTGGATGCAGGCTTAATAGTTTCAAAATTTCCAACTCTTCTCTTACCGAAGCATTTTCAGTCTCCAAAAGGGAAATACCTTCATCATTAATCGGGATAATATCTCCAGAGGAAGAAGTAGATATTAACTGCCTCGATTCTTCTCTCAAAGCGTTATTTTCCTCCTCCATCAGTTTGGCAATGTTTCCATTCTCCTCAATTTCAAATTTTAGCACACACTCTCTTTTATTATGGGTAGAAATGAATTTATCATAACCCCGATTAAGGCTTAATTATTGGTATTTCCTCTCATAACCTTCATGAAGAAGAGTAGTGGCTTCCTTGTATTGAAGTTGAAGTTCTTCAATCATTCATTGAAGATATTCAATCATTTCGTAGTAAGCTACGTTATTCTCTACGGCACGATCAAGTAAGCATTTCAAGTACTGGTAAGCCTAAATTGCTCATTCAGAGTCATCAGGACCAAGGATGTCAATTATTTATGCTTCAATAAAATTTTCACGACCAACCTTGAAGTAGTCTGTATATTTCTTCATCAACTTTGTATGATGAGCTGACAATAGTTCCATCCTGGCAATAAAATAGAAAGGAAAAGTAAAAATAGATCAACAACAGATATATTGAACAGTAGAGGAGAAGTTCAGACAAGTAACAAGTTAATTTTATTGATCATAACAGATGAGAGTACAACTAGAGGTACAAAATAAAAGAAAAATAAAGGAAAATAAAGAAAAGATGTCAAATAACTTTACACCTTCTCCTTATCCCCCACTACATTCTCAACTGATTTTGAAGAAGGAGTTGGTTGCTGAAGTTGCTCGGAAGGCAACGGATGTTGTTGGGAGGAAGTCATTGTCTGCTGGGCTTGCTTAGAAGACTGAGGGATAGTGGCAGCAGGTGTTTGTTCCACCACCATCAAAGAAGGTTCATCAGATCCAGCTTCTTCTTCTTCTTCTTCTTCTTCTTCTTCTTCTCCAATGGTAGGAGGAGGGCTGTGGATATATTTCTGAAATAATTCAGAGTCTTTAGTAATGTTCAACTCTTTCAGCACTGCAATTCATCCATCCCCGAAGAATTTCAAACTTGCATACTCAATTTGAGCAGAGGCAGCAGTTAGAGACTTATTCCACCCTTTGTCCCAGCCAAAGCTAAAAGGCATTTTTACAACAGATCACCTCTACATCCTCTTCGAGGAAGCATTCTCCCTAAGTAGATCTTCAATAAATTTTACCTTTTGTTCAAGATCTTTCTTACGCCGTTCAGCCTCTTCAAGCTTGCCATCGATTTCTTCCTTACTGGCGATAGCGACCTTAAATTTCCTCTCTGACTCCTTTGCAGCATCTATATCTTTTTGTTGAGCTGTCTCAACATCCTTGATTTTATTCTCCCATGAAGTTTTGTCATCTTCATATTTTTTCTAGGAGTCCTCCAAAGATTTTGATAAACCGACAAGGTCTTCTTTTACTTCACTGGAAGAGGAAACAACTTTTATAGCTTCATCATTTTCTAAGATATTATTGGAATACACCAAAAGCTGCAAGACAAAGAGAAACTTAAGTTAGTATATGAAAATTGAAATCATAACTGAAATGATAAGTTAAAATAACACTTACTGATGCCAGGTGTTGGGCTTCCAAATCAGAGACTTTTTACCGAGGAGTAGAGATCTCAGCAGCTCTGTGATCAGGAAGAGTTCCAGAACAGATTAATTTCCTAGCCCAACTAGGAGTAATGAATTCTCGAGTACCAGCACTCAAGGAAGGTAATTTAACCCCAGAAGGTTGAGAAACAACATCAATGGTCTTTTTAGCAAGACCCCTTCTCAGTCTTCTCAAAGGTGCAGCCTCTTTAATCAAAGGTACTGCCTCTTTTTTAGCAGCATGGGGCTTCTTGGTAACCTCCTTAACAGATGTAGTTGCTCCTCCAAATGGAGCAACATCATTTTTCTTAATCCCTTCAACTGGGATATCTTCTTTGTTCTTTTTTTCCCCATAAGCACCAGGGACAATCTTAGAAAAGAGATCATGCATTTTTCTCTTCTTCGTCATCAGATCAGCAATAGCAGTAGCCAAATCAGAGGAAGATTCTTCAACAATTGAAGAAGATGCTGGAGCCTGCACAAGATCAATCACTAAATAAGGAGGAGCAGTAGGTCGAGAAATAAAGGAAGAAGTGTTATTCTTGTATTTCAACAAATAGGAAGCATATCTTATGTGCTCCCAAGCAACTAATTGATGCAGACCCCAAATAAACTTCAACTCTTTTATATTAATGCCACTCTCTTTTGGGGGTTTTCTTTTACTATCAACTATAAATCAAAATCATAGAAAGTCAGTGAAACATTTTATCAAACAAAAACAGAGCTAGTTTAAAAATAAAGAACAACCTATCCCATTGCCATAAGGTGGACATCTGGGACCTTGGTATACGTCATTTCCATTTAATTGTGGTTGTTGCCACTTTTTTATCAGAACCCCATGATCGAAATAATCCCTATTAGAATCAAGGAGATTGACCACTAAGGCTTTGTTAACAAACCTAGTTTTTAAATAAAATGTGGTGTCACTAGTGACCCATTTATAACAAAACATAATTTCATGAATCTCTAGATGAGTTTCATGTATTTGATTCAACCTATGTACACCATTAACTACCCTCCATGTATTTGGAACTAATTTTGCAGGTACAATATCGAAATATTGGCAAAATTCCAAACACATGGGATTAAGCGGGAAAGAAAAACCGCATTCCGCTACAAAAATAGAGGGAAAGTCCCTCAGCTAAAGAAAATAAATCACTAGGACAAGAAGGTTCTTCCAAATCAACCCAGGAAGGAATCGTAAAATCGGTTCTAAACTTATCTAATGACTCGATAACGTAACCCATGGTGACTAAAGCAAAGAAAGAAGAAGGAAGGAATCAGGAAGAAATTCTTACAGAAGATTAAGGAATAAGCTAAGATAAATGACAAAAATAATGTTCGTAAGAAGAAAAATGAGAAAATAAGGGATTTGAAAACAAAGATAGCAAAAGGTAGAAGACAATCAGATTTTACTGTCTTCATATATGCCACCTCGAAAAATGAGAAAAGTAATAATTAAAAGTGACGACGATTTCATTCTCGACGGCTAATCAAAGGAAAAAGACGCAGATACCCAAGTGGTCATCAGAATTCAAAATATTTACAAATTTTCCATTTCGCGCTCAAAATTATTACGCATAGTGGAAAAATTTTACTAGTGTTGAAGGTCTGTAATTAACCAAGACATGGTAAATGTTCCCGAACAACTTCTTGGGTAAAATATTCCACACTCTCACATCCTACCTCAATTGTGAAATTTTGGGGGCTTCTGTTGATATAAAAATTAGTCAGCTGATGTGGACCAATTATATGAAGACACATGGCATCCAACATGGCACAAGTTCAAGTATGGAGCTACTCAATGTATCGAGCTAGTCAGCGTACCGAGCTACTCAGTGTACCGAGCAACTTATTAAGAAGGCCAAACGATCAGACAGATTAAATGTCTATTGTATTACAATCATTCCTTACCATGTACAGATGGATATGCTTATTCGATAAAGGCACACTATCTATTCACATTGACATCCCAAAGGCTATAAATAAATTGTAATACCCTCTTGGCAGGGCAAGCAAACATAATCGAGATCAAGGCAAGACACCCATGAATACAAACTAGTGGACGTAGGCCATTTCCTTAAGACTGAACCGCTTTAAAAATCTCTTATCTTATTTCTCTACTAATTTTTATCCGTGATTAATAAATTAGATCATATCTAGTTTTTTACATCAACAGTTGCCTTTGCCATTAACTCTGTCATCGTCTTCGGAGGATCTTTAGAAAACATGTAGTAGAGCTTCTCGAGGAGCAACCCACTCATGAGGGCAATAATGGCTATTTTTTCTTCACAATCAACGACTTCTAAATTCTCATTGTTGAAACGAGTGATGTAATCTCGGGTACTTTCTCCCACCTTTTGCCTTACACTGAGAAAATGAGCTACTCATTTCACTGGTTTAGCTCTAAAATAGAAGTTACTAATGAATAGCTCGGCAAGATGATTGAAACTAAAAAATTTCCCCCGAGGAAGACTGTTATACCATATCTGAGCGGGTCTTATAATTATCCCTGAGAATGCCATGTATCTCATTTCGTCGGGGATAGTATAAATGTCAGTTGCTACCTGATACTTCTTTATATGAAGGACGGGATCAATTTTTCCATCATATTTAGGAGTAACTACAGGAGCTTTAAACTTTCAAGGTATGGGAGTATCCACAATAACTTGTACGAAAGGACATCCCTTTATAAAACTTCTCTGCAAAGGGTTCTTGGTCTTAGACATTTCTACTAATCTATGTTCCAATTGCTAGATGTAACCCTTGCATGCATTGCTACCAGTGTCAGATCTGTGTGTTGTAAATTTTTCATTCCGACCAACTGTTTGTGCTAAACTTTTCTCTTGTGAATGCTGCTCGGTATGAGCAGTTCGTCTGGCATCTAATTTAAATTAGGCTGAGCCTTCACGTTAATCGATTAGTTATCGAGTATTTCTCGATAATGCCCTGGGAACATTTCTATTCCCTTGGGTTCCAAACGATCAAATAAAGATGATCGACTTAGCCTTTCAAAGGCACTCAATCTTTCTGGAGTAAAAGACTGATCGTCATAGGGCTCCGATGTTATGAGCGAAGAACTTACTCCTGGTTGATAGGAAGTATCTCTAGTAGTCCTGGATTGGCTATTTCTACTGCTTTTTGGAGGCGGTGGTGGCATATTTTCACGTGCAGGTAAGGAAGGTGGCCTGGCTTGTGGGGTTTGCGCTAACTCCCTCATGGTATCTTGCATAGCCTCTTATCCTCTAGCGAGACTAGCAAGATTCCAGTCAAATCATTGTTAGTTTGTGGAGCAGAAGGAACAGGCGGTATGTTGTCATTCTTGGTACTTGACTTAGGAATATCAGTCATGTTTGGTAAGTGGATGAGTGAAAATATTTAGAAACACATTCCCACAGACGGTGCCAATCTGTTGATGCAAAAAACTAAAATATATCTAATTATTTGATCACATATATATAAGTAAATAAAAGTGATGAGTAAGATTTTTAAAGTGGTTTGACAGAAAAGAAAATCCTACGTCCAATGTCTTCTATTGCTTGTTTATCACTTGGATTATGTTCCGGTACCTTTTGTTGTAGGGATTACAATGTGTTTATACCCCTCTATGGGATCAAGAGTCGGAATGTTAAAGGATGGAATACCTTTATAAATTAGGCATTTACATCACTACATATTGTTTATAATGTATATGACTATTGACGCTTTGTTTAACCATATTTGTCGGTCTTCCTGGTCGGCATTCCAAACCTTGGTCGGCAGTTACTCCTTGCTCACTAGGATTATTTCCACAGTGGATGACACGTGTCAATTTCTAATTGGTCCACGTAAGTGGGTAAATTTTGGTATCAACAATAATATTGTGTAGCTATGGTATAAAGGCATTCTTTCAATTTTTTGAATAAGTAACACATGCATATGTTAAAATAACATATAAAGGCTTCGGGATTCTTAGGTAATAACTATTAGAAAAAATTGAAAAAAGCGATAACAAACTTGAGCCTTGTTTTTGAAAAAAATACAAGAATAACACTTTTTTGTATCATCCTGTCACGACAGTATACTCTTAACCTAAATTGAGCAAGTTTTTTAGATCCTAAAGTGATGCAACAAGGTACTGCATTGTTGATGGTATATTTTTCCTTAACACAAATATATATCTTCATTTACTTTTCTGTTTACAAATTAATTTTGGCAGGACCATAACATAGATTTCATAGTCAAGTTTTCTGATTGGGATCCATTATTGAGCACCAGTTTTGAAGTCACAGTTGGGTAAAAAGAGGATTATAGGATACACCATATTGTTATGTTATCAAACCAGGGAGACACTGTGACGGGGTTGATAGCAGTACTGGGATGGGGTTGATGGAAATTATTATGTTGTGGGAGTGTTAATGGTAGGATTCATGTAGTTGAGGATTGGGGATGCGGTGGTCATCTATGGTTGCAATGGTATCCCAATATTGAAAAAAAAATTACGATTAAGTTAAATTTAGCACTAGTTGCTTCCAATTGTCTCTTCCAAAATTAATTTCAAGTTCGTACTCAATTCATGTTCCCAATTTTCAAAAAAAAAAGAAGAAGAAGACGTCTCACTGATACTATCACCATACATATTGAAACCCATCATAATCCATTCATAGAGAACCAATTGAATACCTTCATGTTTTATGATGGCTATGATCCATATGACAATAATTGACATAATAGTCATTCTCTGAAAAAGGTATCCAATGTTTGGCTTCTAAATCATCAAATTCTCATAAGGATAATTTCCTTTGTAATATTCTTCATTTGATATACTATATATCTATACATCAATATACTTAGTGCTATAATCTTTAGATATTCTATTATATAAAAAAACATTCATAAGAAATTGTTTTTAGTTTAAGATTTTTGAACATCCTTAGTTATTTTTCTGGATAAGCAAATTTATTCCTTTGTTGTTTTCGGGAAAATTATGATAGTAGTATGATCATATGATGCTTTGTGTATGATATTTTCAATTCTTTTATTATTTACAGTGGATATAGAGATTATTATTTTCTTACGTGACATTTATGTATTGGATAGTTAGATAGATTGAAAACCCATTCGAGCTTTTGTAGGGGGGAGTCCTCACCAAAGGTTTATTAGCCGAGTTGATATTGCCCTTAGCAAAAGACTAACTGAAGAAGGAGGGTGAAGACCTCTCGAAATACCTCCCATGAAGAACCTCCACATAGACTTATCGAAGGACTCCTCACGAAGACCAAAGTTATTAGTGTGACAGTATTTCATAATAGGAAACAAATTGTATTTGATATTTTATTTTACTTGTTGAACAAGTTTACTTTATAATATGAGCGAAGATGTTCGGTACCCTCGAGGGACCATGCCTGGAAGGGCATGGGAGAGCTCACATACTCTATCGAACAATCTCCTCCTGGCAACCTCACGGGGATTTGGTTTGGAGGATTGGGAGTACGAAAACTTTGAGAAATCAATAGTCAACCCTATTGGCACACTTAGGCAAAACTTCATCCAAACATGAATTAGTACTCAATCTACTTCCACGCCGAGTCACTTTGTTCAGCATACACTCGAGGGATCTCCTCGAGGTACCCCAATCTCAGATTCATTGCCTGGAGATAATTCCCAGCCAATAAAACTACACACTTAAATGTTCGAACACTTTCAGTCGAGCAACTCCAACTTTATGTATTATCTCCTTTGATTGACGTGACCACACGTTTGGTGGGGGTCATTGTTCACCTTGAAAGTGCGTGTGCCATATTAGTTCAAACGTATTCACAATTTCCAACTTAAACTTATTTAATTGGATGTCAAAATTTGCTCAAACCAAGTACCAATTAAATCAGCCCCTAAACATGCATCTAGATGACAATTCAAATCTCAGATGAAATTAAGCGATGAACAAGCTGACAATGGCAGATTTCAGGAAAAAATTCCCGCAGGGCAAAAACCTTTTTTTTCACTATAATTTGTAAAGGAACGGTTTATAATCGGATTACAGTGAAAATCCAATTTGACTTACGAAATACCTGCAGGTGTCGGTTCGTAGTCGTCAGCTCAGGAACACCACAACACTCCCTATGACACGTAGTCGATTAGCCCAAAACCTCCCGCAAGTGGCACATATGGTTAGCCTAGTACCTTTCTAAGGTACCTATGATTCAGCAGCAAAACTCCCCGCAAAACATGCTTTAGGTTCCACAAAACAACTCACACAGAAGTCTGGGATTTTGGGAATTGTAAAAATAAATTTTGAACCCTCAAAAGTGATGGAGAATAAATAAAAAACACTAAAAACCTATTCTGTTTGATACCATATTTTCTCCACACGAAAACCAGAAGCCTGACACCCTTTATATAAAAATATTTAAGGTGGTGACGTGTCAAAAATAAACTCTATCATTCGAACGAAGCACGACGTCGTTCGAGCGACAACTCCATCTCGTTCGAACGAGATGTGATGTTGTTCGAACGACCGGCACTGATCCTAAAAAAAATTAAAAATTAAATAACTTGAAATCCTTAAAAACCAAAACTGTTTACGGGATCAGGAATATTTATCCAAAAATTTTTTATGATTAAAATCGTTTAAAAATATTTTGTCTTTTCATAAAAATATCCCAACACTTTTAATGTAAAATGTAAATGAACTAAAACACATTTTACCAAATTCGTCCTTGTTGGGCATGATTGTTGAAGTTATCTTGAAATTCGGATTGTCGATTACCGATGATAACTTCCCAATTCTTCGACACACTTGTAGTAGTATATGACATACTAAATGTGACGGACACACTTCCCAATTCTTCGACACACTTGTAGTAGTATATGACATACTTCCCAATTCTTCGACACACTTGTAGTTTGTAGTTTGTGTAAAAAGATTTTTGTAGTTTGTAGTTTGTAGTTTGAAAAATATAAAAAGATTTTTGTAGTTTGTTATGTATACATGTCATAACACTAGTAAAGTATACAAAAAGTATACATGTCATAACGCTAGCGTATGAAAAACATGCGAACACAATTATCTATATGATATAGCAAGAGAATAATCATGTGCAAGCAAATGAGAATCAACAAGTCTAACATCTAGTTCCTCTAAAAGTGATTTTCTAACCCAAATATATCTCAAACAACGCGTGGGGGTTTTGGGAACCAAGGGAACACTAGACATAGACTTCCTAGGACTTTTTTGAAGGTCAAAATAAAAACGCCTAAGGTGCCCTTTCCTACCACAATATGAACATGTGAAAACGGGTGGAACGACACCTATGGGTTGACCTTTTCTAGTGTCCTTGAGAATTGTCGACCCTCTAAAGAAAACAATGGTTTTGGCTTTAACACTAGAAGCATGTGAACAAGATGAGTCATTACCATCACTACACAAACTACTCGAGTCCTTCAAATAATTTTTCAATTTCAAAATTTTTTACTCAAGCAACAAATTAGACTCTTCCAAAGATAGGGATTTCTTTTTCAAGTTATCAATTAAACTTAACAGTTTATCGCGCTCAGCCTCAATTAAAATAAACTTTTCCCTAAGAGTCTCTTCACGTGCCATAAACTTGTCGATTAAAATATTTTTCTCCTCATTGGTATGAACACAAATGATGGATTCTTTCAAGTCCTTTAATTCCTTTTCTAAAACTAGTACTTTGTCATCACTCTTGTTTTTGGACAATTTTAAATCATTAAAGTCCAGGTCCAAAGAAATAATTTTTTCACGATAAAAATCTCTTTGATTTTGAAACATTTGCAAAAGATCCAAAGAGGATTTAAAGCGAGAACTTTCTTTTTCCAAAAAATCAATTCTTTTCGCAAACGTCAAATTCAAACGATTTAGATCATCAAAACTCTGATTCGAGCCAACAGCTGGGGGCATCAAATTTAATAAGTGTGCCATTGAAAGTTGCGACAAAATTTCACAAAAACGGATTTTTCAAACAAAATCAATATCACACAAATATGCGGAAAATAAGGATCAAACGCAATAAATTAGCATGATCCGCTCTGATACCAATTTGAAAGTGAGTGTGTGATATTGGTCCAAACGTATTTGCAATTTCCAACTTAAACTTATTTAGTTGGATGTCAAAATTTTCTCAAACCAAATACTAATTAAATCAGCCCCTAATCATGCATCTACATGACAATTCAAATCTCAGATTAAATTAAGCGATGAGCAAGCTGACAAAGGAAGATTTTAGGAAAAAATCCCCACAAGGCAAAAACATTTTATTTCCACTATAATTTGTAAAGGAACAATTTACAATCGGATTACAACGTATTCTGTTTGAAACACTAAAAATGTATTCTGTTTCAAACCGTATTTTCTCCACACGAAAACCATAAGTCTGATACCCTTTATATAAAAACATTTAAGGCGGTGACGTGTCAAAAATAAACTCTGTCATTCGAACGAAACACGATGTGGTTCGAGCGACAACTCCATCTCATTTGAACGAGATGTGACATCGTTCGAACGACCGTCACTGATCCTCTTTTGTAATCCTTAAAAACCAAAACTGTTTACGGGATCAGGAGTATTTATCCAAAATCATTTAAAAATATTTTGTCTTTTTATAAAAGTATCCCAACACTTTTAATGTAAAATGTAAATGGAACTAAAAACATATTTTACCAAATTCTTCCTTGTTGGGCATGATTGTTGAAGTCGTCTTGAAATTCGAATTGTCGATTGTAGATAATAGCTTTCCAATTCTTCGACACACTTGTAGAGGTATAGACATACTAAATGTGACGGACAATGTCCTTACACACCTACTTTATGACATCGTAATATTTGGCATTTAAGGACTCGAGATAATAGCACTCGAGTGAGTTTTATCCTTATGGCAGGCCAAGTTGGTTAAGTCTAATATTATAGCCGTTCTAAGGTAAACCCTTGGGTTGCCACATCACATCCCCATTAATGCCACAATGCTTCTAAGTGGTTGAGTAGTTTTTTTCCAAAACACAACATCCTATGCATTTGATGCAATATCTTTGACATTATGTCCACAATAATGTCGCACTTAATGCCCATCAATCACATTTAATACCAACAAGGTTACTCGAGTAACATTGCCTTCATATAAATATACCAACCAAATAGTTTACGACGACGGAAATTTGAATCTATAATTGTTGTTGGATTCTTCTCATACATGAGAGATTTTGTGAGAACATTTATAACCCAACATTCCCATTATCTTCCATTGATACCACTATCATTGAGAATTAACTGAGCCTGAAGTTCCTGCATTCCTTTTATTATGACAAGAGTTCTTACTCTTTTTCCCTTCGACCAAATTAACTGTTGGATATACGTATTATTCTGTTCACAGTGCATTTATTGTATAAAAGAAGCTCATTTAATACCATCTTGGGTGTTGAATACTACTCTTTCTTACTCTTATGCATCGTCATTGCTGAACATACTCTTGGGCATTAATCACGGTCTTGATAAGGGGTGTGTAGCAGAGATGGTTGGTATGCCGACATGAATAGGCCCAGTGCAAATGATTGGGCTCATGGGTTTGTTCGTAGAGTTAATCAAAACCCCATGGGCCCAGGCGATGTGGGTAATCACCGGAGGATCCAACTCTTTCATGCGCCACCAGCTAGGATACCAGCTCCCTCTGTCACAGGAGGGGTGGTCACACTTATTATTAATAATGTTCCCCTCACTGCTCCACCAATAGTTACCCCAACCATGGTTGAGGGAGAAACTGTAACAGGTGTGAGATCGGCAGAATCAACGTCGAAAATGACCACTAATGTAGGAGGGAGTGTACCGATTGCGCCAATAACTCCCACTGCTGTGGTTCCACCAACAACTAGTTCTCCACCTTCTAGCCCGGAGGAGATGAAAAAGGATCTCTTAAAATTCATAACGGTGTCCAAAGCTGGAGGAGATATATCCTAAGTGTATGATGACTTTCGCACTCCATACTCAGACGAGTACAATAATGATCCCTACCCAGTAGGGTATATTCCACTCATCTTCGATAAATATACATGAAAAGGCATTAGTCCCAAGGAGCATATGAAAAGGTTCATCGAGAGCCTGGGGGCCTACTGTAATGACAAAAGGTTAAGGCTAAGAGAGTTCTCAAAATTCCTGAGAGAAAAGGCTTATTCTTAATTTTATTATTTGGCGCCAGGTAGTGTGGCCTCTTGGGTAGATTTGCACGTGCTATTTGTGCAAAAGTTCTTTTAGCAGAAGTTGAGTTTACGCTCATGCAGTTGTCTCGGTAGAAACAAAAGCAGGGGGAAGATGTTGTTGCTTACATTAGAAGGTTTCGTGGCAAGGACTATTGCTCTAGTGGTGAAACCCAGACCACCTCCACCTGCCTTGGTAATTTTTTTGCTAAGATCATCAGCTAGCTCGGGGAGGGGAGTACCCTCGAGGGTCAACTACTCAGACGATGGAGGAAGGAGGAAGGAAGTGGTGGCCGATGAAGAAGAAGTATAGGTAATAATGGGAGATTTGAAGGAGAAAAGGATTCCCCCGAGTTTCTATGCACGGTGGAGAAAGCTCTAAATATATATGATCTCATGGTTCGAGATAAAATTTATAAATCGATTAGCACTAGCTCGACGCAGGTCTCTCGAGAAAACAGAGAGAAGTTAAATTTTTATTTGCTTCACAACAGAGTGAACCACTCGACCAGGGTATATTTTTCACTGAGGCGGTTGATTGACCATCATGTGAAGAAAGGAGATATTGAACTGCCCCAAGGCAATGTGAATGATAACCCTTTGTCAGCACATGGGGCACACATAGCTAGTGGCTTCGACAAAGAAGCTGAGCAACCATTGAGAGATCAGTAGCTCCTCGAAAAAGACTTCGAAGAATCATTGGAGGAATGTACCATCGAGCTGGTCCAGTTGCTGTTAAAAGATGAGACAGACGAAGAAGATGGGCCTAAAGAGGAAGAAAATCCCATCGAGAGCTTGAGCAGACAGATATGGGTCCGCTCACTATAAACAATGCATGTTATGATAGCCTATGACGAGGCGACCTATAGAGACGTGGAAGAAATGTACGAAGTCAACGAGGATTAAACTGACCCTTGGATCGAATGTGAAGATGTAATCCGCTCGCAGAAGTTTGGTTAGTTCTTTGACCAAGTTGGGCTCCCTGAGCACTCACAATTGGAAGTCACGTGAGCTATCTTAGAGATTGCTAAGAAGAATATGGCTCCACACTTAAAATGGAAAGGGCTCATGGCCAAGATTGTAAGGAAGTACCTTTCTAAGGTTACGTTTTTGGACGCAGACAGATTTGTTATGTACCCTCACAACATGCCCCTTTATGTTACAGCCACGATGAATTATTGTGTTTTTAATCACATTTTATTGGATAGCGAGGCAGCCATCAACATTATGCCCATCGAATCCTTCTACGCTACTGGCCTATTGGAGACATGGCTGGTGCAATACCCTTTGTCAATTTCGAGGTATGACAACCAGTCATCCAAATCCATGGACTATATTAATGTGGGCATTATAATGGGGATTATTACTTCCCACATAAAATTACACATTATGGATTACGAGCCATCGTATCAACTCTAAGTGGAAAGAGTGTGGATGCACAACCACGGGTTGGTACTTTCCACTTACCACGAGTGTGCCAAAGAAAATGTGAAGGGAAAGGATATGGTGATCCGAGCATCCAAGAAGTTGTTCCCTAAAGAGGAAGCTCACCTAGTAGACGCAGCCTTCTACATCGAGCCGGCTAAAGATACTACGGTAGTTATAAGGTAAACTAGAGGCATCAGGGTCCCAAGTAGTCACGAAAGAGTGTGTGCATCGACCTAACCCGTGGTGATCTACGAAGAAGAGCATGCGCAGGATGCGGTGAGGCTTCTAAGTTTGTCAAAGCATCTTTGGGACTGAATGACCCCATGTATTGACCATATAAAGCACCAATTTCAGCGCCAGAGCGTGTTAAGCATACACTCTATACGAGAGTTATAAGAAAATTATCAGAAAAGGCCTCACAAAGTAGAAAACTCCCAGTAGTGCAAAAAAGTAGTTTTGCCCAGCGGTAAAATTATTTACAAATTATGAAGGTGTTAGCGGGAAGCCGAAGGCTTGGATGATGAAGCTGACCCGATTTATGAGTGTTTTTTGGTGGAGGTAGAGGAGGAACCTAAATATATGAAAAACAGTCCCAGACCACGTATCCAAGAGTTAGAAAAGCTAGAACTGGCTAAGGAGGGTGATGACTTCAGCCCTATCTTTATCTCAAAGGACCTAGAAGGGGCATCGTGAGATGGTTTGATCAAGCTAATACAAGAGTTTAAAGACGTCTTCGAGTGGAAGTACACTAAGATGCCTGGAGTTGATAAGGAGGTGAGCTACCACAAGATGAATGTTTTACCGTATGCTATTCCAGTTAAACAAGCCACTCGAACATATAAAGCAGAATTGGATCTCAAAATCAAGGAAGATGTTCAAAGGCTGCTCGTAGCCGGTTTCATTATCCCTACTCAGCATCTCTTTTGGTTATCTAGCATTATTCTGATAGGAAAGAAAGACAAGAGCCAAATCAGGATCTGCGTGGATTTTCGGGACCTGAACCGTGCATGCCCAAAGGATGAATTTCCACTACCCTCCATAGATAGCTTGATAGATGAAACTGCAGGACATGAGATGTACAACTTCATAAATGGTTATGTAGGGTATAACCAGATTAAGATGGATCTGGGTGACGCCGAGAAAACTGTTTTTCGAATGCCTTTGGGCAACTTTATGTACACAGTCATGACTTTTGGTTTGAGAAACGTAGGTGCCACCTATCAGAGGACCATGATGGCTATCTTCCATGACCTCCTCCACAAGATCATGGAATTTGACATCGATGACCTCATAATCAAGTCTAAAAAAGAAGCTTCCCATTTAGATGACTTGAGGAAGGTGCTCACCTGATGCAGTAAGTACAAGTTGAAAATGAACCCTCTCAAATGTGAGTTCGGGGTGACAAGTGGGAAATTTTTTGGGTTTGTCGTAAATCGTCAAGGCATCTAGATGGGCTTGGATAAGCAACAGTCCATCCTTGATATGCCAAGGACAAAGTCGGCGAGGGAGTTGAAGAGATTCTTGGGAAAAGTTTCCTACTTGAGGAGCTTCATGCCAGGGCTGGCCGAGGTTACCCACCCACTAATGGAGCTATTAAGAAAAGGTTCAAAGTTTGCATGGGAACAGATGCATAAGGAGGCCATGGACAAGTTGAAAACGCTCCTCACATCTCCTCAGACGATGACCCCCCCCCAAGGTAGGTATCCCTTTACGTCTATATCTTACATTTACTGAACGATTTATTGGGGTATTACTAGCCCAAGAGATGGATGGTGTAGAGAAACCTGTTTATTACTTGAGCATGATTATACATGGGTTGGAGGACAAATATACTAGCATCGAGAGGCATTATTTGGCCCTTGTATTAGTAGCACAAAAACTTAGGCCTATTTATTGTCGTTCATAATTCACATTGTAACTAGATGTGATCCTATAAAGTTTTTGCTTGCTAGAAATGTACTAATAGGCAGGGAAGCCAAATGGTTCCTAACCATCTCAGAGTATGACATCAAATTCATTGTTCCTCAAGCCATCAAGAGTCAAGCTTAAGCATACCTCTTAGCTATGTTTCCTTTTGGGACGTTCGAGCCACTTGTGGAGGAACTTACAGGCGATGATATTCAGGCTAACTTTTTGGCAGATAGCATGGACGAGTGGAGCATGAAGTTTGATGGCTCTTCGGTCGAAAACAAGGGAGGAACTGCTGTGATTTTGCAAAAGCCTAGGTAAGAAGTCCGACTATCCTTCAAGTTCAACTTTAAATGTTAGATTAATGAAGATGAATACGAGGCACTAGTGGTGGAACTACTCGAAGCTCTTAGAAGGGGCATCCAGGTGCCCACAATAAAGGGCGACTCCAACCTGGTGGTTAAACAAGTGACGATCGAGTTTTCTTTGAAGAATATGATCTTGGAACCTTACCGAACAATCATACAAAGGTTGCTCGGGAAATTTGAGGTGGTAAAGATCAAAAGACACCCACGAATGATGAACAAACACGCTGATGCTTACGCCACTATTGCACAAAAGATTGCTTTCAATGGAGGGTCAAAAGTAATTCGAATTACCAAGAGGACAGCCCCCTCGCCCATACTAGAAATGCTACCCACATATGATAATAATGATTGGAGGGGAAAAATAACAAAGCAGCTAGAAACATGTGAAGGCTCGCTGAGTTTGTTTGACCTCGTATAGTATTTCATTACTAGGTGAAACTTGTATTATAAAAACAGAGGAGGTTGGCTATCCAGGTGTGTGGACCCCGAAGAGGCCAAGAGAATATTGATGGAAGTCCATGAAGGAAGCTGCGAAACCACCGAGATCCACTTGTATAGAAGCCTTCAACGAGCAGGTTACTTGTGGCCTTCGATGAGGCAGGGCACTGCGATGATAAAGAAGGACTGTGGGAAATGTCAATTACTCTTCCAAGCAGCAGAATGTAACTTCATCGATCAACCTCAAGATTGGAGGCAATCGTACATGGACATGATGGTGGATGGAGTGATGCTGAAAAACAAAGATGATGCCATGAGGCTAAATAGGCGAGTGCCTAAATACTATGTCCAGGAAGGGTAGTTGTACCAAAGAGGCTATCATGACAGGTTTTGAGGTGCATTCGGTGGGAAAAAGGTGAAAAAGTACTGAAGTAAGCCCATGAGCCAGGGCACATTGGAGGAGACAAACTTTATGACCAACTTATGACTTTGGGATATTATTAGCCTACGATGGAAAAAGACTTTTCGGAGTTTGTTCATAATTGCAAGGCTTGACAGCTACACGGGAATATGATCCACGCTCCTTCGATGGACCTGCATTCTCTCTACACTCCTTTCCCATTCCACACATGGGAATTAGACTTAGTAGGGGAAATAAATCCCTCCTCGTGAGGAAAGATTTGGATACTTGTCACCACTGAATGTTTTACCAAGTGGGCAGAAGACATACCACTAAAAAGAGCCACAATAGGGGTAGTTGCTCGATTCATAAACGAGTACATCTTTTACAGTTTTGGTATCTCAAAAGTCCTTATCTCATACAATGGCACCCCTTTTATGAACAACGAAGTAAGTTTGTGCATGGACAAGTACTCCATCATTCATCACAAGTCAATCGTAGCATACCCAAAGTGCAACGGGCAAGTGGAAGTTACCAACAAGACTTTGGTGAACATCCTATCAAAAATTCTAGAGGACTTTCCAAGAACATGGGATGATAAGATACCCAAAGTCCTATGGACCTATTGAATGACTAAGAGAAAACCCACAGGTTATACCCCATTTTCTTTAATTTTTGGTGCAGAAGCTATTTTTCCAGTAGAGCTCAAGGTACCTTCCGCTTGATAAAATTTACGTAGTGCCATGCCCCCTAGCCGACATATACAACTCGAAGCACTATAGGAGCATAATGACAATGCTGTAAAGGAATTTTAAATGTACAGAAAATAGTTGTCCATATCCTATGATCAGATGGTGGGGCCAAGAAAGTTTAAAGAAGGAGACTTAGTCTTAAAATCTTGCACGGGGCATATCAGGGGACAGTCATTACCCAAGTTTGAAGCCAACTGGGAAGGTCCCTACATCGTTCGAGATGCTCATGATTCAGGTTACTACAAAATATCTAAGGTGGAGGATGATGTTAGTTTCAAATTGAATTACAAGTGGCTCAAAATTTACTATGTCTAAATGTATTTGATTTGCTTCCAACACTCCAATCTATTTTATTATGTTTTGTTGGCACTTGGTTGGGAGAATGTTCCCTGCAATGACGGGTTATCTATTTTTCATAGAAGTATAAAATCATCTTTATTTGTAAATCTATGGTCCATTTTCTTTCTTTATTATGCATAATGTAAATGGTATGGATGTACTATCTCATTCAATATTTAGGCAAAATGGAAAGTGAGGAGAACCAAATGCAAATATATGTATTCGAATAGAAGAAAGTTATTATGTTACATTCAATAAAAATCTCAAAGCAATCAAAACACAAAAGATGGGAAATTTAAAAGAGCGGCTAATAGATCGGGGCATCCATTATAAACCACAAGTTGGCTGAGTTAAAAAGACGATGATGATGCTGGGGAAGAATCTGCTCAAGATTATTCTGATCAGCAGCCAAATCAGTAACATCTTATTGATGGCACTCTACATATTGCTGAACATCATCTAGATTGGCTTCCGCTTTGATAGTGTCCTCACGAGCAACTTCAACCTTTTTCTCAGACCTAGCTAGCTCAGCTTCTACACTCACTAACTCATTAGAGATAGCCACCTGTGAATGATGAGAGGATTTCAATCGAACATAAAGAGTGGGTAAATCAGCTTTCTTGAAGTCATGCAACAGTTTGACCAACCAAGACAATAAAAACCCATCGCTAATGAGGAGATTGATCTTCCTTACCAAAAGCTTAATAGCATCAGAGCTTAAGGATTCCAGAGGGGTGTTGAGGACCTCGCCTAAGACAGTTGCAAGACCAAGAAGTATACAGGCCATAATTATAGGTAGTGGTTGGATGCTGCGAAGAGAAAAGGTAAATGGAAATCGATTTAAAATTTCTCTATCAACTCGCGAGGAACATCAGTCAAGATGTGGGGGAAATCAAGCAGGGTTTGCCTCACAACCGCCTTCGGAGGTGCCTTAAGAGGATGTATGCTGAAAACACTGTCATTGGAAGACGGACATCGTGTTTGGGAAGTAATATCACCCTCCTATTAACCAAAAACACCTGTTCGAAATACCTCACTAACGGCTGGAGCCAACATTTGTGTTTGCAAGCTAAGGGGATCGCCCATTGCAGCCAACTCAATTATGGTTCTTGCTTGCGTAACCTCATGCACAACACCTTTGATCTCTGAATCACGAATAGCCGGATACTCAACCTCAACCTGAAACACAACAAGTTATCAAGTCTGAGAAATATACAAGTAATTCACGAAAAATTAAAAGTAAAATATTACTTGGCTCACTGACCGAGATTAAAGTCCTACATTACTAGTCCCGCTTGACCCTAGGTTATGGGAGATTAAAGTCTAACATTACTTGGCCCTCCTAACCCTTGATTATGGGAGATAAAAGTCCTACATTATAAGACCCACCTGACCCTCAGTTATGTGAAATTAAAGTCCAACATTACTTGGTCCTCTTGACCCTCGATTATGGGAGATTGAAGTCCTATACATATACTAGGCAATTATAATTATAGTTATTGAAGGAGTTACTGCCCCAAGGTATGAGATGTTATACCCCTATCAAAGTAAATTGGTGAGGATCATCAGCGAATTGCATAGTGTCCATCTGCCCCACATCTTCCTGTCCATGAGAACCTCCTTGACCCACTAAGGGACGTTGATCCACTTGAACGACTGGGGAAACTACAAGGGTGGCAACGCCTTCTTGACCTAAGCCTACCGAGCCAATAGAAGCAGTAACTTCAGCTGCCTCAGGGTTGAGGATTGATGGTCCAAATAATGTAACAAATACTTGATCATTCATGGGGTAGGCACCACAGGGACAGTCTTGTCGGGCAACTCAACCCGCGAATAAGGAATCAAAGTTAGAGCAAAGAATATATAGAAAATATAGACAAACTAAAATGTATTCAAGTGATACCATAACAGAGGGTACAACCACGAGAGACTTCCTAACACCAGAATCCACAACATCTTCATCGGGTACACCCTCCTCAAGGCCAGCCTGGTTGCACACGAAGGCATAGTTAGGCAAATACCTACTACTAGACTGAATATAACAAAGATCTTTATCTGCCCCTAGAGGGAAATTGGTAGTTACCTACGAAATTATAAGGGCATATATTATCTTTGGCAAAGCATCCTTGGATATGGGAAAAGCTTCAGTTGTCTCCACCAGTGGGCCCTCAAAATCATTGCCTGTCCCAGCATCCTCCTGGGAATCACCTCGAGCACCAACCTGAAGATAGAGAATAGGGACCAATATTAAAATAAGAAATGGGAGAGGATACGAGTAAAAGGAAAAGAAATTGAGCTATACCTCTTCTTCTAAGATATCTTCCAAAACTTTATAGTCACGAGGAGGTGAAGCTGGCTTGGAGGAAGAAATCATCCTCCATAACCTACGCCTTCGAACAAAAGGGGAGTCATCCAACTCTTATTCTTCTTCCTACTCCTCCTCCTCCTCCTCCTCATGTTCCTCATTTTCTTCCTCCTCTTGATCATCATCATCACCACCTTCCTCCTTATCATCAATAATTAATTCCTCTTCAGAGTTCTCCTCATCACTTGACCTATTTGTCTCCTTTAAAACAATCTTAATAGGGCTAGTCAACTGACGTTTCCTACTGCCTTCAGTAGTTGAGGGTGTATAAAAGAAACCCCAAGAAGTCATCTGCGCTGACATAAAGGATCTATCTTCTATAAAAAAGTTTTGCCAAGTTTGTTAAAGCTGTTCGAACATCTGACTAACCTGTTGAGACACCTTCGATTCAGGAGTCAACGAGGGAGAAACCTCATGAGTAACCTTGGGTTTTATCTTTACGACCTTCCTAGTTTCCCTCATAGCTTCCCTGGTAGAATAAGCATGAGGAGTATTACCCTTTTCAACTAATCTCGAAGGACCAGGGGAAACAGTAGCTTCTTTGACCAGAACCGACGATTGAGCAGTCTTTTTCTTCTTCACTATGGCCTACTCAAAAGGGGCCAAGGTAGGTAGCTCGAACAGGATTAAATTATTAATATTACTTAAAGGAAACAAAGAACTAGAAGTAGTACAACTCCTCATCCCCAGCTCTATAAGAGGATACCTATCAACAGTAGGGTAATGGGGATCCTTAAAGAGGTTGCTTAGAAACCTGCACAACTTATTTTGCCAAAAAATAGTCAAATACATATCTGATATACCTACTCAAGCTTTTCTACTTGGGATAATGGGGTTGGCAACATAGTTGGAGCAAAGGTTAACAACGGTTGGTGTCAAAAAATTACTACAGGCGAAAAAGAAATTTGTGAGCTTCTCAAGAACAAAGTGACTCAGCACGGGGTTCCCTTGATCATATCCAAACTGCTTGGACACACGATTAGGGTAACATATCGAATAAAAAGAAGACCACTCAGTTTATGAAGGAAGATAAGAAGGAACCAATAGCAAAAAAACGTTGTTCGCAAGAAAATTCCTAGCTAATGATTCCTCGAGGGGGTAACAGGACGCTCCTCATCTGTAAAGAAATGGTTAGTAAAAAATTGGTTAACTCCAACATAATGGAGGGGGACAAACTTATCAACTTTCTCAACTAAAGAGGAAAGGGGTCTCTTGGAACTTTTTTTATCCCAACAATATATCCAGGGCACTTTAATGGGATGAGAACTAGGGAAATTATCAACTGGAGCATACTCTGGATTATGGGCATATAGAAAGGCCGTTAGCAGAACATAGTTAGCGTAATTCGAAACATCAAACCTTCCAATGCTTCTATAAGAATCATCCTACACACGATCCAACCACGTGTATAATGAACCCAAGGTGATTTCAGCTAAGGGAAGTCTGTTACTACTGGCCATACGAACGACCATGTTGATTAAGTATTTCTTGGGGCAATCGTTGGGTTTACCAGGAAGAAATATTTTCAACCATACAACCCAGATATATCCCTCCAGTTCAATCTTTGAACCAAAACCTCTCCTAGTCCGAGGAGTCTCTAACACTTGTTTTCCCTTTGAATTTTTCTTGGCCGCCTCGCGGGCCTTGATCATGGCTTTGTCCTCAATAAAGTATAAGTAGTGATTTACCTCTGAATAGGTGCACTTGTTATAAGTTACCATATAATCCTTTACTAATGCCTCCAACTCTTCCCAGGTAGCTTTCTCAATGCTCGAGACAGCCTCCTCGAAAAAAGCATCAAAGCTAGCGGCTTCTATACCCAGAAGTTTATAAACATCCTTGAGAGTGATAGTAAACTCACCCCAAGCCGCCACGAATGTATGAGTTAGATGGCTCCAACGGGAGACAAGGAGTTAAAGAGTTTTATTATTTTTGGCAAGCGTAGGATCACCTAGACAACTGGTGGAAGATAACCCGACTGAAGCCAGCTAAATAGATAATTTGGCATGAATATATTCGATCCATGGGCCCAGATCTTCACAGGCAATAGAAATAGACTCAAACTCCACATTCGAAAAAGGATAGTCTCCCTATTTTATTCGAAAACAAGTCATAGTAGCGATAGGAATGTAAGATAAGTCTTATGCATTATCACTTTCATCCATCAACAAGTTTGCTGGCTCCAATGGAACAAGTTCCCCAGAAAATACTCAGCCAACGTCCAGAAACGGTCAGATTTACCAAAATAAGGTGCCTAATGGTATCGGGCCCATTGTTTCTGATGTGCTTGAGTACGGGGAAAATATCCCTTTATAGAGGAAGTCCTTTTGACAATAGTATCAATGAATGAAGGAAGAAGGAAGAAAAGGAAAGAAGAACGAACAGTTGGAATAACAAATGAAGGCAAGAGAAAACACCGAATTCTCTCTCTCTCTCTCTCTCTCTCTCTCTCTCTCTCTCAAATAAATGAAGGTAAATGATAATGAACCCAAAGGTAAGGGTTTAAGAAATGACAAGTATGCTTTTTATGGGGCAACACAAGACACAACAGGTGGTAAAGTAAAGGCCCTTGGGAAATGTGGCAACGATTGAATTGCCTCGTGTGGCCCATATGAGCGTGTAGGGGCACAAATTCAAATACTACAATTATGACGCTTCAAGTGGTGAATCCTAGATGTCCTTGCGTGAGAGGAACGCAATAACCCCACGCTTCTACGTGTGAAGTGCAGAAGAGGAAACGTCAATCTCACTAAATGCAACCTGACCCGGGTAATAATGGTGCATGCTAAGAGTTCTCAACTATAGGGAAGTGAAGCATTTTGGCAGAAATTTAAAAAATCCATTCACCCTTCCCCCAACGAAAGTGGCCACATACAATCAAAGTGTCCCATCAAGGAACAGTGTTATTCCATAAAACAGTTAAAGACGAACTAGTTCGAAGGAAGGACTAAATGAGCCCCTCGCCCACACTTATCCTTACTGAATAATTCAAAGAAATATTATGACATGATTATTTGCCCGTGGAAAGTATCTTCTCTTTACAGAATGATTCGAAGATCATCTAAGTATTTCGTACAGATATTTCTTCACGCAATAAATAAATATCTCTACGAAGGGGAAAATGTAGGGAGAGTCCTCACCAAAGTTTGATTAGCTGAGTTGATCTTGCACTTAGTTGAAGACTAACTTAAGAAGGAGGACGAAGACATCCCATGAAGAACCTCCACAAAGACTTCTCGAATGACTCCTCATGAAGAACCTACATAGAGACGTCTCGAAGAACTCCTCAGGAAGACCAAAGTTGTTTGTGTAACAATATTTTGTAATAGGAAACATAATGTAATTGATATTGTATTTTTCTTGTTGAATAAGTTTACTTTGTAATATGATCAAAGATGTTCGGTATCCTCGAGGTACCATGCTTAGTAGGGCATGGGAGATATCACATGCTTTATCGAAAAACCTCCTCTTGGGAACCTAGCAGGGATTTAGTTTGGAGGATTGGGAGCAAGGCAGCGTTGAGAAAGCAATAGTAAATCACCTTGGAACACTTGAGAAAAACTTCATCTAAACATGAATTAGTACTCGATCTACTTCTACCTCGAGTCACTTTGTTCATCACACTCGGTGGGACCTCTTCGAGGTACCCCAATCTCAGATTCATCGCTTGGAGATAATTCCCAGCCAACAAACAACACACTTAAATGATCGAACCACTTCCAGTCGAGCAACTCTAACTTTATATATTATCTCCTTTGATTGATATGACCACACGTTTAGTGGGGGTCCATGTTCACCTGCTTTATGACTTCATATTTATCTGGCATTTAAGGACTCAATATAAAAGCACTCGAATGAGATTTATCCTTTGAATAATAGGCCTAGTTGGTCAAGTCTGATCCAAATCCATTCTAAGGTTAACCCTTGGGCTGCCACGTCATATCCCCATTAATGCCACCACAGTTCTAATTAGTTGAGCAGTTTCCCGCCAAAACACAACATCTTATGCATTTAATGCAATATATTTAACATTAAGGGCACAATAATGTCGCACTTAATTCCCATCAATCACATTTAATGCCAATAAGGTTATTTGAGTAACCTTGCCTTCATATAAATAGACCAACCAAATAGTTACGATGACGACAATTTGAACCTAGAATTGTTGTTGGATTATTCTCATACACGAGAGCTTATGTGAGAACATTTATTACCCAACATTCCTATTTGCTTACATTGATACCACTATTATTGAGCATTAACTAAGCCTGAAGTTCCTGCCTTTGCTTTATTGTGAGAAGAGTGCTTTGCTCTTTCTCCCTCCGACCAAATTACCTGTTGGTTCTACTTATTTATTGTGTTCACAATGCATTTATTGAATAAAATAACCTCATTTATTACCATCTTGGGTGTTGAATACTACTCTCTCTTACTCTTATGTATCTTTATTATTAAACATAGTCTTGGGCATTAATCACGGTCTTGATAAGGGGTTACGCCTCACTTAATACTAATCGTATTCCAAGAACCCACATCATACAGCTTTATCACTCGAGGTTGATATTAAACGATGTGAGTTCTCACTCTTGATATTATCTTTTAAAGGTTGTGGATATATTAATTTTGATATTAGTTGCAACATATTTGTTTTATTTTTTTACTCCACTATTGTTCTTTTACTACATAGATGCATTTTTCACTAATTGTTAAATGTGTTAGTTTGGTTTCTTATACTTCAAGGTACAAATATATGTTTGATCCATCAAACATTTTTAATATTTTCTTATCACAAATGTGTACCTTGCGCATCGTGCGGGCTTACACCTAGTGAATTGGTAAAATGACAAACAATTTGACTTATAAGATTATGCACATCTCGCTTCCCAGCAAACATTTAGCCGCGCGGGGGGTAGGCTGGGGGGGAGGGCTTACACCTAATGAATTGGTAAAATGATGAACAATTGGACTTATGGGATTATGCACATCTCGCTTCCCCGCAAACATCCATTTGTCCCCCACACACCCACCCACAAATGCTCAATACATTCTTACAACATGCCATTTGTCGAAGGTCGATCCTGCAATGACCCTAAAACGTCATAATATTTAAGGGTGTTGGATTTTATGGTAATTATTTAAGTTGATAAAAGCAAATTTTGATCAACTTTAGGTTCAGTTTAATATGGGACCCGTACGTCTTTCAAGACGGTTTGAAGGTGTAATGCGTTCTACTCCATGAGAAGTCTAACATGGTATACTCACATGTGTAAAACCATAAATTAATTAATGAGAAATTATTGCTCAAAGTACTCACTTGGAACACGAAATTCGTTGAAATGTTACGTTAAAGCTCTTGTCCCACATAGGAAGAATGTGAAAAATGTGTGTAATATATTATAACCCAGTTCGTCGTCCGCCCAACCCAACCCTATCCTCGGCTTGGCTCAGCTCATCATGTGAGTGGGATTTAGGCTTTAACTTGGTCAAAGTATTAACTTTTAAAGCCAAATTTTATTGGGCATATTATTTAATTTTTAACTCCAGTCTTTTGGTTTATTTGATTAATTTTTTGGCCCAATTTATGATTCCATTTTTACCAGTTTCATCTCAACAGCTGTGACTATTGAGATATTTCGTTTTAATAGTTTTATCCTTACAGTTGTGATTGTTGGGACATTTTTCAATTATTTTTATTCACCAATTATTTATTATAAATAGGTGGCTTTGGTTTCATTTTTCAGTGTTGATTTTTTCAGACAACTTTTATTTGGATATGCCTCATTTTCATGTCCAAAAAGAGAGTTTCTTCCTTTGTTGGTCTGCCAGAAAACTTATAATTTGAAGTGCTACCATTGCATGTTGTGATTGTTGTATGCTGAAAGACGTTTCCCATCGAGTCTGTAGAGCACGAGTGCAGGACAAATATCATCTTAAGGTCAGAGTATCCAACACTTGCTTCAATATATAGAGTATTCATTTATTGTCCCTATAAGTTTTTATGTGTTTCAGATTATCACGTGTGTGTGTGTATGTGTGTGTCTATATATATATATATATTCTAAAAATTACTTAAATAATCACTTTGGATAACAATCTTAAAATGATATATATGTTTACTGTTATAAAATTCCATAATTCTTTCCATGTTAATTAATTTCATAAATATTTTAATAATAATTTGTGTTACGAATTTTTTTCCTATTCACCAGAAAATTATTTTAAATATTTATGTGTTTATAAAAAAAATTATACTCAATGTTTATTTATATAAACTTCATGTCAATTCTGAGGTATAATATAATTTTTATTAACTCAAAAAAAATAGTTTACTTTTTTTGCATGTGAATTATTTAAGTTTAACTCAGTGTTTGTTTGCAAGTTCTTATATAACAAAAATAATGTCATATTTTAATATAATTTGTCCACTCATATATCATGTCATAAATACATATTTATTTTTATTTAAAACAGAAGTGGCATTCAATTCTGCATTGCCCGTTGCGGTTGTACCAACAAATGTTGGACATGGTAAAAATCTCGAAAAGTTCAAAGGGACTGATTTCAAACGTTGGTAACATGAGATTTGTTTTATTTGATAAATTTGAATTTGGCTAAATGCCTTAATGAAGAGGCACCAACTTTTAAACAAGGAAAGACTTACAAGCAAGCAATTGTTGTAGTGGATGCATGAAAATATGTTGATTTTCTATGCAAGAATTATATCCTCAACAATCTGAAAAATATATTATATAATGTGTATAGCCCTATTAAAATGGATAAAGAAGTGTAGGAGCCTTTGGACAAAAAATACAAAACTAAATATGCTCTTAAATTTTAGAATGATTGATTTAAAGACTGTCATTAATCAAGTGCAAGAGCTTCAATTGAATTATCATGAATTTTTTTCTAAAAAAAATTTAATTGAGTTAGTCATTCCAAGTGGCTGCAATGATTGAAAAATTACTACCATCTTGGAAAGGCTTCAAAAATTATTTGAAACATAACGTAAAGAAATGGGCTTGAGGACTTGATAAATAATTGAAGAGGATAATCGTGTATCCAAGAAAAAAAAACTAGAAATTCTATGGAATTCAATTCACATGTTGTGGAAGGAGGAAAAAATAGCAAAAACAAGACAAGGAAGCATGCGAACCAAGATGTTTCATTCAAAGGGTCTAAAGGTGGAAACTTTAAAAAAAATCATGAAAAATGCTTTGTATGTAAAAAATCGAGACATCGTGCAAGATATTTCTGTAACCGAAAAGGGACTAACAAACATAAGTATGGACAAGCCAATGTCACTGAAGTTGAGAACCTTTCCGGTGATATTAATGATTTGAGCCTTTCGGCCTTAGTTTTTGAAGTCAATATAGTGGGAAACACTACAGAATAATGAACGAGCTTTGGGGCCAGTCATCACATATGTTCTGATAAGGATGTGTTTACTTCCCACCAACACTCTGATCACGAGGAACGGCTTTACATGGAAAATTCCCCTACTTCGAAAATTAAAGGGAAGGAAAAGTAATACTCAAGATGACTTCGGGAACGGAACTTACTCTCAACCACGCGCTTCATGTCCCAGACATTTGAAAGAAATAGATTTAAGGATCCTTGCTTAGTAAGAAGGGATTTAAACTTGTATATGAATCTGACAAATTTGTACTAACTAAGAGTGGTATGTATGTGGGGAAAGGATATTTGAGAGATGGGCTCTTCAAACTCAAGTACAAACCTTCTTGAGATAATTCATAGTGATATATGTGTTTTGAAATTTATACAAACAGGATGTGGGAAAAGATATTTTATTACTTTTATTGATGATTACATAAGATATTGTTATATGTACTTGCTTATAAAAATAGATGAGACGGTACATATTTTTTAACATTATAAAGCAGGAGTTGAGAACCAACTTAGTAAAAAATAATAAAGTAGTTAAGAGTCATAGAGTAGGTGAATATGATTCCCCTTTTGAACAATTTTGTTCAAAATACGGAATTATTCATCAAACTACTGCTCTTTACTCACCTCAATCTAACGGTATTATGGAAAATAAAAACCGAATTCTAAAAGAGATGATTAACGCTATGTTGATAAGTTCTAATTTACCACAGAACTTATTAAGGAAAGCTTTTCTTTTTGGAAACTACCTTCTTAATAAAATGCGTCATATGATAATACATAAGACACCGTATGAATTGTGGAAACGTTGAACGCCTTGTTACGAATACCTCAAAGCGTGGGGGTGTCTTGCAAAGGTGTTGGTTCCTAATGCTAAAAGGAATAAAATAGGACAAAAAACTGTTGATTGCACTTTTATTGGTTATGAAATTAATAGTAGTGCATATCGATTTCTTGAACATAAATTTGAGATTCCTGATATACAAGTTACTATTGAATTTAGAAATGCATAGTTCTTCGAAGATATATTTCCTAATAATAGAGTGATTAATTCAAGTTCTTATAAAAGAACTTACGACATCACATCTAGTAGTTATTAAGATAATGTAGAAAATAAATATATTGAGAAAGATGATGATCTCATACCTAGACACGGCAAAAGGAAAAAGACTTAAAATCGTTTGGTCCAGATTTTCTAACTTATATGTTAAAAAGTGATCATAGTAACTTCGCAGAAGTGATGTCAACTCCAGAAGCCCCTTTCTGGAAAGCGACTACCAATAGTGAAATTGAATCCATCATGTAAACCCATACGTGGAAATTGGTTGAACTTCCACCAAGAAGTAAACCTCTTGGATGTAAATGGATATTTAAGAGAATATTGAAAGTTGATGGATCAATTGAAAAATATAAAGCTAGACTTGTAGTTTAAGGCTATAGACAAAAGGAAAGATTGGATTATTTTGATACCAACTTACCTTTAACGAGAATAACATCCAGTCAAATGTTAATAGCTTTTGCAACGTTACATAATCTTGAGATATAACGAATGGATGTAAAAATCGCCTTCTTAAATGGCAAGTTAGTTGAATAGATATAGAGGAACAACCAGAAGGGCATAAAGTTTAGGAAAAGAAAAGAAAATGCGTAGACTTGTTAAATCCCTTTATGGATTAAAACAAGCACCTAAACAATGGCATGAGAAATTTGATAATGTAATGATGTCAAATGGTTTTAAAATAAATGTGTGTGATAAATGTGTTACATTAAAAACACTAAAGGTGGTTCTGTTATTATTTGTTGCTATGTATATGATATGCTTATTATTAGAAATAATAGAGATATAATTAAATCTACTAAGAGAATCATGTCCAGTAAATTTTCTATGAAAGATATGGGTATTGTTGATGTTATATTAGGAATTAAATTTTCTAAAACATAGGATGGACTTATCTTATCTCAATCTCATTATATTGAAAAGATACTTGATTATATTGAAAAGATACTTGATTAGGTAATGATACCATTGCTAAAACACTATTGACCCAACTCTTTGTTTATATAAAAATATTGAAAATGGTATATCTCAATTAGAATACTCTCTTATCCTAAGCAGTTTAATATATGTCATGAACAACCAGATGTCGCTTACTCATTTAGCAAACTGAGTATGCATACAAGTAATCCAAGTGAAGACAATTGGAAAGCTATAATAAGGGTTCTTATGTATCTAAAATATACCCTTAATAATGGATTGCACTACATTAGATATCCAATTGTACATGAAGGATACAATGATGCTAATTGCATATCTGACTCAAAATATTATAAATCCATAAGTGGATATATATTTACCCTTGGTAGTGATGTCGTGTCATAGAAATCCTCAAAAAAGACTTGTATTGCTAGGTCCACTATGGAATCTGAATTTATAACTTTAGATAAATATGGAGGAGAAGAAGAATGGCTTCGAAATATTTTAGAATATATTCTAATGTGGCAAAAACCCATGCATATTATTTTTATACATTGTGATAGTCAATCGACAAGTAGAAGAGCACAGAATCATGTGTATAATGGTAAGTCGCGACATATACATAAAATACATAATACCGATAAACAGCTGCTCTCTAATGGAATTATTACATTGATTATATTAATGCTAAGGACTATATAGTAGATCCATTAGCTAAAGGGTTGAATAGAGAACAAGTGTATAATTTATCGAGGGGAGGGGGATTAAAGCCTAAAAATAAAGGGTTGTATTGATGACAACCTTACCTAGATGATTAAGGATCCAAAGATCTAGGTTCAAAGGGATAACAGAATCTTAACTGACTCTTTGAAGAGAGTGCTGATGAGTTTCAAACTCATACCTATTCCTATGATAAAAAGTGTTGCGTACAAAGTAAGTAAGGATACACTTAGCTTTTAATGACTCTTTTCTCTTGAAAAATCAAGTAGGTTATAATAGGATACTCTTAATAGAAAGTCACCTATGTGAGAGTGAAGGGGCTGCTTGTATGAGAACTCCGAAGGCTGAGATTATCTAAAGCGAATTATTGAGGGCCCAAATGAACACAACTGAAAGAACCATTTTTTTTAAAGAATTACTGTGTGAATTCTATGTGACACCCCACCTACTTAAATATCGGGTGATCAGTCCTTTATTAAATTAAAATCAAGGTGAACGGTTGGTTCATTCTTAGCATCACTGTCGTAAAATAAAATTTTCGATTTAAACACCCTAAATAATTAAGCTAAGTGTCAAAAAAATTTTAAAACCTTATTTCCATTTTATTAAATCCAATTATGAAAACCTTTTTAAATAACCAACAATTTAAGAACTACGATATACTAAATATGGATAATAACACACAAGAATTAGATTCATACAGATAAACCAAACCAGTTTAAACTATAAATAAAACCACCATGACAGTAATTAAATCCCAAAGAGTACCAACAAATGGAAATATAAAGGAACGTAAATCTCTTACAAAAATCCAAACTGAATAGAGAAACAGGCGATACATGCTCTAACTAATAAGAACTAAAAGTAGGAGTGGAATCAACAATGAGGTCGTCTAAGCAATGTCCTACAACTCCCACATAAGCTGCAGCGCATCTGGTCCGAAGAATATAAGCATGACACCCCTGTGGCTAGACACCTGTAAAATATACATATATATATAAAAGAGAAGAAATAACAGGAAACGGGTCAAAGCCCGAGTTTAAAACAGTTTGAAATTAGTTTAGCAAGTATTTAAAATGCTTACCGGTTAATGTAACAACCATGTTAGTATGCGACACTCTCTTGAGAAATTCTCACCTCTCATCTAGTGTGAACGCCTACCACGCTATAAATCCCATAAGTTTATTTTAACTTAACTACCCCCATAAGGTTTCATTCCGTCATATACTATGGCTAATATAATTAATTTCTGAAAATTAAGCTCTCTCATATATCTTACATTATTTGAAATAACTCAGTGATGTCACAAAATTTCAAAACACTTATTATGAAGTTGGAGTATTTATTCATTACTTAACTACTCTTATGCACAGTAGAGAGTTCTCAAGTATATATATATATATATATATATATACTATCGACACCCCGCATAAAATCTATGGTGCTGGCATACTCTGCTATCAAGTCCCCGTATTACACATATTAAGGGAAATGCTAGTTCGAAATCACTCTCGAACTGTATTAACATAAAACACATACAAATGGAGGCGAATCATAGTTCCAAGTCACTAAGAGGTCAACACATACCCTCACGTCTCTTAGGACCGTCTGACTATCAATCAGATAGCATGTACCAATGAATCCTATGTTCTAGGGTACGAGTCAATATCCCCCATAAAGGTCCAATCAAGATAAGACCGTCCCGGAGCGAAAACCTCCGTGATAGCAAGTAGACCGAGTATGATTTTTATACAGATATATAATATATGCACAATCACACAGTCATATATATATAAATATCCACATTTCTATATTAGGTGCGCTCACGACCCATAATTATAATTATCCGTTCTTAGCACATTTTTACTTGATTATCTCACATAACGGATTTGTCACTTTTATTCTCATATGTATAAGTTATTCCATACCTACTTCTCGACTCTCAAAGTATTTTATCTCCCTTAGTATAATTTCAATAGGCACTCTCACTTACCTTCTAGTCTAACTTCCTTACAAGACTCGATCTTTTATTAAACGTACACATGACTTCATATGTGCGAATAACTCCCCGTTAACCCTTAATTTCATCTTACATTAAATTATCACTCAACGGAGTTTACCTAGACCCTACTGATCCTATTTATATTACATTATGCTCTAATAATAAAAATCAAGGGTTGCTACACATTTTAATCGGATCAAACTAACATAAGGGGAATATGAAGTTTTCCATGAGGGGTCGATCGATCGAGGAAATGGGGTCGATCGATCGATGTTCTTAGGTCGATCGATCGATCAAGCAGTTATGACGAAAACTGCATTAACCCAGTTACGGGTTTGCCTCTCCAACCTCAACCAAATCTCCATATATCATTCCCAAACTCCCAACCAACGTTACTACAAGTACTATATACCTAAACGCATGATTTTCTACGTAAAATATGTCCCAATTCATCAATTATAACAATTTAATGGGTGGAATTTACCTAAACTTCAAGAACCCTAATTTTTTACTTTTTCTTTCAATTATTCCAATTCTTTTCCAGATTTTCTACTTCTAAATCCATACAAATTCTTGGTTTATCCTCTACATGTGATTTAGATGTCCAGAATATGATTACTTCTTCTACAACATGTGATTTTAAGTCTCAAAACTATACTTTCTATCATGAAACAAGTTCTAAACAACCCTAGACTAACATGATTGAGACATTAACTAAAAATAAAGCAAGATAGATACTTGCCTGGAATTTGAGTTTCTGATTTTTGGACAAAAGAGGCATGGTTGTGTTCCTCGTCGCGCGATCTACGCTTTGGTGGTGGCGGCGGTGCAAATGGATGAGTTCTTGGCATTGGTTTGCTTGGAAAGCTTCCTACCATCATCTCTAATGGACGTTCTAAGGTTCTGTGTTTGTTAACCCTAAAAGGCAACTTCTAATGGTTGATATAACTATTGAAAATTCGTGGGTTTAATTACCCAAAAATATAAAATGTTTAATATACCCTCCCAAAATGTCAATTAGGCCTAAAAATGCCCCGAGACCCAAACTAAACCCCCAGGTACACTTTTCTGACTATCTCGACCCTTCCGGACACTTTGGCGCACTCGAAATGATCATACGGGTGATTTATAATTTATTCACTTTTAATAATAACAGTTTAGTCCTGACACGACATAGGGACGTCCCGACTTAAATTTTCATAATTTCCATTTTATTCACTCGTGACAATTTTTAATAAAATCAATTCTACATATTACTTTACTCAATAAGTAATATTTAACAAATCAACCAATTTCCAATAATTACTAACTCTCGTCACACTAGTAGATATTTAAAATAAGTTTTCGGATTAATATTAAATTAATATCTCAATTTTAATTTAATAATTCCCCAAATTTAAAGGCCATAAAAATACGGGGTATTACATTCTATTGCCTAGATTTACACCAAACACTGAAAAGTTCAAGGCATCACATTCACTAATCAGAAAGTAAACCCGATAGTCTCTCACTAGGAAAGATTCAACGCCAAAAACTATCTCTCGTAATTAAGAATTTTTTTATAGAACTCTCTTAGTGTCTGCGTAGTATTTTATGTTGATCCATTCATTTTCATTGATGTCATGGATTCTTGGAATTTACGGTAATTATTTAAGTTGATAAAATCAAAGTTTGGTAAACTTTAGGGCCAATTTAATATGAGACATGCGCGTCTTTCGACATGGTTTGAAGGTGTAACGCGTTCTCCTCCGTGATGAGTATAATATGATATACTCACATGTGTAAAATCATAAATTAATGAATAAGAAATTGTAGCTTAAAGTACTCACTTGGAACATGAAATTTGGTTAAAGTGTTATGTTAAAGCTCTTGTCCCACGTATAGGAAGAATGTGCAAAATATGTATAATATATTATAACCTATTTGGGCTTAAAGTCTTTGTGCCATTGGGGTATCCCAACTCTTTGAAGGGGAGGACATGCATGGGCTTGGATTGACTTTTAAGCCCACACATGTGTGCTGCCGCCGCACGCACGACCCGACCCAGCCCGATCCAACTCGGCTCGGCGTGTGCACATGCATGGGCCATGGGCCATGGGCTTTGACTTGGCCAAAGTATTAACTTCTCAGGACAAATTTTATTAGGCCTTTTATTTAATTTCTGAGTCTAATTTTTTATTTTATTTTATTTTTTTTGGCTCGGTTTACTATTCCCTTTTTTAACAGTTTCATCTTAACTTTTGTGACTATTGAGATATTTCATTTTAACAGTTTTATCCCAACAGTCATTTTCCAACTATTTTTAAGCGCCAATTATTTATTATAAATATGTGGCTTTGGTTTTATTTTTAAGTGTTGGTTTTTTCAACAACTCTTGTCTGGGTCTGTCTCATTTTCATGTCCCAAAAGAGAGTTTCTTCCTTTGTTGGTACGCTAGAAAATTTGCAATTTGGAGTGCTACTATTGCATGTTATGACTATTGTATCTTGGAAGACGTTTTCCATCGAGTACATAGAGCACTGGTGCGAGGGAAATATTGTCTTAAGGTCAAAGTGTCCAACACTTCAATCAATAAATTCTGCATTTATTGTCCCTGTAAGTTTCTATGTATTTCAAATTATTATGTTTGTATTAAATTATATATATATACACACTCTAAATTAGTTAAAACATCATTTTGAATAACAAAAAGCTCCTAAGCGAACCTTTTTCTCGGTCCCATATATATGGCTACAAATAGACAACCAAGAATTATATTTATTTAAAAATACTGACATTGGTATTTGTGGCTTTCTCATTCAATGGTTTAAGATAAAATTGGGTTTGGTGACTCATCAAACAACATGCCATAACTATTCTTTTATTTAGGGCCCTAGGAATTTGGGGGCACTAGGTGACTGCCTAGGTCGTCTATGACGAGGACCAACTCTGATTTACCTCCATAGTATTGGTTCAATCATCTATTTTTCTATGTAATCTTCTCTCCACACTCATCTTCGCTAACAAATTCCATCTTAGACAATAAGCAATTTCAAATTTTATATTGTGTTTATGGGCAATCTCCCTAGAATTTACAACAAAACTTGTGAATTGATCTAACACATTAAAGAGCTTTTCACAACAATTATCTAGAAATTTAACATGTTAAAGGAGGCAACCTCAACATACGTGATGATCATCGATCAATAGAAGTGTCATGTGATTGAATTGAATATCATTATCTGCTACAATCATGAGGCAATTAAAATAGAGTAATGCTACATACCCCAAATAACTCCCCCAAACCTTCCCCAAAATGAGTTGGACTTTGTGCCCTGGCGGGACCCTCATCACATGGCAATAGATGACAGGCAAGTGGAAGAATGACGTGGCGTCCACGTAGGATTTGGAGGAGATTTGAGGGAGTTGTTTGGGACTCAAAGCATTTTCCATTAAAATAATCTAGCAGTTCATTTGTTAGGTAAGCTGTAATCATACATACCACTACCTACTAGGGGTGGCCATAGGCCCGAGGCCCGCCAAGCCCGCCCAATAAAAAAATAGGGCTTGGGTAAAGTAAATAGGCCCGCAAAGCGGGCTTGGCAAAATTTTATAGGCCTGATTTTTTTTCGGGCGGGCTTGGGCATGAGTTCTTAAGCCCGATGAGGCCCGGACCGCCCGAGGCCCGAAATATATATATATATATATATATATATATATATATATATATATATATATATATATATATATATGTGTGGGGGGGGGGACTTCTATAAATATAAAAACGTATATCAAGTCTTTTCATGTAAAGTGAGAAACTTTATATATGGACTTTGTAATATATGGAGTTTAAAATAGATTTTTAATTAAAAAAATTGGTCTTTAAATAAAAAAATAGGTATTTTAATTTAAAAAAAATCTTTTAATTAACATAGTAGGGACCGATCGGGCGGGCCTGGGTAAAGAGCTTTCAAATCTGAGCGGGGTTGAGATTACATAATAAGACCCGATCTAGGTCCGAGCGAGCTTGGGATAACACTTAATTTTTCAAGCCCGATCCGAGCCCGACCGGACCTGCCCAGGCTCGGCCCACGGCCACCCCTGCTACCTACCAAGGTCTCCTTTAGAGAGATATAGTTATACATACATACATACATACATATCTATACTATTTCAATGAAACGAAATACAAAAGTTATTTACCGTGCTATTTCCAAAGCAAAGACTCCATCCACATGGCACTCTCTACCTATTTATTATTCTATTTTATTACTCCCTTCAATCGGTTGCAATGACCACCATTTGTTATCCATTTTATGAACCGCTTCAGGTGGAAAATTCTCACCCCACCCAAACTCAATTACCCCCACACCGTCTCTCCATCTTCGCGCCTCTACAATTTCATTTACTTACGGCAAAACCATTCTTAATTTTTAATGTAATTTGCCCTTTTCTCTTCCTCTATCCTAGAAACTAAAATGTCTAAAACCATATATAAAATTGAAAGTCTACATCTAAGCCATAGAGAGAAGAAGAACAAGATGAATATACAACACATCCCTGAGTCTCTGCTGCTACGTAAGGTCAGTGGGGATTTGGTTAGGGTTGGTGGCGCCGAGGATGCCATCACGGTTATCGGGAAAAGGCTACAGGTCTTGGTGTGGTCATTTAATATATTTTTTGCTTTTGCATTGGCAATTGATTTGGAATCAATGGTGGAGACATGATTGGGAAAACCGTCTATGGCTAGGTCATGACCCAATATTTCCTCCGCCTCTGACTTTGAGTGAATGAATCATGTGTCCATTTGTATGCTTTCATACTATAGTTCAAATATGGTAAAGGAACTTGGTTTATGATACCAATATTCATATTATCAGTCCAAGGTCTTTGTTCAATTAGTCCAATGCCTTCTTCATCTATGCCTATTTTCATAATTTCATTCCAAAGCTCTGCCAATTTAAAAATATGATAATGAACATGCTAATTCTTACTTTTTATGATTGAATATGGTATATTAGTTTCGTCTTCATTTTATTTATTTATTTGAAGTGTTTTACAACCCAGAAATGACAAGAAGCCAATGAAATATATAAAATGAAAAAAAATAGTGTGGCTTATTATGATGAATAAGGTAATTTCCTTTCTTTTTTTACTTTTATTCTGAATTTTGAGTTTTTTTTAACTATATTTTTTTACTTTGAGAATCAATTATATTTTCACATTATATGCTTGTTATATTGACTCAATAAGATATTAGCTTCAATATAATGCACGAAACACGCAATTTCAATTGTATTTGCATTATAAGAAAATTTTAGAATAAAAGTAGCATACCTGCTTGAGGCTTGAAATGTTTGGTCAATATATAATATGAGCGATTGTGGTTTGAGTGCATGATAATAAATAAATATGCACTGAAAACTCCTTCGATGATTACATAAGAGCATTTTATGTATAGTTTTCTTTTTTTTAATGATAGATTTCATTTAATATTTGGCCATATTCTAATTTCAATTATATATATATATATATATATATATATATATATTTTAAAGTATGTATGCAAATACTAACATTGGTATATATTTTAAAGTATGTATGCAAATACTAACATTGGTCCTATTTTAAAGTATGTATGCAAATACTAACATTGGTCCATTGTTAAGTCCTTACAAGTAGAATATGTATAGTTGTTTAAGTTGTTCCACATATATATATATATATATATATATATATATATATATATATATATATATATATATATATATATATAGAGAGAGAGAGAGAGAGAGAGAGAGAGAGAGAGAGAATTATAGATTTCCTTTTGTATGAGTTTAATCAAATTATAAATTATTATGTTTCAGTTTTCGTATAAAGCAATCTAATCTTGAACTTAAGTGCGTTTTTAGTTTTATTCTACAAACATTGTGTATAGTTAATTTGAGGGTTTAGTTTGTTGGAGATTTTTCTGCGAAATTTTCCACTAATATAGTCAAATTTGCCATTGGTTTGTATATCTCTTTGGTCATTTGGCTTTGGTATAATATAGTGCTACAAGTTTCACTTTACATGCGAAATGACTATCACAATCGCCTAGCTCGCAGATTGCGCGGGTTTACGCCTAGTATATATTACTTTGTATTAGTATGTTGATGCATTAAGTGTAGTTGCGTTCAACCAATTATGTAATGCTCGAATAAAAAAATCATAATAAACTAAAAAATATATTTAGTAGTAAATGATTAGAAATTACATTTACTATAATATTATATGCTTCCATGAAAACTTGCACAAATGATCGACCAAAAGATTATGGAGAGAAATATATGTGATGTAGTTATAAATATGAATTTCCATGTAAATTAGATTTGCAATACCAATGTGATTGATGTAAAGAAATTAAAATGGGTCCCTCGCGTGCTTAAAAGTACCAGGTTTCCACGGGTCGACATATTTGTCACTGTTGATGTAAAAAACTAGATTACTCTAATTATTCAATCACAGATAAATAAATGAGACAAAGAATTTTAAAGTGGTTCAGCCTTATTTGAATGGCCTACATCCACTGTTATGTTATTGCTGAGTGTTTGGGAACTCTCGATTACAAGTGCTATCAAGAAATTCCGGTCCTTTTGAATGAGGGTGATACAAGGTATTTATAGCCCTTAGGCTGTACATGAAAGGGTAACTCATTCAATACTCTTCAAGCGTGTGCGTCAAGATGATAAGCATTCAATGAATAGTTGAACTGTTGATTATCTGGCAATCAATGCTGTGGTCGAGATGCAGCTCGAACCACCTTAGTTGCTCATCGTCCAAGAGTTCCTCGGAGACCTGGAGTTCCTCGGAGGACAAGAGTTCCTCGTAGGGCTGGTGTTCCTCGGAAGACTGGTGTTCCTCGGAGTACACCTGTTGCTCGGAGAGAGTATGTTGGTCGGGGGAATGATCTTCCTCGTTGCTATTGTGCCACGTAGATTGACACGTGTCTTCTTATTATTCGTCCATATCAGTATACTAATTTTGGTATCAACAGAAGCCCCCAATGTTTCACATTTCGAACTTTGAGGAGTATGGAACATTCTTTCTCGGTATATGGCAATATTAAATGACCTTCTTGGGTTTTAGGAGCCTTTTCTTCGTATTTGAATTTCCTTTCAAATTCGCAGAATCCGCCTTTTTGCATTTTTATAAGCGCTTCGATCTTCGTGCACTTTTTGTCCTTTTAGCCGCCGGTAGCGTAATAGTTTCCTTTTTGTAATCATTTCTTTCGCCATTTCCCAAGGCAAAGTATTTAAGCTTCAGAGGCAATCCCATCGTCTTCTACCTTTTCAATTTCTGCTTTCGAGTTTTCTATAGCTTTTCTCTCTCTTGTGCGTTCATCCCTTTCTTCGTTTGTTTGTCAACAGATCTCCTTTTTCCTGTAAGATTTTCTTCCTTCTTCTTCATTTCTTTTTATTCACCATGGTTTATATTATCGAATCTCTTGAGAAATTCCGTTCTGACTTTTCTATTCGAGAGTCTTTCTAAGCCTTCAAATTATTTTAATTTGGCTGAGGGACATTGGTTCCCTAGCCTTTTTATTGCTGAATGTGGATTTTTTTTTTCCACCAAACCCTTTGTGTTTAGAGTTCTGTCAGTATTTCGATGTTGTCCCTGCAAAAATAGCCCCCAACACATGGAGGATAGTTAATGGGGTGTATAGGTTAAATCAAACTCATGGAACTCGTATAGGAATTCCTGAGATTATGTATTGTTATAGATGGGCTGTTTTAGACAATATTTTTTTATTTAAAAACTAGGTTTTTGAATAGGGCCTTAGTAGTCAACCTCCCTGATACAAACAGGGATTATTTTGAACACAGGGTAGTTATCAAAAATTGGCAACATGCCCCTTTGGTTGGAGATGAAGTATATGAAGGTCCCAGATGCCCCCCATATGGCAATGGGATATGTTATTTTCATCTTATTTTATTTTTGAAATTACGATTTCATTGTGTTTGACAAAATGTATGACTGATATTTCACAATGTATTTGTTTGCAGTTGACAGTAAGAGAAAAACTCCAAAAGAATCAGAAGTAAATATTAAACATTTGAAACATATCTAGAATTTGCATCGAAGAGTTGCAGACGAGCACATCAGGTCTGCTTCATATTTGTTGCAGTACAGGAGCTACACATCATCCTTTACTGCTCGTCCTGTGGTCAGCATTAGTGAGCCATTGCCAGCTTCTGAGGAATCTTCACCAGAATCTCACATTCCTCTAAGTCAGAAGATGGGCAAGAGAAGAGTTCTTGCTATCTTCGAGGAGACTTCCTCTGCTGGAGATGGAAAAAGAAACAAGGCTGAAGTCCCAAAGGGGACAAAGAAAGTAGATGGTGCCTCTTCTGTTGATCCTCAGAAGGCTGCCGAAAAGCCCCCAGTGGCTCCGAGCAAGAAAAATGCACCTGTGGAAGTGGTCACCATCTCTACCACCAAAAGTTATTTGGTTGAAACTGCTGAAGTGCCACTGAGGAGATTGAAGAAATCCTCCTCGGTCACTTTAACTGAAACCATTCCCCAGCTCCAAGCTAGTGGAGCTGGTGTCCCAACCATTATTCCCCCGAGTTCTGCAATGAGCTCGGTAAAGACTTGGACTATTCCTGAAGTCCAAGGAATTGAAGAAAACATGTCTAGGGATATGCTGACATCCCTAGCTACTCGTCACATTGCTTCAGTAAGTTTCTCTTATCCTGAATTTTTCTTTATTCTAGTTAATATATGTATCTCGGCACTGACTTATCATTATTTTCTTTTTCAGCTGGTGAGTTGCTTTAACACCATAGTGAAGAAAGATGAAGCAATCAAGGCTTCCAGCTCCTCGTCTGGAGTAGAGGATGCTTTCCAGGGCTTGGCCCGATCTTTGAAGGAATCCCGTCAAAAATACGACAAGGATAGGGGTGAATGGGAGAAGAAGTTGGCTGCGTCTGAAGCAGAGAAAGTACAATTGGGAAATAAGGTGAGAGACTTGGAGAGGGAGAATAAAAAATATGCTGAGAAGCTCACAAGCTTTGGGGAGCTTGAAAATAAGTTGAAATCAGCCGAGGAAGAGATGACCCTTCTGCGAGAAGTAAATCGCCAGAAGGAGGAGGTGGAGGCCAAGTTGAAAGCCTCCGAGGATCTTCTATCCGGGAAGCTCTCCTCGGAGAAAATGAAAAGAAAGGTGGCTGTGAAAAAATATTTCCGCACCGGTTGGGATAAAGGAGGGGATAGGGGGTAGCGGCAATGATGACCCAGGTCAAGTATGGGAGTTTTAAATACTTCCGAGATGGTTGGGTTGCTGCCCTGCAAGAATTGAAGGTGAGCGAGGACTCTGAGCTATTCCAGCAACATCTTCCTGGCCCCCCTCCTGTGATTGAAGATGAGGAAGAAGACGAAGCTGCTTCCGAGGAGTCTTCAATGATAGTAGGTGATCAAGTCTTTGCTCCACAACCCAATCAGACAGCCACCGACGAGATCTCGTCTTTGCCTGCTCCTCCTGAACAAGTCTCAACTTCTGCCAATCAACCCATTGTTCCCACCGAGCAACCAAGCTCCTCGTCCCAGCCTCCCGAGAAAGTCTTGGGAGACAAGGAAAAGGTGTGAAGTTATTCGGTATTCTCTTTCTGTTTTTCTTTTACTTGTACTCTGTATTCTGAACGATGTACTCCTTTTGATGATGTAATAAAATTACCTTTTTTTTGTTCCTCTGCGTTGTTGATGTTCTGTCTTCTTCTTTTATTAACTCTTGCCTTCTCTTCTTTAATAGTTTGTGGCTAGAATGGAATTATTATCTGCCAATGATACAAAGTTGATGCAGCAATGCCATGAATATTATAAGGCTGGTCACACAGAATTGAGTGTATCAGAAGTTGCTGACATCCTCGGTCATGATGCTTCAGAGCAGGCAGTAGAAGCTTATCAATACCTGAAGGGCTTACTTGATCGAGTTGTGGCAAATAGCGTGGCTTACTATGACATGATCGAGGAGCTTCAATATACTTTAGAAGATCTTCAGACTCAGTACAAAGAATCAACTGTCCTTTTGCACGAGGGGTATAAAAAGAGGTATCAACAGCTTTCTGCCGAGACAGGCCACAAAAAGATCCTTGCTGGGTACGATGTCAGGGAGAGAACCCTAAAGGGTGAAGTTGAAGCTTGTAGACAGATTGTCGAGCTGCTATAGCAAGAAAATAACAATTTGCAGAAAGAGCTGGCACAGTATAAGTCTGCAGCATCTTCTTCAACAGCTGTAATCCCAGTGACTGACGAGGGATTTTCCTTTCTAGAGGTTGAGAATGCCAAATTAAGGCAAGAGTTGGATACCTTAAAAAGACCTGGTACTTCTGCTGCTACTCGGGGACGAGGAAGAGGTTCTCGTGGCCGGGGAAGAGCTGCTCAGAATGTCATTGAGGAACCAAGTTCTCGACCTGCTCGGGGAGGATCAAGAGCTCTTAGTCGTAATGTTGAAGAAGCTCGTACTCGATCAACGTTGGAAACTCAAGCGTTCCAATTGAATGCAAAAAATCAGGGTTTGTCTGAAATGTCTAAGAAAATCCAAACTCTGGAGGATCAACTTGCTTCGACAAAGTCTGCTCTGAATAATAAGGATGTTTTTTCTAGGAACCTTCATGATCAGTTAGAGATAATAACTTTCCAATTTCACAAACAACCTCGTGAGTTCTGGATGGCAGGCTACAATGAGGCCCTTTATCACTTGGATGCTCGCCTTGAAAATTCCAATAATGAAGGTTATAAACAGGGATGGTTGAACGCCCTGGGTGTATTAAAACTAGACCAGGGCCATTATTTATGGGATTATCATGCTCCTGGGCTACTAGACTTGCCTGTGCCACCTTATAAATTGGACATGGAATGGATCCCAGCTCGTGCCATTCCTCGGAGCTTAATTTTAAAATACCTTGGTGACTACAATCTTCATTCTCAGATCGAGGTATCTCGTCCCGAGCATCTACTGGACACACCTTCTGTGATGAACGTTAGGATGCTGAAGGACTTTAACTTTATTAACTCTCCTCAGACTTTAAATGATCCGCCTGCTGGCGAGGAACCTATTTCAAAAGCAGAGGGAAAGAAACCAATAGAGTAGGGATCTCAATGTAATAGTTAGTACACATATGTAACTTGTAATTCGTTTTGAATTCTAATGAAAGGCTTTCATTTTCTGTTTGCAAATCTGTATTGCTATTGTCTTGTGATTATCAGACACTCTATATTTGTGCTTACATAACAATATTGTATGGTTCCTCGACCAACTTAGTAATAAAAAATTACAAGTATTAGTAATGTTGCTCGATCACTTAATAATAAAGTAATGAGTATAAAAATGTTAAAAATTCTTCCAACCAACCAAGGCAACCGACCAAGGTTGTTAAATTGTGCTCGTCGACCAATTATAGTTAGTGAGAGTTTTTATCCCCGACCAGCTATACTTGGTAAATTTTTGTCTTTTTCATAAAATGTGCCCGACCAATCAAGGTCGATGATTTTTCCTCGTCGACCAACTACAGTTAGTGGATTTTTACCCCCGACCAACTATACTTGGTTCAGTTTGGAATATTTGTTCTTCGAGGAACTTTTATGTAATAAACTTACTTCCCGACCAACATAAGTTGGCATTTGAGATAATATCTTACTTCTCCACCAACATAAGTTGGCATTTGAGAGCATATTTTGTTTCCTAACCAACCGAGATTGGCCTTTCGTTGATCATCTTGTGTTCTTGCTCTTTTACCAACCGGAGTTCGTTTGAGTTCGAACTATCATGTCCACTAGCTCTTTTACCAACCTGAGTTGGTCACGCTAGTGTATGCCTAGCTCTTTTACCAACCTGAGTTGGTCAAGCTAGTGTACGCCTCCTAACTAAAGGAGTATAGTTTGTTCTCGCCCTTTTACCAACCGGAGTTGGTCGTGGGTTTGAACTATCGTGTCCACTAGCTCTTTTACCAACCTGAGTTGGTCACACTAGTGTACGCCTCCTAACCAAAGGAGTATAGTTTGTTCTCGCCCTTTTACCAACCGAAATTGGTCGTGGGTTTGAACTATCGTGTCCACTAGTTATTTTACCAACCGGAGTTGGTCACGCTAGTGTACGCCTCCTAACCAAAGGAGTATAGTTTGTTCTCGCCCTTTTACCAACCGGAGTTGGTCGTGGGTTTGAACTATCGTGTTGCGTTGCGTACCGAGCAACGTAGTGTTAAACACACTAGTATTCCCCAAAAAACTTTCAATAAAAGGAGAGAAGATTGTGAAATATCATCGTTTTATTCATATTGATGGAACTGCTTTACATTTTACATCACTGATAATACTTGCGTAGGTATTCAGCATTCCATGCATTCTTAAATTCCTCTCCTTCTAGAGTTGCTATTCGGTAAGTTCCTGATCGGACAACTGCAGTAACTCGGTAAGGTCCATGCCAGTTTGCTTCCAACTTATTGTGCTTCTGAATGACCTTCTTTATCACATAATCTCCTTCTTTTAAGTCGCATTTTTTCACCCTCTTGTTGTAGAACAGGGCCGTTCGCTGTTGATAAGCAGCATTCCTAATGGCTACCTCTTCTCTAACTTCCTCAAGCATGTCCAAATCTAATCTCCTCATCAAGTCGGTGACTGGGGAATTGAAATTCAGCACTTTGTGTGTTGGAAGACCCAACTCGGCAGGTATTACAGCCTCACTTCCAAATGCCAGCATATATGGTGATTCTCCAATTGCTGCTCGGAGAGTTGTTCGGTAAGCCCACAATACTGACTGTAGCTCATTAATCCAATTAGCTTTAGCCTCACTTAGCCTCTTCTTCAAAACATTTAGTAATGTTTTGTTCATCACTTCAGTCTGTCCATTGCTTTGAGGATGGCCTGGTGCCGAATGAACTTTCAAAATGTTTGACTGATGACAATAGGTGGCAAACTCCTCGTTATCAAATTGTGTTCCATGGTCTGTGATGAAGTCATGAGGGAGACCATATCGGCAGATGATGTTCTTCCAAACGAATTGGTATACCTTCTCGTACGTCATATCAATAAGTGGCTCAGCTTCTACCCACTTAGTAAAATAATCCACTGCGACGACGAGGTACTTGAATCTTCCTCGGGTCGTTGGCAGTGGTCCAACCAAATCAATTCCCCACATGGCAAATGGCCAAGGGGAAGTTATGGGTGTCAACAATGCTTGTGGAGTTCGTCGAATGGAGGAAAAACGTTGGCATTTATCACATCTTTTGGCATAGGCTATACAATCAGCCCTCATCGTTGGCCAGTAGTACCCCTGCATCATCACCCTTTACAAAAGTGTCCGACCTGCTACATGAGCTCTACAGGACCCTTCATGGATCTCTTCAATCAATTCTTTCACCTCGGAGGGATGTACACATCTTTGCAAACCTGCCATAATTCCTCATCTATACAAAACACCATTAGTTAGTACATACCGAGCAGCTTTAAACTTCAATTTCTTGGCAGCGATCTTATCCTCCGGCAATTCTCCTTCCTCGACATATGCCCTGATGGGATCCATCCAAGATGGTCCTAAATCAAGAGTAATAATATTCATCATCAGGTCTTCATCTATGCTTCGACTTTCTAACACCTCAATTGGTATCGTTCTTCGCAACTCGGTACGAGTAGCTGATGCTAGTCGGGCCAGTGCGTCTGCTTGTGCATTCTCCATTCTTGGTATTCTGATTAACTGAATGGCATCAAATTCTGCCAACAACTCCATCGCCTTTGCATGATACTTGATCATTAATTCTCCTTTAACTGCATACGTTCCTATTATCTGATTCACAATTAATTGAGAATCACTGAATACCATCACTTGTTGCGCTTCCATAATCTTTGCTAAATTAAGACCTGCTATCATCGCCTCATATTCAGCCTCATTATTGGAAGCTTTGAATTGGAATCGCAGGGCGTATTCCACGTCGATCTCGTCTGGAGTGCTCAGAACTATTCCAGCGCCACATCCTGCAGTGCAAGATGACCCATCTACATACAACCTCCATATAGGTAACTCGTCTTCAAATTTCTTATCTGACAGAGTTCCTCGGTGAAATATCTGTTGTTTTCTTTCATCTTCCCCCGATATTTTTCGCTCCTCATCGACCATCTCTTCTCGCCCTTTTACCAATCGGAGTTGGTCTGGGTTTGAATTTGATGATCTTTCTACATCCACGAGCCCTTTTACCAACCGAAGTTGGTCTGGACTTATGTCTGTTGATCCTGTAACATCCACAGGTTGGTCAGCGAGCAACTTTTGTTCCTCGGGGGTATCAGGATATGTAAACTCTGCTATAAAGTCTGCTACAGCTTTCCCTTTTAAGGATGATCTGGGTTCATACACAATATCATATTCACCGAGCTCTATTGCTCAGTACATCAATCTCCCTGACTTTTCTGGCTTATGAAGGGCTTGTCTTAATGGCATGTCGGTATACACGATGATGGTATGGGCCTGGAAATATGGCCTCATTCTTCTACATGCTTCAATTAATGCCAATGCCAATTTTTCCAACTTCGGGTACCTGATCTCTGCACCTCGGAAAGCCTTACTTGTGTAATAAATTGGTTTATGGACTCCATTCTCCAATCTGATCAATGCCGAGCTGACTGCATTTTCTGATACTGCCAGGTATAAGTACAACTTTTCACCCATCACCGGTCTGGACAGCAATGGAGGTGTTCCCAGATATTTCTTCAAGTCTTGAAAGGCTTTTTCACATTCATCATTCCACTCGAAAGTTTTTCGAAGTGTTTTGAAGAATGGGAGGCATCTATCAGTTGCTCGGGATACAAATCTGTTGAGTGCTGCAACTCGTCCTGTAAGACTCTGCACCTCTTTCTTCGTCGTTGGAGATCGCAACCCTAAAAGAGCTTTGATCTTTGCTGGATTTGCCTCAATGCCTCGTTGGTTGACGATGTACCCGAGGAACATTCCTTCTCGTACTCCAAAGGTGCACTTCGTCGGGTTGAGCTTCATCTGGTATTTATCTAGTTGATCAAAGGTCTGACCTAAGTCAACTAGATGATCAGCAGCTTTCTTTCTCTTTGTCAGCATATCGTCGACATAGACTTCCATGTTGCAACTGATTTGTTCGGCAAAAACCTTGTTCATCAGACGTTGGTATGTCGCTCCTGCATTTTTCAAACCAAAAGGCATAACATTATAACATTAAGTTCCCCTAGGGGTGATAAAAGAAGTGCTTTCCCTGTCTTCAGGTTTCATTTTGATCTGGTTGTAATCGGAGTAAGCATCCATGAAGCTGAGCAGCTCGTGCCCCGAGGTAGCATCCACTAGTTGGTCAATTCTGGGCAATGGGAAGTGATCCTTTGGGAAGGCCTTGTTGAGATCAGTGAAATCAACACACATTCTCCATTTATTATTTTTCTTCTTTACCATCACCACATTTGCCAACCATTCTGGATATTTCACATCTTCAATGAATTGGGCTTTCTGGAGCTTATCGACCTCCTCTTGAATAACTTGATTCTTCTCGGGACTAAATACCCTTCTTCTCTACTTTACATAACTCAATGCGAATAAGGAGATCAAACCTGTAAAGCAGAGAAGAAGAGTGTTTAGTCCCGAGAAGAATCAAGCCATACAAGAGGAGGTCGAGAAGCTCCAGAAAGCCCAATTCATTGAAGATGTGAAATATCCAAACTGGTTAGCAAATGTGGTGATGGTGAAGAAGAAAAACAATAAATGGAGAATGTGTGTTGATTTCACTGATCTCAACAAGGCCTGCCCAAAGGATCACTTTCCATTGCCCAGAATTGACCAACTAGTAGATGCTACCTCGGGACACGAGCTGCTCAGCTTCATGGACGCTTACTATGGATACAACCAGATCAAAATGAAACCTGAAGACAGGGAAAACACTTCTTTCATTACCCCTAGAGGAACTTATTGTTATAATGTTATGCCTTTTGGTTTGAAAAATGCAGGAGCGACATACCAGCGGCTGATGAACAAGGTTTTTGCCGAACAAATCAGTTGCAATATGGAGGTCTATGTCGACGATATGCTGACAAAGAGCAAGAAAGCTGTGGATCATCTAGTTGACTTAGGTCAGACCTTTGATCAACTAGATAAATACCAGATGAAGCTCAACCCGACGAAGTGCACCTTTGGAGTACGAGAAGGAATGTTCCTCGGGTACATCGTCAACCAGCGAGGCATTGAGGCAAATCCAGCAAAGATCAAAGCTCTTTTAGGGTTGCGATCTCCAACGACGAAGAAAGAGGTGCAGAGTCTTACAGGACGAGTTGCAGCGCTCAACAGATTTGTATCCCGAGCAACTGATAGATGCCTCCCATTCTTCAAAACACTTCGAAAAACTTTCGAGTGAAATGATGAATGTGAAAAAGCCTTTCAAGACTTGAAGAAATATCTGGGAGCACCTCCATTGTTGTCCAGGCTAGTAATGGGAGAAAAGTTGTACTTGTACCTGACAGTATCAGAGAATGCAGTCAGCTCGGCATTGATCAGAATGGAGAATGGAATCCAGAAGCCAATTTATTACACAAGTAAGGCTTTTCGAGGTGCAGAGATCAGGTACCCGAAGCTGGAAAAATTGGCATTGGCATTAATTGAAGCAAGTAGAAGAATGAGGCCATATTTCCAGGCCCATACCATCGTCGTGTATACCGACATGCCATTGAGACAAGCCCTTCATAAGCCAAAAAAATCAGGGAGACTGATGTATTGGGCAATAGAGCTCGGTGAATATGATATTGTGTATGAACCCAGATCATCATTAAAAGGGCAGGCTATAGCAGACTTTATAGCAGAATTTACATATCCTGATACCCCCGAGGAGCAAAAGTTGCTCGCTGACCAACCTGTGGATGTTACATGATCAACAGACATAAGTCCAGATCAACTCCGGTTGGTAAAAGGGCTTGTGGATGTAGAAAGATCATCAAATTCAAACCCAGACCAACTCCGGTTGGTAAAAGGGCGAGAAGAGATGGTCGACGAAGAACGAAAACTACCAGGGGAGGATGAAAGGAAACAGTAGATATTTCACCGAGGAACTCTGTCAGATAAGAAATTTGAAGACGAGTTACCTACATGGAGATTATATGTAGATGGGTCATCTTGTACATCAGGTTGTGAGGCAGGGATTATTTTGAACACCCCAAACGAGATTGACGTGGAATATGCCTTACGATTCCAATTCAAAGCTTCCAATAATGAGGCTGAGTATGAAGCCTTGATAGCAGGTCTTAATTTAGCAAAGATTATGGAAGCGCAACAAGTGATGGTATTCAGTGATTATCAATTAATTGTGAATCAGATGATGGGAACGTATGCAGTTAAAGGAGAATTAATGGTCAAGTATCATGAAAAGGCGATGGAGTTGTTGGCAGAATTTGATGCCATTCAGTTGATCAGAATACCAAGAATGGAGAATGCACAAGCAGACGCATTGGCCCGACTAGCATCAGCTACTCGTACCGAGTTGCGAAGAACGATACCAATTGAGGTGTTAGAAAGTCGAAGCATAGATGAAGACCTGACGATGAATATTATTACTCTTGATTTAGGACCATCTTGGATGGATCCCATCAGGGCATATGTCGAGGAAGGAGAATTACCGGAGGATAAGATCGCTGCCAAGAAATTGAAGTTTAAAGCTGCTCGGTATGTACTAATTAATGGTGTTTTGTATAGACGAGGAATTATGGCAGGTTTGCAAAGATGTGTGCATCTCTCCGAGGTGAAGGAGTTGATTGAAGAGATCCATGAAGGATCTTGTGGAGCACATGTAGCAAGTCGAACACTTTTACAAAGAGTGATGATGCAGGGATACTACTGGCCAACGATGAAGGCTGATTGTATAGCCTATGCTAAGAAATGTGATAAATGCCAATGTTTTTCCTCAATCCGACGAACTCCGCAAGCATTGTTGACACCCATAACTTCTCCTTGGCCTTTTTCCATGTGGGGAATGGATTTGGTTGGACCCCTGCTAACGAATCGAGGAAGATTCAAGTACCTCGTCGTTGCAGTGGATTATTTTACTAAGTGGGTAGAAGCTGGGCCTCTGATTGATATGACTTTCGAGAAGGTGTACCAATTCGTTTGGAAGAACATCATCTGTCGATATGGTCTCCCTCATGCCTTCATCACAGACCATGGAACACAATTTGATAACGAGGAGTTTGCCGCCTATTGTCATCAGTCAAACATTTTGAAGGTTCATTCAGCACCAGGCCATCCTCAAAGCAATGGGCAGACTGAAGTGACGAACATAACATTATTAAATGGTTTGAAGAAGAGGCTAAGTGAGGATAAAGCTAATTGGATTAATGAGCTACAATCAGTATTGTGGGCTTACCGAACAACTCCCCGAGCAGCAACTGGAGAATCACCATATATGCTGGCGTTTGGAAGTGAGGCTGTAATACCTGCTGAGTTGGGTCTCCCAACACATAGAGTCATGAATTTCAATTCCCCAGTCAGTGACTTAATGAGAAGATTGGATTTGGACATGCTCGAGGAGGTTAGAGAAAAAGCACCATTAGGAATGCTGCATATCAACAACGAACAGCTCTGTTTTATAACAAGAGGGTGAAGAAATGCGATTTAAAAGAAGGAGATTACGTGCTAAAGAAGGTCATTCAGAAGCACAATAAATTGGAAGCAAATTGGCATGGACCTTACCGAGTTACAGAAGTTGTTCGACCAGGAACTTACCGAATAGCAACTCTAGAAGGAGAGGAATTCAAGAATGCATGGAATGCTGAACACCTACGCAAGTATTATCAGTAATGTAAAATGTAAAGCAGTTCTATCAATATGAATAAAATGACGATGTTTCACCATCTTCTCTCCTTTTCTTTTGAAAGTTTTTCGGGGAATACTCGTGTATAACACTACGCTCGACAGCAAAAAGAAGACGAAGACGATAGTTCAAACCCACGACCAACTTCGGTTGGTAAAAGGGCGAGAACAAACTATACTCCTTTGGTTAGGAGGCATACACTAGCGTGACCAACTCCGGTTGGTAAAATAACTAGTGGACACTGATAGTTCGAGCGTGATCAAATTCGGTTGGTAAAATAGCGAGAACACGATAGTTCAGACCCACGACATACCCCGGTTGGTAAAAGGGCGAGAACAAACTATACTCCTTTGGTTAGGAGGCATACATTAGCGTGACCAACTCCGGTTGGTAAAATAACTAGTGGACACTGATAGTTCGAGCGTGATCAACTTCGGTTGGTAAAATAGCGAGAACACGATAGTTCAGACGCACGACCAACCCCGGTTGGTAAAAGGGCGAGAACAAACTATACTCCTTTGGTTAGGAGGCATACACTAGCGTGACCAACTCCGGTTGGTAAAATAACTAGTGGACACTGATAGTTCAAGCGTGATCAACTTCGGTTGGTAAAATAGCGAGAACAAACTATACTCCTTTGGTTAGGAGGCGTACACTAATGTGATCAACTTCGGTTGATAAAAGAGTTAGTGGGCATGATAGTTCAAACCCATGACCAACCCTGGTTGGTAAAAGGCCAAGAACAACATTCTTAAAAATGCCAATCTCGGTTGGCTTGAAACAAATTATGCTCTCAAATGCCAACTTATGTTGGTCGGGAAGTAAGTTTATTACATAAAAGTTCCTCGAAGAACAAATATTCTAAACTGAACCAAGTATGGTTGGTCGGGGATAAAAACCCACTAACTGTAGTTGGTCGGCGAGGATAAAATTATCGACCTTGGTTGGTCGGACACATTTTATGAAAAAAAATTTACCAAGTATGGTTAGTCGGGGATAAAAACTCTCACTAATTATAATTGGTCGATGAGCACAATTTAACAACCTTGGTTGGTTGGAAAAATTTTAACATTTTTATACTCATTACTTTATTAAGTAGTCGAGCAACATTACTTTATTGATAAGTAGTCGATGAATAGCACAATATTGTTATCTATTTAAACAGATACATATGCGTAAATATAAAGTGTTTGACAAGCACAAAAACAATAGCAATACAGATTTGCAAACAGAAAATGAAAGTCTTTCATTAAAATTCAAAACGAATTACAAATTACATGTATACTAACTATTACATTGAAATTCCTATTCTATTGGTTTCTTTTCTTCAGCTTTTGAAATAGGTTCCTCGCCAGCAGGAGGATCATTTAAGGTCTGAGGAGAATTGATAAAATTCAAGTCCTTCAACATTCTGACATTCATTACTGAAGGAGTATCCAATAGATGCTCGGGATGAGATACTTCAATCTGAGAATGAAGATTATAGTCACCAAGATATTTTGAAATTAAGCTCCGAGGAATGGCACGAGCAGGGATCCATTCCATGTCCAATTTATAAGGTGGTACAGGCAAGTCTAGTAGCCCAGGAGCATGATAATCCCATAAATAATGGCCCCACTCTAGTTTTAATACACCCAGGGCATTCAGCCGACCTTGCTTATAACCTTCATTATTGGCATTTTCAATGCGAGCATCCAAGTGATAAAGGGCCTCATTGTAGCCTGCATTCCAGAATTCGCGAGGTTGTTTATGGAATTGAAAAGTTAATCTTTCTAACTTCTCATGAAGGTTCCTGGCAAAAATATCCTTATTCTTCAAGGCAGACTTCGTCGCAGTAAGTTGATCTTCCAAAGTTAGGATTTTCTTGGACATTTCAGACAAAGCCCGATCTTTGGCATTCAATTGGTACGCTTGAGTTTCCATTGTTGACAGAGTACGAGCTTCTTCAATACTACGAGGAGTCCTTGATCGATTCCGAGCAGGTGGAGTACTTCGCTCCTCGGCAACATTCTGGGCAACTCTTCCTCGCCCACGAGAACCTCTCCCTCGTCCCCGAGCAGAAGTAGGAGTACCAGATCTTCGCAGGACATCCAACTCTTGCCTTAATTTGGCATTCTCAACTTCTAAGAAGGAAAATCCCTCATTGTTCACTGGGATTACCGCTGTTGAAGAAGAGGCTGAAGACTTATATTGTGCTAGTTCTTTCTGCAAATTATTATTCTCTTGCTCCAGTAGTTCAGCAATTTGTCTACAAGCTTCAACTTCTCCCTTTAGGGTCCTCTCCCTGACATCATACCCAGTCAGGAGTTTATCGTAGCCCTTCTCGGCAGAAAGCAGCTGATATTTCTTTTCATACCCCTCATGTAACAAGGCATTTGACTCCCTATACTGATCCTTGAGATCTTCTAGAGTATATTAAAGCTCCTCGATCATATCATAGTAGGCCACGTTATTGGCCACTGCTCTATCAAGTAAGTCCTTCAAGTACCGATAAGCTTCGATTGCTTGCTCGGAAGCACCATGACCAAGGATATCGGCAATTTCGGATGTACTAAGGTCTGTGTGACCAGCTTTATAATACTCATGGCATTGCTGCATCAACTTTGTGTCGTTAGCAGACAAAAAGATCCATCCTGGCCAGAAACCAACAGAGAAAGAAAAAGAAGATCAAGACCGAGTGCAGATAAAGAAGAGACAATCATATGGAAAGAAAGAACTCAAATTTTATTAGATCATAAGGCAAAATTTACAAAGATCTAAGATACAAAGTACAAGTAAGGAGAAAAACAGAAAGATAGTACCGAACAACTTCACACCTTTTCCTTGTCTCCCAAGACATTCTCGGGAGGCTGGGACGAGGAGCTTGGTTGCTCGGTGGGAACACTGATTTGATCGGTTGGAGTTGGGATTTGTTCAAGAGGAGAAGGCAAAGATGAAATCTCATCAGCAGATGTCTGGTTGGGTTGAGGAGCAAGGATTTGATCACCCACAATCATTGAAGATTCTTCAGATGCAGCTTCGTCTTCATCTTCGTCTTCAATAACTGGAGGAGGACCAAGGAGATATTGTTGAAATAGCTCGGAGTCCTCGCTCACCTTCAATTCCTGCAAGGCAGCAACCCAACCATCATGGAAGAATTTCAAACTTCCATAATTCACTTGGGTCATCATTGTTGTTACCCCCTATCCCATCCTTTATCCCAACCAGTCCAAAAGGATTTCTTCACAGCTGTTTTTCTCTTCATCTTTTCCGAGGAGAACTTCTCGGATAGAAGGTCCTCAGAGGCTTTCAGCTTGGCCTCCAACTCCTCCTTATGACGATTGGATTCACGCAGAAGTGTCAGCTCTCCCTCAGCTGATTTCAGCTTATTTTCAAGCTCCCCAAAAGTAGCGAGCTTCTCGGAGTATTTCTTGTTCTCCTTCTCTAAGTCCTTCACCTTGTTTCCCAACTGCACTTTTTCTGCTTCAGATGCAGCCAATTTCTTCTCCCATACACCTTTATCCTCGTTGTACTTCTGACGGGATTCCTTCAGAGATTGGGCCAAACCCTGGAATGCATCCTCTACTCCAGACGAGGAGCTTGAAGCCTTGAGCGCTTCATCTTTCTTCACAATGGTGTTAAAACAACTCACCAGCTGAAAAAAGAATGTAGTGATGAGTTAGTACCGAGATACATATATTGATTGAAGAAAAATTCAAGATAAAAAGAAACTTACTGAAGCAATGTGACGAGTAGCTAGGGATGTCAGCATATCCCTAGGCATGTTTTCCTCGATGCCTTGAACTTCAGGAATAATCCAAGTTTTTACCGAGCTCATTGCAGAGCTCGGGGGAATGATGGTTGGAACACCAGCTCCACTAGTTTGAAGCTGGGGAATGGCTTCAGAAAAACTAACCGAGGAGGATTTCTTCAATCTCCTCAGTGGAACTTCAGCAGTTTCAGCCAAAGAACCCTTGGTGGGGGAAATAGTGATCACTTCCACAGAAGTACTTTTCTTGCTCGGAGCCATTGGAGGTTTCTCGACAGCCTTCTGAACAGCAACAGCAGGAATAACATCAATTTTATTGGTCCCCTTTGGGACTTCAGCCTTGTTACTCTTTCCATCCCCGGCAGAGGAAGTCTCCTCGAAGATAGCAGGAACTCTTCTCTTGTCCATCTTCTGACTTAGAGGGATGTGAGATTCTGGTGAAGATTCCTCGGAAGCTGGCAATGGGTCACTAATGCTGACCACAGGACGAGCAGTAAAGGATGATGTGTAGCTCCTGTACTGCAGCAAATATGAAGCAGACCTTATGTGCTCGTCTGCAACTCTTCTATGCAAATTCCAGATATGTTTTAAATGCTTTATATTAACTTCTGTTTCTTTTGGAGTTTTCCTCTTGCTGTCAACTGCAAATAAAAACATAGTGAAATATCAGTCATACATTTTGTCAAACACAATGAAATCATAATTTCAAAAAAACAAAATAAGATTGAAAATAACCTATCCCATTTCCATATGGAGGGCATCTGGGACCCTCATATACTCCGTCTCCAACCAGAGGGGCATGTTGCCAATTTTTTACAACTACTCCATGTTCGAAATAATCCCTGTTGGCATCAGGGAGGTTGACTACTAGAGCCGTATTCAAAAATCTACTTTTTAAATAATAAACATTGTCTAAAACAGCCCATCTATAACAATACATGATCTCAGGAATTCCTATACGAGTTCCATGAGTTTGATTTAACCTATATACCCCATTAACTATTCCCCAGGTGTTGGGGGCTATTTTTGCAGGGACAATGTCGAAATACTGACAGAATTCTAAGCATAAAGGGTTTAGTGGAAAAGAAAATCCACATTCAGCAATAAAAAGGCTAGGGAACCAATGTCCCTCAGCCAAATCGAAATAACTTGAAGGTTCAGAAAGAACCTCCAAAATTACCCAAGATGGAATAGAGAAATCAGACCGGAATTTCTCGAGAGACTCAATAATGTAAACCATGATGAATAAAAGAAGAAGGAAGAAGAGATTACAGGGAAAAAGGAGATCTGTTGACAAACAAATGAAGAAAAGGATGGACGCACAGGAGAGAGAAAAGCTTTAGAAAACTCGAAAGCAGAAATTGAAAAGGTAGAAGACGATGGGATTGCCTCTGAAGTTTAAATACCTTGCCTTGGGAAACGGCGAAAGAAATGATTACAAAAAGGAAATATTACGCTATCGGCGGCTAAAAGGACAAAAAGGGCACGAAGATCGAAGCACCTATAAAAATGCAAAAAGCCGGATTCTGCGAATTTGGAAGGAAATTTAAATACAAAGAAAAGGCTCCTAAAACCCAGGAAGGTCATTTAATATCGCCATATACCGAGAAAGAATGTTCCATACTCCTCAAAGTTCGAAATATGAAACATTGGGGTCTTCTGTTGACACCAAAATTAGTATGCTGATGTGGACGAATAATAAGAAGACACGTGTCAATCTACGTGGCACAATAACAACGAGGAAGATTGTTTTCCCGACCAACATCTCACTCCAAGGAACACCAACCCTCCGAGGAACTCTTATCCTCCGAGGAACTCCAATGCTCCGAGGAACTTTTGGACGACGAGCAACTAAGGCGGTTCGAGCTGCACCTCGACCACAGTATTAATTGCCAGATAATCAACAGTTTAACTATTCATTGAATGCTTATCATCTTGACGCGCACGTTTGAAGAATATTAAATGAATTACCCTTTCATATGTGTATCATTTAATGTAACACCCTTTCATGTACAGCCTAAGGGCTATAAATACCTTGTATCACCCTCATTCAAAGGGACCGAAATTTCTTGAGAGAACTTGTAATCGAGAATTCCCAAACACTCAGCAATAACATAACAGTGGATGTAGGCCATTCATACAAGGCTGAACCACTTTAAAAATATCATGTCTCATTTATTTATCTGTGATTAAATTATTAGAGTGATCTAGTTTTTTACATCAACATCTAGGATCGAGTGTTTCGATTTCTGTACCTTCATCCACCTAGTAGGTAGTAGTCTTTTTCCTTGATTCTTCAAGCTCCTCTTGCTCGGCAGACGAATAATAGCATTCCCGAGCTACTTTCTGATCACCTTTCACAACTCCTACTCCGAAATTTGTAGGGAATTTTAAGCACTGATGTACTGTAGATGGGACTGCTTCGAACTTCTTCAAACCAACTCTTCCTATGATGATGTTGTAAGCAGACTGCACATTCTTATCCATCACAAAGAAGCGTATTTTTTCTGTTCAACAAGCAGGCCAAGTTCCAATGAATATATCCAACTTGATCGTCCCAAGTGGAAAGACTTTCTCGCCAGTAAAACCCAATAGAGGTCTGTGATAAGGTTCCAATTGAGATAATTTCAAATTTAAACTGTCAAAGCATGATCACCAAAGGGTCGTCGTGAGGGTAAAGAACACCTGTAAGGTCGTTTTTTGAAAAACCGATGACCAGCTTCTCTTTGTTTACCTTCCTCGGGCGATCCTCTTCAGCCAAATTTATCCGTTGAATGTATGAGCAAGCCTGAGCCTCACCGAGGTAATCTTTTCTTTCTGCAGTAAGGTCTCCTCCTCCTGCATCTCCTACTGTGATGACATTACAATCAAATGACCAAAAGCGTATTGAAAATACCTCTCGTTCTGGCTGTCTTGGTTTCTTGGGAAGTCGAGGTCATCTTCTGTATCATCTTTATGATCCCTTTTCTTTTTCTCCTCTGCTCGACGAGGAGATCTAGACCTTTCTCTAGTTCAGTCATTATTCCTTCTTTCGCATCCCCGATCAACATACTTCGCTAGCTTCCCTCTTCGGATGAGTGTTTCAATCTCGTTCTGAAGAGCTATGCAATTTTTGGTCATATGGTCGTAATCCTTATGGAACTCACAATATTTCTCCCTATTCCTCAGGTCAGGGTCTGACCTCATTTTCTTTGGCCACTTTACTTCCTCGTTATTCTTGATTTCTTCCAAGACATGATTAATACCCATTTTCAAAGGAGTATAATTATCGAATTTCTTCAGGACTTCCCATGACGATTTATTATTCTTAGAATGCTTGTCACCGCCATTGCCTTATGCTCTTTCTTCTTGGATTTGTCGTCTTCCACCTTGGTTTCTTTATCCATATTCTTCTTCGCAGCCATTGCCTCCTCGGCATTCATGATTTTGGTCGCCTTCGCCATCAACTCTGACATAGTTGTAGGTGGATCTTTGGCCAAAGTGTAATACAACTTGTTAGGCAACAGCCCACTCATCAAGGCGGTGATTGCTGTCTTTTCTTCATAATCTATGACTTCCAGTTTCTCATTATTGAAACGAGTTATGTAATCTCTAGTACTCTCACCAGATTTTTGTCTAACACTTAACAAGTGTGCTACTCTTTTTACTGGCTTTGCCCCAAAATAGAAATTGCCGATGAACAACTCGGCCAACTGAAAGAAAGTTAAAATCTTACCCCGAGGAAGATTGTTGTATCTGGGCAGATCCAGTAAGAGTTCTCGAGAATGCTCTGTATCTCATCTCGTCGGGGACAGCATAGATGTCGGCAGCAGCTTGATATTGCTCTATGTGTAGAACAGGATCTGTCTTTCCATCATATTTGGGGTCACCACTGGTGCTTTAAACTTTGACGGGGTAGGAAAACCCACAATGGCCTGGACAAAAGGTGTCCCTTGAACAAAAGTTCGTTGTAAGGGATTCTTCGCCTTAGCCATTTCTCCCAATCTATCCTCCAAGCGCTGAATGGAACCCTTCCACGCATCGTTTTCTTCCTCAGGCTTATTAGTTCGAGCAATTGATTGTTCTGATGTGGCCTCTTGAGATCTATCTTGACGACCAACTGGTCGTGATTGTGCTGATCCTTCTCTTAGATTTGATGGTCGTCGAAAACTCCTCGACATGGTCTTAGGTGGACTCCTATTCCTCCTAGGGCCTAATCGACTGAAAGGAGACACCCTACTCAGTCTCTCTAAGGCACTGGGTCTTTTTGGAGAGAGAGTGATACGTTGATCAGTATTTGTAGCCCTTATTGACGAAGTTCGCCCAGGTTGATAAGAAAAATCATCAGGTTCCTCATTACGATATGACTCAGTACGCCTGGATCGTGAAGGAAGTAAATAAGTTTGCCTCTGACCACTTCGCTATCCAGAACGTCCAGGTGCACCGCCATGAAGGGTCTGTATGAGTTGCCCCATTGTTTCCTGCATGGCGGTTTGTCCTTGAGGCAGATTCGTCATAATCCCAGCCAGATCTGGAGGTGCAGAGGGATTTGGAGGATTTCCAGCATTTTCAGTGTTTCGATTGCTGGATTCCGGGTTATCTGCCATTGATGATGAATGATTTTTGGTGAAAAACGATAATAACAATCGTTCCCACAGACGGCGCCAATCTGTTGATGTAAAAAACTAGATTACTCTAATTATTCAATCACAGATAAATAAATGAGACAAAGAATTTTAAAGTGGTTCAGCCTTATTTGAATGGCCTACATCCACTGTTATGTTATTGCTGAGTGTTTGGGAACTCTCGATTACAAGTGCTATCAAGAAATTCCGGTCCCTTTGAATGAGGGTGATACAAGGTATTTATAGCCCCTAGGCTGTACATGAAAGGGTGAGACATTAAATGATATACATATGAAAGGGTAACTCATTTAATGCTCTTCAAGCGTGTGCGTCAAGATGATAAGCATTCAATGAATAGTTGAACTGTTGATTATCTGGAAATCAATGTTGTGGTCGAGATGCAGCTCGAACCGCCTTAGTTGCTCATCGTCCAAGAGTTCCTCGGAGCACTGGAGTTCCTCGGAGGACAAAAGTTCCTCGGAGGGCTGGTGTTCCTCGGAAGACTGGTGTTCCTCGGAGTACACCTGTTGCTCGGAGTGAGTATGTTGGTCGGGGGAATGATTTTCCTCGTTGCTATTGTGCCACGTAGATTGACACGTGTCTTCTTATTATTCGTCCATATCAGCATACTAATTTTGGTATCAACAGTCACATTCATCTTTGACAATCATGTAGTTCCAAATGATTTAAATCAACATAATGTGAGTTAAATCTTCACGAAAGCTAAAAGGTCTTGGGCTCATCACAATGGCAAAGATAGCTTGTAAAATCCCAAATTCTCGCTTCGTATCTTTACACAGCCTCTTGGCACTATGTTAAGTACTTTTGTTTTGTGTTTCCTATTATTAAATTATTTTAGAAAAAATTGTCTAGTTTAGGCATGTATTATCAGCAAAGTAGTAATTAATGTTGTACACGACCATTGACTATGTAATAAGAAAAATAAATTATATTGTGTATAAGCTCCTCGATCACATACGATTTCTCTCAGACATTCAAGTTATTGTCTAAACTTAACATGCCAAAAACCATGTAAATTCCAGAGATCGTGGTCAGTTACATCCTTAAGTGTAATTCTATCATTTTCGTAATGGTCGCAATGTGTGACTTGTCATGCCATAGGGAAAGTCTTAAATTCCCAATGCATGCAATATATGCTATTGAGATGCCCATAAAACCTCTATCCTCCCCTTTTTCTAATAAATGATAGGCATCTTATCTTTTGAGTGTCCTCAGGCACTCGGTCAATTACATGATGTAGAGCATTGCGAATGTTATTGTCTAAAATTGATATTAGGATAATTTTAGGTCTTAGCTAGTAAATACCAATAATAAACTATAACAAATCTAGAATAAAATAATTTGAACTTGAGAAAGATGAGAGATAGAGAATAAGATAAAGGGTTTAACATGGTCCAACCCGATGAGGTGCCTACATCCACTAGTGTAAAAAGCTATCTAGAGTCTCTCTAGGGTGTAGTGTATGTCATCTTCTTCATATCCCAGCTATGAGATATGGTATGCTATTTATAGTCAGACAGTTACATCTTTTCACAATAATAATGACAACCAATGATGAGCAAACTGTAGTTGGGAGGTTTAATCCATGTGTATTTATATAAAGAGACAATATATATTTCCACATGCATCTCACATGTATGCCTTGATATTCTTAGTCATTAGTGGTCATCCAGACAGCCGACCAAGATAAAACACTTAGCCGACCACAATAATAATGTTATGATAATGTCTAATGAGTATTTAATGATGACAGGTGTCGCAATTCTATTGGTCCATGTCACGTTATAGTTTTTTGGTACAACAATGAGATTTTATTAAATCTTAATGTGAGTATCTCTTCAATTCGGATGCACTCGTCAACTATATCGGTTCTACATAATTATGAGAGAATTAAAAGAACTACGAGAATTTTCTGCAAATATAAGGCTCCAAATTTTGTTGGCATCAAGTTTTCTTATAAAATAAATATCGTAAGAAGAAAATTTAACCATTAAATGATTGAACAATTCATTCCTCATCCCTAATCGGCAATGAAACTATTTTATAGGATATGTCACAACTTTTAATAAATAATTTTTCATTAAGCTGCGGTGTCTATCATCCATATAGCACTCAATAAATTATCGACATGTAATTAAACTACAATGGTGTGTCCAATCACTCTTTGGACTTTTGAAGATCAGAAAAGAAGAAATCATCGAGTAAAAAATAACCTCTTCGTAATTATCTCCATCTAAAGACGAGACGCTAAAAATTTAATTGACGGTGGCATCGGGCAAAGAATACATGCTCTTAATAGGAAATTGATGTGTATGTTTTGATTGAAAACAAGTCCCAATATCATTAGATGTCTAATGAGGATTCATCATATGTTTGATGGAAGTGGCTTTAGTAATGGAAAGTTTTTAACCCATCAGACATTTGATGGGTCCTCAGACATTGGATAGAGTTTGCATCAAAATTTTAGGTTGGGTCATTCTAGGTGTTTGCACAAGTTTTACATATGGTATAAATATAAAAATGTGAGGTACTTTCATTAAGGTTTTACTAACATTAATAGATTTAGTCATTAAAAGAATACACGATAAATAAAGGTTTGGGTTTTCAAAACTTTATTTCAAGGTGATATTTGGGTGTGTTTTTTGTTAAGAGTGAAGAAAACCTTATAACATCCAACCATTTAAACATATTTTTTTAAATAGTGGCATCATTCTTTAGCCTGTGGATATATGAAGATAAATTTGACCAAACACGTTAAATCTCCTATATTCACCTTTGTATTTTTTTGTCTTGCTTACATTTCCATCATCTTGTATATATATATATATTGGTTGGGTCTTGTTTCATTTGATCGTAATAAATTTATATTAGGGCTTTAATTCACACAAGTGTCTGGAAAAATATCAAAGAGTTTGGTTTCAAACTAGTAATGTTTGGAAGTTTGAACTATATCATTAATGACATATGTGAATGAAAAAGGATATTGTAAAGTCTCTCACTCCGTTCATAGTTAAATATATATCTCAAAATCAATGAATATTGGATTCAGGATATTCGAATCATGTTTTCTCCAGAGAGAATATTTTGAGATGTTTTAGAATAGGAAGAAAGGTTTCTTATATTTTCCTAATAAGGAAAATGTGTAGTATAGGGACAGTGAAGCTTAAAATATTCGTTAGGATGGAACTCATTATGGGGGTGTGGAATGTACCCAAAATTTATTAACAAACTTAATATTCACTAAACAATTGAATTTCAAGTGTAATTATATATCGATGGGGAGTTGAGTCTTGAGAGCAACATGTGTTTATATTGTCCTAAAAAAGGGAGGAAAGAGTAAATGTTTGTATCATCTAACACACTCTTCAGAGGGAACGCGACAACAATGACATAAGTTATCAAGCGCTTGAAGAACTATTTTCTCGTGGATTATAATGGAGGCATCGGTTATAAGTTTCCAGGTATTAAATAATTCTAAACGTATATTTACAATTATTTGCCTCTAATTTTAAGGTTGTATTATTTTGTTACTGAACTACATCCACTTTGATTCCTAGAGTAAGGTGATTTTTGATAATTTTATGATGAAGGTAAAAAAGGACTTGGAAGACATATTTCATGTAAGGAACAATTTTCAATATAGTCAAGTTTTATGTATTTTTGTTTAATTCGATGTTTGGACAAAACCGTTGAGCCGTAGGTTAAGATTTTAGTTAGTGACCTTTCAATCCTATGACGTGTTTCTTGAAGATCTAGTGGCTAAGATAAAGAGAACACGTGACCATGATGTGTTTCATGCCACATTTTATCAGCAACGTTCCAAGGATCTCTCAAGTATGAATGCATATTTATATTGAGCCTTGAATATTTTATTATTGGATGTTAGGATTATTTTAAATTTTTTAAAATGATTTTGTATTTTTGGAAAAAAATAGGCATTTTTTACGAGATCGTTAGAATGACATTTGATGTCATTCGAACGAGATCATATACCTTGTTAGAGCGAATTCTCATGAACTTCGAAAGATATTAGTTTTGATTTCTCTGAAATCTCATTGGAAGTATCATTCGAAGGAGAATGGAGTCTTTGATCAAATGAGGTACCATATCGTTCGAACGACCCAATTCATTTTTCAAAAAAGCAGTGTTTTCCCATTATCCCATGTTCTCAGAATTCCTACCTTTTTAAGGAGTGCGGAGCAGTAGTTATGGGTGAGACTTTTTCCATTCTTTTGAGTTCTAAAATTCTTCCAAAAATCTCTCCAAGTTTTCCTTAATCATTCATGATTCTGTTTTAAAATCACAAATCCTAGTTTACACCCAACTAATTTAAGAGCCAAGATTCATCTTATAAATGCTTTGAGATCGTGTTTTGGCACCATTTTTAATTCTAACATGTTATTGAGAATTGTTTCATGCATTGGATTCTATGCCTTTTGATTTATATGCGATGTACTCCCTGTGCACAACAGTTTTTGAACCTTATCAGTGGACTCTAAGGCTTGTGTGAGTTCACACGTTGTTGCATTTATGCAGGTAGACTCCTGCGTGTCACTGAGGTTAAAGGAGTGAAGAATGTGTATCCCTCACCATAAAGGAGTCTAGAAAACACTACTACATCCTTATTAATGTATTTTTTTATCTGGTCAACCATAGAACCAAATCGGATCTCCTGTAGGTCGTAAAAGTACACATCAGACCCATGAAAGATCTATAGGTCGTAAAAGTACCTAATCTCGTTTAAGTTAATGTTTATCCCACAAATTTTATTTATGACGGTTGTAACCATAAGTATCCGGTAAAATCTACCATTTGAATGGATTGTGAGTATTGCATAGAAACAGAGTACTTCCCCCAGTAATGTGTGGAGGGAAAAATGGAATCCTCCATCTATTATGGAAACTATAATAAAAGTAATTCTGCATCAATGTCTTAGGTATCCTCCTCCTACGGCGACGTCCTAACGTGAATATTGTCAGGTATAAGGTATCTCGTACAAAATGCTTCAAAGTTGTTTTCTAAAGTCACTTCCCACTTCCTTAAATTCCAGGATGTGGCGGTAAGGCTTAACAACGAAAAATTGGAGAAAGAATAAGAAAGAGAGAGCCTCTGTTTTTTTGCAATTTTTATAGGGAGAGAGAGAGAGAGAGAGAGAGAGTTTAGAAGCAAATTGTAATGAAACAAAGAAAGTATAAGGCTTCTGAAACCTTATACCTCCTTTCACCAAAGAAAACATATCTAGAGATTATGATACATATATGGCCAAATCGTGGACGAGGTTGTGAAATCCCCTAGAATTTTGGGGCTTTAAAGGAAAAGCTCTAAATATATTTATGATGTGACTTCTAAACAGAAGGATGATATCTCTACCTTTCATTGGGACACCGTTAAAAATACTTTTGTATTGAGAGATCCACATATACCGACAAACCAAGGAGGGAATCAATCTGGAAAGAGAGCCAATAATACCTTTCTCATCCAGTTTAATCCACCAACCCATAAGAGTAGACCCGATCAAGATTCTATCGCCTCTAATACCCAAGACACCTCTAAAATAAAACCAAATTTGGGAAGTGGTGTCATTCAGAACAAATAAAATAGTGAAAGTGTTCAGAATGCCCAACTAAGTAGCAATGGCATTTGGAAACTAAAGGAATTTTTAGTTGCCTATTAGAACAGTCTAGAGGTATAGCCTTAAAAATAATCTTCCACATAAAGATATAAGTCTTCTTAGGTATCCTTGAATACTAAATACATCTGAAGCTAAATTACACGCACTATATTTGCCGAATCAAATCCCATAACGAAGTTGTCGAAAATCTGCCATTAGGATTCGGCATCCAACTTATCTCAGGAGAGATTTGCAGATGGTCATATATAATATCTATAATCTATGCATACGCTTCCAAGTGTGTAAGCTTGAGTTAGAAATGTAAGAATTAAGGATACCCCGTCTCAGTAATATTTATTCCGTATAAATTTAGCCTATAAAGAATTATTCTCTACTAGATGCCACCCTAACTTGCACGAGAAGGAGTTGCTATTATATATAAATCCAAGAATGCCAAGGCCACCTTCCTATTTTGGAAGCCATAAATCATTCCACTGCTGTCGATGGTGCTTAAATCACTGCCCTATAATTTTTTTACAAAAGCTCTGAATGCGGTTGTGTGATACCAATATGAGAGTTCACAATATTTTAATGGATTTAATTTATTTAATTAGATGTCAATCCCAAAAAATTATTCCAATTTTAACTAAATCCTAAACATACATCTGTGTGATTGAAAGCAGTAAATCATATAAGCAAGCAACCAAACAGTTTCAGAAAAAATCCTCACAAGGCAAAACCTTTATTTCACTGAATTTTGGAAATCGCAACTTACAACACTTTAGAGAAATACTACAATAAATTCTCGCAAGAACCCACAAAGACTGCAGCCTTCAGTCAGAAAAGATTCCCTCGAGAATCATAAGAATCGTAGTCCTCCTCTTTAACAGTGAAGAATGGTCTCCACAAGAATAACTTCGACAAAGAAATATTTGGGTTCCAAAGATGATTCATAAAGTAATTGTTTTTTTTTTGTGAATCAAAACTAGTGTTTTTCCCTAAAAAGGTGAAGACTATTTTCAGTTGTTTTGCAGTTCGCGTAAAATGAAAGTTTTAATGAAAATCTTCACGAAATAGGTTTTTATAGGCGAATACAAATTTCAAGGCGACACAAAGTCGTTTGAACGAGATCTTGATGTCGTTTGAATGAGATTGATATCTCGTTAGAAGTGACTTCGAATGACCCTATCAAACGAACTTTAAAACATGAAAAAAGTACGCCTTCGTTTGAGCCATATGAGAAGCTGAGCTTCAAATGAAGTATTGAACGACATGACAATGCCATTTAAATGACTTAATCGTTAGTTTAAAACTCCACCTACAGTAAATTCAGAAAACATATTAAGTTTGAAAATGCCTCACTTTGTGAAAACAATTTAGAAAAGTATCCCAATACTTAGTAAAAAATCTAAGTAAGAAAAAACTAAATCCATACAAAAATTACTTCAAGTCGAGAACTTTGTTGAAGTAGTTTGATATTCAAATCTGTCTTCTTGAACTTGTGAACTTGAATTGACTTGACGGTTGGAACAAAATACGCCATACACGATGTAAACTAGGAATTAGGGACAAGGTGGAAAATATGTCCTTACAAATCTCCTTTTATGGCTATTCCGGTACAAAATAAAAACATCCAAATTATCATCTAAATCCTATACAAATCTAATACCCTACCAAGAACCGAAAAGTGGAAAAGATACTAAATATATAAGTCTTCAAAATCTTCAAATCTCCATGCTTTCTCTTGATCTTCTTTTGTTTGCTTTTCAGTTGCTCATCAAAGTGTACTTGCACACAATAGATAAAGAAAATACCTTCGTGATGTATCGAGTTTGAAATGAGATATAACACAAATCAAATATCAAATCTCCCCCATGAATCAAACTCTCACTCCCCCATAACTGATGATTCGTTCTCCCCCTTTTTATTTGTTCGAAATAGACAAAGAAAAGAATAAAACATAAGAAACTGGAGTGTGTCACAAGAAGCATAGCAAATCATCACAAACATATATCAAAGAATCTCACGTAAGGATAAACTCAAAAGGTTCCACAAACTATTTTAATTTTTTAAAATTTTCAAGAAGAAATAATTTTACAAAAACAACACGCACCATGAGCTAACAAAGATAACCGAAATGTGGAAATGGAATGAATGGGTGTGTACAAATTCGATAGGAAAATAAACTCAAACAATCATAACGTATGTGCACGATGAATTTTGGATACTCCTAACGAATGAACTCAAAATCATTCTTAGGTGTAAAAATATTGAATTCATATGATATGACTCTATCTATTCATCAAATCAAAGTCTAAAATGATTTTTACACCAATAACGTATAAAGCTATGTAATGCTTTTTCGAGACTCTTTAAGGATGTACAAACTCGTTGATTTCCAACCAAACTCCCTCAAAAGATAAACATGATCTTATTTTCTATTTTTTCTTTCGAAAGATCAATCAAACTAAACTATTTGGCCCCTTTTGGCAAAATTGCTCTTTTTACTGCCTTAATTTTTTTCCTGGGCTCTTTTCAAACAGTGGCTTTCACAACGAGTTCACTCGTCTCTCGCATCCCTTTCCCATGTATACTCATATTTTTTCAATATTAAACAAACTCTAACGGGCAACGATTCTTACATGCATTACTTTCATTATCTCATTTTATCGCATTTGGTTCTTTTTAAAGACAAGTTTCAGATAAAACACTTTGACCAACATCTGATAAACAAGTGCAATAATCAAACAAATTCGTACATGTGCGCATTAAAGGAGATTATGATCCAAACATGTAGAAAGTAATCGCTAATCAAATCTCAATGACTCCAAACATTATAAAGCACGTGAATGAAATGATGTTGTATCTCAAAACCCTATTAAAAAGTTACTTTGATAAGGGAATGATATTATGACTTGGTCATCCTAAATGTCCATCCATATATAGTGTAAACAAACTACAAAAATCTTTTTGTGTTTTTCAAAAAAAATTATAAAAATAAAATCTTTTTGCCTTTTTCATTTTTCTTAAAAAACAAAAATATTTTTGAATTTTTCTCTTTTCTTAAAAAACAAAAATCTTTTTTTATTTTCCATTTTTTCTTAAAGACCGAAAATATTTTTTGATTTTTCTAAAATATGAATAAGAAAAATAAATTCAATGGTGGTACACACTAGCAAAAGGCATGAATAATATGTAATACCCCGTAGTTTTGACTATATTTATTTTTGGGATTAATTAATTAAATGCGTATTAATTGGAAATTAATCCGGGTTATAAATACTTACGAGATGTGAGTTGGTATTTGATTTTGTGCATATATGATTATATATGAACTTGGTATTATAAAATTTGTCGTGAGATTTATATACGGCATTTTAGAAATTTTGTTGAGACGCGTGGGACCGCCGCGTCACGGTATAATATTTTGTTAATAAAAGTGAATTTAGAATCTATAATCCGTATGGTCGTTTTGAGTGCGCCAACGCGTCCGGAAGGGTCGAGATAGTCAGAAAACACTAGCCGGGGGTATAGTTTGGGTCCCGGGGTATTTTTAGGCCATACCGGCAACTTAAAGGGTATTTTGGTAATTTTACATTTTTAGGAATTAAAAGTGACGAAAATTAGAGATGTAAATCTGATGTGGATTAAACCCATTAAGCCCACTAACCATCCCATATTAAACCATTAAGCTACGGAGGTTATCTTTAGGTTTACAACTTTCCCCAAAACAAACCCTAGCCACCTTAAGCCACCATTGGAGAAGGAGCTTGGAGGGAGGAAATTCTGCAGAAAAACATCATCAAACCTACACCAAAGTCAGAAATCAAACCAAGGCAAGTGACTTTATTCCATTTAATTTCAGAGAATGTCTTTTCCATGTTAGAAATTGGAGAATATCAATTGTTCTTGAAAGATAATGAAAACCCATGTAGTTTAGATCATAGAACTTGAGAAATTTGAGAAGGATTGCATGTAGAATGATAGGTAGATGTTTTTACTGATGATATACATGATTGAAAAGAAATTAAAACGGATTTTGTTGGGTTAATTCTTGATCCAAAATGTTAGGGTTCATGTTCTTGAGATAATTGGGGAAAAGTGTAGAAATTCATATGTTAATTGATGTTGAAGAGATTTAATCCTTGAGAACATGTTAGGAGTTGACTTGAATATGTTTAGGATCACTTAGAGACCATAAAACGTTGTTGGGATGAACTTTGGATGAGATTAGAAGTGTTAAAATGGTTAAAAACGAGGAAGGGAAAAATCTGGGACGAATCTGGCATCTCGTTAGAAGCCCCTACCCAGGTCGTTCGAACGAACTCGTTCGAACGAGCTTCTAACGAGTTGACCAGTCGCTGCTAACGAGAATGGATTTCGTTCGATATCTCGTTCGAACGAGATATCGTTAGAAGGTACAGTTCGTTCGAACGAACTGGGACCTCGTTCGAACAGCCTCGTTCGAACGAGACTTCTAACGAGTTGGAAGAGGAATCTCGTTCGAACAGTCTCGTTCGAACGAGACTTCTAACGAGGTGACAGTTTGGTCCTTTTTGGACTGTTTTGATATTTGGAGTTCCGTAAACTTATTCGAGGATATAGATATCATTCCGTAGATGTAGTAATGATAGAATTGGGACATTTGGGTATTTATGAGAAGGAATTTACATACGAGGGTTGTATTACATGGACGGTTTGGGTTGGGACGTGAGTGTCTTCTACGACGTGAGAAATTATGGCGCGTATGATTACAAACCGGAATAGTACAAAGTGTGATAATTATAGTTAGTACGAGAATGCGATGTGTACTACGATTAAAATACGGTATTACTAAGATGTGTGTTTACTTAGTATTGGTATATGGATTGTGTGTATGACATACCTACCATACTTGCTATCACGGGAGGTTGCGTTCGCTTAGGACCCTCTAATCCTTGTGTGCCTACGGGGGGGATATAGACTGGTACCTCGATGAACATAGGTCATAGAAAGACTTATTGAGATATTAATAAGTCCGCTGATCGTGGGAGCGTAGGTATGTGCGTAACCCACGTGATGGTGACTGTGTTCGCCTCCATTATTTGTGATGTTGTTATCGGTGAACTATTCCTGAGAGATTCGAAATATGTAATCCTTATGTACGTGATGTACCGGGATGGATAGCAGAGTATGTGTGCACCACAGCTTAGTTCTCGGGGTGCTTATATTGTATATTTACGATATGATTAATATACTCTTAATTAATGGGAACCTTCACGTTATTGTTGTGAATATAATTACGGTATTGTTTCGATAAATAAAATGAGTTAGCTGATACATAAATATATTGCATTTTGAGCATCTGAGTTTACATTAAATCCCTATCTAATTACGAGCGTTATATGTTAATAGAACCGGGTAATAAGGGTAGAAACTATTACAGTCTAGCTAGTTATGATGTCACTTAGCTAGTGGTTTATATCATTGTAGATGGGTACTTACGTTAGGAGTGCACAGTTAGACGAGAGGTGAGAATATCATGTGAGTGTACGTCCTAACATGTACTTTGCATTTAATGTTTTAAATGTTTTTAAAGCACTTGCAGGTTTTAAAATATAACTCCACATTCGGGCTCTGACCCGTTTGCTTTTCAAATCTTTTTCTTGTAAAACCATTTTAGGTGCCCAGCCACAAGGACACCAAGCATAGGATACTTATTCAGGTGACGAGCTGTAGCTGCTTGTGGAAGCTACAGGGACTTTGCTTATAGACGTTTCCATATTTTGGATTCCAGAGTCACTATCTATCAGTTGTAGGGCATGTTGCCCATTTCTATTAGACATCTTTTACATTTCAGTTTTCAGACTTTAGCATGTATTGTTTCAGTATTCGTTTTACTTATCAGTTGTGGGATTGTAGTGAGGAGTTTTCCTCCAGCCTTTATTTACTCTATTGTGATGGTTATTCGTTTTACTTCAGTATGGTGAATGGTGTTATTTATTTCTTCATTTCACTTGTTGCATGTTAATCAGACTTATATTAAAATTTGGCAACTTACTTTTTAAATACTAGGTGGTTAGTAATCTTTAAAAGGTTTTCGACAGTGATGCTATTAACTGAGCCAACTTGGCATTTTGAATTAATTTAATAAAGGAGTAGCTACCCGGTATTTAATTAGTCGGGGTGTCACAGGTGGTATCAGAGCATCAGGTTCTAGTGTCCTTTAGGATCTTTACGGCTATTATGTTTCCGCTAAGTTTCTTTGATATAGAGCCCTATATTTTAGGACTGTTGTACTCATTTTTTGTATGCTTCGTTCTTCAGCTATATTAAGTTTATAACCGTGAACTTATAAACTTTGTTCTTATTTCAGATGCCTCCACGACGTGCACGACGAGTTCCCAGGGATGCAACGCCCTAACCCCAGCCCGCTCCAGTTCAGGTTATGATGAACGCCGCTGAGGTTGCAGCTATAGTAGCCCAAGCGGTAAATGTCGCGATTGCCGTGATTCAGCAGGCACCACCTCAGGCGCCGGTTATCGCGCCAGTACAGGTTAATGCATTCCCGTCTGCTTGGGAGTGTCTACGTGACGCTTTTCAGAAAGCGCATCCGCCAGAGTTTGCAGGTAGCTCAGATGTGGTAGTCTCGAGCAAATGGAGGAAAGACATGCAGAGGCACTTGAGGATGCATGAGTGCACTGATGTTCAGAAGCAGGTGCTAGCTACTTTCAAGCTAGTTGGATCTGCGCTACAGTGGTGGGAGTCCATTACCACCGCGGAGGAGAGGGATACCCTCACGATTCAGGAGTTCTGGGTGCGGTTCGACCGCAAGTACTTTCCGTCGGCTGTTCATACGGAGATGAGGAGGAAGCTGATGAGTCTGAAGCAGGAAGGCAAGACAGTGGCCGAGTATGAGGCCGAGTTCACTAACCTGTTGAATATCGTTCCAGACGAGATTCTAACAGAGAAGAAGAAGATTGAGAAGTTCACCGATGGGTTGAATTGGAGGATCCGTCAGCATCTGCTAGGGAACCTATCGTTGGCCACTTATTCTGATGTGGTTAACGCTGCATTGTTGCACTGCCAGGACCACCGTTTTTATATGGCCGAGGGTAAGAGGTCGGGGGAGTCTAGCCATCAGGGCAGGACTGGAGGACATGGTGCCAGCGGGGCACAATCGGGTCAGGGGCAGAGACAGAATGAGCAGGGCTCCCAGCAGGGGGATAATAAGAGGTTCCGGTCAGGGAACTACAGGCAGGGACAGGGAGGTTTCCGTCAGGGCCATCAGGGTCCAAACGGCCATCAGGGCCAGCAGGGGCAGAATGGGCAGCAGTTTCATCAGGGCTAGCAGGGCCAAGGGAGGAACGGTAACGGCCACCAGGGCCGGGGACAGCAGGGGCAGAGGGGAGGGAACTTCCCAGGGAAGTGCTTTGTTTGTGGCAAGACTGGCCATAAGAAGCAAGATTGTCCTGATAGGGGCAGGGCCCCACAGCAGCAGCAGCAGGGTGCTCGCCAGGAGCCACAGAGACCTATGTTTCCCGCCGCTCTTCTCGCACCGCCACAGATGGCAGCATTGCCACCCATTCCAGCAGTCCCAGCTCAGCAGGGGCAGCTACAGTATGGACGTGTTTACAATGTCCACCAGGCTGCAGTTCCACAGGCACCGCCCGCGATCGAGGGTACGTTTCCTATCCATGGCACTATGGGTCGGGTGTTATTTGATACGGGTGCTACACACTGTTTTATAGCTACACACTTCGCGAAAGCTTTAGGATTGTTAGCTACGGCAGAGAGCACAGTGACGTGTGTCGACTCACCATTGGAGAGTGGGTCACTTATTTTCTTTATATGCCGGGGAGTGGGGGTAGATATTGGTGGTTTGGTATTGCCTGCAGACATGTTAGTGTTAGACATGCATGTTCACGATGTGATCATCGGTATGGATTGGCTCGTAGCATATGGGGCCATGATTTATTGCTTCAGCGGGAGCATTGTTTTTGCCATTCCGGGGCAAGAGATGTTTATAGTAGAGATGCCTCGCCCAGAGGGAGGATCAACCGCTCATCTGTATTACATAGAGGAGGATACCTCTAAGGAGGTTGTGATTTCTTTAGATTCGATTCCGGTTGTCAGGGAGTATTCAGATGTGTTTCAGGAGATACCAGGCTTACCACCCCGTCGAAAGATAGACTTCGTCATAGATTTGCTACCAGGTACGAGACCTATAGCACGCGCACCGTACCGTATGGCTCCAGCTGAGATGAGGGAGTTACGGGATCAGATAGAGCAGCTGTTAGGTCAGGGCTTTATTCGCAGGAGTACCTCACCTTGGGGCGCTCCAGTTCTGTTTGTGAAGAAGAGGGACGGTTCACTGAGATTGTGTGTGGACTACCGAGAGTTGAATAAGGTCACGATACGGAATAAGTATCCGTTGCCTCGAATCGATGACTTATTCGACCAGTTGAGAGGAGCTTCTTTCTTCTCGAAGATTGATTTGAGATCGGGATACCATCAGTTACGTATCCGGGAGGAGGATGTCTCGAAGACCGCGTTCTTGTCGAGATATGGTTCTTACGAGTTTCGGGTTATGACTTTCGGCTTGACCAACGCTCCAGCAGTGTTTATGGACTTGATGAACAGAGTGTTCAGGGATTTCCTAGACCAGTTTGTCATTGTCTTCATTGATGATATTCTGGTTTACTCTCAGACAGAGGAGGAGCACGCCGAGCATTTGAGGCAGGTTTTGCAGACACATCGTCAGAACGAGTTGTATGCAAAATATGAGAAGTGCGGGTTTTGGCTGAAGGAAGTCCAGTTTTTGGGGCATATCATTTCCGACCGGGGAATATCTGTTGATCCGGGGAAGGTGTCAGCGGTGAGGGAGTGGGGACAGCCCACGACACCAACGGAGATTCGTAGTTTCTTGGGTCTAGCAGGATACTACAGGAGGTTTATTCGGGGTTTCTCGGAGATAGCAGGTCCTTTGACACATCTGACTCGTAAGGGTGTACCATACATCTGGAGTGATGCCTGTCAGTTGGCATTCGATGAATTAAAGGACAAATTGACCTCAGCACCTGTGTTAGCATTGCCGAGACCAGGAGTTGAGTATTTGGTTTACACCGACGCGTCTTTGCAAGGGCTTGGAGGTGTATTACAGCAGGAGAGACAGGCCATAGCTTATGCTTCCCGTAAGCTTAAGCCTCATGAGAAGAATTACCCCACGCATGATTTGGAGTTGGCAGCAGTAGTATTTGCCCTACGGATTTGGAGGCACTATCTTTTGGGGGAGAGGTTCCAACTGTTCACGGACCACAAGTCCCTACAGTACCTGTTCACGCAGAAAAAGTTGAATATGCGGCAACGTAGGTGGCTTGAGTTTGTGAAAGACTACCAGTTCGACATCCAGTACCACCCGGGTAAGGCTAACGTGGTAGCAGACGCGTTGAGCCGTAGGCCAGCAGATGAGGTGGCAGAGGTGTGGAAGGCAAAGTGGAAGGAATTGGGACACCAGGATGCAGTGGCCCGATCTTTCATGTCTGTGATGACCGTTACACCGCAGATTGTCACGAAGGTAGTACGGGCACAGGCTAATGACTCGTTCTGTCAGGAGCAGATAGTTCGATTACTAGCAGAGGGAGCCGAGTCCTATACCGTTAGCTCAGACGGGGGATTACGCTTCAATGGGAGATTGGTGGTTCCAGAAGGGGAAGAATTGCGGCACGATGTGATGGCAGAGTCGCACGGCTCACGGTTCGCGGTACATCCTGGAGGGGACAAAATGTACCAAGACATGAGACGGCAGTATTGGTGGAGCGGTATGAAGAGAGATATCGCTGAGTTTGTTTCGAAATGCGCCACTTGTCAGCTTGTAAAAGTGGATCACCAGAGACCGGCAGGATTGCTACAACCATTGGAAGTCCCGGTGTGGATGTGGGAGAGCATATCCATGGACTTTATCACGGGGTTGCCTACGTCGCAGAGGGGTCACGACTCCGTTTGGGTGATTGTGGACAGGTTGTCCAAGGTCGCGCACTTCTTACCCGTAAGGACTGACTACACTACGGGACAGTATGCCCAGCTCTTCATTTCAGAGATTGTGAGACTTCACGGAGTGCCCCTAAATATCGTGTCTGACAGAGACAAGATATTTGTTTCGAGGTTTTGGGAGATTTTCCAGGAGGCAATGGGCACAGAATTGCGGTTGAGTACGGCTTATCATCCGCAGACCGATGGGCAGACAGAGCGCACCAACCAGATGTTGGAGGACATGCTACGCATGTGCATTATTGACTTCGGGGGTGGATGGGAGCAGTACCTTCCACTGGTGGAGTTTGCTTACAACAACTCCTATCAGTTCACGATTGGCATGGCTCCGTTTGAGGCATTGTACGGTAGGCCTTGTCGTTCCCCAGCATGTTGGTTGGAGGTGGGGGACAACAAACTACTTGGGCCGGAAGTGATTCAGGATACTTCGTCAAGGATTGAGTTGATTCGGAGTCGCATTCGGGTAGCTCAAGACAGGCAGAAGAGTTATGCTGATGCGAAGAGATTTTTCAGGGAGTTCCAAGTGGGGGACCAGGTTTTGCTCAGGGTATCTCCTATGAAGGGGATTATGCGATTCGGGAAGAAGGAAAAGTTGGCACCGAGGTATGTGGGGCCGTTTCCTATTATTGAGCAGATCGGACCGGTTGCGTATAGACTCGGGCTACCAGAGCATTTGCATCGGATTCACGATGTGTTCCATATTTCCTCGCTGAGGAAATACCATAGAGATAATTTGGCCCATTCTCACATTGCTGTGGAGGACATCGATCTCCAGCCGGATAGTTCCTATGAGGAGGGGCCGATTGCTATTTTGGACCGAAGCGAGAGGAAACTGCGGTCAAAGATGGTTCCGTTAGTGCGTGTTCAGTGGCGATATCACACTGTCGAGGAGTCCACATGGGAGCGCGAGGATGAGATGCGCGATCTTTATCTAGAGTTGTTTTTAGCAGGTACTTTCTAGTTTCGAATTTCGGGACGAAATTCAGTTATTAGGGGGGAAGTATGTAATACCCCGTAGTTTTGACTATATTTATTTTTGGGATTAATTAATTAAATGCGTATTAATTGGAAATTAATCCGGGTTATAAATACTTACGAGATGTGAGTTGGTATTTGATTTTGTGCATATATGATTATATATGAACTTGGTATTATAAAATTTGTCGTGAGATTTATATACGACATTTTAGAAATTTTGTTGAGATGCGTGGGACCGCCGCGTCACGATATAATATTTTGTTAATAAAAGTGAATTTAAAATATATAATCCGTATGGTCGTTTTGAGTGCGCCAACGCGTCCGGAAGGGTCGAGATAGTCAGAAAACACTAGCCGGGGTTATAGTTTGGGTCCCGGGGTATTTTTAGGCCATACCGGCAACTTAAAGGGTATTTTGGTAATTTTACATTTTTAGGAATTAAAAGTGACGAAAATTAGAGAAGAAAATCTGATGTGGATTAAACCCACTAAGCCCACTAACCATCCCATATTAAACCATTAAGCTACGGAGGTTATCTTTAGGTTTACAACTTTCCCCAAAACAAACCCTAGCCACCTTAAGCCACCATTGGAGAAGGAGCTTGGAGGGAGGAAATTCTGCAGAAAAACATCATCAAACCTACACCAAAGTCAGAAATCAAACCAAGGCAAGTGACTTTATTCCATTTAATTTCAGAGAATGTCTTTTCCATGTTAGAAATTGGAGAATATCAATTGTTCTTGAAAGATAATGAAAACCCATGTAGTTTAGATCATAGAACTTGAGAAATTTGAGAAGGATTGCATGTAGAATGATAGGTAGATGTTTTTACTGATGATATACATGATTGAAAAGAAATTAAAACGGATTTTGTTGGGTTAATTCTTGATCCAAAATGTTAGGGTTCATGTTCTTGAGATAATTGGGGAAAAGTGTAGAAATTCATATGTTAATTGATGTTGAAGAGATTTAATCCTTGAAAACATGTTAGGAGTTGACTTGAATATGTTTAGGATCACTTAGAGACCATAAAACGTTGTTGGGATGAACTTTGGATGAGATTAGAAGTGTTAAAATGGTTAAAAACGAGGAAAGGAAAAATCTGGGACGAATCTGGCATCTCGTTAGAAGCCCCTACCCAGGTCGTTCGAACGAACTCGTTCGAACGAGCTTCTAACGAGTTGACCAGTCGCTGCTAACGAGAATGGATTTCGTTCGATATCTCGTTCGAACGAGATATCGTTAGAAGGTACAGTTCGTTCGAACGAACTGGGACCTCGTTCGAACAGCCTCGTTCGAACGAGACTTCTAACGAGTTGGAAGAGGAATCTCGTTCGAACAGTCTCGTTCGAACGAGACTTCTAACGAGGTGACAGTTTGGTCCTTTTTGGACTGTTTTGATATTTGGAGTTCCGTAAACTTATTCGAGGATATAGATATCATTCCGTAGATGTAGTAATGATAGAATTGGGACATTTGGGTATTTATGAGAAGGAATTTACATACGAGGGTTGTATTACATGGACGGTTTGGGTTGGGACGTGAGTGTCTTCTACGACGTGAGAAATTATGGCGCGTATGATTACAAACCGGAATAGTACAAAGTGTGATAATTATAGTTAGTACGAGAATGCGATGTGTACTACGATTAAAATACGGTATTACTAAGATGTGTGTTTACTTAGTATTGGTATATGGATTGTGTGTATGATATACCTACCATACTTGCTATCACGGGAGGTTGCGTTCGCTTAGGACCCTCTAATCATTGTGTGCCTACGAGGGGGATATAGACTGGTACCTCGATGAACAAGGTCATAGAAAGACTTATTGAGATATTAATAAGTCCGCTGATCGTGGGAGCGTAGGTATGCGCGTAACCCACGTGATGGTGACTGTGTTCGCCTCCATTATTTGTGATGTTGTTATCGGTGAACTATTCCTGAGAGATTCGAAATATGTAATCCTTATGTACGTGATGTACCGGGATGGATAGCAGAGTATGTGTGCACCACAGCTTAGTTCTCGGGGTGCTTATATTGTATATTTACGATGTGATTAATATACTCTTAATTAATGGGAACCTTCACGTTATTGTTGTGAATATAATTATGGTATTGTTTCGATAAATAAAATGAGTTAGCTGATAGAGAAATATATTGCATTTTGAGCATCTGAGTTTACATTAAATCCCTATCTAATTACGAGCGTTATATGTTAATAGAACCGGGTAATAAGGGTAGAAACTATTACAGTCTAGCTAGTTATGATGTCACTTAGCTAGTGGTTTATATCATTGTAGATAGGTACTTACGTTAGGAGTGCACAGTTAGACGAGAGGTGAGAATATCATGTGAGTGTACGTCCTAACATGTACTTTGCATTTAATGTTTTAAATGTTTTTAAAGCACTTGCAGGTTTTAAAATATAACTCCACATTCGGGCTCTGACCCGTTTGCTTTTCAAATCTTTTTCTTGTAAAACCATTTTAGGTGCCCAGCCACAAGGACACCAAGCATAGGATACTTATTCAGGTGACGAGCTGTAGCTGCTTGTGGAAGCTACAGGGACTTTGCTTATAGACGTTTCCATATTTTGGATTCCAGAGTCACTATCTATCAGTTGTAGGGCATGTTGCCCATTTCTATTAGACATCTTTTACATTTCAGTTTTCAGACTTTAGCATGTATTGTTTCAGTATTCGTTTTACTTATCAGTTGTGGGATTGTAGTGAGGAGTTTTCCTCCAGCCTTTATTTACTCTATTGTGATGGTTATTCGTTTTACTTCAGTATGGTGAATGGTGTTATTTATTTCTTCATTTCACTTGTTGCATGTTAATCAGACTTATATTAAAATTTGGCAACTTACTTTTTAAATACTAGGTGGTTAGTAATCTTTAAAAGGTTTTCGACAGTGATGCTATTAACTGAGCCAACTTGGCATTTTGAATTAATTTAATAAAGGAGTAGCTACCCGGTATTTAATTAGTCGGGGTGTCACATAATATAAACATGAAAAGCATCTTAAACAAGTCTAAACGTTAATTATTAGGTCCTGAGGAGTTTTCCAAAGGCGGTGATATCCTATGAAAAACATCAATCAAATCATGTGAAGTTTTGACCAAATACTCAACTTGTTCACGAAATTGCTCCAAATCTCTCAAGTGATGTGCGGGAACCTGCCAAGTATCATGCGTGGGAGTGCATACGGGAACACGTGTAGTATCATAACGAGTTAAATACCTACGAGACACACTACCCAACTTAAAGAAAAATTCCCTAAGATATCCTCTTTTCTTGCAATGGGAACAAACATAAACGGGTTTAGGAACGTCTCCCTCAAAACATCTAGGATGCACTCTCCTATGGGGAAACAGATGCCTAGGTGGGTTAAATTGAGAGACATAAGGATCTATAACAAACTCGGGAACCAATTCGGGTGCAGCATGGGAAGAGGGCGCATCGTCATAACCGATTCTTAGTCTCTCAATATTACCCAAAGAGGGACCGAGGAGCATATTTTGAACCTTCTTAGATGTGTCCTCTATAGTGAAATTGACCTCCCGAGCATGTTTGAGATCTCTCTCGAGTTGTGATACACGGGCATTAAGTTTCTCACAAGTCTCCAATGAAAATTGAAGATCTCCCGTAAGACTAGCCATGATGTTGGTCAATTCACTCTTTTCACAGACTAAGACGATCAATTGCTCACACAAAGAAACACTCACCTTGAGTTGACTCGTCGATGCCTCACACACCCTCAAAACCTATATCTCTCTCTCTCTCTCCAAATCTAATACCTTAAGACCTAACTCTTTATTCAACTTTTTAGTTTACAATGTCTCGGTGTACAAGTCTCTAAATGCTTTTTGGAGATCCCCTTCTCACTCACTTCCAATCTCATCTTCACACTCACCTGAATAGATCGAAACATCATCGAGGCTCTCATGTTTAGAAGTATATTTATCATCCTGGGACAAACTAGATGTGCTCCCATGAATAACCATAAAAGCAGTGCACTTTTCATGCCATGATTCATCCACGGAATCATCTAACTCGATGTCACTATCGCTAAGAGTGGTCATGTTAGCAACTTTCTTGCCCTTTGTCTTTAGCATAGTGGGACACTCAAATGCCTTGTGCCCTTTTTCCGCGCACGCATAACATCTCACCTCTTCCTCTTTCTCACCGTTATCATCGACCTCATCTTTCGTTTTGTTTTGCTCAAAATTCTTTTTATTGGAAAAATTATCTTTGGAAATTTGAGAAACTTGTTGAAAATTTTAGCAAATAAGGCCAAGTCATCTAAATTAACCCCACCCTCAATATCAGACTCATAAACTCTATTTTTCCTTTCTCTTAACTTGAGTCTTTAAATCTATCCCTCTATACTTAGGATTAATGGTTTTGGGAAACATGTCGATTTCATAAGTTTGAAGGTCTCCTACGAGTCCTTCTAACCTAAGTGAATCTAATATCCCCATTGAGTTCAAAATAGTGACCTTAGTAACAAATCAGGATGGGAGTGACCTCAAAATCTTTTTCATGATTCTCAAATCATCAATCTTTTCACCCAAATAAAAAATTATGTTAACAATGTCCGACAACCAAGCTTAGAATTCATTAAAGCACTCAAACTCTAACATAGTGATATTCTCAATATGGGGTTAAATATTTCAATTTCGAAGCCTTAACAGTGTTGGTACCCTCATGTGTCAATTGGAGGATATCCCGTGCCTTTTTTGACGTGGTGCACATCATAATATATTGAAACTCGTCCGGGTGACGGCTCCGAAAATAGCACTAAGGCTTCGGGAGTTATAGGTAGTCCACTTAAACTCATCATAAGTCCAATCAGACACATGGGATTAATGACATTATTAACGGTGATAGGGGAAGGAGTTCACTGTTTTTCATATATGAGCCAGACTCTTTCATCGATTTCTTTTAAATAACATCTCATACAGGCTTTTCAATACGTATAATTTGTGCCATCAAAGACGAGCATCCGATTATAAAAGTTGTCCATCAAAAAAATTACGATTGTTCAAAAATTATTTTTTCAAAACTATTGATATCATAAAAAAAAAGTTGCGAAAAAAAGGATCTCACAATAATTTGGTGAAACCTGCTCCGATATCAATTTGTGAATGCAGTTGTGTGATATCAATTTGTGAGTTTGCAATATTTTAATGGATTTACTTTATTTAATTAGACGTCAATCCCACAAATAAATTTCAATTTTAATTAAACCCTAAACATGCAGCTATGTGATGAAAAAAGTAAATCATATAAGCAAGCAACCAAACAATTTCAGACAAAATTTCCGCAAGGCAAAACCTTTATATTACCGAACTTTGGAAATTGCAACTCACAATACTTTAGAGAAATACTGCAATTAATTATCGCAAGAACCCACAAAGACCGTAGCCTTTAGTTAGCAATGATTCCCTAGAGAATCACAAGAACCACAGTCCTCCTCTTCAGGAGTGAATACCCTCGAGTATCCCCAAGATCAGTAGTGAAGAATGTTGTCCACAATAATAACTTCAACAAATACGTGTTTGGGTTCCAAAGATGATTCACAAAGTAATTAGGATTGTTTTTGTGAATAAAAACAAGTGTTTATCCATAAAAAGGTGAAGACTATTTCCAGTTGTTCTGCAGTTTGTGTAAAATGAAAGTCTTAATGAAAATCTTCATGAAACAGGTTTTTATAGGCGAACACAAATTTTGAGGCGGTGGAAAGTTGTTCGAACGAGATCTTGATGTCGTTTAAACGAAATTGATATCTTGTTAGAAGTGACTTCGAACGACCCTATCAAACGACCTTTAAAATATGAAACAATACACCTTCGTTTGAGCCATATGAGAAGCTGGGCTTCAAATGAGGTATCAAACGACATGAAAATATCGTTTGAATGACATAGCCAAGTCGTTAAAATGATTTAAACGTTATTTTAAAACTCCGCCTACTGTAAATTCAGAAAATATTTTAAGTTTGAAAACACCTCGTTTTGTAAAAAAAAACAGTTTAGAAAAGAACTTAGTAAAAATTCTAAGTAACACAAAAGTAAATCCATACCAAAATTTCTTTAAGTCAAGATCTTTATTGAAGTAGCTTGATATTCAGATCCGTCTTCTTGAACTTAAGAACTTGAATTGACTTGACGGTTGGAACGGGATATGCCATACACGATGTAAACTAGGAACCGGGGACAAGATGGAAAATATGTCCTTACAAAAGCCCGTTCCAATTCGTGTACCACTGAATCAAAAGGGTCAAGTGCTGCAAATAAGTGGAAATCTATGGACTGGGCTACAAACTTAATAATAATCCGCTTACCTTCCAGAGAAAGGATCCTGCAACACCACATATGAACTTTATTTGAAATGTTAGTAACTAGAGACAAGAAGGTATGTGACAGTTAGTTGATTTTAAATGAAACAAATAACTCAAGCAATAATGGAGAATCTACATTTTGGAGCTTTATCTGAGATGCAAAAATAACTTTTGGATTTATTTACCACTTAACCAGAATTAGCTTTATATTGGGAGATAAATTTCATAAGGGCTGTGAGGGAAGATTTAACACCATTAGTAAAAATCATAATATCATCTGTAAAGGAGAGACAAACAATGATAAGCACTCCTAAAGGGCGTGAAATATTGCTTCACAAGTCCCTTATGCATTAAAGTTAATAACCTTGTTCAACACTTCTGCTGCAATAACAAATTGAGTTGGGGAAATGGAATGTCTCTGCATAATACCCTTTGTGGACTGAAAAAACCCATGAGGTTTCTCATTTATCAAGATGGAAAACCAACAGTTAAAGACAACCCTCTAAATCAAGTCGATCCCAACCTTACAAAAGCTGAACACTTGAAGAACTTTGATAACTAAAGCTCCAAGAAAGGTTTTTGTATGCTTTGGACATGTCGAGTTTGATGAGGACGTTAATCCCACGAACCTTTTTATGAAAACTAGACATGAGCTATTGGGATAGAAGAATGTTTTCTTGGATGGAGCTCCCCTTAATGAAACCAGTCTGGTTATGAGAGATGATATTGGGCAGAATGGAGCTTAGAAGATTGTCCAAGATCTTTATGATAATTTTATTAGAGAAGTTGTAAAAGCTGATAGGCCTAAAGTCCTGGCCTCTGGCTAGGTTAGAAATTTTGGGTATGAGTATAGCTTGACAAAGATTCTCTGTGATGATATCCCAACATGATCTATAAAATACTCCATTGAAACCAGATGACCATACTGAACTAGAAGCATCCATACAAAATATAACATTATTTATCTCATCCATGTTAAGGCAGCTAGTCAAGATGGCATTGTTCTATGAAGTAACCAGTTGAGTAATCATAGATACGTAGTTGTCATCAGAAATCACATTCCTTGTAGTGAGTGAGTCATAGAAATGAGTACTAAGAGTATTCTCTTAAATAAGCAATTGAGAATCTTCGAAGATCAAAATATATCATGGATGATCAAACTAGTCACGATTCCACCACTATGGAGATAAGATCAATTAGAAGAGACCTAGATTTTTAGTCACATTGTACTTTTAAATAAGAGCGACCCCAACTAATTTGGGAGTATTGAATTTTACTCTAATCGTGGGGACTTGGACTCTCAGCCAACAACCCTAGCACTCCAATCATCCTTCCCTTTTCTCAAGTAATATATAACTCTCCCCCTTTATCCGTGAATGTAGGTAGGACGATCTGCCAAACCACGTACATCATCGGTAAATTATTCTATTGCATTCAGATTTTTTTGTGTTGATTAGTAATATTACATTTATTGTGTGTTCGATATCCCCTACAAATGTCATTTGGGTTTTGACACCCATTAGCTTTTCCCATTTTGATCTTATCCCCTTAAATGGACAAACTCATCATTGACTTCAAATTTAAATGGATTCGTTAATTGACCCATTTTGACCATTTAGTTAATTTAATTTCAATGTAAGTCCTACAATACCTATCCTTTCGTCCTCAATCTTTGTGAACTTCCAACACACACACACACACACACACATATACACGAATAATACTAAAATAAATTTTTATAAAAAAAATCATAAATAATTGTTTTAAAAAATAAAAAAATATGAAATATCCCTAAGTTCATAAATGATTTTGTTATACATCATGATACAAGTCGACATGATGCACGTTACATTGTCATGGTATCATAAACAAGTTAAACCTCTGATAATGGTAAAGGGATCTTAGAAATTCATAAAAAGTTCATTCCACCTTCTTGTATGTGCCCTATTGGTAGTTTGTGAAGTGTTTTATTTTGTATTATGTCATTGTGCAATTGTATGCTTTCACTAATGTACTAACTTGTGCATATAAACATTTATTCAAAATTTAATTAAATCGATGGGATCCATCATGTATAATCTCCTTGAAAACATTTGGCTAATCAACAATATTCAAATAAAAGCGTACAAATCGAAACTTCCAAAATTCTCTCCAAGAACCCATTAAGATCCTAGGGAAACTCTCTTTCTCCCTTTGATACTCTGCGATAAGAACTCAATTGCCATGGCTAACATGGCAGATCCCCCACCAGTAATATTGATCCCTCCCAAACCCCCAGGTCCATTAAACATATGGGCAATGTACAACACCTTAAAATGAGAACCTGAACTTAAGATCCTTACAATTTATAAAGGAGAACCAGAAGTACTCTTCTGTAGAGAAGATATTTATCATTAGCAAAACCTTTAAAGCATTCCGTTGTGGGAAAATTCTTGAATGGAATGCCAACTATTGAGATAATTCAAAAAACTTTTCTTACATTCTCAATAAAGGAAGCTTATTCTATAGGCCTCATTGACTCAAAGAAAATCTTAATTAGGCTAAACTATGAAGAAGACTATATTCGATTATGGCTTAGGTACAAATGGTAAATTGGAAAATACCCAATGAGAACCTTTAAATGGTTAGCAGAATTCAATCCAGAAGAAGAAAGTCCCATAGCCCCTGTTTAGATCAGCCTCCCAAAACTACCAATTCATTTCTATGCCAAATCATCTCTTTATTCGATTGCCCAATTAATTGGGAAACCTCTTAAAATAGATGCTTCGATAGCCTCAATAACTAGACCTAACATTTCAAGAGTGTGTGTTAAAACCAATTTAATTAAAGAAAGAATCCATAGAATTTGGATTGGATGTGGTAAAAAAGGCTTTTGGCAACAAATTTCATGTGAAAGCCTACCTTCATTCTATTAATTTTGCATGAAAAAAGGCCACCATGAATCAAAATGCATTTTCAAACACCCCAATCTCAATAAACCTCTAAAGAAAGTAGATCAAAGATCATTTCAAATTCAAGAAAAAGCATCTATTGAAACAGTCAAGTCCAAGACTGATAAAGATCAGGAGAAAAATACCACTAAAGATCCACAATTTGTAGAGGAAAATAGAGAAAATATGGATAATAGATTTGAAATTCTTCAAAATTGTCTAGAAGAATCAGATGAAGAAATCCAAGAAAAGATACTGACATATTCAACAAAGACTGGTTTAACACCTCTATACAAAATGGAAAAAGTTAAAGAAACCTCCGAAAGAAATCTTTGACAAGATCTACCGTAAAGAGTATACGTCTGAGGAAACTTTTATAGTGGATAAACTAAACTTGTCTCCTAAAGGTTCATCGATTCCTCCAACTGAAAATCATCCAGCAATATATAAAGACATCGATACAAATAAATATGGTGCTTACATTGCAATACCATTGATAGAAGAACTGCAAAATTTTAGCATCTTGGTTTGAAGTCCAAAGGAAGAAACACCCAAATCAAAAAGCTGCAAAGAATAAGCACGTAAAAGATTCAGGTAAAATTCAAGAAATATGAGTCTCTTAACAAATAGGTAAACATCTTAAAACTCAGCCTTATGATCCTCTTTTCAGAAGATTTACTAGATCATATGGTAAGTCAAAAACTCAAAATCATTTTAACAATACAAAATGTTAATCTTCGTATGTTGGGATGTTAGAGGAGTAACAAATAGAAATTAAAAGGCTTATTGAAATTTATAATCTCCCTGTTATTGCATTACTTGAACCTAAAGTTGAATCAATTACAATAACTAAATACCAACATAAATGGAATTTTTCAAACTGTCTAAGCAATAATTCAAATAAGATATGTTTTCTTGGTCAAATAATCTCAAAGTCAAGAAAGAACGTGATAGTGATGAATTGTTGTGTCTCAATATTGACCTTCCTTTTTTGGAAACTTCTAGAATTTTAGTTATAGTCAATGGTAAATTAATCGCTGCTGAAAGAAGAACATTATGGTCTGATCTAAAGCTCATTTCTAATAGTTTCCCTAACCATCCATGGATGATAATTGGAGGTTTTAATGGTTTGTAATGAGGATGAAAAAATAGGAGGCAACCAAATAATTTTTCATGCTAATAGATACTAGTGCCGTGCTAGACTTAGGTTACTCAGGCTCTAGGTTCACCTAGACCAATAATAGAGTCAATAGTACAATATTTTGCAGATTAAATAGAGGCTTAGTTAACCTCCATTGGATTCGTCAATTCCCAGATACTAACATAATACATCTTCACAGATCTTGCTCAGATCGTAGTCCTCTTTTACTCTCTATAAAAACTGTTTCTGATAAATGTCCAAAACCTTTCAAATTCCTTTCAATGTGGACAATAAACTCAAATGTTAGAGAGATTATAGAAGCAGCCTGGTCTCTTCAAAATAATGTCCCCCAGGGGTTACATTTTCTTTTAAACATAAAAATTTGAGATTAAAGTTAAAATTTTGGAATAAAGAGCATTTTATAAAAAAAATCAATCAATAAAAGATTTAGAGGATAAAGTCATGATTAAAGAAAATGCTTTTAAAAATACCCCTAATAAATGCACTAGAAGTGAACTGAATGAAACTAGAGCACATCTAAATATAGCTTGGAAAATGGAAGAAAGCTATTAGCACCAAAAAGCCATTTAAAATGTCTGAAATAAGGTGACCTTAACACAAAATTCTTCCATGCCTTAATCAAAGTAAGGCAAAGGAAGAAAAATATTACTAGAATAAAAAAAACTAATGGCCAATGGGAAGAATCAAAAGAAGAAATAGACATAATCTTCTTAAATCATTTTTAAAAACTTTGATCAATAGAATACAAATCTTACAATAAAGAATTCTTAGATGTCATTGATAAGATCATTACTCCTGAGATGAATCAGAAGTTAACAGACTTTCCTTCTGAGGAAGAAATCGTCTCAGCAATTAAGGGCCTAGACTCATCTAGTGCCCCTGGGCCTGATGGGTTTGGAGGTGAATGTTTTATTAAATTCTGGGATATCATTGAAATAGACTTGATTATTGCTATATAGGCTTTCTTCGCTGGAGCAGAAATATCGAGAAGTTGGCCAGCTACAGCTATTACTCTTACTCCTAAGGTAACAAATTAGTCCTATTGTTCTCAATTTAGGCTTATAAGACTTTGAAACCTCTAAAACAAAATTATTTCCAAAATCTTAAATGAGAGAATTGCATCAATTCTTCCCATCATTATATCCCATAATTAAAGTGGATTTATTAAAGGTGGAAGTATACAAGACAACATTTTACTAGCACAAGAAATGGTTCAATACACAGGAAATAAAGTTCTTGGCAATAACACAATTATAAAACTTGATATGGAAAAGGCATATGACAAAGTCTATTGGCCTTTTCTATGTGAAGTTCTAAGAAAATTTCGCTTTAATGAGCCATTAATTGACATGATTTGGAGGATAATTTCTAACAACTGGAATTCTCTAATAATCAGTGGCTAAAGCAAAGGTTTTTTTAAGACTACTAAGGGTCTGAGGTAGGGGGACCCTCTATCTCCCACCCTCTTTATCATTGTTGCTGAAAGCCTAAGTGGAAACATAGACAACCTTTTCTTTCTTTATAAAGTTACCCCTTTTTCTCATCCCCAAAAGTGTCAACTGATTTCTCACCTAGGATTTGCAGATTATATTATAATTTTTATAAATGGAGGTAACCATAGCCTTAAAGCCTTATTCAATCTTCTTAAATCCTATGAAGAGACACCTAGCCAATAAATAAACTATGCTAAAATCTCTTTCTATGTTGATAACAAGATTAGTCAAGCTAAAAAAAGTACATATCCTTAAACAGTGGTCTGTCTTATTAAAAATTCCCTATGAAATACTTAGGATGCGTTTTCAATAAAGGAAGAACCAAAACCATACTTTTCTGGTCTAATCTCCAAAATTAGAGACAAACTAAACAATTGGTCATTTAAATTAATTTCTCAAGTTGGCAGAGCGACTCTAATTAGACATATTTTGATTTTAATTCCAGTATGCACTTTAGCAGTTACCAATCCCCATAAAATCGTAATTAAAAGACTAAATAACATATTTAGTAAATTATATTGGGGTAGTCCTACTATAGAAAAGACATATCAAATGTCTAAATGAATTGGATCTTGTTTTCCTTTTGAAGAAGGAGGCATCAACTTTAGAATCCTAGAGAACATGATATATGCTTCTAGTCTTAAGCTATACTGGAAATACAAATATAACAAAGTCTTATGGACTTATTTCACAAGAAATAAATATCACAAAGGATTGTCTATCACATATGGTTCTAAAATAGTGAAAAGAATGACTAACATAAAAAAAACTTAGCTGAAGAAAACATTAAAGAAGATCAACAAATCTGGAAACCCTCTCCTACATCAGAATTCTCCTTCAAGCTAGCCTACAATATTTGTAGCTAAACTAGGCCTTTATCTTTAACTTGGAAAATAAACTGGACCTTAGAAAGTCCAACGAAACTTTCAAATTTCATTTGGAAATTAATCAACAATACTGTGCCATTTAAAATAAAAATTCAAAAAGTTAGAATTAGACTGGTGTTTATATGCAGGGCCTATTATTCTAATGAAGATAGCAATTAACATGTTTTGATTGAATACAAATTAGCATGATTATTCTTTTCTACTCTATTTGATCCGCAAATTAATTATTCTTGTCCTGAATCAATTCTTCTATCTTGGTGGATGTCTAACACTAAAATAGACTACCTTAAAGTTCTCTACTCTATTATGCCTAAAATTATTTTTTGGGAACTCTAGAAATCTAGAAATAAAAATATTTTTGAGAATATAAACACAACTACCTTCAAAATTATTCAAGACTCTATTACTCTTGCTTCAGACATCCTTTCTAACTATAAATTTTATGATAAAAGCTTTTCAGAAGATAATCTTATCATAAATTGCTTCAACATCAAAATAAGACCCAAACAAATTCATATCATATCATACATTTGGAGTAAACCTCATATATGTTGTTTTAAACTAAACATTTATGGTGAATCTAAAGGAAGTCCTGACCCAAGTTATATAGGAGGTGTTATCAGAGACTCAGAAGGCTTGCTCATTACTCGATTGAACAATCAATTAAAAATCCATCTTCATTTAACTCAGAAGCCATTGCGTTAGAAAAAGGCATTAATATTTTAACTCAAATAAACATACATTATGTTATAGTTGAAACTGATTGCAGGTTCCTTGTTGAAGTGATTCAAAAACAGGCATAGCCTCAACGGTCTTCCATTGAAATGATCAACAACATTCAAATGTATCCTCAATACCAAATCAACCACATTTGGAGAGAAAAGAATTCAGCAGCAGACTTCCTTGCTTCAAGAGCAGCACAAGGAAATACTGATTTTATATATTGGACATTCAACTCTCTTCCTAGATTGATCAAAGGTTATATCAACATGGATAAGAAGAATCCTCCTCAAATTAGAATAAGGACAAAGAAATTGTAAATGGGATTATGATAAAATCCCAAATTTAACATATTTAAGTGTGCATTAGCTATAATGGGGCTACTTATCTAAAAAGTCGGTGTGTGATAATTGATTAAATTCGCAAATTTCCAATTTAATCTTATTTAATTATAGTCTATTTTAAACTAAATTAAATCAGTCCCTAAACATGCAACTACATGTCAATACAAATAAGATATAGCATGCGACACAATAATTGAGGAAAAATCCCCGAAGGGAAAACCCTTTTTATTTCTAGAACTTTGACAAGTTTACAAGACCATTGACTTACAAACAATCTTGATATCGTACACAAGAGTAACGCAAGGTGTCTTCGTCAAACCTTCAAAGCATCAATTAGAATTCAGCAGTAGTTCACGCGCAGCTATACCACAAGGACCGCAGCCCAGAAACTCCGTAGAGACTCCCTCTATAATAGCATGCAACTCTCGGTTGTAGAGATCTCCCCACAAAGGATGAACAAAAGCAAAGTAGTGTTCTAGGGTTACAAAAGATTCATAAAAGTAATTGGGATTTTTTGTGTGAATCAAACATGAGTTTTAGGACTAAAAAATATGAAGACTTGATGTATTTTGTCTCTCAAAAACGTCTCTCAAAGTCTCGTGAAAATACACCACCGAAATAGCTTTTTATAGAAAAATAAAGGATTTGAGGCGGTGGACAGAATCTGCGAAAAGGACCGGTCCGGTACCAGACGGGCCCGAAAAAGGGGATCGATTCGTTTTCTTTTTTAAAAGGATCGGCCCGATTAGAAAATTTTGGCAGAAATATTTTACGAAGGGGACCGATCCGTTTTCTTTTTTAATATGATGGTTTCGGTTCTGGAAAACAAAAAAAGTTCTTTTCTAAAAATGCCTCGGTTTATTAAAAACATTTCAAAAAAATTTCCTAATACTAAAATGAAATTTTTAAGTAATTTAAAACTCAACTTTTACCAAAAATTTCCTAATACTAAAATAAATCTCATCGAGGCTTTGTTGAAGATCCTTGATTATTCGGATCCGTCTTGACGTGAGTGTGAGCTTGAACTTCAATGACGGTGCAACGGTATACGACATACTAAATATTTATGGACAAAAATGTCCTTACAAATCTTCCCCTATATCTATGTCGGTACAAAATAAAAATCTTCGAATTCTCAATTCAAATATGACCTATACAAATCTACACTCCATGAACTCATAACAGAAAAGGTAAAATGTGTAAGTCTTCAAACTTTTCTTCAAAATCTTCAACATCTAATCTCAAAGCTTTTCTCATTAGGGTGTGCCAAATGATCATCAGCTTTGTACCTACACACATGAAATAAATCAAAAAACCTTCGTGACGCATCGAGTTTGAAATGAGATATAAGCATAGATCAGTCAATACAAAACTCAAATCTCTCCCATAATGCAAAAACTCAAAATCTCCCCCATAATGCAAAAACTCCCCCATAAAATCAATCAATACAAAACTCAAATCTCTCCCATAATGGAAAAACTCAAAATCTCCCCCCATAATGCAAAAACTCCCCCATAAAATCATAATTCGTTCTCCCCCTTTTTATTATGTCCCCAAATAGACTGGTAAGAAGAAACAAACTAAACATGGAGTGTCACGATAAAGCATAGAAAATGTGGAACAAACTACGCATGCAAAGGAGTAACTCAAGGGCTTCCAAATCATCCACAAACTATTTTTGATGTTTTAATTTTTCATACAAAAAAAATGTTATACAAAAAATCACACCATGAATTTTTTACTAGGACGACCAAATCGTGAATATGGAATGAATGGGTGTGATCAAATTCGATAGGAAATAAAACTCAATCACGTCATATGTGCACGATGCATATTGAATATTCCTAATGAATGAGCATCAAAATTGTCCTTAGGTGTAAAAAAATTGGCTTTAGGTGACATCGTCTTAAATCAAAATCAGCAAATCAAAGTTTACATGATTTTCACACCAATAACGTGTAAAAACATTTTAACGCTTTTTAAAGACTTTTTAAGGACGTGCAAAGTTGTTTTAATTCTCCAACCAAACTCCCTCATATCTATCTTCTTTTTGAGGTGATCTAAATTCTCAAACATTGGAGAAAATCCTAAATGGCCCATTTTTGGCATAATATTCCTTTTTTATTGCCTTTAAAAAAAACATTCCTGGCCCTTTTCAACCTCTTTGGACCCCGGATAATAAAATACCTCAATTTTTTAGGTCCAATTAAATGGCGATTTAATCCAAAGGATAAATGTGTACCTTTCGTAGCCCTTCACCATTTTTTTTAAAATTCACACAAAGTCACGGCAAACGAATAAAACATGCACACCTTTTATTATCTTGATTTATCGCATTTGGTTTGTTTTAATAGACAAAATTGAGATGAAAACACGTAACCAACATGTGATTTGACAAGAACAATAATCAAATAAATTTGTGCTCGTGTGCATCAAAGGACAAAGTGAGCATGTAGGTAAAAATACTTAATTATATCTCAATGACTCCAAACAATGTAAAGCACATGTATGACATGATATATTGTCTCAAAACAATATCAAAAAGTCACATGGAATTGGAATTATGTTATGACATGGTCATCCTAAGTGTTTATTAATAAAAGGTGTAAATAAAATAAAAAAACTCTTTTTGGATTTTTCAAAATTTTATCAAATCAAAATCTTTTTGGTTTTTTCTAAATTTTCAAAAAATGGAAAACATACAAACATGGTACACACTAGCAATAGGTATATAATATCATCATGTAAAACATCCTATGCTAGCAAACATGTCAAACCTCAATCATTAGGTGCAAGGGGGTTTTCCAAATGTGGTGACAACTTATGAAAAACCTCCATCAAGTCATGTGAAGTTTTGACTAAAAACTTAACTTGCTTACTAAGATATGCAAACTCTGTTATGTAGTCTCCAGGAGTATGTAAAGTATCATGTGTGGGTGCATGTGTGGTAGAAATACGTGTAGTAGAAAAATGCGACACATTACCCAACTTAAAGCAAAATTTCCTAAGGTGTCCTCTCCTCTTATAATGGGAACAAACATAAATAGGCCTAGCAACACCTCTCTCAGAAATTCTAGGATGTGCTCTCATAATGGGAAATGGACGCCTAGGTGGGGTGGGGTGAGACTCATGTGAATCTAGCACTAAAGTGAGAACCGGATCGGGTGCTACTTGGGATGTTGACGCACCGTTATGAGTTATTCCTAAACTCTAACCACTACCTAAAATGGTATTGAGAACCATCTTTTTCGCCTTCTTAGATGCATTCTCAAAATTAGCTTTGACTTCCCTTGCACATTCGAGATCACTCTCGAGTTGGGATACACGTGCCGTCAGACTAGACACCGTATCGGTCAAATCACATTTTTTCTTTCTTAAAGCTTCCTTCTCTCTCTCCAAATCTAACACTCGACGAACTAAATCCCTATTATACTTCTTTGTTTTTAAGGTCTCGGTGTACAAATCTCTAAAGGATTTTTGGAGCTCATTTTCATCTCCACTTTCACACTCGCTTTCTCCCTCACTTGCAGCGTTCAAATCATCACCGTCACATTTGTGTCCACTATTGTGGGACAAAGTGGGTGTGCTCACACGACTTGATAAAAATGCAGCAAACTTCTCACCACTAGTCATATCACCCTCACCTTTACTACTATCACTAAGTGTGGCAGGCATGGCTACTTTCTTCCCTTTCTTTCTAAGCCACGTAGGACACTCAAACGACTTATGCCCCTTACCCCCACATTCAAAATAAGTTACGTCCTCAAAATCCTCCTCACACTCCTCATCTGAGTCATTCTCTTTTTCATTCTCATCGCTTTCTTTGACCTTTCCTTTCTTTTTATTTTTCTCAAAAAATCTCTTTTTATTGGAAGAATTTTCTTTAGAAATTTAGAGAAACTTTTAAAAAAAAATTGCAAATAAGGCCATGTTGTCAAAATTAAAATCACCCTCAGAGTCGGATTCACAAACACGCTCATTATTTTTCTTCTCACTCTTGTCACCTCGCCTAACATGGGTTCTAAGTGTAATTCCTTTATCCTTAGGCTTGACAGATTTAGGAAACATATCAATTTCATACGTTTGTAAGTCTCCTACTAATTCTTCTAATTAAAGGGTGCTCAAATTTCCCATTGAATTTAAAACAGTGACTTTAGGAATAAATCTTTTCAGGAGTGATCTTAAAATCTTTTTAACGACACGCGTGTTATTAATTGCATCACCCAAATTAAAACTAGTGTTGACAATGTCCGAAAGACGTGCGTAAAATTCATCAAAAATTTCAGACTTTAACATAGTAATGGCCTCAAATTGGGTGGCAAGATTTTGCCATTTTGATTCTTTAACCGCATTTGTACCCTCATGTGTCGATTGTAGTACATCCCATGCCTCTTTAGACGTGGTGCACATCATATTTCAGCGAAACTCGTCGGGAGTGACGACGCCGGAAATAGCACTCAAACCACGTGAATTAAAATTAGACATTTTAAAATCATCTTCAGTCCAGGCCGACACGGATTTTAAAGAGGTGATATTTTCAACGGTGACAGTGGGAGGATTCCCCCCTCTTTCACACAACAACCAAACATGTTCATCAATAGCCTTTAAAATAGATTTCATACGGGCTTTCCAATAGGCATAATTTGTTCCGTCAAAGATTAGCAACCGATTATATAAGTGATCCATTGAAAAACTTGTGATTTAAACAAAATCAAATTTTTCAAAAAAATCAATATCACACAAATTTTGCGAAAAAATAGGAAATCACAAAAAAATAGTGATACCCATTCCGATACCAATTTGTAGAAAGTCGGTGTGTGATAATTGATTAAATTCGCAAATTTCCAATTTAACCTTATTTAATTAGAGTCTATTTTAAACCAAATTAAATCAGCCCCTAAACATGCAACTACGGGTCAATACAAATAAGATATAGCATGCAACACAATAATTGAGGAAAAATCCCCGAAGGGAAAAACCTTTTTATTTCTAGAACTTTGACAAGTTTACAAGACCATTGACTTACATACAATCTTGATATCGCCCACAAGAGTAACGCATAGTGTCTTCGTCAAATCTTCAAAGCATCGGCCAGAAATCAGCAGTGGTTCACGCGCAGCTATACCACAAGGACCGCAACCCAGAAACTCCGTAGAGACTCCCTCTATAGTAGCACGCAACTCTCGGTTGTAGAGATCTCCCCACAAAGGATGAACAAAAGCAAAGTAGTGTTCTAGTGTTCCAAAAGATTCACAAAAGTAATTGGGATTTTTGGTGTAAATCAAACATGAGTTTTAGGACTAAAAAATATGAAGACTTGATGTATTTTGTCTCTCAAAAATGTCTCTCAAAGTCTTGTGAAAATACACCACCGAAATATCTTTTTATAGAAAAATAAAAGATTTGAGGCGGTGGACAGAATCTGCGAAGGGGACCAGTCCGGTGCCAGACGGGCCCGAAAAAGGGGATCGATCCATTTTATTTTTTAAAAGGATCGGTCCGGTTAGGAAATTTTGGCAGAAAGATTTTACGAAGGGGACCGATCCGTTTTCTTTTTTAATAGGATGGGTCCGGTTCTGGATAACAAAAAAAGTTCTTTTATAAAAATGCCTTGATTTATTAAAAACATTTTAGAAAAATTTCCCAATACTAAAATGAAACTTTTAAGGAATTTAAAACTCTCAACTTTTACCAAAATAAATATCGTCGAGGCTTTGTTGAAGATCCTTGATTATTCGGATCCGTCTTGGCGTGAGTGTGAGCTTGAAATTTAATGACGGTGTAGCGGTATACGACATACTAAATGGTAATGGACAAAAATGCCCTTACAACTTATAAAGCCCCAAATTTAAGTTTCAATCTAGAGCATTGGGCCCAACCTCTAGATTTGGGAAAGCTTAGGTTTGTAAGCCATGTAGAGGCTTTTTCTCTATTTTATTATTTTCAATAAAATGTGTGGGGATACCGTCCCTCTTTAATAAAAAAAATACAATATTCAAATAGTTATTGTACCTTGACATATTGAAAAATTTATGATAAAATAATAGATTAAGATTATCTACAACCTCAATTGTTATTATTGCACCTTGTGGTTTTCTTGACGTGTCATCAACCATGACATTAGAGAATTATTCCACTCCTAATTTATACAATCTATGTTATATATCATTCCTTAGAAACTATTTTGGTCCCCTTTTATGAGCAATCGTTGGATACCCTGGGTTATAGGCCCTCAAGTACTCAATTGAATACACGATGCACAATATGTTGCAAAAGTGTTAGCGTCTTTGTTAAACCAAAAAAATTGAAGATAATAGTCATAGTATTTTTAAGATAACCATTTATTTAATGTATACAAAATTCACAATCATCTCTGTAATGTGATTAAGTTCAACACAACATTACTCAAGACATGATGAGAAACTCCTCATAACAATAGAGTTAAAGCAACCTATCGATGTAACCAAATCTACAATGGGAAAGATTACTCAAATGTGATATTAGAATCAGAGCTCCCATTATATAATAACATCGATTTTATTTAAGGAGATACAAGGTTACACTAAGGACAAGCAAAATCATTGAACCAAGATGAAATTGAGAAAGTGTAAGATCAAGGTCATTGAAAAGGGAATATACAACTCATTCAAATAACAAATCTTAAAGAATGTAGAAAATCGTTCAAAGTAATATTCTTGCGATACTCAACAAATAATAAAGCCTATAGGGTTTAAAATAAGAGGACACAAGTAGTGAAATAACTAATTCATGTGACTTTTGATGAGAATAACCCATACATCTTATGAAAAATTTATGATGATGAGGAGGAGGAATTTGATGAAGGAAATAAATGAATAAATCTTTATCAATAGGACAAAAGAAAATTGAAAATCCCCAAAATGATCCAAGAAAATCAAAGAAATTGATGAGTACATAATAAATTTAATATTTACTAAGAAGTTGGAGGTTTAGTAGTGATCCCCCAAAAGACTAAATCATCGATGAACCATCTAAAGGAGAGTATATACAACATCGAATTTAAGAAACTTTTGCAAAATCATTTGAATATAGAATGAAAAACATAAAGGAAAATAAAAAATAAGAATCGTTGATATTATAAATGGAAGAAGACCTAGACCAATTTGAAAGAAATATAGTATGAACATTGGTATCAAAACCCAGCAACCACACAACCACGAGAACCAAATGGATTTAAAAACTTAAACAGGTGAATTCAGAACAATTATAAAAATAAACATATATTAGTGGAGCACGGATATGACCCCTTACCTAAATGAACAAAAATGCATATTTTACTTGCCTTTAAATGCTTTAAATTTTTGAAACCTTTTCAAATGGTATCAAGTCATTTTCTAAATAGTTTCATTGAAGAAGAATTTTGTGTCAAACCACCTCCCAATTTTAAAAATCACTAATTTTCAAATCATGTGTTTAAATTAACTATATATATATATATATATATATATATATATATATATATATATATATATATATATGGTATGAAATACTAACTGTGTTTTTCAAAAATCATGGCTTCAAACGTGGATCGGTAAAAATAACATTGCTCATTAAAATTCATAAATAAGATATCATTCTTATTCAACATATATGTCGATGCTTTTACTTTTTGGTTCAAAATATGAAAATTTGTGTAAAGAATTTTCCTCATGTATGCACAAAAAATTTGATATGAGTGTGATGGGTGCACTGTTCTAAAAAACTCGCCTAGGCTTGAGGCTTGGAAGAAACGCCCCGCCTTAAGATTTTGACGCCTTATGCTTGGTAAAACCCTTAAGGCGTACTTTTTCTCTAAAAACAGCAATGCTTTAGTGAAACGATATCGCCTTTTAAAGATTTTTTTGCAAACCGGACCATTATCTCATCCAAAATAATCAAATAGTATTTTTATTTGCAAATATTCAGACATATTTTTATAATATGTACAATTTTAGTATTTTAATAGCCTTGTTATGGTTAAAAAATATTGAAATATATTAAAAAGACCTAAACGCCTTTTTACGCCAAGGCCCGCCTAGGCTTCTAAGGCTTAAGGCTTGGCCTCCACGCCTCGATCACGCCCCGCGTTTTTTAGAACCTTGTGGGTGAAATATATTTTTTTTTCGGATTACAAGAAAAACAAATGGTAAAGTTAATTTCATAAATTCATCAATATAGTCATTGGCTTAATTGAAAATTTTGGCCTAACTAATTCAAAACCAACTGACACACCGTTTAGCATGTCTGATAAAATTGAACATGATGAACATAAAAAAACAGTTGATAAAAAGTTTTATCATGATATGATTGGTGGTATATTATACTTTACCAATAGTAGTCTCAATATCATGTAGATTGTATACTTGTGTGTACATTTTTAATCATATTCAAAAGAATCTCAATTTATTTCCATTATATATATATATATATATATATATATATATATATATATATATATATATATATATATATATATATATATATATATGGGAACCATTAATTTGGGGATATGATATCCCAAACATACAACATTTGATGTTATTAGTTACTCAGATTCGATTTGGGCCGATACAAAGTAAATATAATAAGAACTATTAGATAATGAAACTTTACTGGACATGAACTTATGGCACGAGCAAGAAATAATAAACTCCTTGCGCTTTCAATAGCGGAGGCTAAATATATAGTGACTGCAAGTTTTTTCACTCAAACATTATATATAATCAATGATTGGGAAGTTTCCAAATGTGTTTTAGCAAAATTCCAGTTATGTATCATAACACAAGTGAATTTTTTATTACCAAAAACCTAATAAAACATTCTTGAGCAAAAAATATTAAATTATGTCACAATTTCTATGTGAACATTTTCAAAATGGGATTTGGAACTTGAATAAATTTTAAACAATAATATTTTACCAACATTTTCACAAAACCATTACTCAAATAAAAAAAAAATTCTATAAGAAGAGAACTTTGAATGACATTCCATATTATTTCATACAACTTTCTTCAAAATACATTTTTCTTATACAACAACATCCTTGTCATTAAAATTGATTACCAATATTTGTCCCTTATATTCATTGATGCTTTATCCTTCCAATCACTCTGCCAAATACCAGAAATGGTCACGATTTCGGACCGTGACAAAAGACAATGGTCACAGTCCAGGTCTGTGACCATTTTAAGGGTGGCCAATTTTGGGGTCACGGTTATGGACTGTGACCAATGGTCATAATCATGAACTATGACACCCTTCCATGAATATAGGTCTTATGGTCTTGATTCTTAAACTTGGCCATCTGTCGCGAACTTTGATTGGTTGGTGACTGTCTTAAACCATAAACTTATCGTGACCATAGATCCCATGGCCACGGTTCTTTACTATGACCACTTTTTAACCCATTAAAAAAATTTCATGAATATTTTCACGATTTTTTACTATGAGAGATAGTAAATTTATTTAAAAAAATAAATTCTATATGTTCTCTTCTAGAAAAAATCCAGTACATGTTTTCAAATATGTATATAATTCCATTATAAACCAATCTAATACGTAAAGGAAAATAATAATATTAAAATCATCAAGCCATGAAATTAATTACATGAATTCAAAACTAGTATATTAAAATCCTCCAAGTGTTCCTTCTTAGAAGCATATGCAGTATCATTGTAATCGACATTTGCGCCCACCTAACTAGAGCAGTAAATATTTTAAATTTTTCAGGTGGTAAGAAAGGACTAGAATCCCAAAATGACTTTAAGACTCCTACATGGCCAAAAATGGCATAAAGTCGAGGTAGTTCGTAGGATGAACATGGTTGTAGTCTAACTCATAATCCAAATCTAGGTTGTCTCTTTTGATTTGTAAAAAACGTGTCAAATGTGGTGAAGGTGCTTTAAATTGGAAATTGGGCATATGCCCCCTTTTGGATTTTTGATTTGTGAAAATAAATGTAAATGTATATATGGTAATAAAAGGAGTGGGACTAGTAGGAGAAAAATAAACAAGTTACAAATATAATAAGAACAGTAAATTGTACAAAATAGCATTTATGTGACTACTAAAACATAAAGGATAATAATAAATACAAGAGAACTAAATATATGAGTAGATGATGATAACTGCATAATTAAAATAATAATATATCAATATAAACTAAAGGAAATTCGTAAAAAGGCTTGAATCTCAAAATGACTTCGGGATGCATACATAGCCAAAAATGGCATCAAAGTCCACATAGTTCTAACATGAAACAAAGCCTAACTAATAGCATGCGTTTCATCCAACAGGTTCCACAAAATATGAATGTGATTATTTTCTTGAAAAAATTGATATTGATCGGGGTACTCACAAATCTAATTTTAATTTCGTGTGAGTACTCTTGAAGTTTTTCTTGTAGGTTTAACTTTTCCAACTCATTCGGGATTTCTAGATTCATAACAAGGCTATGATATAACTTTGTTAGGCTTCAAATCTTGAGTGATTTAAACCCCCAAGAAAAACTTCAAGGGTACGCATATGAAACAAAATTAGATTTATGAGTACCCTTGATCAATATCAATTTTCTCAAGAAAGCAATCACATTCTCGATTTGTGGAACCCGTCAGGTAAAACTCAGGATATTAGGCGGGCTTATAGATTTGAACCAAAGTTACAAAAATTACAAAACGTATTGAACATAATTTATAACCAAAGAGTTACTATCTTGATGTGAGATTGTGTTGGTTGTATCATAACTATCACACTCGAACCGTTATTTGAACAAGTTTATTGAGTGTGCTGCATTGATGTAAGTGACAAATTTTGTTCATATATGTGAGGAGTAAAGAAAATTGGTAAAAAATGACTTTAATCCCAAAATAACTCCGGGACCCTAACATAGCCATAAATGACATCAAAGTCCAGGTAGTTCTACCATGATACAAAATTAAAAGTTAATGTCCCCTTTTTATTAGACTAACATGTTCAATAATCCAAATAGTGAAGCCAAAATCTTTCTATTATCTATAAAGTGTTGTTGAGAGGGGATTGATATTGTTGGGCCATCAAAAATGGTTATAATTGATGTTGTGTGGAACCCATTAGTTTAACCGTAGGCTATTTGCTGAACTTATAGGCTTGGCCAAATTGTTGCAATACACAACCTTCTTTTGTCCAAGCCTATAAGCATGGATAATAGCTTGTGTATCACCCGAAGGGTTCCTTAAGTTGGTAATATGATTGTTTTGTTCAGAATATTAATATTGATCAAGGTTACTCACAAATCTAATTTTAGTTTCGTGTGAGTACCCTTGATTTTTTTTCTTGAGGGTATAACCATTAAGGTCATAATTGGATAATGGTCCTAGGCCATGATGGTCACAATTCTAAATCGTGATCAACTAATGTTGTAGATCACCCCTAGATAGGTTCACAGACTGAGTCACAGTTTAAAAGGCATGGCCACAGTTTTGGACCGTGACCACCGCGCTATGACCATTTCAAGTTCTTGGTGTAGTGAATCTTTATAATCTCTTATATTAAATAATATTCGTGGATTTAGAATGTGAATTTTTTCACAACGCCACCCCCATTATTTTTTACAATGAAAAGGGGGGAGATATATGCAAGTTGATATCTTATGATACAAGTTTAGGCAAACAATTAAGGAGAAAAATAGGAAAATGAGATTTTAAAAAAATGTTTCAAGAAAGAATGATAAAAACGAAATATGAGATTTCAAAAGGAGAAAAAGCTTAAGGGAGATTTTAAAAGAATTAAGGGGGGTAATTCTGACAATTCGAGATTATTTTCAAGAGTAGTTACTTTTTATTCAAATATTTTCTCACTCATATAAATAAAAATGCCATTATAAAAAGGGGGATTTTGAAACCAAAATATTTCATAACAATAAATAAAGGATTTTGACTATAAAAATGAATATAATAAATACAAACTTGAGTTTTCTATAATTTGATTGAGTTTGGGACAACATCACTCAAGACATAATGAGAAACGCCTCATAGCAAGTGAGTTTAAGTAAACTATACTCAACCATGATATTGTGATAAAAGCTCCATGACTAAAAGTAAGATCAAGTTCAATCAAGAAGTTTTCATTCAACCAAGAATAAATGAAGGAAGTATAAGCTCCTATTTAATTAAAAAAAAATTGAAACCAATCAAGAAAACTTATACAATTCTTACACACTTCAACAATGACTAAATATAAAGATCAAATATTCATCAACATGTCAAATAATTTCTACAAAGGATTCATCAACACTCAAGAGATCAATAAATAATGCTTCAAGAGATTTGAGAGTGCCACGAATAAAATTTTAAGGTGTAACACTCTTTAATTGATAAAAAAAAATTGGATAAAAAAATGTTTCACACACTAACTTATGCTCAAGGTTTTTGAAACTATCAAACACGTAGCTCAAAATATTTTATAAATGTAAACAAATCAAAATGAACTAATTAAGTCTAGTATAAAAGAGCATAGAATCAACTATGTTCATTAAAACGTACTAATTTATAATCTTTTTAAAAATAAGGGTCAGTAGTCGATTATAGGTCTTTAGAGTTGACTACATCGCAACATATAGGCAACCACGTCTCATTATAGTCGACTATATCGCTCAAAAAAAGAAAATAACAAGTATTTTTTAAAAGGCCAATAATTAAATTTACCAACCGAAATCCAAATGATTATTTTTCATCTCCACACTAAATATACGACACCCTTTTTACACATACAATAATATCAAAACACCAGCAAAAATTCTAAACACATTGATTCACAAAAAATCCACCAAAAGTTCTTGATATTTTAAAAATCTTCATTAAAACTTGCGAAGTTCCATAAAATTTATATGAAAGTTTCAAAACTCCACCACACACTCCAATACACCCATTGAGTCAAATTTTCATTATATTGAAAGTGTTCCATCATTATAGAGCTACTAGTTGTAAACCCGCGCGATGCGTCGGATAATCAATTGCAATGTCATTTTGCATGTTATAATTCTCGTGATATGATGTCATTCACTTAGGGCCCGTTTGGTTGTGTAAATTATTTAATTTTATAAATTAATCAATTTGAAATGAATAGACTGTTGATGTATTAATTTTAAATGGGTTTAAATCTAATTTGTGGTGTGTCAGGAAAAGAAAAATGGACTTATTTACTTTTGATATGTGTGTTTGTGTGTGTGTATGTGTAGAGAGAGAGAGAGAGAGAGAGAGAGAGTAGTATGGTGAAAGTACTCTATGGGAGTGGTACATTTAAACTTCATGTTATAATTATAAATTATGCAATATCAAGCTTTTGGTGAAATGAACTAATTTAAGTTTTTGTGAATCAACATGAACTGGTTCATTTTTTAATTTGTTCAATATTGTAACCAAACACTAATAATAAGCTAATTCATGAATGAGTTAATTTTAAATGGGTTAATTTACAATTTTGGGGACAATCAAACAGGCCATTGTAAATTTAAAAATAATAATAAATTTAGAAAAAGCTATTAACTTAAGATTTATGGTGCAGTATATAATAGGAAAAATGAAATAAGAGCACCATCATAATGCAAAGCTATAGACAGTAAAATAAAACAACTAAACCAATCCATCTTTTTTGTTCTACCTGTTACTTCCGTAGACTATAGAATCTCCGTCTATACAAAAAGGCATTCATAGACTCCAGATATGGTGAAAACATGTAAACAAATATCCATTTCGAGCATTAATGGAACAAATAATTAAGATAATGCATTTAAGAACTTTTGAATACCAATCTTTCTAATCCAATCAACATACGGTCATACCCTCTTTGGTCCGAGATTAAATCAACTTCATGAAATTCTGATATCACAAAGCTAGTAATGTATATGAGGAAAATCCCATCATTGAAAACTATAAATACATTTTTACAAAGTGCCATCAAAGACAAACCCTCATCACTTAACTGTGATAACCGTTTAAGGACACCTCACACAGAAAATATATTCCACCACTCGTGCAAACCACCATTGTCATCATCATCCATCTTATTCTGTCAAATCCCATTTAGAAACATAAACAAACATTATGTTTTCTAAATATAAAATAAAATGCATAAAGGAATAAAAACAACAACTTATCTCATTTCTTCATGTATGCTCTCAAGATGATGAACATTGTATAATTTGCCAAGATCATAAAAACAGATCTACTAAATCGATAAACAAAACTGACCAAAATGACAAAAGTACACCCAATTAGAAATTTATAAAAAAAACAAATTAGCCCTAACAAAGCCTAAACTATCACCACCTAAAACAGACCACAACAAACTCTACAAACCAACTGTAAATCTACCAAAAACCTGGATGCTGGAACGACCAAAACCACCTGAAATCAATTCTAACAAACAAATGAACCCTATTTAACTTGAAACCACCACCGACCTACCACACAAATCCCCCCCTTCCCCATCACCAAGCATGAATTGTTTCACAAAAATGAAATATAAAAATTTTGTAAGGGGAAGAAGACATATTGTGGTGGTCGATCTATTGTGGTGGTTGGAGTGGTTCTAGACAACAACTGAAAATATAGAAAATAGAAAAATCGGTAACAAAATACGGAAAGCATAGTGATATTAGCAAAATAGCAAAGAATAAAGTAACAAAATTTCAAACAACTAAACTTTCATATTTGATAAGAAAAAACAGAGAGCAATTACACACCATATGTGAAATCAACAAAACTGAAATAGAGAGAGATATATACAGGGAAGGGGAAAGGACTAACTTCAGTTATTTCATATGTAGAGTAGATATAGAGGTGCAGAGGGGTTGAATGGAGGATTACTGAGAGATATTGAAACACATATCCAAGAAATATAGCCTTTGCTCTTCAAACTCTCAATTGAGTCTTTGATGATTTGGTCCATGGGAATGAACAGTAGACCTATGTCCATCAGCTTCTTAGTTGTATTCTTGGACCTCAGTAATCCAGGTTGGGAATCCTTAGGAAACCTACCAAAGTATTAACATATATTGAGCAACCCTTACATATCACAGTAACCAGTCAACATATTAACATTGAATCCTACTTCTCAGTAATAAGGAGAAAGATGGAAAACATGGTGGCAATTTGTTCCAAAAAAACTCAAATTTGTTAACTCTCTGTAGAGGGGAATCACCTGGACCCTTTATATTAGTTGAAACATTAAAAAATGAGGGACATACAATAATTATTTTTTTGTGATTTCATCTCTCCAACTAATATAAAGTGAAAGTCAAGGTAACCTTCCTCTAAGGAGGATTAGCAAATTCAAAGTCATGGGCAACATGTATTCTTATCACCCAAATCTTCAACCCCAGCTATTATAATTTTCCCAAATTATAGAAATTGGATCCACAAGAACTGTTTATAAAGATAAGATATTGTATCTAATGTATTTTTATGGTTTAATCTTTATTTTAAAATTTTTATTTGTTCTTCATTTCATCTTCTGAGTTAGTAATGTCTTGGTTATGAGTTAGAAAAGAGGTATTGATTCCTTAAGAATTCCCGGGTAAACTTTGGCAAGAACATGTTGATTTTCTTATTAATTGCAATAAGGAAGTTTAAATTATCTTATAGGTCTCAAATCTGCCAGAAAGAACCAGAAGATAGTGGTTCTAGGGTATCATCCCTGACATGGATCTAGGCGCATGGTCGAACCACGATAATAACATTTGGTTTGCAATTCTTTTATTACTCTCTCTCTCTCTCTCTCTCTCTCTCTCTATATATATATATATATATATATATATATATATATATTCTTATATGAATTATTCACACACTTGCAAACATACATTGACTGATAATATATATTGATATACTTGCTTCTAAACACCTTAATTTATTTCAAACATTTTATCTTAAAAAAACTTGTGAGAATTTGTTTTTTTTAAATAAGTAAACTTGTGAGAAATTTTAAAATTGACATTACAAAAATCTAATTCAGTCCCGACGTAATTTTTCAAACATATTCGTCAATTGAATCAGTTAGGAATCCTTAAGCGAACATTTAGAGAGTCGCAGTCATTTTTTGTAAACCAAAAAAAATTATTTCCCACATGCGTCACACTTTTTTAAAGAAATAGTAGTTGTAAGAAATAATCCCACCAAGGATATAGAGGAACAACAAGGGCCTAATGTGTAATCGACGTTGGAAGACCTTAGTGTTGTAAGTTAGCTCTACATCAAAATACAGTTTCATTAATCGAATGTGCCCTCACTCACTATCTATGTTAACAATCTTAAAACCGGCTGTAGAGCCATGATGACGAGACCGACTATTTGCCTCTAAAAGACAATGAATTGTGGATATTAAACGAAGCATGACTTATTTGTAATAACAATCCTCATCTGATGATGAGTCGCTAAAAGTTCTATTAAAATCGTCAGACGAAAAATACAGTTTCTACTGGAAATGTATAAAAGATAATCCCTTGACATGTGAAGAAATTTAATTTAGGTATAATGGGTGAATTTCTATTATATATATAAATTTCATTAGAAAGAGCTGTTGAAAATTGATAGTTGATCCCGCAATAATTGGAATGTCACCGAAAGATGTGTCAAGTGGTCAATGAGACGTCACGGAAGCTACCTCTCGAGTTAAAAGAAAATTCTGGTTTGGCAAAATAAAATTGGGGCGTTTTGCCCACCCAATGCCTTCGCGATTATAAATTAAAAGTCAATGGTGCACTATTTTTTTTTTCAATATCCAAATGGCTAAAAGTAAAAGTTAAAACTCAAATGACCCTATAAATAATATTGTTTCCATCCCAAAATAATAGTCAATATAAGAAAACGGTGGGTTTTAACGATTCATTCAATTAGTGGCCAAGCTTTGTTCACTATCCCGAAAATTAGTCTACTAATTATGTCGAAAAAAGGAAAGCGATTACTAATTTGGGATGATCCAAAAAGGAAAACATAATTATTAATTTGGAATGTAGAGATTATACGCACACGCACACAGAGTCAGGCTCTCCATACCCCCTAGTAACATACCTATGAACATACTCATTTTTTAAAATAGTAAAAAAATAATTTTGAGAAGATATTTTTTATATGGGTTCATGATATTTCAGTATGCCCTTGTGAAAAAATAAAAAAATAGGTAAAAAAAACTGACAGTTTTTACCCTTTAAAACTGTCAGTATTTTTACCTATTTTTAAAAAATAACAAAACACATTATTTTGAGCTGAATATTTTTACAGAGGCACACCGAAATATCATGTACTCATATAAAAATATTAACTCAAAATTATTTTTTTTTACTATTTAAAAAAAATAGGTATGTTCATAGGTATGCTTAATGAAGTATGTTAAAATACCTTATATATATATATATATATATATATATATAAAGTGATACAATAAGTTATAAAATGTGATTTTTATTTCTTCCAATTTTAATATTACAGCTAGAACTTCCAGTAGTTGGCATTTTACTCGGTCCATTAATAGAACTCAAATACCCTTTACTATTGTAAATGTTTAATCAATTGGTTAGAACGGACTTTTCACAACGTCTCTTTAATTAAGAAGTACATGAAGTCGGTGAGTTTTCTAATCACACTCAGCTAGCCTTTTTTAAGATCAAGTCTAAAAAATATCTCTTTCGTGATTCTTTAAATAATGCAACACAATATAAAAGTCATATCTTATTAACTACTAGCGGATGCCCATATTGAGGGCACGCGATAAATTTGCCTCCATAATAAAACTCGGCGCTAAAATTTCTTCCAGGCAAAAAAAAAATTAATTAATTAAAAAAACTTCAAAAAATAATTAAATTTAATATAATTATATATATCTTAATATTTTAATAACATGTATTTAAAAAATAATATAATATATATATAATAGTATATATAATAATATATAATAACTTTTAACATAATATTTTATATATATACACATGTATATGCATATTATGTATATATGTAATACATAAAATATCACGTTTAAAAAGATAAAATGCCATTCATATATTTTGTAGAAAAGTCATATCTTATATAACTATATATATGACAATGGGCAAGCAAAGAATAAAGTTAGGCATGAAACGATAGCGTCGGTGATGGAGATTTTTTAACTTGTTATTGACAACTTTATCCAATTACGTGATATACATATACTAAGCTTTCCTTTTCATGCATGGAATAGCGTTGGGTTAGCTGGCATTAACACCATGTGATGTGCCTCAACGTAGAACGTGACATCAATAATGGAGAGGTTATTTATTTAAGATTGTTTCTGACTTTACTTTCTCACTCATCAAGGAAACAGTAGTAGGTTGTCACTCTCTAGATTTGAATGCATCTCCATCACCGACAACGGTTTGACATCATTATCACGACCGTTCCTTGCATATAAATATCATCTAAAGAACATTATTTCTCCCACCTTCGGTTATTTTGGTTTCGTGTTACTTTCAAAGTTTTTAAATAAAATTTGAGTTACATCGATAAAAGTAACAGTTGACAATTTCAGTTTTTGTTGGAACAATTTAGTTCGTTAAAATAACATCTTCTCCTCCGTAAATTGTTTTCCTAAATCTTCCGCTTTAAATTGTGAAACTTGGTTGAAGTTCGGTAGTAAGTATCCATGTAGGAAAAAAGTTCGATGTTTTTGAAACATTAAATTTTTTGAAGTGTTGAATTCTGATTGGTCAATAGTGTAGGTGGTAACTCACATTATTTATGAAAAGAGTGGTGCTATGTATACCAAATAAATACCTCAAATCTCTCCCAAATAACATTAATGAGTTATGTTATGGTGGGACCCATACCACAAAATATAACACTTGATGCTATTTGGAGAGGGGGATTGGGGAAAGTTGTTTGGAACACAAAGCATTTTTCTTATGAAAATGGGTCCGCACCAGTGGTATTAACCAATCAGATTCCAAGACATCAAATAGTTTGATGTCTCAAATACATCAAATTTCTATCCATCCATGTACTAAGGGCACCCCTATAAAAATATATTTAAACTAGTAAGTACCCCGCACAATGCGTGGGTGTTTTAAAATTTTCTTAAAAATCTATTTAACTTTATGGTAATAAATATGTAGTAAAGATAATTCAAGAAATGAATATACTCCTGCCAAAAAAATATAAAAATTAAGTATAAACATATGATTTTTTTATGGATGGAAGGAAATGATTTAAAATAATAAAAAATCATAGATTCACAAAGTTCATAAAGAAAAGGCAACTATTTTTTTTTATGAAAAAAACAGATACATGAAGATATTTTTATCTCTCCTAATCCACCAAATCAAAATCATAAAAAAAAATAGGTACAATTAAAATTGATTTTTCTTGATGCGTTTCTGAGAGTGTTGATTTTTTTTTTTTTTATGTTTTGAGATGTGTCGTATAACTACTTGAAATTTATGAGGGACAATGAAATCAAAATGGAACATTGAACATATTAGAATTTGCGTAACTTTCTTACAATTTTTTTTAAACTGATCTTTTTTTTATTATCATATATATTTAATTAATAATTTGTATTTTTAGATAATTATAACTCAAATAAAACAGCATGAAATACAATACTAACTCATTACTTCAAAAAGAGATCAACATATTATAAATTCTTAAAAACAATAGATCCACATACACAGCATGAACCACGCCAAAAGAATTGAAACACAAAATCATTGCAAAGGGGACAACCAAACCGTCCCTTAAACAAAACACTCATAACATAAACTTTGAACCCTAAATGTTGAACCACCAACTCAGCATGGGACTCAAAATCATCTGAATTAGATCCACATACAAAGCAAGAACCACACTAAAAGAAGTAAATGGGGTCATCATAGAAGCACCACCCTCTTGTCGCTTCCCACGGTTGTGCTTGGAACAACTTCCTCTTCCTCATTTATCATTGATATGCCCAAAGTGTACCTGACAGCTCGAAGGCACCAACCTCGGCCTGGAAGATGACCGAGGTAACGAGGGCTCAAGACTAACGATCAACAATCTCGTCCAACATAAGGTCAGCTGAAGCAGACGTTACTAGTTACCCCTCCATTAGGAAACAACTGAGGTCTTCATGACTCATGGGGTCAGTTGTCCATCAGGTCGTTCACAGCCGACCTCACATCTACCTCATACTTCAACCTCGGCTGGGAACCAACTGAGGCCAGCAAGGACTCATGGGTTCAACCACCCTTCATCGCTATCATCGGCCCAGGCTGACGTTCGAACTATATCTACTTAACCTCGGCCCAGGCTGACGTTACAACTCCCCCTGTCTTACCTCAGCTAGCCTACCTGGCCTAGATCATCATGAATAACCTCGGATCAAGCAACAGTCAGACTTCACTAACCTCGTACTCTTCCAGGTCGAGATTGTACTAGTCAAGGACAAGACCGAGCATTTATAAGCACATGCAAGGATAAGAATGCGTGGACAAAATCATTTGTAACTAAATCAATCCCCTCACGTCGGGGAATATTTCATCATCATTCTCTACATGTGACAGTGACAGATGTCTTCATTAGATTGGCTGGTCATCACACACATGCGCATTGCATGCATGGAGGGTACATTACACCCCCCCCCCCCCCAAACACTATATATACTTGTCTTCTCCTACCTTGAAAAGGATCCGAAAATGACAACCCTAGCTGAAACTCTGTTAAATTACACAGTAGAGAGAGAAAGCTTGAGAGATTGTATCCATGGCCGTTAATGCCTTATTTAGTGACCTTACTCAATCACTTGTACAGTGGACGTAGGCCTGATTGGCTGAACCACTTATATATTGGTGTTCATCCTCTTCTCCTCATCTCAATCTCTTATATTTAGTATACTCTTGTGTTGCCATTGTTATTACTGGTTTGAGCTTGAAACACCTTGACAGGTGGTGCTGATTCCAGCATCATTATTTTAGCGCCGTCTGTGGGAACGAGAAGTCATCTCTTCCTCTTTTACTGCTTAACCTCACCGGAGACTCTGGTGGTGAACCAGGCCTCACCCCTTGCTTGGAGCTGTTTCACCATTGAAAGAGGTCCTTTAAGGTATTAAGCTCATCTTCTTCATAAGCTCTTTAGTTATAACATATGGCACCAGAGTTACCACCATCTGGTACTGGAGGACCTAGTTCCAGCCAGTCACTACCCCAGTTTAAAATGGCTGAGGTGGCAGCAGCCTTGGGGTCCTTGACTGCAACACAACAAGCAATGAAGGATCAATTTGCACAACTCAGTCAAAATATGATGAGTCCACCTAGAGTCTCACCGGAGATGATTACTCCGGCAGCTGTTCAACCCCATCCTAAAGCCATGGGACCACCCCAGGCACCGCGAAAAGACCAACCTACTCCTCAACGGAGGAGGGACGTTGCTGACCCTAGGCGTTTACGCCTGGGGAAGCAAGGGCACCCTTGCCCTGAAGATAGGTATGGCGATATTGAGACAGAAGATGCTCCAAAGGGTTACTGGGAGCCGTATGAGGTTTCGAACAACACTATACGTCCTATCCACCAAAGCCAAGGTTGTGTGGACAGAAGAGATGGTGGATCCCAACAGAGAGGATAAGTTTTTGATCGCTTAGCAGAGGGTCGGCCTTTGAAAGGCTCGGCCCAGTAAATGACCTGAGACAGAGGTTATCCAGGTTAAGAAGTGCAGCAGGGTCACAAAGGGAAGATGGGTAACATCAGCCTCAACATGGCTGACCCCAGCAAAGCCGAGACATGGATCAAGAGGAGGTCAACCGCCGACATTGTGCTGCGGTTGGGGAACCCTCAATCCACCCCTTGGAGGTGGATGGGGACAACCTCGGCGAGGCCGATGTTGTAAGGCCATGGAATGACTACATCCATCGTCTTGAATAGAAGATAAGAGACCTCATCAAAAGTTGAGGCCCATTGCAAAAAGGGTTCTCAGAGGGTTCCACTTCGTGGCAAGGGTAGTGAAATTCCCAATCCCTGCCAAGTTCAAACCACCTACGGTGTCTCCCAAGTATGATGGTAGTACCAACCCTATGCATCATATTGAGATGTACCAGTCTGCGGTCGATATTTATTCAATTCCAGATGAGATGAAGTGCCGGGCCTTCTCCAAGACTTTAACAGGCGCAGCACACATCTGGTTTACCTCTCTTCCGAAGAACTCAATTGAGAACTTTAAGGGCTTGGCTGAACGTTTCATTCACAATTTTTATTTTGCGGTAAGACCTCAAAAGAAGACCACCCATATGTTGTATGTCAAGCAAGGCAAGAACGAGAGCCTAAGAGACTACATTGTTAGATTCAACAAAGAAAAATTGAAGGTTGAAGATTATGAAGAGAATATAGCCATGACAACCCTTATTAGAGGACTCCAGAAGGGGAAGTTGCTATGAAAGCTTGCGGAAGACCCTCCTAAGTCCATGGCAGAGCTATTGGCAACTGTAGGAAAGGTCATGAATGCTGAAGAGGCTATGGCCGCGAAGTATAAGGATGAGAACGGGAGTGGCAGCGGGAAGTTCCATAGAAAGAAAGATGGAAAAAAGTGGTCCGCCGATGATAAGTTTGCACACGAGATCAAGAATGACCGATGACTTAGATAGCCGAAGAAGCTAAAATCTCCTCCGCATAAGAGGAATAAGAACATGTGGTGTGAGTTCCACCAAGACCACATCCATGTGACAGACAAGTGCTTCACCTTGAAGGATGAGATCGAGAAGATGTTGAAATCCAAAAAGTATAGGAAGTATGTTTATGGTAAGGCTTCTAAGAAGGGAAGAGATTACCCTAAAAAGAAGAGAAATGACAGATGTCGAGATGATATCCCAGCGAGAAGAGATGATGACTCAGATGGAGATGATGAAGACGATTCAGACCTCCCACCAAAAGACGATAATGCCCCGATGAAGAGGGTTGGAATGATCTCTTTCGGTGTTAACACTATATGTGGAGGATTAGAAGGGGTGGCTCTGAAATAGTCGACCATAAAACCCATGTGGCAGAGGCTAAGTCAGTGACCAAAGTAGAGGTTATGAATCTGGCATCTTTAGAGGTAAAGCAGAAGAGGAAGAAGGTAGATATGGATACTCTTATAGTTGGATTCTCCCGACTCGACTTTAAGGCTATCTTAGCCCCGCATGATGACCCATTGGTAATAACAACAAGAGTGCATGGATGTGAGGTACATAGAATCCTCGTGGATGGAAGAAGTTCAGCGGACGTAATGTTCTGGCCCTATTTTAAGAGCCTAGGCCTCAGCAGAGCTAGGTTGGTACCTTATCATCATCTGTTGATGGGCTTCAGCGGGGAGAAGGTCCATCCGTTAGGCATGTATGAGATGGATGTACGAATGGGAGACGAGTGGCCTAAGAGGTTGACCCGAAAGATTAATTTTTTTGTTATGGATAAAAACGTCTTCTCGGCCTACAACCTCATCATAAGACGATTTTCCCTTAAGGAGTTTGAAGTCGCGCCATTAACGATCCACCAAATAATAAAATTCCTGACCCCCTGTGGGGTAGGGGAAGTGCATGGGGACCAGACCTCGACGCGAGAATGCTACTTTAACTCAGAGGAAGAGAGAGAGTCCCATAAGAGGGCAACAACCACGTATAATATTGATACACTTGATCTTAGAGACGAAACAAAGTTAAAGAAGGGAGAGGCTTCGAAAGAGGCAGAATCCATTGTCCTCAATGAGGACGAACAAAAAAAATTATCCAAATCAGCAAGGCCTTAAAATCGAAGATTAAAGAAGAGCTGATAAGATTTTAAAGAAGAGGCAGAGTGTCTTCGCTTGGAGCCACCCGGAGGTTATGTGCCACAAACTCAACGTGGCAAAAGATGCTAAGACAATCAAGCAAAGATGAAGAGTTTACTCTAGGAAAAAATATGATGTCATCAGGGAAGAGGTCAGAAAGTTAGAAGAGGCATAATTCATCAGGGAGGTCATATACCCAGAGTGGTTATCAAACGCCGTCATTGTGCCTAAAGCCAATGGAAAATGGAGGATGTGCGTAGACTTCATCGACCTGAATAAGTCTTGCCCAAAAGACAGTTATCCCTTACCTCGGATTGATCAGATGGTAGATGCCACGGCAGGGCATGAGATTATGAGCTTTATGGACGCGTATTCAGGCTATAATTTGATCTTCATAGATGCTGAAGACTCAGAGAAGACAGCCTTTATCACAGACAAGGGGACCTATTTCTATAAGGTCATGCCCTTCGGATTGAAGAATACAGGGTCCATGTATCAACGTCTTGTAAATAAGATGTTTGAAGATCAAATTAGCAAGACCATGGAGGTATATGTAGATGATATATTAACGAAGAGCTTGAAGGCTTGCACTCACGTGGCAGACCTAAAGAGAATTTTCGACACCATAGACTTATACATGATGAAACTCAATCCCGCCAAGTGTGTCTTCGGAGTAGGAGCTGGAAAGTTTCTTAGATTCATCGTCAATCAAAGGGTAATAGAGGCCAACCCCGAAAAGATCAAAGCTTTGCTTGATATACAGACACCAAGAAGTATAAAAGACGTTCAGAGGCTCACTGGAAGAGTCATTGCACTCAATAGATTTATTTTCAGAGCCCCGGACAAGTGTCTTCCATTTTTTAAGGTGCTTATAAAGGCCTTTGAGTGAGACGAAGAGTGTGATAAAGCCTTTAAGAAGCTCAAGTCCTACCTCGAATCCCCCTACTCTTATCCCATCCCATCATGGGGGAGAAGTTGTATGTTTACTTAGCAGTCTTATAGTCAACTATAAGTGCAACCATAGTACGGAAAGACGTTGGGGTACAAAGGCCTGTATACTTTAATAGTAAGGCCCTTCAGTGGTCTGAATATAACTATACTCGGATGGAGAAGTTGGCATACGCTTAGATACACGCTTCCAGAAAGATGAAACCCTACTTCTAAGCCCATTCTATAGTCATCCTCACTAACTCCCCACTAAGGCCAGTCCTCCATAAGCCTGAGAAGTCAGGCAGATTGATGACCTGGGCCATCGAGTTGGGAGAGTATGACCTTATCTATCAACCCAAGGTGGCCATTAAAGGACAGACACTTGCAAACTTTGTTGCTGAGTTCACATGGGAAGAGGCCGAGGTTGAGAATATTCCAGAGATCGCAGACGAATCAAACAGTAACGTCTTTCGAGACCCGGAAGAGGTTGTGTCCGGCAGAGCCATAAAAGGAGTGGCTGAGAATGAGGAAGAAAGGTACCTTTTCAAGCAAGGAACCCTGTCAGAGGGTCACTTCTCTCCAGATGAAGATGTTTGGAACCTCTTCATCGATGGGTCTTCTTGCGAAAGTGGAAGCGATGCAGGGCTGATACTGCCAGCTCCGGATGGTACCGATGTTAAATATGCGCTAATGTTCAACTTCAAGGCATCAAATAATGAGTCAGAATATGAGGCCTTGATAGCGGGTCTCTCCTTAGCAAAAGCCTTTAGAGTTGGCCGACTCCTACTTCACAGCGACTCGAGGTTGGCTGTCAACCAAATACTTGAAGTGTATGAGGCCAAGGACGATAGGATGGTGAAATACCTGAAGAGGGTAAGAATGATGCTAGAAGGCTTTGAAGAGGTAAAGATGAAGAGGGTCCCTCGACATGACAACAGTCATGTACAAGCATTAGCAAGGCTGACTTCAGTAATAAAGACGGGCATCAGAAGGACAGTACCAGTCAAAATCCTACTCAAACCGACCATTGAGGATGTAGAGGTTGCCAACTCTTGCCTCAACTTGAACCTTGGAGACTCGTGGATGGATCCCCTTATCAAATATATCAGAGAGGGAGAGCTACCAGAATCTAAGTTAGAAAGGAGGAAGTTAAGATACAGAGCCGCAAAGTTCTCAATAGTAGGAGATGTCTTATATAAGAAAGGATTTATATTTCCTCTTATCAGATGTGTCCATCCCACAGAGGTCCCCCACGTCTTCTAGGACGTATATGAGGATTCTTGCTCCAGTCACATAGGTGGAAGACCTTTAGCCAAGAGAATAATCACGCAAGGATACTGGTGGCCGACCTTGGCTAAAGATGTTGCTGCCTACGTGAAGAGGTGTGACAAGTGACAGAGATTCTCCACTATCCATCATAAACCTCATCAACCTTTGACGTCAATCAGTTCCCCTTAGCCATTTGCAGTATGGGGGATTGACTTGGTAGGTCCCTTACCAAGGGCTACGAATAATTTTTTATTTTTGATAGTCGCGATTAGGGGTGGCAATTTTTAACACGACTCAAAAATGCGACTCGAACTCAACACGATTTTTACAGGTCAGGTCATGGCTAAATAGGTCCGGGTCGAAATCGGGTCAGATCGCTTAACCCGTTTATTAAACAGGTCGTGTTTCAGGTCAACCTATCTAACCCGCAATTGACCCGTTTATTTTTCGGGCTGATTTTGGGTCACTTTCGAGTCAAAAACCTATTAACCCGTTTAGATAAATTCATTTTATTTTATTCTTTACAGATGGAATCCGATGGAGTTGATGTTAATTTAATTGACAATTCTATTGATGTTGATGAAATAATGGATGAGGAGGAGGACGATGATGTTGTGGATCTGAATAAAGAATCTGCTAAAAGCCAAATTAAGGGTGGAAAGCGCAAAAGACGATGCACTTCCAACGTGTGGCCATTCTTTGAAATCCTCAAACAAAATGGCATTGATGGCAAGCAAAGATGTAAGTGTAAGAAATGTGGATCTGTCTTCATTTGCGATAGCAGGTACGGAACCGGTAATTTATCGCGACATAAGAATAGATGTCAAAAAATTACTACACATGATATTGGGCAGTTAATTGTTTAACAATAAATTGGTTCAGATTCAATATCTTTGGGTGCCCCAAAATTTAGTCCCGAATTATTTAGGGAGATGTTAATTGCCTCAATCATAATGCATGATTTACCTTTTTCATTTGTTGAATACAAGGGTATAAGAGAAATTTTCTCTTATCTACGTGAGGATGCACCACTCATATCCCGTAACACCGCAAAAGAAGATGTTTTGAAAATATTTCATAGAGAGAAGGTCAATATTAAGAGAATGCTGGATGTAGCTCCCGGTAGAGTGTGTTTAACTTCTGATTTGTGGTGATCAGTTGTAACAGATGGGTACATATGTGTCACGATACATTTTATTGACAAGGATTGGGTGTTACAAAAAATGGGTTTTAAATTTTTCATACATGGCTCCGCCCCATAATGGTATTTCTTTGTGTGATAAAATTTTCTCCTTTTTAAGGGATTGGGGGATAGAAAAAAAACTATTTTCTGTGACCCTTGATAACGCTTCATCAAATGATACATTTGTTAGTATGTGTCGTACACAATTGAATGCTAGGAAATCACTTTTATACAATGGTGACTTCTTTCATATTAGATATTGTGCACACATCCTCAATTTGATAGTTCAATATGGTTTAAAAGAAATTGATGTTGGTGTGCAAAAAATTTGTGAAAGTTGTAAGTACATTAAGGGCTCACAAGTGAATAAAGTAAGCTTTGTCGAATGCGCAAAATTGTTGTCACTTGATGTTAAAAGAGGGTTAAGACAAGATGTTCCCACGAGATGGAATTCCACATTTATAATGTTTGAGAGTGCACTTTTTTTCGTGATGTGTTTTCCCAATTGTAATTAAGTGATTCTAATTATAAGCATTGTCCTTCGGAGAGTTAGTGGCGAAGATTGAGAAAATATGCAAGTTCTTAAGTGTTTTGTATAGTTTAACTTGTATTTTCTCTGGCACGAAATATCTTACTACAAACTTGTACTTCCCTTTAGTGTTTATGGCGCATTTGACATTAAAGAAACACATGGAAAGTAGTGATCCATACTTACAAAACATGGCCGTGATGATGTATGCAAAGTTTGAGAAGGATTGGGCAGGTTTTAGCATGATATTAGCTATAGCGGTGATATTAGATCCTCGGTACAAAATTCATTTTGTAGATTTTTGCTACAAGAAAGTGTAAGGGATGGCCTCATTTGAATTTGCATAAGTACGAGAAAATTTGTTCATCCTCTTTGGTGAATATGATGTTAAGATTCCTTTTACCTCGGCACAAAACAAAACGGGTGATAACTTTAATCATGATTCATTTACCATGGATGATACACGTGATGTTTTGAAGGTAAATATTAAGTACATTTATTAAGTTCTATTGACTTCAAATTTAGGTCTTTTTTAACTCATATTTATATTTTTTTCATCTTATTTTGTAGGAGTTCGATGATTTTGAAAGTATGGAATTTAGTTCTTGTTCTCAAAAGTCACAACTTGAACTTTATTTGGACGAACCAAGGATTGAAAGGAGTACCAATTTGGACATTTTGGCATTTTGGAAAGCAAATCAATTTAGGTATCCCCAACTCACATCAATGGCAAGAGATGTATTGAGCATTCCTATATCAACTGTGGCTTCAGAGTCGGCCTTTAGCATGGGTGGGAGGATAATTGATCAATATATAAGTTCATTGAAACCGGAGGTGGCCGAGGCGTTGCTTTGCACAAAAGATTGGCTTTTTGGTGCTATTGGTAATTATTAATGGTTACTATAAATTATAATACAATTGTTCTAGTTGTTTTATCATTACAACTTTTGATATACTTAATAATTATGAATGTAGAAGCCGCACAAGCTCAAATTGACGATTTCACCGAGGATATCTTGAATTTGGATATTAACAAAGAAGAAAGTCAATCATCTGATGCTCAATGCTCGACCTCTATTTTCGGTGAGCAAATGATTATGTTAAATTCATGTGATAAGTTATTGTGTACTTATGAGTTATATATTTTGATATTGTATATTTCTGTATAGCACTTGGGGTGAAAACATGAGATCGCTTTCAAAAAAACATCAATCAATTGCAGATGAGGTAAATATTGCATATTAATATATAGTTTAATTAAGTATCCTATTTCTTTTTTTAATCTTATTGTGCGTTGTACTCATTACTTTTTTTGTTCGTAGGTATGGAATGAAATGGAAGGAGACTAGATTTTGGATAGAGTGGAGCATGACATCTTTTTGCAATTTGGTTGAAGATTTACAAATTGTAATTTGAACTTGAAATTTTGAATGTGTTGTAATAGATAATGGATTAGACTTTGTTGTATGATGTTATTTTTTATAATGACTTAATGTTGTTGGTATTATTATGTTATGTTTATTAGATTTGACAAATATTTTTTTGATTAATGTTGTGATGTTTATTTGTTAAATTGTGTTTAGAAATAAATAGTGAAAATTATTTAATCTCATAAACAGGTCATTGTGGATCATGTAAACAGTTTCCCCTTGCAGATGACCTATTTATTAAGCAGGTTAAACGGGTCGTATCGTGTTAGCGGGTTGTACACGACCTATTTATTAAATAGATTAGACGGGTCGTGTCGTGTTAGCGGGTTGGACACGATCTGTTTATTAAACGGGTTAGACGGGTCGTGTCGTGTAACCTATATATAAACAGGTTCGTGTTAGAGTCAGGTACAATGACACGATTACTTAAACGAGTCGTGTTCATGTCAATGGTATATCTAGAAATATCAGGTCTCGACACGACCCGAACACGACACGGCAACTCGAATTGCCAGGCCTAGTCACGATTGACTGCTTCTCCAAGTTGGTAGAGGTCGAGCCGATTATCACGATTACAAAGCATAAGACCTTCCAGTTTATCTAAAAGAGCATCATATGCAGACATGGCCTTTCGAACAACCTCATCTCAGACAACGAAACCTAGTTCAAAAATTCTTCGTTAGAGAAATACTGTGAGAGGGTCGGGATCAAGTAATTTTTCTCTTTTCTTGGTCGACCTTAGGAAAACGATCAGATTTAAGTCACGAATCGAACAATCCTCGACGGGATTAAGAAGAGGTTAGAAGAAGCTAAGGGGAGATGGATATAAGAGGTTTATGCTATATTATGGGCCTATAGAACAATATCTAGGACACCAACGGAGGAGACCCCATTTATTTTAGCACATGGCTCAGAAGCAGTCATACCAACAGAGGTAGGACTCCCCACTCACAGAGTTCAGACCAATGACCCCGAGAAGAATGGGGAAGAGAGAAGACTTAACCTAGATTTAATTGAGGAAAAAAGGGAAGACGCTGAGATCAGACAGGCAGCCTACCAGTAGAGAACAATAAAGTTCTACAATCAAAGGGTGAAACAAGACTTATAGCTGTAGGAGACCTAGTGCTGAAGAAGATGTGGCAGAAGATAAATAAGCTTCACCCGAATTGGCATGGCCCTTACAAAGTGGTCGAGGAGGTTGTACCCGGTACCTATCGGCTAGAAAATCTCGAAGAGGAACCTTTCTCCAATCCATGGAAAGCTTATCATATGAAGAAGTATTACATATGATGTTGCAATTGTTTCTATGTAAATGTATCATTTTATGAAGAGAATATTAATGAGAAAAGCAGTTCCTGTGTCGATTCTTTGTTTCATTATGCTTTAGTAGTGAAATTTATGAGGTTAAACATCATAATTTGGTTACCTCAGACCTTAAAACATCATAATTTGGTGATAAGGTCTGAGCTGAAACATCATATTTGGATGACCTCGGACGTTAAACATCATTAATTTGGTGAAATTAATGAGAGTAACATCTTAATTGGATGATCTCAGACTTTGAACATCATTAATATGGTGAAATTTATGAGGGTAACATCTTAGTTTGATGACCTCAGACCTTAAAACATCATAATTTGGTGGCAAGGTCTGAGGTGAAACATCATATTTGGATGACCTCAAACCTTAAAACATCATAATTTGGTGATAAAGTTTGAGGTGAAACATCATATTTGGATGACCTCAGACCTTAAAACATCATAATTTGGTGACAAGGTCTGAGGTGAAACATCCTATTTGAATGGCCTCAGACCTTAAACATCATTAATATGGTGAAATTCATGAGGTTAACATCTTAACTGAATGACCTCAGACCTTGAACATCATTAATTTGGTGAAATTTATGAGGGTAACATCTTAGTTTGATGACCTCAGACCTAAAACATCATAATATTATGGTAAGGTCTGAGGTGAAACATCATATTTGGATGACCTCAGACCTTAAAACATCATAATTTGGTGACAAGGTCTAAGGTGAAACAGCATATTTGGATGACCTCAGACCTTAAACATCATTAATTTGGTAAAATTCATGAGGATAACATCTTAGTTGGATGGCCTCATACCTTAAACATCATTAATTTGGTGAAATTTATGAGGGTAACATCTTAGTTTGATGACCTCAGACCTTAAACATTATTAACTTGGTGAAAATTTATGAGGGTAACATCTTAGTTTGATGACCTCAGACCTAACATCATAGTTTAGTGATGAAGACATCATTATATTGAGACTTCAGACCTTAATATAAACACCATCGTGTGATATAAAACTATTCAAAGGAGCATTCATCAAAAGAAGAAAAATCCTCTGAAGAGGATAATATAACATGAAGAAGTCGGAATTACAAGACAAATTACCTTAGAGAATTCATCAGGGGTTACAAACAATTACAAATGAGAAACAAAAATTACAAGTGTAAAGCTTCACAAGTCATGGTCTAGGTGTCTTCTGCCACAGGGTTGGTAACCGCGACCCCATCAGCTTGGCCGACGTTGGTAACCTCGGCCCCATCATCTTGAGGGTTAACATCCCTACTCTCGATAGCTTCCAATGGTGAAGTCTCTGTAGGAGAAGTGTCTTCCTCCTCAACCTCATACAAGGCCTGAGCAAAGCGAGAATCGCCAAAACCCAGGCCAATAAAGTCCGAGGCAGTTAAGCTTCCAGTCTCCTTATCCTTGGAAGCTACCTATTTTCCAGTAGCCTTAATACCTCCTTCGAGATATTCAAAGCTGAAGCTCATAAATTGGTCAGAGACCTTATAGTCGGCCAAAATCTTCTCAGGGGCATCCTCAAGGGCAGCTTTCACTATAGCATCAACTTTTTATTGAAGAACGTTGTCCTTGGCCTTCAGGGCAGAGGTGTGGTCCTTCTGGAGCTTAGCAATGTCCATGTCCCTCTGCTTCACCTTATTCTCAGATTCAGCCAATGATGTCCTCAGACGATCAACCTCATCATTTAGAGAGGCCTCCACCTTCTGGGACTCTTTTCCCTTTTTAATTAGAGGTAGCTTCCTCAAGGTTCAATCATAGAGCTGGTTCATGGACAGGATACCCTGCAATACAAAGTTAGACATATGAATGAAAACCTTAATTCAATAAAAGTCGAGGTTAGACTTGGAATAAAAAATCAAAAGCTTTTACTTGGATACACCTGTGAAGGAAAAACTCGGCCAGCAAAGGGGTATCAGTAGAGCTTAAGAAGCACTTATCAGCATCGGTTATCGCAGAGTCGATGGCATCCATCGTCTTCGGGCCATGACCTATCAAGATGTCACTGATCTTTAGTTGCTCCAGACGAGCATCCAAGGCATCATCAAAGGAAATTGGGATGGCTTTTTTATGCTTGCTCAGCCTCTGATCCTCCGAGTCAGTTGGGGGTTTTCTTTTCTTAGTAGCGTCGGCTTTAGATGTGCCAACGTTCTGCTTGGGTGGAGAAGGGGGTTGCATTATGCCGCGCTTTCTTCAATTTAACAAGGCTTGGGGATGACATCTCCCACAGGTCGTCTGAGATGCCTTCTGGGTTATCTGTAAAAATTATGTCTGAGTTAGTAAATCAGAGACATTGAAATATCAGAGGTACAACTTAGAAAAATAAACACTTACGAAGCTCGGTTAAAAGACTCCCCCCCATGCCTGTCTCAGAGAGATAGTAAGGGGTCATCAGATGCTCGTACTTGACTATCCAACCAAGCTCCCCCTGATCTTGAAGGTCTTTAACCTTTTGTAAGTTATCCTGACTAAGCCCACGTTCGGCTTTAGCTGTAAGTGACACCTTTCCCCACCTAAGGGATACCCTCGGCTTTAGTGATGAGGATGGAGCACAAGTGCTAAATTCCCATGCCCCTTAGAAGAAGAAGTACCGTGGTTTCTAGTTATGGTTTGAGGTCTGGTTGACCAGAATCATCTTCTTATTAAACTTCCTAGCTAGGAAGTGGTAGTAACTCGGGTGGTTTCTTGTAGAGGATGACACATAGCATCCTGTGAAGACCATGACAGGAAGATATGAGTGATGGGTTGCCCTCCAAAGGATGATAGCTCCAATCATCACCCTCCAAGTATTGGGGGATAATTGGGAAGGGGCCAGGTTAATATGAGACAATATGGCTCTAATTGTTGGATGGATAGGGAGACAAAATCCTAACTTAAACATCTGCTCGTATACACAGATTTCCCCATCTCGGCCACCAAAGGACCTCTCATCCCTTAGAGGCCTCCTAAGTTTGATAGAAGAGACTATGGAATAAAGGTGCCTAGAGGCTAAGAGGTCGTACTCATTGACGATACTTTCTATCTCGGCTGCCTCCGAAGTGTCAATGTCACTCTCATGGCCATCATCCTTATCCCTGGCAACGTAGGCCTGGGAAGGCATAGGAACCCCATCAGGGAACCTCTGAGTGAATTAATCCCCTATGGCGGTCGACAGGGGAATAGCCTCAATGGGAGGAGGCATAGCTACGCTTGGCCCCACTACTTCAACATCGAAAGAAGTTCGTGAAGTGATAGCATCGTTGTGGGATGAGGCACGATTTTGAACCTCGACCTGATCTGGGACCTGACATTGCCTAATCGAGAAGTCCATTACCTTTTGGAAAGAATCAGTAGACATAGGGTCTGAGGTAGAGGACTCAGACTCAGACATAGGTGAGGGATCAACCAGATCCTCTGATGGCTCAGCAGTCTCGGCTGGTTCAGGGCATACCACCTTCAGAGGTTGGGGAAAGATAGGTCTGAGGGGAAAGGCCTCAGCCCTACGAGCTTCCTCTTGGGCTAGCTCTATCTGCCTAATTGTTATGAAATTCGTCTCTCTAAGAGAAGAGAAATCCTTAATAAGTTTATAAAGAGGTCTGAGCATAGGAAGACAACATTACACTTGTACCCTAGACTAAAAATAAACAACTAGATGCAAGCTAAACTAAGGATCAAAACCTGGTTTTAATCAAGTTCAAACCAAGAATAGTCAAGAACAAGGGTCACCAAAAAATTCAAAAAATCACCGAAAAACTCATATGACCACCAAAAAATTCAAGCAGTCATAAAAAATGCAAGAAATAGAAAAATAAGGCTGAAATGATGAAATAGGGTGAAGGCGATACCTTTTTGAAGGAGAGGAAGATCAGAAACAAAGAAAGATCCTAAAACCCAACAGCGATGGAACTCTTGAAGAGAGAGAGAGCACAGGAAACTCAGGCAAGAAAATGAGGAGGAAAGAGAAGGGAAAAGGGTTTAAACACCCAAACCATGCTGGCACAAATCCCAGGGCCCATCATTGCCTTAGGAGCTCAAAAGTCAATCATCATTACACTTACCAAGCATGAAACCTACTTCAAAAGTTGACACTTGTCAAAAGAATATTAGCACATAAAGAAATACAGCCTCAGACATACATACCCATTAGTCACCTATTCACATAGGCAACTAAGGTCTAGGGGTGATTGATATGCCCAAAGTGTACTTAACAACTCGGAGGCACCAACATCTGCCTGGAAGATGGCCGAGGTAATGAGGGCTCAAAACTGATGATCAATAACCTTGTCTAACATAAGGTCGACTGAGGCCGACGTTACTAGCTACCCCTCCATCAGGCAACAACCGAGGTCTTCATGACTCATGGGGTCAGTTGTCCATCAGGTATTTCACAGCCGACCTCACATCTATCTCATACTTCAACCTTGGCTGGGAATCAACCGAGGTTAGCAAGGACTCATGGGTTCAACCACCTTTCATCTCTATCATCGACCCAGGCCGACATTTGAACTATACCTACTTAACCCCGACCCAGGACGACATTACAACTCCCCCCGTCTTACCTCAGCTAGCCTACCTGGCCGAGATCATCATGAATAACCTCGAATCAAGCAATAGTCCGACTTCACCAACCTCATACTCTTCCAGGCTGAGGTTATACCAGTTAAGGACAAGGCCGAGCATTTATAAGCATATGCAAGGATAGGAATGCATGGACAAAATTAATTGTAACTAAATCAATCCCCTCATGTGGGGGAATATTTCATCATCATTCTCTACATGTGATAGTGATAGATGTCTTCATTAGATTGGTTGGGTCATCACACACATGCTCATTACATGCATGGGGGTACATTACACCCCCCAGACACTATATATACTTGTCTTCTCCTACCTTGAGAAGGATTCAAAAATGACAACCCTAGCAAAACTCTGTCAAATTACACAATAGAGCAAGAAAACTTGAGAGATTGTATCTATGGTCGTTAGTGCCTTATTTAGTGACCTTACTCACTCACTTGTATAGTGGACGTAGGCCTAATTGGCTGAACCACTTATATATTGGTATTCATCCTCTTCTCCTTATCTCAATCTCTTATATTTAGTATACTCTTATGCTGCCATTGTTATTACTGGTTTGAGGTTGCAACACCTTGATGGGTGGTGTTGATTCCATCATCATCAATCATGTTGACGCCAGCATTCAATTATAGATCCAATGTCGATTCAGTTTTATTATGGACTGGGAAAGCATCGATGTTAAGTAGGTCCTCATCCATGCCAACATCCACTGCTGAGTTAGGTTCCCATTTCCTAATGTTGATGCAGGTATTGGTGATTTCAAAGGTTCTATGATCTCTCTTCTTTGTGGAGCCTTCTTTTTGAAAAGATGTGAGGGCCAGTTACCCATTTTATAACAGTGGAGAGAAATCGCCGGGCGCGGTTGGTTTAACCAAGTAAATACAGAATAAAGAGAGGAAATAGTTGATAAGCATCCAGAACTGTACATTTTATACCCCGAATAGATGTACTTTAGTTGCTAATTCTCGACAATATGGGTCTTATGGGCTTAAATGTTAATTATGCAGGCTTAATTGCAGTTGCGGTGTCAAAAGCTCTATTTCCAGGCAATTTGCAGTTAAAATGAAGTTAAATACCCAATTCCCTGACCCTACCCGAGCCTAAGCCTAGCCTAAACCTACCCTAAACCCTGTGTGTGTTTTGTTTATGTCTTTTTATCATTTTTTAGATTTTTAGTATTAGTCATCTTTATTTTTAGGATTTATTTAGTATTTTTTAGGTTTTATTTTCTATTTTTCTATTTTATTTTTTAAAAATAATTTTATTTTATTTTGATTTAGTTTTTAGTTTTAGCTTTTATTTTATTTTATTAGAATTGGAATTTTTAGGATTATATTTATTTATTAGCTTTATTAGATTTTACATTATCTTTTCAAGAATTTTTGTTTAGTTTTATTACTTTTTTAGATCTTTTGTTTTTATATTTTTATTTGGTTTTTAGTTTTATTTCTTTTATTTTAGTTTTACTTTATAGATTAGATGTTTTAACTTTAATTTTTACTAATTTTTCTTATTTAGAATTTTAGTTATGTTTATTATTTTAATAGGGTTCAAATTCACACACACACACAACACCCCCTAGCACTCACACCCCAATGCCATACATACTCACATACACCTAACTACCACCTCACCCACATCATAATCCTATACACCTCACCACACACCAACACCCCCTACTTCATCTTCTCCACATACACATCCTCTCTCTCTCATCAACTCTCCATTACCAAACACCCACCTCCATTAAAAAAAACCAACATCACTCTCCCTCTAAACCACCCTTATCCCCAAATTCGGCAACCCCTTTAGACCTCCTGTCAACTCCGACTGGAAACCAGGCTGCTACCTCACTCCCTCTCCGACGGCAGTTACCACTCGGTGGCGACCCTACGACCAACAGCCCCCAACCGGAAACACCCCGAACTCCGACCCTAAGCCCCGTCGACCCCCTTACCGGCGCCGGTGAATCACATCCAAACTCGCACCACCTGCTTGGCCGACCCGCGCCAGCCGACCTCCAAAGTCGACGACATCTACGACAGCCTTAGACCTAGATCCGTTCACCTCCACCTGCTCTCCAACCATCGAACCCACACTCCATTACCCATGTCCAACCCATTTACATCCAAACCCATTTTCCAATCAAAACCCATTACCCAAAGACCCATTTCAAGCTTTAACCCAAATCCATTTTTCTTCCATTCTCAAAATCGTGAGCTGCCAACAAACCAATCAAAGCAAAACCAAACAAATACCCCATGTGCCACTTAAACCACCTTTTACCCCATTTACCCATTATACCCTAACTAACCACTCAAAATCAATTTCCAAAATTACCCCTCACCATATCAGATTTTTATTCTCATTCACATGACCTCACACCATATCCACATGCACCCCTAGCCATATACCCAATATACCCATAGCCTCCATGTGCACCATATAAATTGAAGACTTGGGCCATTTGCAAGGGATCTCAAATTTTAGTTTTAAGCTTGGTATGATAAAATTCTCTCCACCCCTCTATGTTGAGTATTTGCATTTTTAGCAAATACCTCAATATAGAGGTGTGTAGTGAAAATTATCTCTAGGATAAATTTCACCCACCCCTCTATTATGATTTTTTGCATTTTTAGCAATTAATTCAAAATAGATTGATGTAGTGAAATTTATCGCTTATGGGAGGTAAATTCTAATCCATTCCTTTATGTTGAGATTTTGCATTTTTAGCAATTATCTCAATATAAAGTAATGATCTAGAATTTATTTCTTTGGGTGAGTTCCAATGTACAATTTTATAATGTTAGGATTTGTATTTTTAGCAAATCTCTTTTATTATTTAATTGTCCATTATGAATTCATCCACTATCCTTTTTAATTTTTAGTTTGTAATTTTAGTTTAGATTCAATAAATACATGAGTGAGGGATTATGATTGAGTAATTTTTTATGTATAATTGAGAGATTGATGATGTAATTGAAGATTTCATGTCAATTCAAGGCTTAAATGGGTTTTATCTCCCCCTCTTGATTAGTTTTAGTTTAATCTTCTCATGATTTTATTTGTTTATCTTATATTTGTGGATGATGATTATTGAGGGCTAATACCTCATTCATGGGATGAAATTTTAAAGCCCTCATGAATCCAATTTAGTTAGTTTACTTTTTAGCACAATTTTATTTACCTCATTTTTTATTAGCATTTACATCTTAGTAGTACTTTAAAAATTAGTATATAGTTAGTTAATTAATATTCCCTTGAAAAATTCATAAAAAAATAGAAAAAGTAAAAATAGAAAAGTATAATAAAATGCAAATGAATCTATATATATGTCCTCTCCAATTTTATGTTTCACCCTTAGATTTGGATTGACTCCCTTACTTACCCTCAACACTAGTTTTGTTATAATTTTGTAGGTTCAAGGGAATTTTGATAGAAAGAAGTTGCAACAACGACAAAAATCTACATTAGAGGCAAATTTTCTTCGTTATCAAATGGCGTCGTTGCAATTCTTGGGATTGTGAAGCACTCGGGGCCGATTCAATTTTGTAGTTCATTTATTTTGTATATTTTTGCATTTTAGTACCATTTTTTATATTTTTAGAAGGCTTGTATTTACGATTATTCTATTCTTGGCTTGTATTGCGGTGCATAGGACACCATTTATTTTTCATTTCAAATTGTAATAATTGGAAAGCGTGATAGGGAAACCGGAAAAGGTATAGAGAGGGCGTCCAAAGGCGAGGATTTAGAAGCCTCTCTACCTTGGGTCGATATGAATCCCGGCGACGACTGAGATAGGCATGATCTCCCCCCGGTCGACTCAAATTTTTTGGCACCCCACGGCCTAAAAATCGTGGCAGGTATATTTCTTAAACCCTCGCACCTCTCCTGTTAGCGAGTTAATTCTTTTGTGTGTTTTGTGTGCTCTTACTTGATTTTATTCTCGCATTTATTTTCGAATGGTGTGATGAATTAATTGACTAAGACCTACACCCGGTCACTCACGAGAAGGGATTTCATCACCCGACTCACTCGCTTACCATTGTGTGCTACCCTAGTCTTCACTAAATTTAAAATTAATCAACTAGGTAGCCCACTAGGAGAATTTTTTGCAAAGGCGATCACTTAGATTATTCCGTAATTTTTTATCACCCACGGACTTAATTAAAATTGGACTACCCCTTTCACTTAATTTAAAGATAAAAATTGGCTATGTGCTAGTTAGAAAATTTTCTTGACTTGTGTGTGTGTCCAATTTATTTTTCGGTAGTCGGATTTTAGTTAGTTCGTGCAAATCAAAAGTCCATATTATTTTTCCCCACCTTTTCTTCCAAAAATTCCAAAAATATTTTCTTTCTTTTATTATTTTTATAAAAAAAAATCCAAAAATATTTTCTTTCTTTCCTTTTTAGAAAAATCCAAAAATATTTTCTTTCTTTCCTTTTTGGAAAAATCCAAAAATATTTTATTTCCTTTTGAAAAAAATTTAAAAAAAAATAAAAAAAATATATATATATATATATATATCCCCTCATGGCCGAAGAACGTCCTTTACGGGACTACTTTGGTCATTTTCCATTGACACGCGACACGTGTGAGAGTGATCCCGAGCCGTCTCTTTATGAGATTTTTCATAGTTTTGGCTCTCTCACGAGTACCCTTGATACTCTTGACCCGTCCTTGCACACACCTCCTATTCCATCACCCTCGGTGTCATGTGTCGGCGTGTCGCATCCTTGTGCACCCATTCACGATCAGTTCCCTCACTATGCACCCCATGAGTTTCAACCATTTGTCCATCACGAAAGCGATCCTTTCGTGTATGATGAACTTGGCCCCACTCCACACACTTCATTTGAGTATTCTCCATATAGACATGATCATAGCGAGTTGTGTTCACCTCAACCATCACCACCACCCATCACTACGCTAACACCTTCATCTACATCCTCTCTCGAAACCCTCTTGCAAAAGTTCATACTCGAGCAAGAGCAAGCCACTCAAAATTAAACTCAAGCTCTCCAAAGGCTTGAACAACGATTAAATGATTTGGAGTGTGCAAGAGAGTCGGACATTCCCATGGCTCCACCCATCGTTGCACCCGAGTGTGACGATGATGTGTCCCCTTGTAACACAGATTTTGAGTGTGACCAATCATATCCTCCTGAGAATCTCGAAGTTGAGACCATTCCATGGTCCAGACCCCAAGTCGACAAATGTGTTGACTTATCCTTCAATAGTGAGCCTGATCCAATCCCACCATATCCATATGAACCCCACTTTGAGGTTCCCACTCACTTTCCCGTCGAATCCAAAAATTTCTCAAGTCTACACCCATTGAGCCCATCGTGTGTGTTCCCAAGGAACCACTTCATCTTAGGTTAGCTCCGGCTATGAGTGCTCACTATTTTTTCGAGATAGAATCCGTGATAGTTCCTAACTATCTGGATTTGGATCCTATTCCACCATGCATGGCTCCCGTTGAGCCTGATATTTCTAGTGATTCTTCTATCTCCGATCTTGGTGCCTCGTCTTACCCACCCACCACATCCACCGATTCTACTCTTATGGAGAAGTTGACAACTCCATCTTTAGAAACCACACTCCCTTCTGAGCATCCTTTACTCCTCCCAAGGAGTGTGTGTCCCCCACTCTTGAGTTGGATCATCTTCCTCCACCATTTATCCCCCCTGATCCACCCTTTATCCCACCCGACCCACCCATTATACTTTCCACCCCACCACCTGGTTTGGATCTTGATTTTGCACATTTTAAGTTTTCCTCTACATTTTTAGATCCTCACCTAAAATCATTCCCCACCCATGAGAGTATTTGTGGTTCTACTCTCCACCGTGACACCGAGCTTGTTACTTTATGCCCGCCACTCTCTTGTGGTGTTGATTTTTCCCATCGACAGCTCCCTGGCGTGTCACGGCATGACCAATACCCTCGCCCATTTATATAATGGTTGTGTGATTTTTATGAGCCCCACCCCATCACTATTGCTAAACCCTTTTGCCTCCCCATCCAACTAGAGTACCATTCTTATAGGGCCCTAGTTGCTCTCACCTTTAAGCTCAACAAGGCCCGTGATCGATATCTTTCCACCCTCACCTTAGCCCTTTTTCCCACCCGCCCATGGTCCACCGATGCTTTGCATCATGTGATGCACTTTTCCATATAGGTGCATTGACCCGTGTTAGCTTCTATCCAACAAGACTAACACTTCAGTCTTGTTTGGGGGTGATTCTCATCACCCAATTTTTCTTCCACCCCGCGCTTTCATAGTTATTATCCTTAGGGTGAGATTTCATCGGTCTAGCTGAAGACATTAAACTTAGCGCTACCAGGAGGCAGCCCGCATTTCTGGTACTAGTCTCATCCTGTTTAGGGGTGGTGTTTCACATCACCCTATGTTTTGTCATGTTGTGGACTTGTACACTTTTTTTTTCTCTTATCATTTATTCAGGTTTATTCTTGGCTTCATCTATCCACTTCATGAGCGGTTGATTATGGTAAACTCTTTCCTACCTTATGCTCTCAATTTTAAAAATCATTTTACCTAACATCGAGGACGATGTTCCTTTTTATTTGGAGGTGGGGAATTTTATCAAAATCGTGCCTCTTTTGAAAAATTTTAATTTTTTGAACCTGATTTTTAAAATTTTTGCGCAGTTTCTTTCATCTCACTCATTGATGTGAATCTTCAATCATCCATCTTTTAAAAGTCTAAGAATCCAGCTAGAGAATATTTTTTCTAAATAGCTTATGTGATACATAACAAGGCATTTTGCACCATGAATTTCTAAACTCAACAAAATTTGCGCACTTATCAAGTCACTACGATTTAGAGTTGAGGAGTACTACAATTCTAAAGAGAACCTTAAGGATCACTAGTAGAGACTTTAGCTTGTGAGATTTGTGCCTTTCACCCTTTTAGAGTGTTGTACGCAATCTCCGAGTCACAAGTTGATTCAACTTCATTTGGGTCCGCACTTAATTTTTGTATGATCTCATTATTCTTTCATAAAAATTTGACTTGATCACTGAGAATGACATCACTTTCGAGTTGTAAGAAACGCGTGTCTTGAAATTTGTCCCGAACACTAAATTTTCATCCATACACTTTCCACTTTTCCATATGACATTTCCATTCACTCACCCATTATCTTTCCATATTTTCCCCATCCATATACATTCCCCACACCATCCATTTATCATTCCACTCATATATCATCCATCATTTTTGAGAAAAAGAGTGTTGATTCCAAATGTTAAATGTATTCATTGTTAGTTTGAAAAGAGAGAAAAAAAAAATAATAATAATAATAATAGCAAAAATAGAAAAAAGAAAAAGAAAAAAGAAAAAAATAGAGAGAAAAGAAAAGAAAGAGAGTTTGTAGTTAGTAGATTAGTTTTGAAATAAAGACATTTTGTTCTTCAAGTATAGAACACTCTTCTCACACATCGCATCCATCTTTTATCCATCACACATCCATCACTCATTATTCATCCATCATATCACACATCCTATCCTACCCACTTCATCATATCCTTCCCATTTCATTTCCACTCACCCATTATCATCCATATTTTCCCAAAGGTATTCGGGCAAATGAAAGTCGACGTGGTGAATAACTCGACGTTCTCACTATTGTAATTAACATTCTTTCAAGAGATCATTTTTCTTTCTAATTGTTCGTTCTTTCTTATGTGTGTGTGAGACGTTTGAACTTGCTTACATTTACTCACCTCCTCACACACAAGAGCGATATACCAACCCTAATCTCGAGAGTTCGTTTGAGAGAGAGAGATATCCGTGAGATTTGAAGTTGAAGCGTTGATTCCGACAAGGCAATCTAGGAATTACTCTTGTGATACTCGATCCGTTTTGACTGATTCACACTACACACGTTGAGTTCTAGGAAGGATGTGCCTTGAGTATTTACTTAGCTAAAAATTTGACGCATTCTAGCTTGTATTTCTGAAATATTTTTCTTATGATGGATGGTGCGATCATTCTATGTCTAATAAGAGATTAACTGCCTTTCAATAAATCTTTGCAAATAAGAATTTTGTGGGTATATTCCCTGCAAACCCTCACGAGAAACAACTCGTCCTGTAGGGCAACCTATAAGTTTAAAGGCTTGTTGCACATGCTAAATGCAATCGCAAGTGCCCGCGAAAGTGGTACACTTTTGGTTACTTATCATTCTCTTTCTCTCTATCTTATTGCTCGAGGACTAACAACGCTCTGTTTTGGGGGGGGGATAAACACCCAAAACTGTACATTTTATACCCCTAATAGATGTACTTTAGTTGCTAATTCTCGACAATATGGGTCTTATGTGCTTAAATATTAATTATGCAGGCTTAATTGCAGTTGCGGTGTCAAAAGCTCTATTTTCAGGTAATTTGCAGTTAAAATGAAGTTAAATACCCAATTCCCTGACCCTACTCGAGCCTAATCCTAGTCTAAACCTACCCTAAACCCTGTGTGTGTTTTGTTTGTGTCTTTTTATCATTTTTTAGATTTTTAGTTTGAGTCATTTTTATTTTTAGGGTTTATTTTAGATTTACTTAGTATTTTTTAGGTTTTATTTTCTATTTTATTTTTTTTAAATAATTTTATTTTATTTTGATTATGTTTTTAGTTTTAGCTTTTATTTTATTTTATCTTATTTTATTAGGATTGGAATTTTTAGGATTATATTTATTTATTAGCTTTATTAGATTTTACATATTCTTTTTAAGAGTTTATGTTTAGTTTTATTACTTTTTTAGATCTTTTGTTTTTATATTTTTATTAGGTTTTTAGTTTTATTTCGTACTAGAGGCATAATATAGATATACTATACTATTGATCAAGAACATGTTAAATTAATTAAATTCAAGCATATAATTATTCTTAATAAAAGGATCTTGAATCTTTATACTTTCACAAAGTATGTCTAAACGATAGAAAATATGACTTATCTTTGTCCAATTAATTGATCAAATTTGTTGTAAAAATCTTTTTGAATCATTTCAATGATTGCTCCATCGTAACTTTCATCAATTTGACATAAAATAATAATGTTGATATTTCGAACATTTTTTCCTCTTGATCAATATAATATGTTATTATGTAAATTATTGATGGAATGCAATCTAATATATATAAGTGAGAAAGGATCCAATTTTCTAGCTAGACTATAATTCTATCGTCCATCACAGTAGAGTTTTATTAGGAAACTAACCCACCATCAAAGTTCTTAATATTTAAATGACTTATCAAAAATAATTCTACTAAATCCAAATTCTTATGTAGAGCACATTAAGTACGGCACTTATATATAATTAAATAACTAATTTTGAATTATCTTAATTTCTAAATTAAATATTTTCAGCAGTCTCCCACTTGGCTCATATAATAATTTACCTTTATGATTTGATTCAAGGAACATAAGGCACGTAATAAAATTTAGAATAGTCATAATAAATTATTTACCTTAGTTAAATAATCTACCAATGTGAGTCATAGCGGTTTCACACTAATTGAAGAGAATGGTTCCTTCTATGTACTATGCCACTAATGTCATATTTAATTATGCCTAAAGTGTGGATTGTCAATAATGGTCTCATAATGTCTTTATAAAAATAATATTTTTGTCACGTTCATTCATTCACATGCATGTATACAATAAAGAAAGAAATATAAAATTCTGAAACACTTTATTGATATCATAATGTAGTGTCAAAAATAAGTACTAGCATTAAAACTGTATTGGCTACACATAAGACCCACATCTTAAGCATGCCTCATTAATGCATTTTATGATAGCCCATTTATGTGGATTTGCTATGTTAACACTTGTACTAATGTGTTCAAGTGACACTCGTTATTTAATAAAAAAATTTAATTGAAAAGTATTTGCATTCAGTGTGCTTAGTTACTCTTAAAATACCTAACATTTCTTCATAATATTTCAGCAACTTGATAATAGTGTCAACAACTCCAAGTCCTAAAATGAAGTGAAATGAAGTCAAGTTGCCATAATACAGTAGCATCAAAGCATGTTATAAACTCAGTTTCCATAATAGTTAATGGAATGTGTTACACTCTTATATGGAAAGGCAAAAATACACACACGCACCACTGTTTTTATTTTTTCAAATTTAAATTGAACTTAGCACCAATTAACCCAATGTTTGTGTTAAATGATTAACCAAATTTATCTTAATCTAAAGCATTCATCTAGGTGAGTAAGGCAAGATAAAATAAATCAATCACATAACCTCCGACATACGAGGAAAACTCAAATAAATAAATAAAACTCGAACTACCCAGCAAATGCAATTCACTATGTCAGGAATTACATGAGGACACGATAGAAGACTTAAACAACCGACTCAACTCCTTCAAGACTTTATGCATATTGCTTCCCTCGATCTTCTACACAGTGACACATATGATTCTACCTACGCAATGCCACACGGTTTCCACTGATCCAAACTCAACACACTATCACAAATACGAAGTCCACTACGTTTAAACCATAAGGAGCACGAAGTCCACCATATAAAACAATACTAAACAAGATGACGAGTATAAACCTTGGTGCTCACAAAACTAGAGATTTGAAACCAACATAAAATATTTAATTTTAAATCTCAAACTAGTTGGGTGAAAACTAGGGTTTTGAGACTCGTAGATATGTATTCGGAAAATAATTTCAAAAGATTTGAACCAAGAAAACTGATACCAACACTCCAATTTATTGAAAACACATTTTTTAAGGAGACACAATTTCTGAGGCACTTCATTCGAATGAAAACCATAGGGTCATTCGAACGAAGTCACTAATCTTATTCAAACAAAAAATAATGTCATTCGAACGAACTAGCATATCTCATTTGAACAGACTTCGAACGAGAATCGACTGACAAATAGAGGAAGGTCGTTTGAACGACATTCACCAACTCGTTCGAATGGACAGACAAACTCGTTCAAACGACTTTAGAATAAAAAAAACTTTTAAAATCCGTTTTATGAAATTTAACCTCTAATAAGATTTAAAACACACGCGGTTAATATACAAGAATCAAACCAAAATGCATCCATACCTTTTGAGATTCTATGGATGTTAAAGATGAAACGTGGCACCAAATATAACATAGTGACTTCGACTTTCTAACTTGGACGCTAGAGTCTTCAATATAATACGTTACAGGTTTTGAAGGATAAACACTCAATACCTAACCCACTACACCAAAATTTGACACCCTTCAAGTGGCCAGCCTTGTCACGGCCAATAACCATGACAAAAAAATACGCATTTTTTGTCACGATCATTGATCGTGATAAGATCGCGACAAAGGCTTGTCACGATCATTGACCGTGACAATCCTATAATGTTTTCAGGATCAATGACCGTGACATGTCCGTGATAACTCTGTCAGTAAAAAACCTTCCCTCTTCTTTTTTTTTTCACCGATTTCTATTCCCTCCATTTCTATCTCTCTCTCACTCTAAGCGACTGCACTCTCTCTCTCTACGATTTTGGTATGTTTTCCCTCTCTATTTCTCTTTCATTTATGTATATGTGTGTGTATATGTGCGTGTGTGTATATATGTGTGTGTAAATGTGCGTGTGTGGGGGGGGGGGGTATATATATGCGTGGGGGGGGCAGGGCTGGGGTGAGGGGAGGGGAGGGGGGAACTGTGTGTGTGAATATATATATATATATATATATATATATATATATATATATATATATATATATATATATATATATATATATATATATATGTGTGTGTGTGTGTGTGTGTGTGTGTGTTTGTGTGTGTGTGTGTATGCGTGTGTGTGTATATATGTGTGTGTATATCCGTGTGTGTGTATGTGCGTGTGTGGTGGGCAGTGGTAATGGGGGGGAGGGGGCAGGGCTGGGGGTGGGGGTGGGCAGGGGACAAGCGGTGGGGAGCAGTGTGTGTGTATATGTGCGTGTGTGTATTTTTTTTAATTAAATTTTTATTAGTTTATTAGATACTGCCCCTCATATTGTAGTGCCCCTTGTAAAAGAATTGATTGATTAAATATTGATTGGTTGTTAATTTTTTTAGTAAATTAATAATTAGTGCCCCTTTCATATGCAAGTAGGATTGCCCTTCATTGTAAATTAGTAAATTAATAATTGTATACTTTAATTGTTAGTTTAATTGATGAAAAGAATTAATTGAGTAGATGAATTAGAAGGAGTGCGGGATACACATTTTTTGTTGCCATTGAGGTTGGATTATAGTGGATCGATGTTCGATTGGTTAATTTTAAAAGTGGCATGACCACTGGATTATTGTCCATGTGGGGGTGAGATTTTTCAACTTTTTTTTAAAATTACTTTGTTTCACAAACAATGTATATGTGTGTGTTTGTGTGTGTATGTGGTGGACAGTGGCAGTGGGGGGGAGGGCTGGGGGTGGGGGTGGGCAGGGGGCAGGGGGTGTGGGGCTGTGTGTGTGTATATGTGCGTATGTATTTTTTTTAATTAAATTTTTATTGGTTTATTAGATATTGCCCCTCATATTGTAGTGCCCCTTGTAAAAGAATTGATTGATTAAATATTGATTGGTTGTCAATTTTTTTAGTAAATTAATAATTAGTGCCCCTTTCATATGCAAGTAGGATTGCCCCTCGTTGTAAATTAGTAAACTAATAATTGTATACTTTAATTGTTAGTTTAATTGATGAAAAGAATTAATTGAGTAGATGAATTGGAAGGAGTACGGGATACACATTTGTTGTTGCCATTGCGGTTGGATTGTAGTGGATCGATGTTCGGTTGGTTAATTTTAAAAGTGGCATGGCCAGTGGATTATTGTCCACATGGGGGTGGGATTTTTCATTTTCTTTTAAAATTACTTTGTATCACGAACAATATATATAGTATGATAATTAAATGAAACATTCTTGAAATCACATATAGTGTGCATAGATACTAGCTTCTAGTTCTTAAGCGTGCGCATTCAATAGCCCTTAGACCCGTTAGAGAGTCATTACCCCTGTAATGAGATCTCTCGAATTGTCCCGTTTGGACAGTTTGGGACTGCATAATTTATGTATAACAATATTCTTAGTGTCTTAAAGTTGTTGCTTTTGGAGGAAGTTCTGCAGTCATATCCTAATGTTCTCTGGGTACATACTAGATTGACAAGTGTGACTATTATTTCAATTCATCAATTGAAATAACACTCACACTTGACAATCTACGCCGTGTACTTGGATAACTACGGGGATATGCTGCGGAATTTTTATCAAATTGTAACCACGTGCATGAGCTGTTAAGTATATTACAAAAATATGCGGTCTTGAATGGGATAGGACCACCCACCCTATAGAGCAGATGGAGGAAATTGGAATTTCTATTATAAAATGAATTTGAATTTGAAATTTAAAAATCAAATATAAATAAGACATAATTAAATGAAACATACTATAAATCTAGGTTTTGTTTATGCTAAACCATGAATATACGCTTCTTAGCTTTAATAGGTGATTAGTTGTGGTAGCTGTGATGGGATATCCGAAATACAAATAGTGGATGGGTGAAACAAATAGAATGGGGGTTGTGTTTCGCATAGGTGCTAATGAATTTATGAAATAGGCAAAGAGATGTCATAATGATGAAGAGTTTTCATGTCCGCGTGCTAGGTGTAATAATGGTAAGGTGTTTGAGTGGAAAATAGTTGAACTACATTTGTTAAGATGGGGTATGCAAGATATTTATCGATTTTAGAGTTATCACGGTGTAATAAAAGTTCCTTTTGTCCCGGAATAACCTTCACAATAACCTTCAAAAAGTAGGATAGATGTAGTAGGGGATGATGTGGATCATAATATGTTAGAGGATTTAGTTAATGATGCGTACGGAGTTTATGAAGCGGGGGAGAATAAGGTTACTGATGATGTACAAGGTTCAAGTGATCGTGAAGATATCGCGATAAACCTTGATGATGACTATCAAAGTTTAAAATTTAAGGTGATCCAACCGTTATACTCTGGCTGTGAGAAAGATCAAGCAACTTTACATACCATGGTTGGTTTACACAGTTTGAAGATGCAGTACTGTTTGTCTGGCAATAGCGTGACAAGAATTCTGAATTGGGTGAAGGGCTTACTACCCAATGATAATACACTTCAAAATAGCTATCTTGTTATGAAGAACAGTTTGAAAGGTTTGGGAATGAATTATAAATATATTCGTGCTTGTGTGTATGACTGCATACTATACCAAAAGGAGTATGAAAATCTTGATCGTTGTCCGGTATGCGATGAACCTAGATATGTCCAATCTACTGGTAAGGAAGGCACAAGCTTAAAAGTTCCTCAAAAAGTGTTGAAATATTTTCCTGTTGGGCCTAGATTAAAGCAATTTTTCACAGTACCATGGATAGCGGAGGCAATGACTTGGCATTTAGGGCAGAAGTAGGGGGTAATCTCATGCGTCATCCTATTAATTCTACAGTTTGGAGGAGGATGAATTGTGAGTATACCGATTTTGCTCGAGAACAACGCAACATTTGTTTGGCTATATCAACAGATGGTTTCAATCCATTTGGAAATCTAAGCACCAATCAGAGTGTATGGCCAGTGATCCTAACCCCACTCAACCTCCCTCATTTACAGTGTATGAGACCTGAATTTTCGATGTTGTCTTTATTGATACCTGGGTCAAAGGAACCAAGTGATGACATCGACGTCTACCTGGCTCCTTTGGTAGAAGAATTAAATGAATTATGGGAAGAGGGTGCGCAATCATTTGACTATTTTAGAAAAGAAGAGTTTATGCTGAAAGCTATGTTGATGTGGGCAATTCATGATTTTCTAGCTTATGGGATATTATCCAGTTGTGTAGTACATGGTTATTTGGGTTGTCCTATTTGTGGAGAGGATACTGAATCTCTTAATTTATCCTCTAGCTCAAAAAATATATACCATTGCCATATAAGATTTTTACCCCCGACTCATAGTTTCAGATTTGAGAACGGTTCCAATTTTTTATCGGGCGGGGTTGAACATAGGCTTCTGTCGAGACAACTTTCAGGTTTAAAAATTGAAAGTAAATCTTCTGAATGTGGACCTAATATGCTGGGTAAGAATCTCAAATTTAAGAATGTCAAGCATTAGAAGACCCCAACTAGGAATGAAACTGAGACGAGAAAGGCATGGTCTAGGAGATCAATTTTATTTTGCATGCCTCATTGGAAGAATAACTCGATACGCCATGTATTGAATGTGATGTATGCAGAGAAGAACCTCTTTGAACATATTTTGGGCACTTGCCTTGGGGGGAGTCATTCGAAGGATGGAGAAAATGCACGAAAAGACCTTAAATCATTGAAACTTAAGCCACAACTATGGTTGAAAGAAGATAGTAAGGGAAGGACAATAATTCCCCATGGTGCGTTTATTTTGACAAGTGGGGAAAGGAAGATGCTTTTAGACACAATATATAATTTGAAGGGACCATCTAATTTTTCGTCCAACTTGCAAAGGATTGTGAATTATGCTACTCATGATTTACATAAGTGTAAGTCCCATGATTGGCATGTTATCATGAAAATGTTCCTCTATTGTTTAAGCACTGTTTCTCCAAGCACAAGTATTTGCGGAGGGATATTATGCACATTCGTATTAACTTCTCACTTTTGTGTGAAAAGGTAGTCAATTGAGAACACATAGTGGCCGTAAAATTGGCGATGACCGAAGCGATTTATGCATTAGAGAAGTACTTTCCCCCAGCATTCTTTGACATAAGTGCTCACTTGTTGGTACACCTATATGACGAGGCACTTCTTTGTAGTCCAGTTAGATATCAGTGGATGTATCCATTTGAAAGATTGATGAAAGTTTTTAAAGATTACGTCAAGAATATGCGATACATTGCAGGATCAATTGCAGTGGAATACATCACCGTGGAGTCATCAATCTATACTCGAAAATATATGCCTGACTCGACCAGCGTTGATGGCACTGATGAGTTCGTCGATGATGGTGGTCATGTTATGGGAAAACGAGTGAAATTAACAAGTTTGCAAAATGAAAAAGTAGGTCATTATCTATTTGACACACATGAAGATGTCGAAGAATGGAAAAAGTAAGTTTAAATTCTTTTAAGTTTTACATTATTTTAGAATATTTTAGAATATTTTATATATGATTAATTTTGTAATATGCAGAAAATATGAAGCCTGTGAGAACAATAAAAGACGAAAAATAATGGTACAATCAGACAGCGAATTTATGCTGTGATTGTCACAAGAGGTAATTATAATGAAAATGGTCGTTATATAACGTTACATTACACTCAAACTTTATAACTAATCTAATTAATTTATCTATATTCTCATTTCTTAAAGATGGGTGATGCGACATCAAGGCTTGTTCGTCTAGCCACTGGACCCTTGTTCATGGCACAAGAGTGCAAAAAGTATCGATTGAACGGTTACGTATTCGGCGCAAAAGTGTACGAGGACAGTACAAATGTACAGAACTCTGACATTTCATATAAGGCTCTTACTTTCTTTCGAGCGAGCGCAAAAGATGAAAACCTCGTTGAAGCTGAAATGACTTACTATGGTGTAATTAGAAATATATTTGAATTGGATTATATAAGCTTCAAAGAGGTTGTATTTTACTGTGACTGGGTAAGAGTTGAGGATAAAAATGCTTGAAAAGTTGATACTGGCACCAATTTGATCATGGTTGACTTGTCCAAGTTGAAAAGCAACGACCACGTGAGCGATGAGCCATTTGTTTGTGCATTTCAAAAGGTCAACCAAGTGTTTTATTCGAAGTATATCAACAATGAGTCGTGGTCAACTGTCCTACATGCGCCAAATCATCTAAATAGTAGTGTGGATGACTTGGCTGCTCTTACCAAAAATCAATCCATTTTTTATGATAACCCGAATTTGAAATTGTGGAGACAATGATTGTGCAACACAAATAAATATGAGAGAAGTAATGACCAAGAAAGAACAAAGAAAATAAAACGCCTATCACACAACAACGGATGTACGTGGTTCAGCAAAGATGTGCCTACGTCCACGGCGGTGCAGTCAGTATTATTTCTCAATATTCTGGAGAATGAGTACAGAGAATACAACTTGTCCTTTGCCCCGGACCTAGGGTTTAATTTATATATGTGTATGTTAGTTAGTGGAGATGATGGGTTCCTCCATATTAGCCATCTTTCCTATAACTTCCCTTCATGGGATCGTGCTCCCCTATAATTTCCCTTAATGGGATCATGGGGAAATTGGATCAATACACAAGATGAGGGGCCTGGACTTTGGGCCGCTGGGGCTGGGCTACTCGTCCAGGCCTATAGCACTAATTTCCGGGTACCCACAATTGCCCCTAAATTTGTTGTGCCATGCATGTGGGCCCAACAGATTTAAATGATTAGCCATAGTAGCCGTGTTGTAATTCCTCGGGAGCTGTAGAGTTGATTTTTGGCGGCAGCTGCTTCGCTTACTATGCGATATGATTAGATTTTGAAGGTTTATTGGAATAAGGCTCATTTCTTTTCGTCGTTTCAGCTTTTCCAGCACTCTTCTATCTTCTGAGAACTCTTGCGCTTCGTACCTTCTACTTTCGATCTCCATTCTCGTTGCTTCTTCGTCATTTGACCTGATCTTCTGTCTTGTAAGTTTCTCGTGCCCTTTGCATTTTCTCTTTGGTTTGTAGTTTTTCTTGTATTTTCCAATGACGAAGATTGGGAATAGGTCAATCTCGAAATTTAGAAAATTCTGCAACATTCCTGAGTGGGTAGAGATTGAGTGTTGTGCCTCGCCTCCTAGGAATGTTAGGGATATAGAGGATGCCCACTGGATTCATGCTTTATTGCTTTCCCAGTGGGGATTTACTTTTCCCCCTAATGATCTGTTTTTGCATTTCTTTAGCTATTTTAGTATTGTACCTGCACAATGTTCGCCCAATGTATGGAAAATAGTGAACGGCGTGCATAGGATAAACCAATTGTACGACATAAGGTTAGGGCTTGCCGAGGTCTGCTTTTGTTACTCCTTCTCTCGAACTAGTTCAGGTGTCCTGTACCTCAAAGCTAGGAGCCCTGATAGGGTATTGGTAGTAAATCTACCTGATTCCCATAAGGACTACTGGGAGGAAGGTTTTCTTGTTAGGAATTGGCAGTTCTCTCCCCAATCTGAAGGGTCAAGGTCTGAAAGATTCACTGTTCCCTTTTATGGGGAAGAATATATAGGTAGATATTTGTACTGTTGCTTCAATCTCTGCTGACTTATGACTTTTCTAACTCCTTTCTGCGTTTTCTTTTACAGCGAGGTCAAGGAACGTGGAGCCTGCTCTTAGCGAGGTCCGAATTTCTGAGTTGGTTAAAGCTTGGAACATTAGGGAGCCTTTGGGTGACGGCGAGCATCCCAGATCTGCCGCTTTCTTGTTAGAGTATAAGAACGTAGGCTCGAGCTTCATAGAACGACCTGTGGACAGTGTTCCAGAGTTTTCTTCCTTCGAAGAGACTACTGCCGAGCTAATTCAGTTGGACGAAGAGGATGGGAGCTCTGAAAGTGAGCTTGTTGGTAATTTTGGTGGAGGGAGCTCTGTCAGTAGCAGTTCTTCTAATTCTGAGGAGAATTCTGAGGCTCAAGGATCGTCGAGTACTTCCAACAGTTCTGGTGAAGAGATGCCTCCCAGGAGGAATTTGATCAGAGATGATGACGATGATGATGACGTGCTCCTTGCACAGAGGTCCAAGAAACTGAAGTCTGCATCTGGGGTCATAGCTACTGGTTCTCGGCCTTCTTCTCAGGAGCAAGAGAAGAAGAGGAGAGAGGAGGAGAAGGTGAGAGAGAGGGAGAGGAAAAAGGAGGAAGAGAGGAGGAAGGTGGAGGAGAAGAAGAAAGTAGAAGAGAGGAAGAGAAGGGAGAAAGAAAAGGAGGAGGAAGACGGAATCGAGGACCAAAACAGGTCAAGCCCTGGTCCCAGTATCTGCCTTCCCTGAGGGGGCTTCGGTGGCCACTTCTCTTCAGCTAGCCCCTGCGCTGCTCGAGAGAGTAGTCCTTCCTGCGGATCGCCAGAGGGCGTTGGGGTCCGACCAACTGTCTCTGCAAGCTAGCCAGACACTACACCAAAAACAGGAATCTGGCACGGTTTAAAACTGTGCCAGATAAAATCTGGCACGGTTTTGAACTGTGCCAGAATCAGGTGTTCCAAAATGGCAATTTTTTTCTGACACTGCTCAAAAGTGTGCCAGATTTGGTCAAACAGGGACACTTCTGGCACACTTTTAAACCGTGCCAGAATTTAATATTTCCGGCACACTTTTGGCACAGTTTTTAACTGTGCCAGATTTGGGCTAATAGAAACACTTCTGGCACACTTTTAAACCGTGCCAGAATTTGATATTTCTGGCACACTTTTGGCACAGTTTTTAACTGTGCCAGATTCAGAACAGTTTAAAAAAATTTGGCACAGTTCAAAATCGTCCCAAAATATGATACACTTTTGCCACGATTTTGAACTGTGCCAAATTTTTTATTAAAAAAAAATTATTTGAAAGCACAAAATTCACAAATTAATAATATTGCACGTTGTTAATAAATTAATGTACATACAAACTTCAAAATATTACAAGTCTTTAATAGTTTACATGCCCAAAAAAAATTGGGCAGAGTTTCCTCTATTTTTTGGACATTCCAAAACCTGTTAATACAAAACCTGCCTAATATAAAACCCGCACGGCCACAAAATATAACAATTAACTTACAAAAGCCTGCACGGCCATAAAACTCAACAACAAAACAACAAAAGACCGCACGACCATGACACAAAAGAATGGAATCATGAATAAATCCCTTGTTGTAAACCATTGAGTTCTCTGTGTGTTTCACGTGAATAAATGCCAACGATAAACTGTTATCCTGCAAAAAAAAAGGATACAAAAAAGATACGATATTAGTAACCCAATAATTTGCAAAAATTTTTTTAATTAAACTATAAAATTACATATATTAGTGGAAATTATCATCATACTCTCAAACCGGGAGACCCGAGACTACGGGGTCAGTTCCTACAAGTTACATCGGTCCCGTGCGAGGTGTTCATGCCTCCTACGAGGTCGTTGGGGGGCTGGTTTGGGTTTTCACCCTTTAACGGCATGTTTTTAACTCTAAGTGTGATTTTTGCAAATTATCGTCATCCTCTCAAATCGGGAGACCCGAGACTACGCGGTCAGTTCCTATAAGTTACATTGGTCCCGTGCGAGGTGTTCATGCCTCCTACGGGGTAGATGGAGGGCTGGTTTGGGTTTTCACACTTTACGGCTTGTTTTTAAGTCTAAGTGTGATTTTTGCAAATTATCATCATTCTCTTAAACCGAGAGACCCGGGACTACGCGCCCAGTTACTACAAGTTACATTGGTCCCGTGCGAGGTGTCCGTGCCTCCTACGGGATCGATGGGGGGTTGGTTTGGGTTTTCACCCTTTAACGGCTTGTTTTTAAGTCTAAGTGTGATTTTTGAAAATTATCGTCATACTATAAAATCGGGAGACCCGGGACTACTCGGTAAGTTCTTACAAGTTACATTGGTCCCGTACGAGGTGTTCGTGCCTCCTACGGGGTCGTTTGGGGGCTGGTTTGGTTTTTCACCCTTTAACGGCATGTTTTTAACTCTAAGTGTGATTTTTGCAGATTATCGTCATACTCTCAAACCGAGCGACCCGGGACTACGCGGTCAGTTCCTACAAGTTACATTGGTCCCGTGCGAGGTGTTCGTGCCTCCTACGGGGTCGTTTGGGGGCTGGTTAGGGTTTTCACACTTTAACAGCATGTTTTTAAGTCTAAGTGTGATTTTTGCAAATTATCATCATACTCTCAAAACGGGATACCCGGGATTACACGGTCAGTTCCTACAAGTTACATTGGTCCCGTGCAAGGTGTTCGTGCCTCCTACGGGGTCGTTTGGGGGCAGGTTTGGGTTTTCACCCTTTAACGGCTTGTTTTTAAGTCTAAGTGTGATTTTTGCAAATTATCGTCATCCTCTCAAACCGGGAGACCCGGGGCTACGCGGTCAGTTCCTACAAGTTACATTGGTCCCGTGCGAGGTGTTCGTGCCTCCTACGGGGTCGTTGGGGGGCTAGTTTGGGTTTTCACCCTTTAACGGCATGTTTTTAAGTCTAAGTGTGATTTTTGCAAATTATCGTCATACTCTCAAACCGAGCGACCCGGGACTACGCGGTCAGTTCCTACAAGTTATATTGGTCCCGTGCGAGGTGTTCGTGCCTCCTACGGGGTCGTTTGGGGGCTGGTTTGGGTTTTCGCCCTTTAACGGCATGTTTTTAACTCTAAGTGTGATTTTTACAAATTATCGTCATACTCTCAAACCAAGCGACCCGGGACTACGCGGTCAGTTCCTACAAGTTACATTGGTCCCGTGCAAGGTGTCCGTGCCTCCTACGGGGTCGTTTGGGGGTTGGTTAGGGTTTTCACTCCTTAACAGCATGTTTTTAAGTCTAAGTGTGATTTTTGAAAATTATCGTCATACTCTCAAACCGAGATACCCAGGATTACACGGTCAGTTCTTACAAGTTACATTGGTCCCGTGCGAGGTGTTCGTGCCTCCTACGGGGTCGTTTGGGCCTGGTTTGGGTTTTCACCCTTTAACAGCTTGTTTTTAAGTCTAAGTGTGATTTTTGCAAATTATCGTCATCCTCTCAAACCGGGAGACCTGGGGCTACGCGGTCAGTTCCTATAAGTTACATTGGTCCCGTGCGAGGTGTTCGTGCCTCCTACGGGATCGATGGGGGGTTGGTTTGAGTTTTCACCCTTTAACGGCTAGTTTTTAAGTCTAAGTGTGATTTTTGCAAATTATCGTCATACTATCAAATCGGGAGACCCGGGACTACGCGGTCAGTTCCTACAAGTTGCATTGGTCCCGTGTGAGGTGTTCGTGCCTCCTACGGGATCGATCGGGGGTTGGTTTGGGTTTTCACCCTTTAACGGCTTGTTTTCAAGTCTAAGTGTGATTTTTGAAAATTATTGTCATCCTCTCAAACCGGGAGACCCGGGGCTACGCGGTCAGTTCCCACAAGTTATATTGGTCCCGTGCGATGTGTTCGTGCCTCCTACGGGGTCGTTGGGGGGCTGGTTTGGGTTTCCACTCCTTAACGGCATGTTTTTAACTCTAAAAGTGATTTATTCAGATTATCGTCATACTCTCAAATCGAGTTACCCGGGATTACGCGGTCATTTCCTACAAGTTACATTGGTCCCGTGCGAGGTGTTCGTGCCTCCTACGGGGTCGTTTGGGGGCTGGTTTGGGTTTTCACCCTTTAACGACTTGTTTTTAAGTTTAAGTGTGATTTTTGCAAATTATCGTCATCCTCTCAAACCGGGAGACCCGGGGCTACGCGGTCAGTTCCTACAAGTTACATTGGTCCCGTGCGAGGTGTTCGTGCCTCCTACGGGATCGATTGGGGGTTAATTTGGGTTTTCACCCTTTAACGGCTTGTTTTAAGTCTAAGTGTGATTTTTGCAAATTATCGTCATACTATCAAACCAGGAGACCCGGGACTACGCGGTCAGTTCCTACAAGTTGCATTGGTCCCGTGCGAGGTGTTCGTGCCTCCTACGGGGTCGATCGGGGGTTGGTTTGGGTTTTCACCCTTTAACGGCTTGTTTTCAAGTCTAAGTGTGATTTTTGCAAATTATCGTCATCCTCTCAAACCAGGAGACCCGGGGCTACGCAGTCACTTCCTACAAGTTACATTGGTCCCGTGCGACGTGTTCGTGCCTCCTACGGGGTCGTTGGGGGGCTGGTTTGGGTTTCCACTCCTTAACGGCATGTTTTTAACTCTAAAAGTGATTTTTGCAGATTATCGTCATACTCTCAAATCGGGTTACCCGGGATTACGTGGTCAGTTCCTACAAGTTACATTGGTCCCGTGCGAGGTGTTTGTGCCTCTTACGGGATCGATGGGGGGTTGGTTTGGGTTTACACCCTTTAACGGCTTATTTTTAAGTCTAAGTGTGATTTTTACAAATTATCGTCATACTATCAAACCGGGAGACCCGGGACTACACGGTCAGTTCTTACAAGTTGCATTGGTCCCGTGCGAGGTGTTCGTGCCTCCTACGGGGTCGTTGGGGGGCTAGTTTGGGTTTTCACCCTTTAACGGCATGTTTTTAACTCTAAGTGTGATTTTTGCAGATTATCGTCATACTCTCAAACCGAGCGACCCGGGACTACGCGGTCAGTTCCTACAAGTTACATTGGTCCCGTGCGAGGTGTTCGTGCCTCCTACGGGGTCGTTTGGGGGTTGGTTAGGGTTTTCACTCTTTAACAGCATGTTTTTAAGTCTAAGTGTGATTTTTGCAAATTATCATCATACTCTCAAACCGGGAGACCCGCGACTACGGGGTCAGTTCCTATAAGTTATATCGGTCCCATACGAGGTGTTCATGCCTCCTACGAGGTCGTTGGGGGGCTGGTTTGGGTTTTCACCCTTTAACGGCATGTTTTTAACTCTAAGTGTGATATTTGTAGATTATCATCATACTCTCAAACCGAGCGACCTGGGACTACGCGGTCAATTCCTTCAAGTTACATTGGTCCCGTGCGAGGTGTTCGTGCCTCCTACGGGGTTGTTTTGGGTTTTCACCCTTTAACAGCTTGCTTTTAAGTCTTAAGTGTGATTTTTGCAAATCATCGTCATACTCTCAAACCGGGAGACCCGGGACAATGCGATCAGTTCCTACAGGTTACATTGGTCCCGTACGAGGTGTTCGTGCCTCCTACGGGATCATTTGGGGGTTGGTTTGGGTTTTCACCCTTTAATGGCATGTTTTTAACTCTAAGTGTGATTTTTCCAGATTATCGTCTTACTCTCAAACCACAAGACCCGGGGCTATGCGGTCAGTTCCTACAAGTTACATTGGTCCCGTGCGAGGTGTTCGTGCCTCCTACGGGGTCGTTGGGGGGCTGGTTTGGGTTTCCACTCCTTAACGGCATGTTTTTAACTCTAAAAGTAATTTTTGCATATTATCGTCATACTCTCAAATCGGGTTACCCGGGATTACGCGGTCAGTTCCTACAAGTTACATTGGTCTCGTGCGAAGTGTTCGTTCCTCCTACGGGATCGATGGGGGGTTGGTTTGGGTTTTCACCCTTTAACGGCTTGTTTTTAAGTCTAAGTGTGATTTTTGCAAATTATCGTCATACTATCAAACCGGGAGACCCGGGACTACGCGGTCAGTTCCTACAAGTTGCATTGGTCCCGTGCGAGGTGTTCGTGCCTCCTACGGGGTCGTTGGGGGGCTAGTTTGGGTTTTCACCCTTTAGCGGCATGTTTTTAACTATAAGAGTGATTTTTGCAGATTATCGCCATACTCTCAAACCGAGCGACCCGGGACTACGCGGTCAGTTCCTACAAGTTACATTGGTCCCGTGTGAGGTGTTCGTGCCTCCTACGGGGTCGTTTGAGGGCTGGTTTGGGTTTTCACCCTTTAACGGCTTGTTTTTAAGTCTAAGTGTGATTTTTGCAAATTATCGTCATACTCTCAAACCGTGAGACCCGGGACTACACGGTCAGTTCCTACAAGTTACATTGGTCCCGTGAGAGGTATTTGTGCCTCCTACAGGGTCGATCGGGGGTTGGTTTGGGTTTTCACCCTTTAATGGCTTATTTTTAAGTCTAAGTGTAATTTTTACAAATTATCGTCATCCTCTCAAACCGGAAGACCCGGGGCTACGCGGTCAGTTCCTACAAGTTACATTGGTCCCGTGCGAGGTGTTCGTGCCTCCTACTGGGTCGTTTGGGGGCTGGTTTGGGTTTTCACCCTTTAACGGCATGTTTTTAAGTCTAAGTGTGATTTTTGCAAATTATCGTCATACTCTCAAACTGGGCGACCCGGGACGACGCGGTGAGTTCCTACAAGTTACATTGGTCTCATGCGAGGTCTTCGTGCCTCCTACGGGGTCGTTTGGGGGCTGGTTTGGGTTTTCACCCTTCAACGGCATGTTTTTAACTCTAAGTGTGATTTTTGTAGATTATCGTCATACTCTCAAACCGAGCGACCCGGGACTACGCGGTCAGTTCCTACAAGTTACATTGGTCCCGTGCGAGGTGTTCGTGCCTCCTACGGGGTCGTTTGGGGGCTGGTTAGGGTTTTCACTCTTTAACAGCATGTTTTTAAGTCTAAGTGTGATTTTTGCAAATTATCATCATACTCTCAAACCGGGAGACCCGCGACTGCGGGGTCAGTTCCTACAAGTTACATCGGTCCCGTATGAGGTGTTCATGCCTCCTACGAGGTCGTTGGGGGGCTGGTTTGGGGTTTCACCCTTTAACGACATGTTTTTAACTCTAAGTGTGATTTTTGCAGATTATCGTCATACTCTCAAACCGAGCGACCCGGGACTACGCGGTCAGTTCCTACAAGTTACATTGGTCCCGTGCGAGGTGTTCGTGCCTCCTACGGGGTCGTTTGGGGGTTGGTTAGGGTTTTCACTCTTTAACAGCATGTTTTTAAGTCTAAGTGTGATTTTTGCAAATTATCATCATACTCTCAAACCGGGAGACCCGCGACTACGGGGTCAGTTCCTATAAGTTATATCGGTCCCGTACGAGGTGTTCATGCCTCCTACGAGGTCGTTGGGGGGCTGGTTTGGGTTTTCACCCTTTAACGGCATGTTTTTAACTCTAAGTGTGATATTTATAGATTATCATCATACTCTCAAACCGAGCGACCTGGGACTACGCGGTCAGTTCCTTCAAGTTACATTGGTCCCGTGCGAGGTGTTCGTGCCTCCTACGGGGTTGGTTTGGGTTTTCACCCTTTAACAGCTTGCTTTTAAGTCTTAAGTGTGATTTTTGCAAATCATCGTCATACTCTCAAACCGGGAGACCCGGGACAATGCGATCAGTTCCTACAGGTTACATTGGTCCCGTACGAGGTGTTCGTGCCTCCTACGGGATCGTTTGGGGGTTGGTTTGGGTTTTCACCCTTTAATGGCATGTTTTTAACTCTAAGTGTGATTTTTCCAGATTATCGTCTTACTCTCAAACCGGCAGACCCGGGGCTACGCGGTCAGTTCCTACAAGTTACATTGGTCCCGTGCGAGGTGTTCGTGCCTCCTACGGGGTCGTTGGGGGGCTGGTTTGGGTTTCCACTCCTTAACGGCATGTTTTTAACTCTAAAAGTAATTTTGCATATTATCGTCATACTCTCAAATCGGGTTACCCGGGATTACGCGGTCAGTTCCTACAAGTTACATTGGTCCCGTGCGAGGTGTTCGTTCCTCCTACGGGATCGATGAGGGGTTAGTTTGGGTTTTCACCCTTTAACGGCTTGTTTTTAAGTCTAAGTGTGATTTTTGCAAATTATCGTCATACTATCAAACCGGGAGACCCGGGACTACGCGGTCAGTTCCTACAAGTTGCATTGGTCCCGTGCGAGGTGTTCGTGCCTCCTACGGGGTCGTTGGGGGGCTAGTTTGGGTTTTCACCCTTTAGCGGCATGTTTTTAACTCTAAGTGTGATTTTTGCAGATTATCGCCATACTCTCAAACCGAGCGACCCGGGACTACGCGGTCAGTTCCTACAAGTTACATTGGTCCCGTGCGAGGTGTTCGTGCCTCCTACGGGGTCGTTTGAGGGCTGGTTTGGGTTTTCACCCTTTAACGGCTTGTTTTTAAGTCTAAGTGTGATTTTTGCAAATTATCATCATACTCTCAAACCGTGAGACCCGGGACTACACGGTCAGTTCCTACAAGTTACATCGGTCCCGTACGAGGTGTTCATGCCTCCTACGAGGTCGTTGGGGGGCTGGTTTGGGGTTTCACCTTTTAACGGCATGTTTTTAACTCTAAGTGTGATTTTTTGCAGATTATCATCTTACTCTCAAACCGAGCGACCAGGGACTACGCGGTCAGTTCCTACAAGTTACATTGGTCCCATGCGAGGTGTTCGTGCCTCCTACGGGGTTGTTTTGGGGGCTGGTTTGGGTTTTCACCCTTTAAGAGCTTGCTTTTAAGTCTTAAGTGTGATTTTTGCAAATCATCGTCATACTCTCAAACCGAGAGACCAGGGACTATGCGATCAGTTCCTACAGGTTACATTGGTCCCGTACGAGGTGTTTGTGCCTCCTACGGGATCGTTTGGGGGTTGGTTTGGGTTTTCACCCTTTAATGGCATGTTTTTAACTCTAAGTGTGATTTTTCCAGATTATCGTCATACTCTCAAACCGGGAGACCCGGGGCTACGCGGTCAATTCCTACAAGTTAAATTGGTCCCGTGCGAGGTGTTCGTGCCTCCTATATCGTCATATTCTCTAACGGTATGTTTTTAATCAATTTTGAACGTTTATGGATTTTAGAAAATTTGGACATAGTTTCATTTGTTTATTCGTTAAATCCAACATGTTTTAACATTTAATATAAACTCAACAGCAACAGAAAATTCCAAAACCGAACCACCAGCAAGTCCCTTCCACCAATTTAACTAAATAAGCTCATAAAGTAAGCCATGAAGTGATTTTCAAACTTTAAAAGGAATGATCAGATATAGAATGAAAAAGATAAACTATAAATATTGAGTAGAAATAATTTATTGCATTTTAAAAGGTTAATGAATGGGTACTAAATAATAGTTACCTGTAGTAACTTGATTAAGATTGGATGGAACTGGCCTGAGTTGAACATTTGTAAAATAAAACCAAATAAATCACTGGCAGCCTATGCTGGCCTTTTGATCTCCAAACCTCCCCAATACCTGCATTCAATTACCACCGAGCACTGGATCAAACTCTTTAATATTACAGTACCCATATATGATTATACACACACGTGTGTGAAATTGATAACATGTCCCTTTTATGAGTATAATTAGGTATCATTATGTGCCATTAGGACACGCGTTATATTGTGCTTTATTATATATTTAGTGAATAATCTACCTTTGATTGTGCTTAAGATGTATTGAATTGATCTAGAGATCAAAGATTGTGATGGAAGATGATCATGGTTAATCTTTTTAAGAAAGTAGTCTATGAAAGAACTTGGGATCTCCATTCAAGGTTCTCAAAACAAGAAGCGCCATTCTTTGTATGGTTTTGTCTTCAAATAAAAATTTGGGATCTCCTACCTACTCACAAAAATCCATATGTCCATTACATATAAGAACATATCAGAAAGGAAAATGGATCAATATATAATGAAATAAATAAATATTCACATTAATTTTTCTCTCACCTGTAAATCAACAATGGGAGGCACTTCAATCTCCTCCATTTTTGTTGCTAGCGAGAAACAGGCCACGGCTAACAATTGGACTATCCAAGCTTTACCCCTCTATGTGCACATTAACATTGTCACAAACATGAACAGGCACAATTAGAATTTAAACACTTAAATATTAATATGAGATTATTATGCCCTAAAATGCATTTTGTGCACATTGAACCATTTTTGTGCCAAAAAAAATGCATTTTGTTGCAAAACAAAAAACCCATTCAAAAAATTAATATGAGAAATACCTTAGAGGGGCGACAACAGCCTTGGAGGGAGTGTGCCCTGACTGGGCCTTTGAGAACAAAATCACCTCAAGTGCTTGGAAATCCCATCACCCCCATCAGATCTTGCCAAGAAAACACAATCACCTCCTATATCACCCACCTCAAGACTGAAAATGTTAGCTGCACATGGCTCTCTCTTTCCTAAACTGGACTATTGAAAAGTTATCTCCACATTCCAAAAATCAGTATATATTAGATTTAATTCCACCTCAGTATATATATATTAGATTAAACTCTAGAATTAGATTTAATCTAGAATTATTTAGAATTGTCTAAATAATTCTAGAATAAATCTAATTCTAGAGTTTAATCGAATATATATATATATATATATATATATATAAATCAGTATATATGATTTTATATTTATATATCAGTTAGTATATATGATTTTATATTTATATATCAGTATATATGATATAAATCAGTATATAAATCAGTATATATATAATATATATCAGTATATATGATTTTATATTTATATATCAGTATATATGATATAAATCAGTATATATATAATATATATCAGTATATATATATATATATATATATAATACTTATAAAGGAAAGAAATTACGAAACCAGATAAAATACCTCAAACTGAGAAAACACGAGGTCGCCGGAAGGGACACCACGACACCGGAATATCAAAAACCCGGAACCAGGGGAGCGGGGGAGGTGACCGGAGGAGGATAAACCCGAAAATAGGGGCGACGGCAGGGGATAAACCCAAGGGGGGAGGCGACGGCAGGAATAGGGCCGACGCAGCAGGGGAGAGCGGGGGAGAGCGGATGGTAGGGCTTGGGTTTTTGGTGACCCGATGGTAGGGCTTGAGTTTTTGGTGGAGAGAGAGGGGAGAGCGGGGGAGAAGACGAAGAAGGAGAGAGAAGAGGGAAACTAAAATGTTCCAAAATTTTGAGGTATTTTATATCCTAGTAAAGTGTACTCAATTTTGGCACACTTTAAAACAGTGCCAAATTTTGGCACTGCTTTAAAGTGTGCCAAATTTCTATTAAACCGTGCCAAAATCTGGCACAGTTTTAAATCGTGCCAGATTTTTAATATCAGGGTGTGCCAAAATGCTGTTTTTGGTGTAGTGAGAGGCTTGCCTTGGTAGAGTTCTCTTCTAATTCTCAATTTCTTTTAATAAGTCTTGATGGTTTCTTCTTCTTGACTTCTTCTTTATTGTTTGAAGTTTCTGACCGACTTCGTTGTGCTCTATCGCTCTCGCGACGAGCTGGTGAGGAGGAATGGTGAGCTGGAACAGCAAAAATCGGCTCTGGAAGCCAGGGGCACTCAGCTTGAGGCCGACCTGAAGGCTGCTGATGCTGCTCGAGTTTCATCTGACCTGGCCCTTGTCAATTCTACTCGCGAGAGGGATGAAGCGGTCAGGGAGTTGGGCGAGCTGAGGAAGGCTTATGATCTTGTGTGCACCAGCAAGCTGGACCTTGCAGAGAAGAATAGGGTTCTGGACGAGCAACTGGAGGCGGAGAAAGCACAGGCAGCCACCCTTAAGGAGGACTCGTACAACTCTGGCTGGGCTGCTGCGTACGAGGATGCTGAAGTTCAGATAGGCTATATCAGCCGTCTGAACTTCAAGAAAGGGTGGAATAAGGCCCTCGTGGCTGCTGGGGTGAACGTTGCATCCCCACTCTTTGACGAGCACGATCTAGGGCCGAAGCCAGTCGTAGATGAGGACCCTGCCCCAACTGCTGAAGGCATTGATCCTGTCTCTCAGGCGACTCCTGTTGACGCTCCCTTGGTTGAGAGGACAGAGGATACCCCTGCAGAGGGTAATGCCCCTGCTGATGCTAATAAGGACAAGAGACCATCCACCTCTGGGCCACCCGAGGTTGCTAATTGATAGGGCTGCTTTGTAATTTTTTCTTTTTCAATCTGATGTAACCTCGTTCCTTATTAATGAAAAGACTTCATTTTTGTTTATGCTGATCTCTTTCTCTCCTCTTTCTTTCTTTTACTTGTAGTTGGTTGATGTTGATGACTATATTCCTGTTACCTCCCAACTGGGTAGGACTTTTGGTCCTAATGCAAGCCCTACTGTTCGCCAGGCCTTTGCTAGACTTTGCAAGTTTGCTAAGTCAAGGAACCAAAAATATAAGGATCAGTCCGAGCTGGTGGCCAAGCTAAAGGATAGGCTCCAGGAGATAGAAGAAATCGAGGCCTCAGTACAAGAAGAAGTCAGTGCTCTGAGAGCAAAGTTATTGGAGGCCACCGAGATTAACCAGGTTGGGGAGTTCCTGCAGCAGGAGAATGAAGACTTGAGGAGGGAGGTCTTAAAGCTTAAGGAGCATTCGCCGAGCACCGTTTCGGCAGTCCTGCAAGGCTCTTCTTCATTGCGAGCTGCTCGGCCTCCCCTCCCGCATGCTGGCAGGAGTACCAGGGGTAGGAATAGGGAAGCCGTCGAACAGAGTGATAGGGAGATGGGGGAGCTGCGCGACGATGTTCGGCGAGCTTATGTAATTGCTGCTGGGCTCCAGAGGGACGTTTCCCGACTGCGGCATCTATTCAAGAAGGGCCCTCGCCAGGTGTGGTCTGATGGCTACAATCAGGGCTGGTTGGATGCTCCCACGAGACTATCAGAGTTTGAAGAACTTTCTTTCATCAGAGGGTGGTTGAGTGCCCTGAGAGAGCTGCAGGTTCCGAGGAACTCGATGTTATGGTATCGACCCGAGATGTCCTCCTCTACTCTGATGCCCAATCCATTCAGGAGGGATTATCGATGGATCCCCATTGATGCTATTCCCCGGCAACTATTGGAGTTGGACGCAAATGTTGTAGTGGAAGAGCTAGCCCCCACTCCTGATGATGGAAGAAGAGCTAAAGTTGCTGATTATCTTGCTCGGAGGCTTCCACTTCCTTGAGATTTTGTTATTCTTTTTCTTTTTGATAATGTAAATGCTTTGGGCGAGCTTCGTCGACTAAACATGTATTATCATTGTTTGTAAATATAAAGGATTAATGAAAAGTTCGCGTTTTGGGCAATTTGGCCGACTAAACGTGTTCATCCAATCTTTTAATATTTTCGCTGCTTCATAATCTTTTTTATTTTGTCATGCGAGTGTAATCCTAGTCCAGTATAATGCAAGAATACCATTGTGCCCTCACTTTACCTTTTAGGTTGTGTCGTCACACTCCCTTAGGCCTAAGTAGGGCAATTGGCGAGGACACACCTAGTATTGGATGTCTTCATCCGATCAGGATTTTGTTTAACCAAAGTAGGTTTGATGCCTAAGAATACTCTGTAGGGCTTCATATATTGCCAGGGGCAATGCTAAGAGGTCTATCGTGCTTCATGACGATGACCTGAGGAGGGGTGTTCCCCTGCTATGCCGACCATTATGCCTGTGATTTGGAAGGGATGTGTAATAAATTATAACTGTTACTAATTAGAGAGTGATCAACTGAGAGATTTTCATTAGTGAAATGGGAAATGAACTGTCCTTTCACATAACGAATACAATAAAAGATTTAATAATAGAATTCCTAAAAATAGAACTTCTTGAGATTAGCTGCGTTCCATGCTCGTGGTATCTCCCTTCCCTCCATCGTTTCCAAATGATAGGCACCTTGCAGGTCATCTCTAATTATCTTATAAGGTCCTTCCCAGTTTGGGCCCATCCTACCGTCGGATGGCTTCACTGTGTTGCCCAGGACCTTTCTTAGAACATAGTCCCCAACTCTGAATCTCCTCGGATTGACCCTTTTGCTGTAGTGCTTCGCGAGCTGTTGCTGATAGCTCGCTAGTTTCACTAGGGCAAGTTCCCTGCGCTCGTCGGCTAGGTCGAGTTCAGCGAGCAAAGCCTCATCGTTCTGGCCTTGTTCGACAAGGTCTGATCTCATTGTTGGCAATCCCGCCTCTAATGGGATGATTGCCTCCATACCATATGTTAGTGAGAATGGCGTTTCTCCTGTTGCTCGCCTAGGAGTCGTTCTGTATGCCCATAGGATATGCGGTAGCTCGGTTGCCCATGCGCCTTTGGCTCGTTCTAACCGCTTCTTCAATCCAGCGATCACTATTTTGTTGGAAACTTCAGCTTGTCCGTTGCTTTGAGGGTAGGCCACCGAGATGAAGTGGTGCCTGACCCCGTGTTCGTTGCAGAAGTCCTGAAAAGGACCACTCTCGAACTGTGTTCCATTGTCAGTGATGATGGTTCTGGGGATTCCGAATCGAGTGATTATATTCCTCCATACGAATCTTATCATGTCAGTATCTCGGATGTTCGCCAGTGGTTCTGCCTCGATCCACTTGGTAAAGTAGTCAGTTGCAACTAACAGGTATTTGTGATTGCCGGCAGCGGTGGGTAGTGGTCCCACGATGTCCATTCCCCATTGGGTGAAAGGCCAGGGGCTGGTCATGGATTTTAATTCGCTGGCGGGCTGGTGGACCATAGGAGCGTGAAGTTGGCATTTCAGGCATTTGCGGACATATACTGCGGAGTCCTTTTGCATGTATGGCCACCAATAGCCTTCCTTCATTGCTCGAAAGGCTAGAGACCTTCCTCCGACATGACTTCCACATATTCCTTCGTGAAGCACTGCCTTGACATCGCCTGGGTGGAAGCATCTAAGGTAGGAACCGTAGAAAGATCTTTTATACAAGTCGCCTCCTATGGATAAGTGAAAGTGAGCAGCTTTGACTCTTATCTAGTGGGCAGTTCTCTTGTCCTCTGGAAGCGTTCCGTCCTTTGAATAGTCCTTCAAGGGATCTATCCAGTTGGGGGCTGATTCCAATTGGAGTATTGGTTTCGCGTTTGGTAGCTCGCAGTTGGGGTAAATGCTTGGGCCACTGAGGAAATCGATAGGGATAACCCTTTTAAGGCTAGAATCAACTGCCAAACTCAGGGCTGTTAACGCATCAGCGTGGCTGTTTTGCTCCCTGGGAAACTGCTGGATGTTGATCTCTTCAAAGCTCGTCATCAAGTTTTTCACCAAGGAGAGGTAGGCTGCCATTCTTTCATCCTTTGCGTTACAGTCTCCACTTATCTGGTTGGAAACTAGTTGCGAATCGCCGAATACCTGCAAACGCTTTGCTCCCAGAGTTTGCACTTTTTGGAGACCTGCTATTAGGGCTTCGTATTCTGCTTCGTTGTTGGAGGCTGCAAATCCCAGCCTGATTCCTTGCTCAAGGACTGTGTTTTCTGGGGTGATGAGAACAATTCCTACCCCTGCCCCCTTTGAGTTGGAGGCTCCATCAACGAATAGTTTCCAGCTTTCCACTGTAGCTTGGTTGTTTTGCTCTGTTGGCTTAGGTTGGTTGGAGTGTTCTTCGCCTGTGAACTCATCTATGAAATCAGCGAGGATTTGACCCTTGATAGCTGTCCTTGGTTGAAATTGGATGTCAAACCGGTCGAGCTCGACTGACCGTTTAGACAGTCTGCCTGACAAATCCGCCTTCCTTAGGACAGCCTTGAGGGGGTGTGATGTAAGGACGATGATCGTATGAACTTCGAAGTAATGCTTCAACTTTCTCGAGGCTATTACTAGGGCGAATGTGAGCTTTTCCAATGGTAGGTAGAGCTGCTCGGCATCTAATAAGGTTTTGCTCTCGTAATAGACGGGATGTTGGATTCCTATAACTTCGCACATTAGCGCCGAGCTGACAGTATGACTGGATATAGAGAGGTAGAGGTACAAAGAGTCCATTTGTTGTGGTATGACGAGCAGTGGTGGAGTGCTTAGGTAGGACTTGAGCTCGTTCAATGCTCGCGAGCAATCTGGGCTCCACTCTACCATTTTGCTGCCCTTTAAGAGTTGGAAGAAAGGCTTGCATCTCTCGGAGGATTTAGAAATGAAACGATTCAGAGCAGCGAGCATTCCAGTGAGCTTCTGTACATCCCGGATTGTACGAGGAGGTTTCACTCTGTTGATTGCGTTAATCTGGTCCGGATTAGCCTCTATGCCTCGCTTGCTGACCAAATACCCAAGAAACTTCCCTGACTGGACACCGAAGGAACACTTGCTCGCATTAAGTTTCATTCGGTACTTCCTGAGGATTTCGAAGGTACTTGACAGGTCCGAGAGGTGATTCTCCTTCGCCTTGCTCTTGACGAGCATGTCGTCGATGTAGACCTCCATCGTGTCTCCCATTTGATTCTTGAACATTTTAGTAACTAGCCGCTGATAGGTTGCCCCTGCATTTTTGAGCCCGAAAGGCATGACCTTGTAACAATATAAACCAACCGTTGTGATAAACACCGTTTTGTCCTGATCTGGGGCATACAAGGGAATTTGGTGATATCACGAGTATGCGTCCAGGAAACTCATTCGTTCGTGAGCTGCGGTGGCGTCTACTAGTTGGTCTATTTTTGGAAGAGGGAAGCTATCCTTGGGGCAGGCTTTGTTGAGGTTAGTGAAGTCTATGCAAACTCTCCACTTTCCGTTGCTTTTTGGGACTACCACTGAGTTGGATAACCATTTGGGGAATTGCACTTCCCGTATGGATCCTGCATCCAGCAGTTTTTTGACTTCTTTTTCTATTGCTCTGGCCTTCTCGAGAGCAGTTCTTCGTGCCTTCTGCGTTATCGGCTTGAATGTGGGATCGACGTGCAACTGGTGACAGACCATATTGGGATCGATTCCTGGCAGCTCATAAGGTTCCCAAGCGAAAACATCTATGTTGCTTCTGAGTAAGGTTGACAATTCCTTTTGCTCTTGGTCGGTGAGTGACGCTCCGATCAGGAAGACTCTGCTATTGTCGCCTTCCCTAGCCGCCACTTCTACCAGATCCTCGATGACACGCTCGGAGGGGAGTAGCCTGGTCTCTTCTACTCCAGGCCTTCCGTATTTTAATTGCTATTTGGAAGGAATTGCACCTTCCTCCACTTTCTCACTGGGTTGATCAGTTTTTTTCTCTGGCTTTGGTCGGATGGCCGCTATGAATCACTTCCTTGCCACCGCCTGGTCACCGTGTATCTCCATTACTCCTCGCTCGGTAACATATTTGAGCTTCTGATGGTAGGTCGAGGAGACTGCCTTCATCGCATGAAGCCATCCCCTGCCGAGGATGGCCTGATACGGTGAATCAATGTCGACCACCAAAAACTCGATCATCTTGAAAACATTTCCAGCGCGCACTGGTAGTACTATTTTGCCTAGGGGCATGGTCATTTTTCCAGTGAAGCCGACCAGAGGGACATTAGCCCCCTTTAGGTCGGCGACGCTCAACTTCAATTTCCTGAACAGGTCGAGGTACATTACTTCGGACGAGCTTCCTTGATCGACGAGCAGCCTGTCGATGTCAAAGTTGGCTATCCTGAGTGTAATGACCAAGGCATCATGATGCGGGGTCCTTACTCCCACTAGGTCTTCATCCGTGAAAATAATATGCTTGTTGTAGTTGATGTCCTCTACTCGCCGACGTTTTCCCAACTGTGACTTTGCTGGATCAATCTGAAAAGCTTGCATTACCGCTGTCAGTTTCTTTACCTCCATTCGAGCTGAGTTCCCTTGTATTTGCTTGACGTCGGATACTCCGTGGATTACTACGAATTCATGTCCGGCATCATCCTCCAGCACGTTGTCGGGTTTCGCCTCTCTGTGGGCAGCCACTTTCTCTACCTTATTTTCCACAAAGTCATTCAAATGTCCAAACTGGGCCAACTCCTCGAGGTGGGACTTAAGAGCCTTACAGTGCTCGGTTTTATGCCCTCCCTCTTTGTGGAAAGCGCATCTTAATGCATTGTTTCTTTTCGAGGGGTCTCCTCCCATTTTCCGGGGCCATTTGATGAACGGCTCATCCTTGATTTTTGCGAGAATTTTGTAAATTGGCTCTTTGAAGACGTTGTTGACCGCCTGGAACGATTTTGTTACGTCAGGGTTCCCTCCGTTTTTGGAGCCATTCTTGCCCCCACTCTTTCCTTCTTTCTTCTGGTTCTCAACTTTCTCACTTCCCTTGGTAGTGAGCTTGGCTCGAACGTTTTCTCCTATATTAAGGAGGGTGACATCTTCCACCTTTGCGTATTTCTCAATCCGGGCCATCAGGTCGTCAATGGTCATATCTTCCTTCTTCGTCAAGGACTGGTAAAGGAGGGAGAAGCTAGGTAACCCAATTTTGAAGGAAGCCACTGCCACCTCTTCCGCGCAGTCCTCGATCTCGTTGAATAACTCCCAGTACCTCTTCACATAGTCTCGGAGCGTTTCTTGAGGCGTTTTCTTCATGGTTAATAGAGCATCCATCCTTTTGGGATGGGAGCTGCTGGTGATGAACCGGGCCGTAAAGAGCTCGGCCAGGGATTTGAAATTTTTGGTGGATCGGTGAGGGAGTTTTTCGAACCATTTCTGGGCCACGTCATGGAGGCTCGAGGTGAAAATACGGCACATCAATGCATCCCAGTGATTCCAGAGGGTCATGGCCTGCCGGTACTGCCTGACATGATCAATGGGATCAGTCTTCCCGTCGTAAATCTTGAACCTTGGAATGGAAAATTTCTTGGGAGCCTCTTCTTCTTCAATTTCCCTCGTGAAGGGTGACTTCATCTGGGTCTTGAGGGCTCTCCTGGCGAGTTCTCTGGTCGACCTGGTGCCGCGGTGAGCTGGATGTTGGTCCATTTCTCTGCGAACCAGGTTCCGTACATTTTCGTCGCTGCGAGCAGGGCTCTGGTAGCGGCGAGCTCTTCTTAGTTGTTCGCGGAGGTCGTCGTCTGAGTCGCCACCTTCGATCCCTTGATATTTCCGCCTAGGGCTCCTTCCTCAGCTGCGAGATTTGCTCGCCTGAGGGCTAGGAGTGCGATAGGGGTGTTTCTTGGTATCAGGACGTAATTCCTTCTCCAGTCTTTCCAGTCTTCTTTTCAAGCGAGCATTCTCAGCCTCGTATCTGGGAGAAGACTCCCTCTGCTCGTGGAGCCTTGCCTCGTATGCATCAATCAATCTGGATATCTGCGTGGACCTTGTTGGTCCTTGACTTTCTTCTGAGGCTGGCCTTTCCAAGGGAGCCCCACGATCTGAACGTCGGACTTCAGACCTAATCCTGCGAGGAGCAGGTGGCTCTTGAATATCTCCTGCTTGAGGAGCGTTGCTGCTGTGACCAGACATCTTAGATTCTTTTCATGGCGTGGGCTCTTCTCAGGGAAAGATGAACGTTTCCCACAGACGGCGCCAATTGTGGAGACAATGATTGTGCAACACAAATAAATATGAGAGAAGTAATGACGAAGAAAGAACAAAGAAAATAAAACGCCAATCACACAACAATGGATGTACATGGTTCAGCAAAGATGTGCCTACGTCCACGGCGGTGCAGTCAGTATTATTTCTCAATATTCTGGAGAATGAGTACAGAGAATACAACTTGTCCTTTGCCCCGGACCTAGGGTTTAATTTATATATGTGTATGTTAGTTAGTGGAGATGATGGGTTCCTCCATATTAGCCATCTTCCCTATAACTTCCCTTCATGGGATCGTGCTCCCCTATAATTTCCCTTAATGGGATCGTGGGGAAATTGGATCAATACACAAGATGAGGGGCCTGGACTTTGGGCCGCTAGGGCTGGGCTACTCGTCCAGGCCTATAGCACTAATTTCTGGGTACCCACAGAAATGATTTTTTAATTTGTAATAAATATTCCAATTTGTACTTTATCAATCCATTTTAATGCTTTTAATTGATTTGTACTTTATCATTTTTACTCTTGTGCAGTATGCGTGTGTGTGGGTAGTAGGGGTGGGGGTGGGGATGTTTCAGATTTTTAGTAATTGTACATATTATGAGTTAGATGCTGTTATTTTGGAATTTAGAATTAAGGTGTTAAACAATAATAATTCATTTGGATTTGTAGTAATTTTACATATTTGGATGTCTTCTTCTAATTCATTTTGATTTGTACTAATAATAATATTTTTTTACAGAAAATGTCTCCTTTAGGTATTAAGGCGAGGATGATGATGCTGATTATGATGATATCGTCTGGGCTCGGTGTTAGCAGAGGCGACGAGGGCTCCTCGGCCCCTAGGCTCCCCAAATATGGCAAATTGGGGATGGCCATCTAGAACAAGATGGGGCTATTAGCGAGATCCTTCAAGCTGGTAAAGACGATCATCTAGTTAGCTATTTGGGTGGCACTACAGGTAATGTATTTCTATTTATATTTATATGAATATTTCAATTTCAATTTCATTTTATATTTATATTTATATTTATATTTATATTTATATTTATATTTATATTTATATTTATATTTATATTTATATTTATATTTATATTTATATTTATATTTATATTTATTCGCAACTAACACTGTATTTGTTGGACAGGAACAATTCAGTCTGGATCCAAAATTATGCAATTCCATCTTGGAGCAGTTGAGGGAGCAACACAAGACATGGAAGAAAAATATATGGACCCGGTACTTTGGTAAGACCCAAGATTTGGTTATCCGAATGCATGACTCCATCCCACCGAAGGAGTCGATCTCATTGGCACAATGGCAAAAGTTTATTGACAATGAGATCGGAGAGCAACAATTGGCATCTCGCCAATCGAGGAGGGAAAATCGGATAAAAAAAGACGAGCGTGCACTACTCTAGTCGGACGTCTTACACCGAGGTGGAGCATAGGATGATGGTAAGATTTAATTTTTCTATAATTACAGAAATATATTATTCTACATTATTTTACTTTGCGGGGCCGATACTAATTTTGCGTTATTTTATTTCAGGGGACGGGGAGTGGCCCTAGGGGTAGGCCACATAGGCTCGATACTTATGTGGCTATTCGGACGAAGAAAGGGAAGGATAAGGAGGTGTACCCGAGCGTCGCGGCCATGATTGTAAGTAATCCGATAGTTTACTTTTTGTTAATTACGTTATAATTTTTTTATTTACATACTTAACTAATCATGTGATTTTTGTCGTTTCAGGCAAAGCTTAAGGAAGTGCATGAGTTGCAGTCTGATGCCGATAAGGCATCTTTGTCCACAGACGCACTCATCCAAGTGCTTGGCGCTGATCGCAAGGGGAGGACAAGGGGGTGAGCTCGCAGATGGACGAATCTAGGATCATCGGATTGGAGATGAGCCACACCGGGTTAGCTCGAACGGTGGACTCGCAGACGCGAAGCTATCCCGTTTGGAGGCAACGGTCCAAGATATGTTCTCATTCATGAAGAGTTAGTTGGGTAGAAATTTTAAGGGAAAAGTGAAGGAGGAGGCGGTGGTAGAGGAGGAGGTGCAGGAGGACAAGGATGTGGACCTCATTGCTTCATCACCGACACGTGCGGACTTTGATAATCCAGCCCCCTTTTTGGCTCCTTTCTCGACACTTAGTTGGACGAGCGTGTTTATACAGGACATATTTGATGGCCAGTGGATAGGGAGGTGGTAGAGAGACCCGAATACCGTCCAGGGTATTCCAGTTCATGTACGTTTGCTTCAAGACATCGAGGCTAAGGAGCTCGTCATGCATGTGATACCAAGGAAGGAGAACTCCCCATTGTGGTTGTGAGAACAATGCGGCACGATGCACATCTCTGGGTGTATTAACTTGTATATCGTGTGGCCTATTTACCTCCTCAGACCTACCCGAGATATGTGGTGACATTATTTGAATTGAATTTTTTTAAGTTGTTACATTTGAATTATATTTGGATTGTATCATGATGCATATTGTTTTTAATGTATATTTGCATTATCTATATTTTATTTGGATATATGATGTTTGAATAGGTACAACGTTGCTATAACATGTACAAATATACTGCTGGGCAGTGGCAGTGGCCATATTGCCGAGCAGATTTTTTTTCAATTCTGCCCAGAATTATCACGGTTATTGATCGTGACAAGTCTGTGACATAGAAAACTTATCACGGTCAATGATCGTGATAATTTTTTATTAAATTTCACGGGTTTGTTACGGTTATTAACCGTGACTAAGCTTGTCACGGTCAATGACCGTGATAAGTCCGTGACAACAAACGTTATCACCCCCAGAATTGTCACGGTCATTGACCTTGACAAGTCCAACTTGTCAAGGTCAATGACCGTGACAATCCGAGAGATTTGGTGTAGTGACCAATGACTCAAACAATCTTGTCCAAACAAAATTAGGACGATAAATACAAATTGACTCGATTCAAAAATGTTTCCTTATCTCCTCCTTTATCTTTTTTTTGGTTACAATCTCCCCATTTATCTATTCCGGGACAAAACTTTAAAACAAAAACCTATGGGCTATCAGGATCGTCTAAAGACTCAATCACCATCTGCAAAAGGAAAAAGTACAAACTTCACAAACACAAACTTTGAGTAGCTTTGCTCTTATGTAAACTTTAGCACATCGTTGCAAACCTGCACACTTAGGCACACCTTTCAAATGTATCTTGAATATATAACAATATAAACAGCATATGAAAAACCCTCTCCCGTTATCTAATTAATCTCCACATAAGATTGGACGTCTCCCCTAAGGTAAAAAAAATCTCCCCCCGAGTTAAAGAGTTTCATACCACTTCTCCCCTTTTTTTCGAGAATATACAAAGAATAAAGTGCAAAATTCCCCTATATGTAACACATGCAAACATAAAGGAAAAAAAGCAATATCATTTGATGATGTGAAGTGAAATATGCAACGAAAAATAACTCAAAAACACAAGCACATATAATCTAAACAATGAACACAAGATATTAATTTTGATGCATAAATGAGATACCAATTATAGAAAGTAACAAAAGATACCAATGTGGTCATAAAGCATGTTAATATGAATCGAAGATTAAGCATATGACAAACATGAATTATATGCAAATGCAAAGACTCAAAAATAAAAACATAACATATATATGCAAATATACCAATGGAGCGCAAACATATATATATATATAGGTATAGACACCATAAAAAGACACAAAACACATAATTTTTTCACACTAGTTTAGTATCGATGTGTCTAAACAAGGTGGTATGGATTGAAGGGGCATGAACTAGCAATAAGAGAAATATGACCCAATCACTCAAAATATGTTCAAGGAGTTCTTTTTCATCGTAAAAACTTATCAACTTTGGTTTAGTCTCATATAGTGACAAATAGAGAACTCGTAGATGGAAACATACACAATGCACACTAGCCTAGAAATCTTGATGATTCTCAAATCAATAACGTCAAATAATTAAGCTCAACTAAGACTTATGGTTCAAACCCATTGATCTTCAACTTAACACCTTCAAAATATAAACATATATCATTTTTATTCTCTCATTTTGAAGATACTAAATTTTGAAGCATCAATAAACAAATTTGGCTTTGGCAATATTTTCTTTTCTTTTCTTTTTCCTTTCTTTTCTTTTAGGCTCTTGCCAATGGTAGCCTTTCACGCAAATGAGATTGCTCCTTTCATAGCCCTTTTCTATTGCACACTAATTTTTTTATCAAATAAGATCAAACTCATGCAATGGGTCTTACATGCACAAATCTCCCAAAGTAAATAATATTATTTATATGACAAGATTGATAGGAGAACACCTCATTTAGCTCATGCAACATAGGCAGTAAAATTAAAAAAAGCTCATGCAAAGTGTGCACAGAGGCATACACAAAGTGAATCAATCAAAGCATTAAAAATATTCTACAAAAAATGTCATAATCAAAGCATTAAGTTTAAGCATGATTAAGAATAATTTAAGCATTAAAAATCATAATCAAATGTACTAATCACATGAATAAATGGAAGGAAGTGAATTCAAACACACCAACATTCTACACAAAATGTGTAAAACTAAACTACACAAACAAAAATATTTTTCAGTTTTTAAAAATTTAATAAAAAAAACACTTGAAAACTAAACGCAAAAGACATACAAAAATCTTTTTGTATGTTTCACAATAAGACTCAAAAAGGAAAATCAAAATACAAAAGATACATATCATACAACTCAAAATCACATATATTATGAAGTATAAAAGCTAGTGTATGAAAACATGAAAACACAATTAACCATTACATTTAGCATGAGAAGTATCATATGAAAGAATTATAGAATCAACAAGTCTAATGTTTAAAGCCTCCAAATTTAATTTCATAGCCTACATAGGTGTAACGTGGTGCTTTGGGGTTTTGGGAACCTCGGTGACTCTAGTATTAGACTTCCTAATACCTTTTTAAAGATCAAAGCAAAAATTCCTAAGGGACCTTTTATACCACAATGTGTGCACGTGTAGACACAATGAGGAATGTTATCTAAGGGTTTACCTTTTCTAATGTCCCTGGCAGTGGTTGACCCTCTCAAAATATTGATTTTATCTTTATTAGCAAAAGTAATGGGACCATCGAAGACAATTATAAAAGTTTTCTTTTTAATTTGGATGGTGCCTAACATCTTGTACAAATGTTCTGACTTAGACTCCAAATGAAATTTGACGTGATTCGAGTCTATCAATTTCTCTTCTAACTCTAACCCAGACTCAAGCAAATGACGATACTTATAAAAAATAAGGGAGTCCTTATTTAAAATCTCCATTAAACCCCATAGGTTATCGCGCTCCCCCTCAACGAAAGTGAGCTTATCCCTAAGATTCTTCTATGTTCCCTAAGATCGTCAATCAATTTTAAATCATCATTCCCAATGGAAAATTCTTTCGACTTAGCTTCTAACTTTAAGTTTGCCTTTTTCAACTTCGAAAACTCGGCATATAACTCCTGAAAGGCAACTTAAAGTTCACTGTCCTCCTCTTATTTTTTTTCTTCTTCATCACCACTCTTTTCACCGCTCACTTGGGATTCACACACTTTGGCCTTTGAATCATCATGTATAGAATTATATCGATCGATTTTTTTATTACGGCTCTCATGACCGGCCGTAAACGTGGTGTAATTACTCTCAACGGGGGAATTATATTCCTTTTACGATTCACTATCGCTAATGGTAGCATTTTATGCCTTCTACATCTTTCCTTCCTTCCTTAGCTTAGCTGGACACTCAGTTGACTTATGGCCATAACCCTCATATCCAAAGCATATGTCCGATTCATCCCTTTTAAAATTATCATTAAGCTTCTTAGGAAATTTTTTATCCTTGTTAAACTTATTTTTATCGAACTTCTTCCCATCAAGTTACGATTTTTTTTCAAAATTAAGAAATTTTCTAAATTTCATAGAAAATATGGACGTATCATCGAAATCGATGTCAGACTCATCATTCGAAATAAGTTTTAACTCCTTCTAGTCATTCAAAGTAATGCCCTTATTTTTTTTCATCTTTTTGGAGGAAAATATATCGATTTTAAAGGCTTAATGATCACTTATAAGTTCTTCGAGTTTCGTGGAGTCCAAAGTTCCCAAAGAGTTTAAAATCGTGACTTTGGAAAGAAATCTTTCAGGTTAAGGCTCTTAAGATTGTATTGACGACTCTGGTTTTGGGTATTCTCTCTTCCAAGTTAAACGAGAGTTAACAATATCAAAAGGTATCGCATAAAACTCATCAATGGTTAAACTCTCCTCCATCCTAATTGTCTCAAACTAAGTAGTGAGGTTTTGGAGTTTGGAATATTTAACAACACTAGTCCCCTCATGAGTGAGTTAGAGTATATCCTAACCTTCTTTAGACATTTCACCAATCATAATAAGGCAGAAATCCCGTGATACGACGGCATAAAACAACACATTCAAACCATAAGAATTATAATTACTCAACTTGTTCTCATCCTCACTCCAGGTCCGAACTGGTTTAGGGATTCTATATTCACCTACTAAAATCATGGGTTGGAACCACCCCTTAATAATAACTAACTATAGACGCTCATGTATCACGTTAAGTGGTAATTTTACACGTGTTTTTTGTATGCATAGTTTGACCCATCAAACAATGGTTGTCTAGAAAATAACTCACCTTCCATATAAAAATCGCGAGGATTCGTGATTAAATAACTTATAGACACCCGCTCTGATACCACTTGAAAGTAGTTCTAGGGTTTATATGGAAAGGTAAACACACATACACACTACTATTATTAAATTTTCAAATTTAAATTAAACTTAGCACTAATTAACCTGATTGTTGTGTTAAATGATTAACCAATTTTATCTTAACATAAATCATGCATCTAAATGATCAAGGAAAGATAAAATAAATCAATAACATACTTCCCAATGTACAAGGAAAACCTAAATGGAAATAATCTCGGACGACTTAGCCAAAGTAATTCACTATGTCAGGAATTACAAAAGGACACAATAAAATACTTACACAACTGACTCGACTCCTTCAAGACTTGACACATCTTCGCTCCCTCAACCTCTGCACAACGACACATAGGATTCAACCTACACACTACCACAAAGCGTGAGTCCACACACGCCTTGGTATTAATTGATCTAGTCTCAACAAAATGACACAAACATGGAGTCCACTATGTTTAAATCACAACGAGCATGAAGTTCACCGTATGAAAAAATACTCAATAAGATGAAGAGTATAAACCTTGGTGCTCACAAAACTTGAGATCTCAAACTAGTATAAAAGATTGATCTTGGGTCTCAAACAAGTTGGGTGAAAATTAGGGTTTAAAGACTTTTATATATGTATTTGGAAAATAATTTTGAAAGCCTTGAGCTAAGAAAACGGATGTCAACCCTCTAGTTTATAGAAAACATATTTTTTGAGGTGGCATAATTTTCGAGGCATTTCGTTCGAACAAAAATCATAAGGTCGTTCGAACGAAGTCACTAATCTCGTTCAAATGTAAAATAATCTCATTTGAGAGAGATTTACCAACTCATTCGAACGAATACACAATCTTGTTTGAACGACTTTAGAAATAAAAATTATTGATATCCAAGGATAATCCTAAAATGCATCCACAACTTTTTAGATTTCATGGATATTGAAGACAAAATGTGGAACAAAACACGACATGATGGCGTAGATGTTCTAACTTGGTCGCTATGGTCTTCAATCAAACATGCCACCTGCTTTGAAGGATAAGCACTCTATTCCTAACTTATGACTCAAACGGTTCTATTCAAACGAAGTTAAGCCAATACATAAAAATTGACTCCATTCAAAAATTTATCCTTACAAACATATATCCTAAATGTGATCATATAGTTTTTTAAGTATCTCATTACTTCAGACACAATTCTTAAAACCCATATAAAATTATTTTGTTTCTCTACTTTCTAAATTCGTTCTTGTATGTAGAGAAATCAATGAAATTACTCCCATTGATCTTAATGTGTATATAAATATACAACGATTAAAGACATAATGGAATTTTTTCTTAAAATTCGCATGTGGGAAACATATGTTTATACAGAGATCTCTTGAACATATGCACATGGTTTATTAAACTGCAAAAAGTAGTTTTCACATCCATTTAATGTAACTCTCAATCATAATCAGCTACTAATTTCATAAGATTACATGTCCTTGGATATAATTGAAAAGGTTCATTTATAGCCTTTTCCTCATTAGTGGCGAAATATTTGACTATAATTTAACTTTGTATCGTTTAATTACCTTTAGCATCGCATTTGGTATACATGACCCACTCAAGTCAATTATGTAATTCAACGATATCCTAAATTTAATTGTAGTCTATTACTTTCACTTCTTATGAAAATAAAATCATATCATTATTTATCCCTACGTCAAACTCATGTTAATGTAAATACACCTCATAATTATTTATTATAATAGACTCCTTTTAGGATATTCTTACTATTCCTTATGATTTTATCTATATTTGTCTCACGGTGACAATGCCATCATTTAGTGGTTGATCACTTATTTGTTCTTTGTTGTTTAGAGAATTCAACAACTAAAAGAACAAGTATTCAAGAGAATTGTCAATAAAGTGATAAGTACCCTACCTTCCTTTATAACCATATTTCATGATTTTCTACTCCCACTCAATTCACCATTCATAAGGAATTTGACATTTTTGATTTTTTTAATGCAATAAATACGTGTCAATGATGATTATATGATCTATTTAGGTCCATTTTAAATAAAGTTTCTCATGATCTCCCACTTGGGCCACATAGGTTATCCTGGTATTAGACATCATAATACCTTAAGAGTATAACTCGACTATCAAGATTTATAACAGATATTACAAAAATCTTATCCTAGAAAATTATTAAAGAGAGTCTAGATTTAATTTGGTACAAGATTAAATAGTTTCATCAGAGGCTACGATTATGATGCAGGATCAAAACAATCATTAAAATAAATATGTCCAAACTTTATGTTATACAAAATGTCAAAAGGAATGTTATAACCTTTGAAAAGGATATGCTGAAAGATTCTTTAGAAAATATCCCTCACGATCAAGTTTAAACAATTATTTTCCAACAAAATTGAAAACATTGAGGGTTTATGAAAAAATAAATAGCGATTTGATTCCCTAAGAACATAAGAAAAAGAATCTTATTTTAATTTCTTGCCTGTTTCATAAAGAATCCTAGCATCTAATTTAAACTTTTTCATAACACCCTAAGTTTAATTTGAAACATACGCAAGTTAAATGCTTAAAACTATTTTCAAACCATAAATTATTTTTCATACAATCTACTTTAACGTGCTTGCATATGTAACATAATCGGTAACAATTAGTGTGAAAATGGCTCATATATACATTTAATCTTTAGCAATATTAGTTTGAGTGTGCGACATCATCTGCATTAAAATACACTTAATTTATTTAATCTCCTCAACTTTTATATAAAGTATTCCACACATTGTTCATCAACAATAGTGGGTTCATAATTAAAAGTTGCATATAATGATTTGATACAACAATTAAAACTTAACTTCTTTACTTCATTTTAGGGAGTAAGTCTCGAACGAATGAAAATATATAAGATATGAAATTATAGAGAAACAAAATGAGATACAATAATTTGATAAAATAATGAGATAAATTATTCACTGCATTAATGGTTTGATTTAACAAGACGCACGTTAATAACTTAATAATACATATGATGACTTATCATAAAAAATAATACATAGAATGCATATCCGTGATTTTTCTTTCGTAGTAACTATGAAATATCAATTATCTGATGCTTGTAGATTACTTTATTGGGTCTAATGTTTTTTCATTAGATGCACATGGTATTTGTGAATAACATATTTTCACATACTTTGATAATGTATGTGATCTTTGATGTCCATTCAATAACTCAAAATCAATTCCCTGTATAGAATAATCTTTCTTGAAGAAATAAACTCAATATACCCCACTAATATCTTTACAATTATAAGCATGAGTTACTACTACCATCATGTTTACATTTAATATTCATTGCCATTTTAGTTGGGTCACTGTAAGGATTACCAAACATTTTATAATATGAATATTACATCAAGTAAAGACTTACATACGCATGTCAATAAATTTTTCACTTATGTTTATTAAGTATCGCATAAGTAGTGAACTAAATTATTCATGTTTATGTTTTCATAAACTTAATTGGTGATATCATAATGACACGAACCATAGCATCTGCGTTTGATAACCATTATTGTCTTCCCAAAATATATATCAACATTTAAGTTTTTGCTTAATCATTATAGTTGGACCTATAGGCTACCGAATCACAATGATTGAATAAACAATAATATGTCTACAACATCATAAAATATCAACATCCTAGCATTCAATATCATATATAGACCCGTATGAAACCAAAATGGGATTGATATAAATACATAGGTCCAGTATTTATTTCTTTTGGAATGGAGCACATTAATGAACATAGAACTTTACATTATATAAATATTATAGATAAGCATATATGTGCATAAACACATATAATACGTGAATAAATTATATTATTATTTATTGCTTAATTTGAAATTCACGAAATATTTTAATTTGGCGTAATGTGAAATCAAATAGATAAGGGACTTGAATAAGACATTGGGTGAATAATAATGAGTGAGATATAAATCATTTACTTTTACTTCATTGTGTATGATGTCAAAACTTATGTATGAGGACTAAATTACAAAAAAATGATCCAAAAATCCTTCATGGTTATATTAATGCACAATATTATTATATTAAATATATCGTTAAGTTGTTGATGTTTTGAGGAGACTTAAGTTGTTGACATGTTAATTAAAGCATATGTGATTAATGTCCAATAATTTCTTAATCAAAATTATTGTCACCCATTAATATGCATTTAATCATAGCTACCATAGTTGTAACATTTGTATTTGATGCCCAACAACATCGATTATAATTAAGTGAATGCACATAATACACCAACAATTTAACATTCTCATACATGAGTCTAATGTTCATAATTTTATATTATAGCCTCTGTTTGGCATCTAATCTAATCTAAACATAAACATTAGAGTTAAAACTTTACCATACATCTAATATCCACACATATGAATTATAACATGTGTTTGACATCTAATATAACTTATATATGAATATTAGTATCCGAACGAAACTACCAATCTAGTATCCACATATGTAAATTTAACCCAAGTTTGACATTTAATTCAACTTAACATGAATATTAGCATTTACAATGAACCGCACATTCAATATTCATTCAACTAAACATGAATATTGGTCTTACAAATGAAATCATAAATATACTATCCATACATATGAATTATAGCCTGTGTTTGACATTTAATTCAATTTAAACATGAATATTAGCAATAAACCTTAATCATACATCAAATATTCACAAATATGAATTAGAACATGTATTTGACATCTAATTCAATACAAACATGAATATTAGGATTAGCGTGAACAAAGAAAACAACCATCGCGATGGAAAATACATAATATTTGAGAAATTAATAATCTTTGCCAAAAATAGAAAAATTGAATTAGCACCAGGATCTCAAAATAATTTGCGAAATTTAAAAATTAATTTTTTGAAGTGGGATATTGATGTCAACATTATATACAAAAACGATAAAAAAAAAACGTAATTTTAAGGGCTTAAAGGACTTCAAAACACAAAAGTAAGGCGGTGCTCATTGTATACAATGGGTTTTGTTTATTTCAACATTTTCAGTCGACCATGTGAGTTTCGTAAAATTTCGAGCAAGTTTTGACCCTTCATTCCAACCAGTGAGTATTGAAGATAGAAAAAAATATATCACAAAAAGTCCCATACATATACTTTATGAGCAGATTTAATGACAGAAGAAAAATTTCGCAGGAAGTCCCAAGCACACAAAAGCAATTTATTGTAGATTTTATTATAAACAAACATTAATAAAAAAATCCTGAGATCTTAAACTTTTAGCTCTGATACACATGTAAAAACATACTTAAGAGCACCATAATATTAATTAAGAACAAATTAATATGATTAAACTTTAGCATGCAATTGTTCTTAATAAAAGGATCTTGGATTTTTATGTTTTCACAAAATATGCATAAACGATTGAAAATAAGACTTACCTTGATCCAATTCATTGATACAGTTTTTTATAGGAATCTCTTTGAATCATCATGATGATTTATCCACCATAACCTTCATCAATTTAACAAAAAATAATAATATAGGAATCTCATAATTTTCTTCTGCTTGATCAATATAGTGTGTTATTATGGTAGAGTATTGATGTAATATAATCTACTATATATAGGGTGAAAGAGGACTTGATTTTCTAGTTAGACTATAATTCTTCCATCCATCACAGTAGAGTTTGATTAAAAAACTAGCCCACCATCAAAGTCCTTAATATTTTGAAAAGGCTTATCTAAAATAATTCTATCAAATCCAAGTTCTTATAGGGACCACATTAAGTAGGACACTTATATTTAATTAAATAATTAATTTTGAATTATCTTAATTTCATAATTAAATATTCATCAAGCATTTCCAAAAAACCAAATTCCTCAAAGTATATTTACATTAACTCTTTAAAGAGCTGATGATTTACTAGTTTTCTTGCAGAGTATGAGCATGCCACCAGTTGCCAGACCCTGACTAGACTACAGGGGCTGAGCTCGACAGTCTAGTCTGAAACCCAAATAGTTCATACTTTGAGTTTGTATAAGGCATTGGAGACGAACACGCTATATTTAATTACAACGTAATCTGATTTTGTATTAATACGATAAATAATAAACTAACTGTTTAAAATTTAGGACTGATTTTAATGCTATTATAGTGGAATATAAATAAAACTATAAAGAACTTGAAGAAAAACTAATCGTTAGTATATATTAGTTATTTTGAGATTTTTCCTAACTGCAACATGTTGACTTTCATGAACTTTGGCTCTTTTTCTAATTGATCTGTTGAGTTGTAAATTATGTTAAAAATACTACTCACTTATTTTAAGTTATTTTTTAATTCGATTTTATATTTTTATGGTATTAACTAATCATACTGTACTATACAGTTTTGGTTAAAAATAGTATGATTTTTGTTTATTACTTTTCATTACCATAACCAAATTACTGAAAAGTTTTTGGTTGATTTTGGTTTAGAAATTTAAAAATTGTTTTATCAAAAGTACTATACCAAAATAAAAATATAGAACTACCATCTTAAAATTCTCATTTAATAAGCTAGAAATATAAAGTTATATGTTTTTCAGCTAATTTCGATCATTAATTGGATTCAATTATCAGTTAATATTAAAATTGATCTCAACCATTGATATTTTCTTCCATATAAAAGATCTAAAATATATTTCTCTTTGTTTTGGATAAGTATTGTTCTAGTAAGTTTTCAAATTAAGTAGAATTATTACTAATTCATTTTTGTAATATTTGATTATTTACGAGTTATTTTAGTTATTAAATTTGGAAAATAAAATTTTCAAAAAGCAAATAATACAAAAGGAAAAATAAAAAGATTAAAAAAAAGAAAAATGAAACTTGAAATATTGAAAAAACTGAAATTATAGAAAGTAAAACTTATTGAAAATATGTGAAAATGATGTATCGCACGGTTTGGTATTGGTAAGTGTTTTCAGCATATCGAAAACTGAAACTACTGAAACTGTATATACTGAAAAAAATTGGTGAGTAATTTGTATAGGTAAAATATCGACCAAATCAACTGATGACCACCTTTAGTACTAACATTAACATTAGTTTTTACATAAAATAAACATTAAAAGTAACATTACTAGATGCTACACCAAATTTTTAATTAACGGTGTCATTGAGTGGGGTGTAACACCATAAATCCGATGATAAAATGTACGAGAAAATTTCGAGTCGAGTCAATTTGTACGTATATTGGCTTTATTCCGTTTGGACAAAACTTGTTTGAGTCCTATGTTAGAACTTGAGTTGTTTATCTTTCAAATCTATGATGTTTGATTGAAGACCGTAGTGTCTAAGTAAAGTGACTTCATCATTATGTCGTGTTTTCGTGTTGAGTTTCATCTTCAACATCCATGGGATCTCAAAAGGTATGGACGTGTATTTTAGTTTGATCCCTGAATACATTGTGTTGGGTGTTGTTTTTAAACTATGGCTATTTTCGAAAAATAATTTCTAAAGAAAATAATTTTTGTTTCTAAATTCGTTCGAACAAACTTACATGTGTCATTCAAACGAGCTTAAGAAAGTCGTTCGAACGATATTTTCTAGGTTGTTCAAACTAGTTTTTATTAGTCATTCGAATGAGTTTAAAGATTGATTCAAACGAGAATGTTGTTTTCGTTCGAACAAGGCTTGAACGAGTTGGTTCTGTTTCATAGGAATATTTCATTAAAAGGTCGTTTGATCCTCGTTCAAACGAATTTGGCTATCTTGTTTAAATAAGATTTATTTGTTCAAGAACCTAGCAATTTTTTCAAACGAGTTGCCTCGTTTTTTGTGTCGCCTCGTTTTTAACATTTTCTATAAATAGGAGTGCTGGAAAATGTTTTTACAAAAAGGTCTTTGTGAAAATAATTTCTAACAACATATCTTTTGCCTACAAACCCTTATTTACACCCAAAGCATGTGAGATCCAAGTTTCATTCTTGTATGCTTGTTTAAGATCTCATGTTTAAGAACCAATATTTATTTACTCTAAATCTTTGTTGAGTATTGTTTTATTATGTGGATTTTATGTGTTAAGGTCTGAAGAGATGGATTTCGTGTTTATTCCTTTGACGGTTTTCTAGTCAGGATCGGTGGATACTGAGACTTGTGAGTAGTACACATTGTGATAGTTAGCGGGTGGATTCTTGCGTGTCTCTGTGAACAAGAATCAAGGAACGAAGATAGCATCAATGCTTGAAGGATTCGAGTCGCTTGTGTAAGTTATACGTCGTCTTTGTGTAACTCCTATATCATAGTAAATTTGCATGGTTGGACCATCCGAGGCTTTTTCCATTATGGGATTTCCTCGTACATCGACATGTTATGTGATTACTTTATTTTACTCTTGTTATACTCACCTAGATGCATATTTCATGACAAGATAAAATTTAGTAAACTGTTTACAAAACATTCGATTTAATTAGTGCATGATTAATTGGGTTAATTGTTTGATTACTTTGAAAATTTAAAAATTGGTGTTTTTTTGGCAATCTATATAATCCTTAGGGTACTAAAACTTTCAAATTAGTATTTGAGCGTGTGTTTATAAGTTTCTTAGGTATGAATCCTGGAGGTTTATATATGGAGGGTAAGTTATTTCCTAGGACACCTGTGTTTGATGGGTTGAATTATGCCTACTGGAAAGCGCATGTGAAATCTTCACTTAAGTCCATTGATTAACATGTATGGTTAGCCGTAGTAAGGGGTGGACCCTACCCACAACTCTAGTAGGTGAAGTTCGTGCCCCTAAACTCATTAAGAGCAGGAGGGATGATTAACATTAGTTGTGTAATTGAAAATCTTTTGATCTAAATGCTTTATTATGTGTTCTTAAACTGGAGGAGTTTCGTCATATTATGATATACGAAATATCAAAAGAGGCTTAAGACGTACTCCAACTCGCTCATGAGGGAACTAGCGCGGTTAAAGTTTCCAAACTTCAAAATCTCACCACTCAGTTTGAAACTATAAGGATGGATGAAAATGAAACATTCAATGAATTATATTCGAGATTTTATGATATTGTTAACTCATCTTTTAACTTGGTAGAGAAAATAACCGAAACCAAAGTTGTGAAGAAAATCTTGTCACACTCCGCCTAATTCTGGCGTTGGTCACCACCAAAACTAAGTCGGGCGTGAGTAAATAAAATACCATTCTTAGCATGAAACAGATATGAGACATGTAAAATTAATCCACAAGGTAAATGATAATCAATCCCAAAAGATAAATCATCCAACTAAACGATAAAAGATCCATATCTATATTAAACTCAAAGTAAATCCAATCTCTAATAATATGAAACTGAATAATCTCCAACTGAAACCAATGAAATAACTAAATAAATCCTATACAACTTTGGAAACGAATGGCCCAATCACAAACATAACCTGAGTCTCAATACAAGTGCGAAAGAATAGAAAACTAAACTAAATCAATACGCAAAAGGTAGAGCAACTCCAACTGGACCTCCAAGGAATTATCCAAATCATTCTATGCATCTTCTACAAATACTATTTCCTGAAAAGTTAGTCAACGCACGAGCTTATAGCCCCAAGCATGAATACACACTACTCCCCTCAAATAGGATCCTTGAATCCAAACATTAGCATTATACGCAATAAATATCATAATAGAATATTTTAATTTAATGACATAGTTAAACGCGATAAATATATATCACTAACTACCCGAAGAGATCCCCATTTAAAAAGGCACACCAATATGATTTTAATTTCCCAAGTCCCACGATGTTAATTTAAATAAATTAACCAAATTTATTATTGTTCTCACTTTTTATTATGGCTATCCTCCCGCCCCGGGTGGTAATCCACCAAAGTGTCATACTTTCCCTTATCAATCGTCCTCTGACCCGTTTAAACTTTCGGCTGTAATACTCCGTAATTTTATGACTTTTAAATTTGGGGATTTATTAAATTTAAATTGAGATATTAATTTAATATTAATTCGGAAATTATTTTAAATATTTACTAGCGTGATGAGAGTTAGTAATTATTAAAAATTTGTTGAATATTACTTAATGGGTAAATTAATATGTATAATCGAATTTATTAAAATTATCATGAGTGTATAATTTGATAATTGTGGAAATTAAATCGGGACGCGCCTATGTCGTGTCGGAATTAAATTATTATTATTAAAAGTGAATAAATTTTAAGTCACCCGTATGGTCATTTTGAGTGCGTCAAAGTGTTCGGAAGGGTCGAGATAGTCAAAATAATATACCCGGGAGTTTAATTTGGGTCTCGGGACGTTTTTAAGCCTAATTGACATCCCGGGAGGGAATTAGAGACATTTTGTATTTTGGGGCAATTAAACTCGCGAATTTCCTAAGGATATATCAGCCTTTAGGAGTTGTCTTCTAGGGTTAACAAAAACAAAATCAAAGAACGGCCATTAGAGAAGAAGTTGGAAAGATTTCCAAGCAACTCAAGGCCAAAGACTCACTCGTTCGCACCGCCACCACCACCAAAACGTAGATCGCGTGACAAGGAATGCAACCATACTTCTTTCATCCACAAATCAGAAACTCAAATTTCAGGCAAGTATCTATCTTTATTTATTTTAGTTAATGTTTCAATCATGTTTCATGGAATAAATCAATATTTTTTAGACTTAAAATCATATGTTGTAGAGGAAGTAGACATATTCTGGACATCTAAATCACATGTAGAGGATAAGCCACACATTTGTATGGATGTAGAAGCAAGTAATCTGGAAAAGAATTGAAAGAATAGAAATTAAAGAAAAAAATTAGGGCTGTTGAAGTTTATGTAAATTTTACTCCATTAAATCGTTATACTTGATGAAATCGGACATATTTTACGTAGAAAATCATGTAGTTAGGTATGTAGTACCTGTAGTAATGTTGTTAGGGAGTTTGGGGATCTATAATGGAGATTTGGTAGAGGTTGGAGAGGTAAAATCATAACTTTTCAATGGAAGAATTCGTCATAACTGCTTGATTGATCGATCGATCAAGAACATCGATCGATCGACGGTATCGATCGATCGATCCCTCCTGGAAAAGTGTGTATTTTTCTTCTTTGAGTTTAATCCGGTTAAAATGTGTAGAAACCCTTGATCATCATTGATAGAGCATAATGAATTATAAAGAGAGCCAGTAGGGTCTAAGTAGTCCCCGTTGAGCGAAATTTAATGTAGGATGAAATCATGGGTTAACGGGGAGTTATTCACACCTAAGAAATCATACGTACGTTTAATAAAAAGATCGATACTCGTGAGGGAGTTAGACCAAAAGGTAAGTGAGAGTATGCCTACTGAAATTATACTTAGGGAGATAGAATACTTCGAGAGATGAGAAGTAAGTATGGAGTAACTTATATATAAGAATAAAAGTGATGAGTCCGTTATGCGAGATAATGGAGTAAAATGTGCTAAGAACGGATAATTATAATTATGGGTCATGGGCGCACCTAATTTAGAAATGTGAATATTTATATATATATGATTGTGTGATTGTGCATATATTATATATCTTTGTAAAAAAAATCTTACCCGAGCTACTTGCTATCACGGGGGTTTCTGCACTGGGACAGTCTTATCTCGATTGGGCATTTATGCGGGATAACGACTTGTGCCCTAGAAGATAGTATCCTTGATACAAGCTATTTGAGTGATAGTCAGATGGTCCTAAGAGACGTGAGGGTATGTGCTGACCTCTTAGTGACTTGGAACTATACTTCGCCTCCAATTGTATGTGTTTTATGTTAATACAATTCGAGAGTGATTCTGAACTAGTATTTCCCTTAGTATGAGTGATACGGGAACTTGATAGCAGAGTATGCCAGCACCATAGATTTTATGTGGGGTGCCGATAGTATATATATTATATGAGTGACTAATATATATATATATATATATATATATATATATATATATATATATATATATACACACACACACACATAAGTATGGAAACTTTCTACGGTGCATAAAAGTAGTTAAGTAATGAATAATTACTCCTACTTTATTATAAGTGTTTGGGAATTTGAATTTTGTGACATCACTGGGTTATTTTAAATAACATAAGATATATGAGAGAGGTTAATTTTCAGAAATTAATTATCTTAGCCATAGTATTTATCGAAATAAAACCTTATGGGAAAATTAAGTTAAAATAAACTTTTGAGATTAATAGTACGGTAGGCGTGCACACTAGATGAAAGGTGAGAAATTCTCAAGAGAGTGTGGCATACTAACATGGTTGTTTCATTAGCGGGTAAGCATTTTAAATACTTGTTAAACTATTTTTTTAAACTATTTTACACTCGGGCTCTGACCCGTTTCCTGTTATTTCTTTTCCCTTGTATATATATGTATATATTACAGGTGCCCAGCCACAGCGGCGTCATGCTTAGATTCCTTAGAACGAATGCGCTGCAGCTTATGTGGGAGTTGCAGGCCATTGCTTAGACGACCTCATTGTTGACTCTACTCTTATTTTAGTTCTGATTATTTAGGGCATATGTCTCCCGTTTCCCTATTCAGTTGGATTTGCCAATGATTTATGTTAATTTATTTTCAGTATTTGGTACTCTTTCGGATGTAATTCATGTCAAGATGATTTCATTTGTAGTTTTTAAACTTGGTATATGTTTATCTGAATGGTTAAATTCTTGTGTGTTAATTGTCATCTTTAACATTTATACGATTCTTAAACTGTTAATTATTAAAAAGGTTTTCATAATGGAATTAAATAAAATAGAAATAAGTTTTAAATTGTTTTCACACTTAGCTTAATTATTTAGGGTGTTTAAGCTAGAAATTTATTTTGCGACAATGATGCTAAGAATGAACCAACCGTTCACCTTGATTTTTAATTTAATAAAGGACTGATCACCCGGTATTTAATTAGGTGGGGTGTCACATGTGGTATCAGAGCATCAGGTTCTAGTGTCCTTTAGGATCTGTACGGCTTATTTCGCTTCCAGCTTAACATCCTTGATATAGAGCCCTATTTTTAGGACTGTTGTATTCTTGTATTTATGCTTACATCTTCAGCTATTCAAAATTTGATAATAACTATAGACTAATAAACTTCCTTCTCATTTTAGATGCCTTCGAGATGCGCACCCCGAGACAGGAATGCCCAAGCTGAGCAACCAGCAACTCCGGCTCAGGAAATGATGAACGCAACTGAGGTAGCCACTATTGTTGCTCAGGCGGTTAATGCCGTATTAGCGGTGGTGCAACAGGCTCCACCCCATATTCAGACAATGGAGCCAGTACCAGCACAACTTCCATCCGCATAGGAGCGGGTTAGGGATGCCTTTCAGAAGAAGCATCCCTCGGAGTTCTCGGGTAGTTCGAATATCGTAGTCGCCAGCCAATGAAAAAATGATATTCAGAGGAATCTACACATATATGAGTGCACTGACATGCAGAGACAGCTATTGGATTCCTTAAAGCTGGTGGGGGACGCTTTGCAGTGGTGGGAGTCCACCACCACCTTGGAGGAGAGGGACAGCATCATGATTCAGTCATTCTGGGTGCGGTTTGACCGCAAGTACTTCACATCCACCATGAAGACTGAGATGAGGCAGAAGTTACTGAATATAAATAAGGAGAGTATAACTGTTGCTGAGTACGAGGAAGAGTTTACTAGACTTATCACTATAGTGCCAGATGAGGCACCCACTAAGGAGAAGAATATATTGTTGTTTGTAGATGGATTAGCCTGGAGGATCCGTCAGCACCTCATCAGCAATCTATCATTGAGTACCTACATTGATGTACTCAATACTGCTTTGTTACACTGTGAGGATCATCGCTTCCATTTGCAGGGGAGAAAACGAGCAGGGGAGTCCAGCCAGCAGGGTAGGACAGGGGGTAGTAGTACTGGTGAGGCACCAGCAGCCCAGGGGCAGACCCGTCACAGTGAGACGAGTTCTCATCAGGGGGACCCTGCCAAGCGGTTCCGATCAGGTGACTCCAGACGTGGATTTAGGGGATTTAGGCAGGGCCAACAGAGCCAGTTTAATCAGCATGGCCAACAGGGCCACCACCGTCAGCAGTAGGGACAGCAGTAGGGACATCAGGGTCAATAGCGTTTCCAACAGGGCTAACGGCCAACAGGGTCGTGGTTAGCAGGGGCAGAGGGGAGGTAACTTTAGGGGAAGATGTTTCGGATGTGGCAAGAATGTCCATAGGCGCCAGGATTGCCCAGAGGGAGATAGGGCCCTACAGTAGCAGGGTGCCCGTAATGAGCCGCAAAGGCCACTCTTTCCAGTCGCCCTCCCAGCGCCAGCTCAAGTACCAGCCTTACCTGCCATCCCAGCAGCTCCAGTTCAGCAGGGACAATTACAGTACAAACGAGTCTATAACGTCCACTAGGTAGCAGCACCTCAGTCACCACTCGCGATTGAGGGTACGTTTCCTATCCATGGCATTATAGGTCGAGTTTTATTTGATACTGGGGCGTCGCACTGTTTTATAGCTACTCATTTTGCACGGGCCTTAGGATTATTAGACATGGCAGAGAGCACTGTGACATGTGTAGACTCACCACTGGGGAATGGGTCTTTGATTTTCTTTATATGCCGGGGTGTAGTAGTTGAGATTTGTAGCTTGATTTTACCGGCAGACATGCTAGTCTTAGAGATGCATGAGCACGATGTTATTATTAGCATGGATTGGCTTACTGCGTACAGAGCCATGATAGATTGTTTCGGTGGGAGTATTATCTTTACCATTATGGGGCAAGAGATGTTTTTGGTGGCGATTCCTCGCCCAGAGGGAGGATCTTCCACCCATTTGTACTATATAGAGGAGGATACCTCTAAGGAGATTGTGATTCCCTTAGATTCGATTCCAGTCGTTCATGAGTATTTCGATGTATTTCAGGAGATACCGGGCCTACACCCAGTCGAGAGATAGATTTCGTCATAGACTTGATGTCGAGCACTCAACCAATACCACGTGCACCATACCATATGGCTTCAGCAGAGATGAGGGAGTTACGAGATCAGATAGAGCATTTATTAGGTCAAGGCTTCATTTGTAGGAGCACCTCACCTTGGGGTGCTCTAGTATTATTTGTGAAGAAGAGAGATGGTTCACTAAGGTTATGCGTGGATTACTAGGAGCTGAACAAGGTCACAATATGAAATAAATATCTGTTGCCTCGAAATCGATGACCTGTTCGACTAGCAAAGGGGAGCAACCTTCTTTTCGAAGATAGATTTGAGATTGGGATACCTTCAGCTACGGATTAGGGAGAAGGATGTGTCGAAGACTACTTTCTTGTCGATATATGGGTCCTATGAGTTTAGAGTCATACCGTTTGGGTTGACAAATTCTCTAGCCTTATTCATGGACTTGATGAACCGAGTGTTTAGAAAGTTCTTGGATCAGTTTGTCATCGTTTTCATAGATGACGTCCTGGTATATTCACACACTGAGGAGGAGCATGACGAGCACTTGAGGCAGGTTCTTCAGACTCTATGAGAGCATCAGATGTATGCTAAGTATAAGAAGTGCGAATTCTGGTTACGAGAGGTACAGTTTTTAAGGCATGTTGTGTCAAAATTGGGAATATCAGTTGGCCCGAGAAAAGTGTCGACAGATAGGGAGTGGGGATATCCCACAACACCGACAGAAGTGTGAAGTTTCTTGGGGTTAGTCGGGTACTACAGGAGATTCATCCGAGGCTTTTCAAAGATAGCGGGTCCGTTGATGAATCTGACTCGTAAGGGAATTCTGTATGTTTGGGATGATGCTTATTAATTGGCTTTTGATGAGCTGAAAGATAAGTTGACTTCGATGCCAGTTCTTGCTTTGCCCAAGCCGGGAGTAGAGTATCTGGTGTATAATAACGCCTCTTTATGGGGACTCGGGGGAGTAATTCAGCAGGAGGAGAAGGCTATAGCTTTTGCCTCCCGCAAGCTAAAGGCTCAAGGAAGGAATTATCCCACCCACGACTTAGAGCTAGCAACGATCATTTTTGCATTGAGGATTTGAAGACATTACTTGTTGGGGGAGATGTTTCGCTTGTTCACAGACCACAAGTCACTGCAGTACTTGTTCACTCAGCGAGAGTTGAATATGCGTCAGTGCAGATGGTTGGAGTTTGTGAAAGACTACCAGTTAGAGATACAGTACCATCCGAGAAAGGCTAACGTGATTGCTGATGCATTAAGTCGTAAACTGGTGGGGGATGTAGTGGACGTCTAGAAAGAGAAGTGGAAAGAGTTGGGTTATCAGGAAGCGATAGCCCGTTCCTTTGTATCTATCCTGACAGTGACACCAGAAATTGTTATGAGGGTGATACAGGCACAGTCAGCGTATTCGTTTTGTTAGGAACAGATTGTACGGCTTTTAGCTGAGGGTGCTGAGTCCTATTCAGTAAGTTCGGATGGAAGTTTGAGGTTTAATGGGAGATTGGTATTCCCAAAAGGAGAAGACTTACATCATGCAGTGATGACACAGTCTCATGGGTCCAGATTTACGGTACATCCCAGAGGAAAAAAGATGTACCGGGATATGAGGTGGCAGTACTGGTGGAGTGGGATGAAGAAGGACATTGTTGAGTTCGTGTACAAGTGTTCTACTTTCCAGGTGGTAAAAGTAGACCACTAGAGACCATCAGGGTTACTTCAGCCGTTGGAGATACCTACGTGGAAGTGGGAGAGTATTTTCATGGACTTCATTGCTGGGCTGCCTACATCACATCGGGGTCATGACTCCATATGGGTTATAGTGGATCGGGTAACCAAGGTGGCTCATTTTCTGCCAGTACGGACAGACTATACCACGGTCCAGTATGCACAGTTGTTCATTGTCGAGGTTGTTAGGGTACATGGGGTGCCCCTGGATATTGTGTCTGATAGAGACAAGATTTTTGTGTCACACTTCTAGGAGAGCTTTCAGGAGGCCATGGATACAGAGTTGAGATTGAGTTCAGCTTATCACCCATAGACGGATGGACAAACAAAGCGTACCAATCAGATGTTGGAGGATATGCTACGCATGTGTGTCCTTGATTTTGGAGGAGGATGGGAGTCGTATTTTCCACTGGTGGAGTTTGCTTACAGTAACTCCTATTAGTTCACGATTGGCATGGCTCCATTTGAGTCATTATATGGCAAGCCTTATCGTTCTCCCTCTTGTTGGCTAGAGGTGGGAGACAATAAATTGCTCGGACCTGAGGTAATTCAGTAAACTTCAGCTAGGTTTGAGCTCATCAGGAGTCGTATTCGGGTAGTACAGAACAGACATAAAAGCTACGCTGATGCAAAGCGGTTTTTCCGAAAGTTTAGCGTCGAGGACTAAGTATTATTGCGTGTATCTCCTATAAGAGGAGTAATGAGGTTTGGAAAGAAGGGGAAGTTGGCTCTGAGGTACGTGGGACCATTTCCCATTATCGAGAGTATTGGTCCGGTGGCATATAGATTGGGGTTGCAAGAGCCTTTTCACCATATTCACGATGTGTTCCACATCTCATCGTTGAGACGATATCTTCAGGATGACATGGACCATACTCACATCGCGATAGAGGAGATGTATTTACAGCCTAACAGCGCTTATGAGGAGAGATCAGTGGCTATCCTAGACCATAGCGAGAGAGAATTGAGGTCGAAGGTAGTCCCACTTTGTATGGGTCTAGTGGGGGCATCACAATGTGGAGAAATCCACTTGAGAACGTGAGACAGATATGCTCGAAAAATATCCAGATTTATTTTTACCAGGTATGCCTTATTTTTTGAATTTCGGGACGAAATTCCGTTATTAGGAGGAAGTATGTAATACCCCATATATTTATGACTTTTAAATTTGGGGATTTATTAAATTTAAATTGAGATATTAATTAATATTAATTCAAAAATTATTTTAAATATTTACTACCGTGATGAGAGTTAGTAATTATTGGAAATTTGTTGAATATTACTTAATGGGTAAAGTAATATGTATAATCGAATTTATTAAAATTATCATGAGTGTATAATTTGATAATTGTGGAAATTAAATCGGGACACGCCAGTGTCATGTCGGGATTAAATTATTATTATTATTAAAAGTGAATAAATTGTAAGTCGCTCATATGGTCATTTCGAGTGTGCCAATGTGTTCGTAAGGGTCGAAATAGTCAAAATAATATACCCGGGAGTTTAGTTTGGGTCTCGGGACGTTTTTAAGCCTAATTGACATCCCGATAGGGCATTACAGACATTTTGTGTTTTGGGGCAATTAAACCCACGAATATCCTAAGGATATATCAGCCTTTAGGAGTTGCCTTCTAGGGGTAACAAACACAGAATCAAAGAACTTCCATTAGAGAAGAAGTTGGAGAGCTTTCCAACCAACTCAAAGCCAAAGACTCACTCGTTCGCACCGCCACCACCACTAAAACGTAGATCGCGTGACAAGGAACGCAACCATACCTCTTTCGTCCAAACATCAAAAACTCAAATTCCATGCAAGTATCTATCTTTCTTTATTTTATTTAATGTTTCAATCATGTTAGTCTAGGGTTGTTTAGAACATGTTTCATGGAAGAAATCAATATTTTTTAGACTTAAAATCATATGGTGTAGAGGAAGTAGACCTATTCTGGACATCTAAATCACATGTAGAGGATAAGCCACAAATTTGTATGGATGTAGAAGCAAGTAATCTGGAAAAGAATTGAAAGAATGGAAATTAAAGAAAAAAATTAGGGTTCTTGAAGTTTATGTAAATTTTACTCCATTACATCGTTATACTTGATGAAATCGGACATAATTTACATAGAAAATCATCTAGTTAGGTATATAGAACCTGTAGTAATGTTGTTTGGGAGTTTGGGGATCTATAATGGAGATTTGGTAGAGGTTGGAGCGGTAAACCCGTAACTTGTCAATGGCAGAATTCGTCATAACTGCTTGATCGATCGATCGACCCCATTCCTCGATCGATCGATCCCTCCTGGAAAACCGTGTATTTTTCTTTTTTAAGTTTAATCCAGTTAAAATGCATAGAAACCCTTGATCATCATTGATAGAGCATAATGAATTATAAAGAGGACCAGTAGGGTCTAGGTAGACCCCGTTGAGTAAAATTTAAGGTAGGATGAAATCATGGGTTAACGGGGAGTTATTCACACCTAAGAAATCATACGTACGTTTAATAAAAAGATCGAGACTCGTGAGGGAGTTAGACCAAAAGGTAAGTGAGAGTATGCCTACTGAAATTATACTTAGGGAGATAGAATACTTCGAGAGATGAGAAGTAAGTATGGAGTAACTTATAAATGAGAATAAAAGTGATGAGTCCGTTATGCAAGATAATCGAGTAAAATGTGCTAAGAACAGATAATTATAATTATATGTCGTGGACGCACCTAATTTAGAAATGTGAATATATATATATATATATATATATATATATATATATATATGTGTGTGTGTGTGTGTGATTGTGTGATTGTGCATATATTATATATCTGTGTAAAAAAAATCATACCCGAGCTACTTGCTATCACGGGGGTTTCCGCGTCGGGACAGTCTTATCTCGATTGGGCCTTTATGGGGGATAACAACTTGTACCCTAGAAGATAGTATCCTTGATACAGGCTATTTGAGTGATAGTCAGATGATCCTAAGAGACGTGAGGGTATGTGCTGACCTCTTACTGACTTGGAACTATACTTCGCCTCCAATTGTATGTTTTTTATGTTAATACAGTTCGAGAGTGATTCCGAACTAGTATTTCCCTTAGTATTAGTGATACGGGGACTTAATAGCAGAGTATGCCAGCACCATAGATTTCATGTGGGGTGCCGATAGTATATATATTATATGAGTGACTATTATATATATATATATATATATATATATATATACACACACACACTTTTTTATGGGAACTTTCTACTATGCATAAAAGTAGTTAAGTAATGAATAAATACTCCAACTTTATTATAAGTGTTTGGGAATTTTGTGACATCATTGGGTTATTTTAATTAACATAAGATATATGAAAGAGCTTAATTTTCATAAATTAATTATCTTAGCCGTAGTATTTATCGGAATGAAACCTTATGGAAAAGTTAAGTTAAAATAAAATTTTGAGATTAATAGTACGGTAGGCGTGCACACTAGATGAGAGGTGAAAATTTCTCAAGAGAGTGTCGCATACTAACATGGTTGTTTCATTAGCGGGTAAGCATTTTAAATACTTGCTAAACTATTTTTTTAAATTGTTTTACACTCGGGCTCTGACCCGTTTCCTGTTATTTCTTTTATCTTGTATATATATGTATATATTACAGGTGCCTAGCCACAGGGGCGTCATGCTTAGATTCCTTAGAACGAACGCGCTGCAGCTTATGTGGACTTTGCAGGCCATTGCTTAGACGACCTCGTTGTTGACTCTACTCTTATTTTAGTTCTGATTAGTTAGGGCATGTGTCACTCATTTCCCTATTCATTTGGATTTGTCAGAGATTCATGTTCATTTAATTGCAATATTTGGTACTCTTTGGGATGGAATTCATGTCAGGATGATTTCATTTGTAGTTTTTAAACTTGGTATTAGTTTAACTGAATGATTAAATTCTTGTGTGTTAATTGTCATCTTTAACATTTATACGATTCTTAAACTGTTAGTTATTGAAAAGGTTTTCATAATGGAATTAAATAAAATAGAAATAAGCTTTAAATTGTTTTGACACTTAGCTTAATTATTTAGGGTGTTTAAACTGGAAATTTATTTTGCGACAGTGATGCTAAGAATGAACCAACCGTTTACCTTGATTTTTAATTTAATAAAGGACAGATCACCCGAAATTTAATTTGGCGGGGTGTCACATCGGCCCTGACACATGACAAGGTTCCACACACGACACGACATAAATCGTCCACTGACCCATTTAAACTGTCGGCCCCGACACATTATGTCGCCACAAATTTTAATACCCATTTTTATCCTAGGCATTAATTCTCCATTTCTTAATTTCACAATTTATAAATTACCCTACCCTTTATCGATGTGAGATCCTCAAAATACTCCTTAGTCACATACCTAAGGGTCCCCAAGTTATCAATACGTCCTACCTTATGTATAAGATGAATTTCTAACATAAACCTCAACCTAGTCTCATACCTAGGCTAGCGTAAGACGATAAAATGACAAAAATCAGCCCACCCCGACATAATAAATTCGTAATAATCTACCCTCACTAGTCCCATACCTAGAAGGCGTAAATCATCAAAAGGCCTACCCACTAGTTCCATACCTAGAAGGCATCCTAAAGATATAGGGAGGGAAAAAATACCCAACAACCCGTCATCACAAAAAGGTAATTAAATAATACCAACAAGTCACACAAGTGATCATAATTAATCAACGTGAAAAACTACGCATGAAATTCCAATTCAATTAAATCTTAATTTAATTATCACAACGTCAAAATACCCAATAAATCTTATTTAATTATTTTAAATTCAATACACCGCAATGTTATCATTAATACAACAAAATTCCAATTTCATTATCTCTGCACAATTTACATGAGTTGTACGCCCCCCAGATTCATTTATTTCAAAACTAGGATTTTCTACATGCAACCTATACCAATACAATCCAAAATCCATTCATAAATCCTACGTACCAAAGGTTATGAATATTAATCATATTAAAGTATTTCATAAAAATAACCCCAAGTTTTATGTGTCCACTTTCTCAAATTAGATTTCTAATTGATTTTAAGAAAATATTAAATTAAGGTTTAGGCAACACTTAAAACTCATAATACTAGAGGAATGGAATAGAATATTCGTCATGAAATTAGTTGAATGAAAATCTGAGTAAAAGGTTGAACTCCTCTTGAGAAACACCAATTGAATCTTCAAAACTTATTAAAAGTAGGGGCTAGGGATTGAAGATGAGAGAAACATATTTTGGAAAATCTTTCTAGAGAAAGTTTGAGAGAAAAGTGATTTTTGAAGTCCTAGTCCCGTATCAGTTTAGTATATAAAGGGTTTCAGAGTTGGAAACAAATAGGAGTCTAACCAAGCCACCGCCTCACTATCGTTCGAACGAGGACCCTGTCGTTCGAACGACATGCCCTGTTGTTTGAACGAGCCCCCCAAACCCAAAATTAAATCTTTTAAAAATCCAACTTAATTATCTGATAAAAATACATTAGCTGAACAAATATCCACCTTCCAGTTAAAATATAAAAATCCTTATAACCTTTTATTATAAACCTGAATTAATTCCCGATTGAAAAGTTTACTTATAAAACCAAGTCAAATTCTTAAAGGCCATTAAATCCAAAATTTAATTTTACTCCAATTTAATTAAAATCAATTAATTAAAACATGTGGTGTTACAAATCTTAAGATCTTTACCTGGAAGAGTTAATTCCAAAGTCACTACTTTGAATTACCTGGGAACTATTAACTTAATGAAACTTAAAGAGCTTATGTATGACCTTCAAACCTATCAGCTCAATATATTTCCTCACAACAATAAGAAGAAAGATAATATAATTGCTTTGAAAGTCTTGAAGGAGGAAAACCCGTTTCTGATATGAGATTGACATTGATTCTGATGATATGGCGACGTTTTCTAAGAAGTTCAGGAAATTTGTCAAGTTTAACAAACATAACACTAAATTTAATGAAAAGACATTTAAGAAGAATAAGTTCAAAAAGGCCAAAAAAAATTCCTACGTATTGCGATGTTAAAAAGAATTGAAATGAAATTTTAAAAGGGATGAATCGGATAGATGCTTTGGGTGTGAGGGATATGGCCATAGGGAAATCGAGTGTCCCACTAAGCTAAGGAGGGAAGAAAATAATTCAAAGGAATACAATTCTACCCTTAGTGATAGTGAATCAAAAGAAGAGTGCAACTCCCCCGTCAAGCGTAACTACACCACTTTCACAGCTAGTCATGTGGGTTTAGATGAAAAGTCATCTGACATTAAAGATGATCATTTGCATGACAGTTCGGAGGTTCAGTGTGTTATTTTCCAAGAGAGTGGTGAAGAAGAAGAAGAAGAAGAAGAAGAAGAAGAAGAAGAAGAAGAAGAAGAAGAAGAAGAAGAAGAAAAAGAATAAGAAGAAGGAGAGTGAGCTTCAAGTTGCCTTCCGTGAGTTGTGCACAGAGACGTTGAAATTAAAAAGGTGAACTTGAAGTTAGAATCTAGGTTGAAGGAATGTGTTGTAGGTAATGATGACTCAAAATTGATTGAGGATTCAAGGGCACGTGATAAAACTCTTAGGGAGAAGCTCTCACTTGCCGAAGGGGAGAGAGATAACCTTCATGGATTGATGGAGAATTAGAAGAAGGAGTCCCTAATGTTTGGAAAGTTTAGGAATTTTCTTGAGTTTAGGATTGCGGAGTTAGATGATAAATTAATAGACTCAAGTCACGTCAAATTTGATTTGAAATCTAAATCGAAGAAGCTTGATAAGATTTTAGGCACCGTCCAAATAAAAAAGGAAAATGTTAGAATTGACTTAGATGATCCAAATACTTCCACTACTAAATCCAAGACTAACATTTTGAGAGGGTCGACCATAGTTAAGGATGTTAGAAAAGGTTAATCCAAAGGTAACGCTCCTCGTCGTGTCTACACTTGCACAAATTGTGGTAGGAAGGGTCACCTTAGGAATTTTTGTTACGATCTTCAAAAAGGTCATAGGAAGTCTAAGTCTAGCATCACTAAGGTTCCCAAGACCAATATCATCATGTTACACCTATGTGCGTTAGAAAATCATATTTGGAGGCGTTATATTAGACTTATTGATTATCTCATACTTGTATATGATTCTTCTCATGCTATGATCAATAGTTATATGATGTTTATGTCTTTTGTATTTTGATTTTTCATTTATTTGGTCAAGATGAGAAAAAATACAAAAAGATTTTGTTTGTCTTTTGAGTCGTTTATAATTTTTTTTTAAAACTCAATTTTTTTTGTTTTGCTTTGTGTAGTTTGGTTTTACAAATTTTGTGTGACATATCAGTGTGTTTGAATCCCATTCATTCCATATTTTCTATGTGGCTAGTACATTTGATTATGGTTTATAATCTTACATGGAGTTATTTGAAATTGATTTTTCTTAATGGATTCACTTTGTATATGCCTCCGTTCACACTTTCATAAGCTCTTTTGGATTATAACTACCTACTTTGCATAAGCTAAGTGAAGTGTCATCATGTCAGTATATATATATATATATATATATATATATATATATATATTTGATTGGGGGATTAGTGCATATAAGAACCATTACTGAGAGTTTATTTTGTTTGAAACATACGAGGGTACAATGGAAAAGGGCTACGAATGAAGTAAATATCCTTTGCGTGAAAGGCCACAATTGACAAGAGCCTAAAAGAAAAAAGAGAAGAAAAAATTTCCAAGGTCATGTTTAGAAATTGATGCTTAAAAATTGGTATCTCAAAAGGAGAGAGAAAAAAATTGACAACTGCATTTTTGCGGGTGTTAATGTTGAAGACCAATGGATTTACACATTGAGTCCTAGCTAATCTAAATATTTGATGCTATTAATTTGAGAATCATTAAGAATTCTAGGGCAGCATGCATTGTGTATATTTTTCCATTTATAAGTTCATTATTTGTCACTTAAGTCTAACTCAAAGTTTGATAAATTTATGTGGTCAAATCAAACTCCTTGGACAAATCTTGAATGATTTGGTCATATTTTTTTTTGTTTTCTAGTTCACGCCCCTTCATTTCGTACCAAATTTTTTTACGCACATTAATGCCATACAAGTGTGGAAAGCTTATCCTTTTATGTCTTTTATGTTGTTATACCTTTATGTGATTGTGCGTTGTTATTATTATTATTATTATACATATGGTATGTTTGTTTTGAGTCTTTGCGTTTGCATTTAATCCCTATATGTCACATGCTTCATTATTATATCATATTGGAATGCATAATGATCATATTAGTATCTTTTGTTACATATTTTCATTGGTATCATTTGTTCATTTTTTGGATTATTTGTAATTATGTTATCAAGTTTGTTTGTCGTTGCATGTTTCACTTTATATCATCGCATGATATACTTGTTTCCTTTATGTTCAAATGTAATACATCTAGGGCATAAGTATTTTAAATTATGCACCTTTATCTTTGTCCATTCCTGAACAAAAAAGAGGAGAATATTTACCTTAGGGGGAGACGTCTTACCTTAGGTGGAGAAAGCTTAACCTTAGTTAAGAGATGTTTGGACAAAGAGGGAGGGTTTTTCATATGCTGATTTATATTTTTTAATGTGTTCTCTTTGTATCTAAAGGGTGTGTTACGTGTGTAGGTTTAGCAATGATGCGGTAAAGTTTCACAGGTGAAAATTTACTCAAGCTTGTGTCGATCAAGTGTTTGTACTTTTTTCTTTTAGGGTTGGGATTAACTCTTAGGAGAGCTTGATGGCTCGTATGTTTATGTTTTTGAGTTTTGTCCCGAAATAGCCAAAGGGGGAGATTTGTAAAGAAAAATTTCCAATCCAGTCAATTTGTAGGTATATTGGCATTATTTCGTTTGGACAAACTTGCTTGAGTCATTGGTTAGTACTTGAGTTGTTTATTCTTCAAGCCTATAATGTCCGACTGAAGACCTTAGCAGTCAGGTAAAGAGACTTCTTCATTATACCGTGTTTGCGTGCCGAGTTTTATCTTCAACATCCATGGGATATCAAGATGTATGAATGCATATTTTAGTATTATTTCTGGATACATTCTTTAGGTCTTATTTTTAAACTGAATTTATTTTTGAAATATTTTTTTAAAGAAAATAATGTCTACTTTTAAAGTCGTTCGAATAAACTTACTTGTGTCATTAAAACAAGTTTAAGAAAGTTATTTGAACGATAGTTTTCAGGTTATTCAAATAAGCTTTCATTAGTCGTCCAAACGAGTTTAAAGGTTGATTCAAACGAGAATACTATTTTCATTCAAATGAGAATATTATTTTCATTCAAACGAGCATTTAACGAGTTGGTTTTATATCACATGCAGATTTCATTCAAAGGTTGTTTGATCCTCGTTTAAACGAGTTTGGCTATCTCGTTCGAACGAGATTTATTTTGTTCAAACGATATTGTACAACCCGTTCGAATGACCCTAAAATTTTCGTTCAAATGAGTTGCCATATTTTTTGTGCCGCCTCATTTTTCATATATTTTTATATAAATAGGAGTGCTGGAAACTGTTTTTATAAAGAGGTGTTTAGGAAAATAATTTTCAAAAACATATCTTGTGCCTCCAAACCCTAGTTAACACCCACACTATTTGAGATTCAAGTTTATATGCTTGTTTGAAATCTGATGTTTGAGCACCAAGGTTTATTTACTCTACATATTTGCTGAGTACTATTTCATACGGTGGATTCTGTGTGTGTTGCAGTTTGAAGTGGTGGATTTCGTGTGTTTTTTTTTTTGGGGGGGAGGGGGAAGATCATTTATTGATAAACATAGAAGAAATTGCCTCTTCTATATGGCTTACATGACTAAATCCCTTCCTTCAAACAAGACCAAGGAAAACTTGAAGCATAATCTAGGTTCTTTATAGATTAGAACCTTTACATACTTTGCATAAAAAGAATAAACTAGTGCTAACTTGAAACCACCTATAGAAATACAAATTTCCCAAGAACACCTAAACATTTAAGAAATTTGGCAGCCCCTATTTTTCTATAGTGATTAGACCTTTGAGATGCTTTGGAAAATCTTCAATGTTGTTGGAGAAAATGTCTATCCCTTCTACACTTCCACTTTTAGCCAAGAAATCGACAATTTGATTCCCTTCCCTATGAATGTGAAAAATTGAGTGCTTTATTTGGTTTAGCAATTGCTGAATTTTGAGAATGGTCCACCTTATTTTCCAAGGAGTAGAGGCCTTTCCTTTGAGAATGTCGACCAACATTTTAGAATCACTTTCAATAATGACCTCATAATCTTTAAGATCCATGAAGAATTCTAGACCAATTTTAAGAGACTTAGCTTCTGCCTCCATATTTGAAACAGCTCCAAAAGATGAAATAAATGCCCATATCATCTCTCCTGACTCATTTCTGAGAATGCCTCCACCACCACCTTTTTGAATACCCTCCATATCACTTTCATCTATATTGAGATTTAGAATACCTGAAGGAGGGCATAACCATTTAATCTTGACTCTTGGATTTGCGCTTTGATAGGGATGGTTATGAATGAGCATGGACTTCAACTGGTGAACCTGATACAAAACAGATTTAAAGATAGGATTAGAGGCTTCATACTTACATTTATTCCTATGATTCCACAAACTCCAACACACTATAGCTAGGATGATTCTGTTTATATTAGAGTCTGTTTTTTTTTCCATGAATCCACCACTGAAATAGTTGTCTTCTAATTCCACCTTGAACTCTCTGAACACCATGCTCTTTAGTAACGGAATCCCATACTTGTGAAGCTATATCACCCTTAGAAAAAATGTGGTCAATAGATTCCTTTTTTGGCTTTGAACAACAGTGACATTTTGAAGGTCCTCGAATACCAATTTTTCTAATTGCATCATCAGTAGCAAGATAATTGTTAAGTAATCTCCACATAAAAACTTATATCTTAGAAGGAATGTTTTGTTGACGGTTCGCTATTGAGGATCAGTAGATACCGAGATGTGTGAGGAGCGCATGTTATGGTAGTTCATAGGTCGATTCGTGCGTGTCGCTATAAAGAAGGTTCAATGAGCGAAGATAATAAGTCATCTGTCGCGCTTGTGTAATTCCTTGATCATAGTAAATTTGCATATATAGGCCGTTTGAGATTTTTTGCATTTTGGATTTTTCTCGTACATCGACGTGTTTTGTGATTGCTTTATTTTACTATTGCTATACTCACCTATATGTACGTTTTAGGGAAGGATAAAATTTTGTAAACTCTTTACACAACATTCGGTTTAATTGGGTTAATCATTTAATTAATTTTGAAAATTTTAAAATTGGTGTTTATTTATCAATCCATATAATTCTTAGGGCATTGTCACTTTCACAAAATAATATGATTTTCCTATAAGGCATTTACAAAAAATCATATATTTTTTTTATCATTATCAGTTTTACTTTCTTAAATGCTCTATATATGGACCTGTTCTTGGAAAGATTTCTTTTATCTTCAAAACTACTCATCGGGGCTTATCAAACAATATCAATATTCAATTGGTTATTCGGAAGAAAAAACGATGCACTTAATTAGTTCAAAAAAATGAATATATACTCTTTTTGTAATATAATTAGAGTAGCATTTACGTTATTATTAGAAAAAGAATTTATACTTTTAGATATACATGTGACGCCACTGCTCAATGTCACGCAGGACTACCCCCATCGGTAAATATTTACATAGAATATGAAGCATAATACAAATGAAATATTTACACTATGAGTTTATATTTAATAATAGCAAAATGATAATATAAAGCCTTAAAATAGTAAATATGAGACTTCCATATGGATAAATTAATTGTGTGTCGGACCTTTATTCTTATTATATTTAGGTTCTCAGTTTGTGTCGTAAGGGTATATGTTATCAGGAGCCTTACTAATAAGGTACTATTCATTGTATGAGTAAATATTTACTTACAGAGTAAATAGTTGTTCTTGACTTAAATATTTACTAAAAGTAAGAATATATTGTGTTATCCACTCTAGTAATCTCCATTACCATTGGGTCTCCTTCATGTGTATATTCTTCAAAGAGACCACAAATGTCAGCGATAACCCCTTTCTGATGAGCTTAACTACCATCAAGAATATGAATATGAAAAATACATCATAACCAATCCTACCATTACTACGACTTCTTCTCTGACCACACCACCACCACCATCATATACGATTTCTCTTTATGATGCATCTTCTCTAGACACTCTACCATGGACACCAAAGACCCCACTTTGACAAGCGCATCTACCTAAAAAATGCACAAGAAAAAAATTCGTTGCCAACTCCACCACAGATCTTCTGTGATCACTCCATCATACCTAATGTCTCATTTTGATGCATACACTACACCAAAATGGATTTTTTTTTTATCCTTTTGTGCAAGGGTTTTGTCAGGATCAAAGGCCGTGATAATATTCTTGCTCAAATTTCCATCCCTGGTGTGTCATAGTCACTAGCAATAATAATTCTACTTTGTCACGGTCAATGACCGTGAAAATTTGACAGTTTTGGTGTAATGGTATATTCTGGTCTCACCACATTCATCACTTGTGACACCATTCCAATGATCTCAATTGCTTATCAAACATGGACATGGGGAAAAAAAAGTTATTGTCAAGTTCATCACTAGCGACAACTGATTTATGTTGCGCTTTTCCCAACCACACCATCTCCATGCCCAAAGTATCCATTATGGCCTTAATTCCCAATAACAAGCAAACCAAAGTGGGTCACTCGTGAAATTTCACATGTTGAACCTTTTTCAATTTAAGTTTTATTTGTATACTTTCATAATTTCATATTGGTGTTCAAACGATGTGATAGATTTTAGCAAACTCTTCCTAATACAAACTTTTCATAGAAAATGGACATTTATAAAAAAAAATGTATTGTATTTGAAAATATGTTGTTTTTGCGTTGTGAAATTGGTAATATGAAATTTCGCAATTTAAAATTTAGCACTTCAAAATTTTGAAAATCCCACACAATACGAAATTTCGTGGTGTGAAATTCTAAATATTTCAAAATGCAAGATTTGGAAGATTTTAGAATTATGTGTCTTTTAATCGATATATGTTCATAAATCTCAAAAATTTCCAAAAATTATAAATTCCATGTCTATTGGACTTATACTTTTAGTTATATTCAATATTAAAGTTTGTGCCCAAAAGACAAACCACGAGTCAAATGGAAAATTGGTTATGAATTAACCTCCCGTCAATTTTAGGTTCTTTCGCTAAACTTTTTTTACGTGTGTTAATTATTAGGGGTCTTTACACATAGGTCCCATTTATGGGGTCAACATTCTTATAAGTCCTATTGACTTTTCAATAATCCCATAGGTCCTATTCCAACTTTTTAGGAAATTTTTTCACCATTTTACCCTTTTATAACTAATCATCCGTAACTTCCTTTAGGAAGTTACATAAGTGGTTGGACTTTGCTTTTTAATCTTTAAATGATCATAACTTTTGATTCACAAATCCGTTTTTCGCAAAATTACTATTTTTGAAATCTGCTCGATGAGATCTATCAAACAAGATCCATGAAGGCTATAAAATTTCAAAGAAAAAATTTACACAAACAGTAAACTTTACTGTATGCACTAGAATATGAAATAATTTTATATATGTGTCATTTTCACAAACAGACAGTAACATTTACTGTGGTAATACTATACAGTATATATATATATACATACGGTGGATCCAAACCCTTTTTTTTCAAAATTACCTTATATCTAAAGGTTCGCGCTAGCGGTATCCAATCCTTACCACCATTGTTGGAACTTCAACGACCTTCGTCAGAGCTCCGATTTGGGGTGGGTAAGGGTGGCATATGGTGCCGCTGGCGCGGACCTTTGAAAATAAGAGACTTTTGAATAAATGGGTTTTGGATCCACCGGAGCATCATGGGGTGTCGCTGGCGCGGACCTTTAAAAATAAGATTGGATAAATGAAATCGTGATCATCTGGAGCACCGATTTGGGGTGAGTAGGGGTGGGACAAAATTTTAAAAATAGAAGCATATTGGATATATATATATAGTTTGTAAAAATGTCATAGATATTAAACTTTATTATATACACCAGAAAATGAAATAGTTTCATATTTGTGACATTTTCACAAACAATAACATTTACTGTGTTAATATATTTATAAAATAGTTTTATATATATAACATTTTCACAAACAGTAACATTTACTGAGTTAATATATATATATATATATATACACGGTAGATTCAAACCTCTTTTTTTTTTAAATTACCATATTTTTAAAGGTTTACGCTAGCGACATTCAATCCCCACCACTACCCACCTCAATTGTCGAAGCTTCAACGACTTTCACCAGCGCTATGATTTAGGTGGGTAGTAGTGGCATAGGGTGCCGCTTGTGCGGACCTCTGAAATTAAGAGAATATTAGATAAATGGAGTTTGAATCCACTGGAGCTCCGATTTGGGGTGAGTAGGGGTGACCTTGGGTTAGGTTTATATCTATAACATTTTTACAAACGTTAACATTTAATGTGTTATAACACAGTATATATATATAGTGGATCCAAAACCCTTTTTTTTTGTATTGTCTTACTTTTAATGCCCCGCGCTAGCGGTATCTAATCCTGACCACCACCAACTCCAATTGTCGGAGCTCCAACAAATTTCATCAGAGTTCTGATTTGGGGTGACATGGAGTGCCGCTGGCGCGGACCTTAGGAAATAAGAAAATATTAGATAAATGGGATTTGGATACACCGGAGCTCCAGTTTGAGGCGAGTAGGGGTAGCATTGGATTAGGTTTATCTCTGTAATATTTTTACAAATAATAAATGTTACTATTTGTGAAAATGTTACTTCGGCATCCCATGCCACCTCAAATCAGAGCTCTGATGAAGGTTGTTGGAGCTTCGATAAAGGGGGTGGGTGGTGGTGGTGGTGGGGATTGGATGCGGCTGGCGCGGATCGTTAAAAATAAGATAATATTAGAAAAAAGAGATTTGGATATATATATACTGTGTTATATGAACACAGTAAATGTTAATGTTTGTGAAAATGTTATAGATATAACCCTAACTCAATACCATCCCTACTCACCCCAAATCGGGGCTCCGGTGGATCCAAACCCCATTTATCTAATATTCTCTTAATTTCAGAGATCCGCGCCAGCGGCACCCTATGCCACTACTACCAACCCAAATCATAGCTCTGATGAAAGTCGTTGAAGCTCCGACAATGGGGGTGGGCAGTGGTGGGAATTGAATGTCGCTAGAGTAAACATTTAAAAATATGATAATTTTGAAAAAAAAATAGTGGTTTGGATCTACCGTATGTGTGTGTGTGTGTGTATATATATATTTATATAACATTTTCACAAACAGTAACATTTACTGAGTTAATATTACACAATATATATATATATATATATATATATATATATATATATATATATATATATATATATATATATATATATATACACATATATATATATTGTGTAATATTAACTCCGTAAATGTTACTGTTTGTGAAAATGTTATATATATAAAACTATTTCATAAATATATTAACACAGTAAATGTTATTGTTTGTGAAAATGTCACAGATATAAAACTATTTCATTTTCTGGTGTATACAAAAAAGTTTAATATCTATCACATTTTTACAAACAATAACATTTACTGTGTTATCACATTATATATATATACATAAATATATATTCAATATGTTTTTATTTTTAAAGCTCTGCCCCACCGGCACCTAATGCCATTCCTACTCATCCCAAATCGGTGCTCAAGAATATTCATATCCCATTTATCCAATCTTATTTTCAATGGTCCGCGCCAGCGGCACCCCATGACACTCCGGTCGATCCAAAACCCATTTATTCAAAAGTCTCTTATTTTCAAAGGTCCGCGCCAGTGGCACCACATGCCACCCTTACCCACCCCAAATCGGAGCTCTGACGAAGGTCGTTGAAGCTCCAACAATGGTGGTAAGGATTGGATGTCGTTAACACAAACCTTTAAATATAAGGTATTTTTGAAAAAAGAGGGTTAGGATTCTCCGGATATATATATATATATACTGTGTAGTATTACCACAGTAAATGTTACTGTCTGTTTGTGAAAATGTCACATATATACAATTATTTCATATTCTAGTGCATACAGTAAAGTTTACTGTTTGTGTAAATTTTTTTGTTTGGAATTTTATACCCTTCGTGGATCTTGTTTGATAGATCTCGTCGAACAGATTTCAAAAATAGTAATTTATCGAAAAACGGATTTGTGAATCAAAAGTTATGATCATTTAAATATTAAAAAAAATGTCCACCCACTTATGTAACTTCCTAAAGGAAGTTACGGATGATTAGTTATAAAAGGGTAAAATGGTAAAAAAAAATCCTAAAAAGTTGGAATAGGACCTATGGGATTATTGAAAAGTCAATAGTACTTATAAGAATGTTGACCCGATAAATGAGACATAAATATAATTATCCCTAATTATTATGTACATTTCCAATTGAGAGAACTAAAAAGTAACAATATTATTTATTAGCACTAAACAAAAGAGCTACAGTTAAGAAAAATGCTTACTTAAAATGTGTGAATATGGAATAAATACTCTTTAATTTGTGGTTTAGAAAATATATATTTTTCAGAATTGACAATTCCTTATGTAGTACTAGTGGCATTGATAACTCGGGTTGATGTAAATAAGATTGGAAACTTGCTTAACAATGTGACTAAGGGTCCGTTTGGCAACTCACGAAATTGAAATTGATTTTTTCAATTTTATTTTCATGACTTAGAATTGAGTTATCAAATGACTCCTAAGAGTAATTTTTGATCTGACATGGGATTGGGATATATTTTGTACAATACATGTTTTTAGGGATATCTGATTATCATTTCAGACATCATCTAATGTAGACATAACACATTGTTGTATCATATAAAATATATCAAAATTTTATGTCGTATGACTATTTTAAAGTGGAAAGAAGTAAAAACAATGATCAACCCTCTTAAACAGAAAAGGGAGTCGTTTAATATTATGGGAAAATTCAAAATTGTATGCCGATAATTATGTACCTTCACCATTTACAAACTCTCTTTTAAATGGGGAAAAACATAAGAAAATACATTGATTATACCCCCAAAAAGGAGTAATATATATCTTCCGCTCCATATGGGCATAACTGGCACTTGGATAAGCTTTATACTATTCTTTTTAAAAAGGAATATGCTTTATCAAAAGGAAAGAGAACATGCATCTTTGAGCTGCATGTGACGATTGGAGTTTGGAGATGAACTTGATTCTATTCTCATCAAATTGTATAGTGATGATATTTTTGCCGTTTACTAATTATCTCGTTTTATATTTACGTTTTTATGGTCTCCTTGTAACTTTAAATTTTTTATGCTTATATATTTACATTCGTCGTTGCTTTGACGTTGTAAAGTGGACACATTAATGGTAACCCAGGAGGTGCAGCTACCGAAGTAGCAGAAAAGTTGGCGTTGACTATATTTGGTGGGAAAATTTTTTAATGTCTTCGACAACATCAAATTTTGATGTGTTTCGATCAAAATAATTTTAAAAGTTATTCTCTCACTTCACTTAATAGTTATTTTTTCCTTTTTTAAATAATATTTTCTCACTTCAATTAATATGAAATAAAAGAGCTAACATCATTTATATAATAAAAAAAATATCATTTTTATAATATAATATTTTTTCATTAATAATAATTTTTATATATAAAAACATTACAAAAATTTTTCAATGTTTTTAAAACTGTTTTTTATATATAAAAACGTTAAAAAAATCATTTTCTATATATACTATTAAAAATGTTTTAAATATGTGCTATTTTTTTAAAACGTTTAAAAAATGTGTTTTGTTAAACAGTTTTTATATATAAACAGTTATATATATATATAAACAGTTTTTATAGATAAAAACTGTAAAAATACATTTTAAATGTTTTTTTAAACTATTTTTTTAAAATAAACTCTAAATATATAATCAATTTTTTATTTATAAAAAGGTTACAAAAATCTCTTTCTATATAAACTGTTCAAAAGGTATTAAATATATAATATAGTTAAAAAAAGTTTAAAAAAGCGTGTATGGTTACACTTTTATTTAAATAAAAACGGTTTTTTTATATGTATAAGTTTTAAACATGTTTGTATAAAAACAACTTTTTTATATATATAAACTGTTTTTTATATATATAAACGGTTTATATATATATATATATATATATATATATAATATTTTTTATATATATAAATCTTTTTGTATAAAAAACAGTTTATATATAAACCTCTTTTATATTTTTTATATAGAAAAGTTTATATATAAACCTGTTTTTTATATAGAAAAATTTTAAACTATTAAATTTTTTTTAAATATGTGCTATTATTTTTTAAATGATAAAAATTGTGTTTTGCTAAACAATTTTTATATATAAACAGTTTCTTTTGCATTTAAAATGTATTTTTATAGTTTTTATCTATAAAAAACTGTTTATGTAAAAACAACTGTTTATATATAAAAACTGTTTAGCAAAACACATTTTTTAACATTTAAAAAAAAATAGCACATATTTAAAACTTTTTTAATAGTTTAAAACTTTTCTATATAAACTTTTCTATATAAAAAACAGGTTTATATATAAACTTTTCTATATAAAAAATATAAAAGAGGTTTATATATAAACTGTTTTTTATACAAACAGATTAAAAAAAATATTATATATATATATATATAATCCATTTATATATAAAAAAAACAATTTATATATATAAAAAAACTATTTTTATACAAACATGTTTAAAATTTATACATATAAAAAAAACGTTTTTATTTAAATAAAAGTGTAACAACACACGTTTTTTTAAACTTTTTTTAACTATATTATATATTTAATACCTTTTGAACAGTTTATATAGAAAGGGATTTTTTTAACCTTTTTATAAATAAAAAAATTGATTATATATTAAGAGTTTATTAAAAAAAATAGTTTAAAAACATTTAAAATGTATTTTTACAGTTTTTAACTATAAAAAACTGTTTATATATAAAAACACATTTTTTAAACGTTTTAAAAAAATAGCACATATTTAAAACATTTTTAATATTATATATAGAAAATGATTTTTTTAACGTTTTTATATATAAAAAACAGTTTTAAAAACATTTAAACATATTTGTAATGTTTTTATATATAAAAACTGTTATTAACGAAAAAATGTTATATTATAAAAATGGCATTCTTTTTTTATTATATAAATGATGTTAGCTCTTTTGTTTCATATTAAATGAAGTGAGAGAACATTATTTGAAAATGGGAGAAGGAACTATTAAGTGAAGTGAGAGAATAGCCCTTAAAAACCATTTTGATTGGAAGACATCAAAACTTGATTTCGTTGAAGACATCAAATTTTTTTCCTGTTTGGTGACATGAACCTCCATTTTGTACCTTTATTGTGTACTCTATAATAAGACAATGCAGTAAGAGGGTGTATTTTATGTCCTAACGGGACCCACAATAATAAGATATAATATTTTAATGCAGAGAGTATGGAAAAAGGTACAAAAAAGAGGTACAGATAATTTTATTGATTTGGTAAATGCCCATTAACCAGTATGTCAAAAACCATGTGATTCCGTAATTTCGTGCTCCTCTCTGGTGCTATTATCAAGAATGGGATATGATGTTGTTACGGGGATAGAAATTTGATGTCTTTGAGACATCATTATTTGATGTTTTGGATTCTGATTGGTCAATGTCGCTGACGCAGACTCATTTCTATAAATGATATGAGTCTCCACCAACACTATTGACCAATCAGAATCCAAAACTTTAAAAAGTTTGATGTCTCAAAGACATCGAACTTTTTTCCTGTTACGGGTTGGAGCATCCAGGATTGTGTAGGTAATAGGATAAAGGGTAATGCTACAAACACTATTCCCGAGAACTAATTCAATACCGATTGTATTTTAAATGCATTGTATCATAATGGGATTCATGCTTTATTACATGAGGACCACACTTTGATACAATCATTTAAAACGCATTCGGTACTGAATTGGTACTAAGAGTAGGTGTATGTATCATTATTCTAGGATAAAAGATAAATAGATTTGCAAGTTTGGTAATGAGAACAGTCGTGGTCGGAAGAACACTAACATGGTCAATACTTTATAAGGCCATCCACGTCGTTTAGGTTTGGATTACATTATGTTTGAATGGCGCTCACACTAGATGCTAAATATTTATCCGCCCAAGTCGGTGAGGTGGCACATTATCTCCCTTCACAAATTAATGACTCAAAAAAAATAGTATAATGTAGATAAAAAATGGTTAGGCGGTAATCATTCACCCGCTCGTGATTTACTTTCTCTCGCCCGATTTCATTTTTTCGTTTCCAGTGTGATTTTGACAATACAACTTGCAATGTAAAAGTATACATTTACACAATTCCATTGTAGATAGAAAATTGTGTTTTAGAGTTGTTACGAACTTTAAACTTAGCAATAATCACTTTTGATAGGAAAAAAATTAAAGTTTGTTTTGATATTAAGGGCAAACATTAAGAAATAAAAAATAATGACACAATACCAAAGTATTAAGAATATAATAGCGATACACAATTAAAATGAGAGAAGTATTCATACAGTTCAAAGCAATTGACTTGAGGATACATGTTAGCATTTTCCATTATATAATTACTTGTAAATGAACTTTATTGTTTCTTTTCCATTCTCATGGATTAAATAGGAATGCAAATTACATCTGATTCAAAGAACAGTTAACCAATAAAAACATTTGATAATTTTAGTAGATGCTCTTACTTATGGATTTTTACTTCATAGTGTTGGAGTTTTGTTATGGAAAGAACGAAATATATTAATTAATTTCTGCAAGGCACGTTCTTGGAACTCTTTCTTTTAGGAAAAATTTCTCCCAATCCGATTGAGACAGAACCGCAAGTACACTATGGGTTTTAGAGAATCTGCCTTCAGGATACAATGCAGTGTATGAACAGCTGTTTGATTCAAACTATGTATTGTTTGATCAAACTGAGAACACTCTGAATTTTTAACTTGATAATGCCAAAATATAGAGGACGGAGAGAGGAGAAATTAGCAATTTTCGGTGTCCAAAACAGAGGCCTGGAACTCTTTTTATATCCATTTTTATAATTGTTCTTCAACAGTCATAGCTCTTCATGTAGTGACTCAGCAACCATTAGATCGTGCATGTTTGGAACATCTTCGATCTAATCTAACGGTTCAGATTAGGCATCCCATCGTAAGCGAATGATCATCCCTTACATGAAACTCTAAAAGTTCATCTAACGGTTAAGATCAAGTCGTTTCAGATTTTAAACCCTTTGATCGGATCGTTTAATCACAATCGTTGATCTATTTTACCTCGTCAAAACTTTAGGCTCTCACGCTCCAAGTGACGATGCGAAGTGCCAAGTGCGCGTCAAAGCGCGCAATGCTCCTTAAGTCGCCCAATCGCCCTTTCGCGCGCCGCGTGTCGCGCTTACATATGTCACGATTGGTGGTGCTTAAGCACCACCGCGATGCGTAGGATCATAGCCTCTTATTTGACTTGTCAACTAAAAATCTTAGTTGTCCTTTAGTTGATATACCACTACTTTTTGTAGTATTGTTCCAATGTGGGACAATATGGGATTTTGAGCACTCCCATATCTTTCACACCCATTTGCTCATGTTTCTACCTTCTAAAATAAAACCCAAACTATGTTTAAAATAAAACACAAATACTATAATAAAATATTAACAACTAACGTTTAAAATAAAACATCAATTATATAATAAAAATATTATATTATATTGAAATTTATCCAACATTCCCCCACCAATTTCAATATACACAAGAGAGCAAAACAAAGAGAGACAATAAATAACTTTTGACACTATCACTAAAATCTAGTACATAAATGGGAAGTGTCTTTCGGACTTGAACTTCCGTATAGTGAAAATAATTCAAAGCTTCATCAAGGTGCTGTGGTGAACGTATCTTGAACCAAGGACCTTTTGAGACTAGCCCGAACTATCACACATACCGATTTCTGAGTTTATAAGTGTTCTTCTAGCATGCACTTTTATGGCCTTGTGCTAATCCTGATTTCACGAGCGCTTTAGGATCGGTCTTGATTCCATAGAAAGCGGCCACACTTTCGACACTCGTAAAGGTAAATCAACTTTAGTGATTCTGCGAGTCACACTTATATGATTTATTAAGAAGTAACCTTCATCCTCTAACATGCAGAAAACCAACACTAGGCACATAGGAATGGAACTTTTTGTATAAAATTCCTAGTGTTCCATAACTATAATTTAACTCGTTTGTACCACATTGAACTCTATCTATATTTTCAAGATATGAGTTGGGTTCCCATTAAATATAGTTGTGTTATTTAATAGACCTTAGTCCCATTCCTTTTGAGATGATATATATCATCTCTCTAACAAGACCTTTAGTCAGAGGATCTGCTAAATTCTTGTTCGTTTTAATATAGTCGACTGTAATTACTCCTTCCTTGAGTAATTTTCTTATAATTTGATGTCTTAGACTAATGTGTCTAAATTTTCCGTTGTAAGTTTTGTTCGAAACTTTATAAATTGTGGCTTGATTATCACAACTTATCATAATAAAAGGTGATGGCTTTTTTCATTAAGGAATATCATACAACACATTTCTAAGCCATTCTGCTTCTTTACATGCATCTGCTAGGGCTATAAATTCAGATTGCATTGTCGAATCTGATACACATGTTTGTTTCTTAGATCCCCAAGAGATAGCTTCTCCTCCTAGCGTAAAAATCCAACCAGTAGTTGACTTGGATTTTGATTCAATATTATTCCAACTTGAATCACTATATCCTTATAAACCAGATGGATATCCTACATAATCTAAGCCATAATCCAAAGTCCTCTTCAGGTATCTAAGCACCCTAGAAATTGCATTTCAGTGCTCTTGTCCTGGATTACCTGTAAATCTACACAATACACTCACTGCATAAGCAATGTCTGGTCTAGTGCAATGCATGGCATACATTAGACTCCCAATAATACTAGCATATTTAAGTTGGTCCATAGCACGCCCAATATTTTTCATTAATTTGATATTAGGATCCATTGGTGTAGAAGCTGGCTTAAGTTCAAAATGATTATATCTTTTAAGAACTTTTTCTATATAATGAGATTGAGATAACGCTAAAGAATTATCCTTTCTCACAATTTTGATTCCTAAAATCACATCAGCTTCTCCAAGATCTTTCATAACAAATTTTGATGAAAGAAACCTTTTGGTTTCTTCAACATATTTGAGATTAGACCCAAATATTAACATGTCATCCACATATAAGCAAATAATAACACCAACACCATTTTCAAATTTACTATATATACATTTGTCGGCATCATTAACTTTATATCCATGGGATATAACAATATTATTAAACTTCTCATGCCATTGCATAAGAGCTTGTTTAAGGCCATAAAGAGATTTAACCAATTTACACACTTTCTTTTATTGGCCAGGCAAAACAAACCCTTCGGGTTATTCCATGTAAATCTCTTCTTCTAAATCACCATTTAAAAATGCAGTTTTAACATCCATTTGATGAATAACTAAATTGTGAATAGAAGTAAGAGATATCAATATCCTAATGGAAGTGATTCGAGCAACAGGAGCATATGTATCAAAGTAATCAATTCCATATTTTTGCTTATAGCCTTTAGCAACTAGTCTTGCCTTAAATTTATTTATAGAACCATCCGGATTTAATTTTCTTTTAAATATCCATTTGCACTCAATAGGTTTAGCCCCGGGGGAAATATCGGGAATAACCCAAGTTTGATTTAACAAAATTGAGTTCATTTTATCATTTATTGCTTCTTTCCAAAAGACAGCATCCCTCGATGTTACCGCTTCATGAAATGTGGTCGGTTCATCTTCTACATTAAGAACAAATTTAGTTTTGTTCTTAGTCTCATTTAAATCCCCTTCAACTAAATAAATAACAAAGTCAGGCCCAAATATTTTTTCAGTTCTTTGTCTTTTACTCCTTCGCGGTTCAACGTCATTCGTTGTTTTCGAAGAAGATATTGATTGTGAATTTTCTTCTGAAGTTGAAGAGTCAACAGTCGGATTATTATTTTCTAAACCTTGATTCAAAGTACTAAACTTTGTTAGATGTTCAAAGAATTGCACATCTACCGATTCAATGATTTCTTGAGTTTCAAGGTTTAAAAATCTATAAGTCGTACTGTTACTAGAGTATCCAATAAAAACACATTTGTAAGTCCTATTTCCTAGTTTAGGTCTTTTAGATTCGGGTTTTCTTACATAAGCAAGACATCCCCAAACTTTAAGATGTCTAAGATTGGGCTTACGATTAAACCATAATTCGTATGGTGTAATATCCTTATTTTTCAATGGAACTCTATTTAAAATATAACACGCGGATAAAACCGCTTCTCCCCACATCGACAAAGGTAAACCAGAACTGATTAACATTGAATTTATCATTTCAACTAAAATTCTATTTTTCCTTTCTGCTGTTCCATTTTGTTGTGGCGTATATGGCGTCGTAACTTGATGGATTATCCCATGAGTATTACAAAATTGTATAAACTCACTCGGGTAATATTCACCACCCCTATCAGATCGTAGGACTTTAATTTTCCAATTTTGTTGAGTTTCAACTTCTGCTTTAAAAATTAAAAATTTCTAGAAAACTTCATCTTTACTTTTAAGTAAATATGTATATGCATACTTAGAGTAATAAAAAATGAGAGTTAAGAAATATTTATTTCCACCACGAGTCATATTACTCTTCATATCACATACATCACTATGAATAAGATCAAGCATTTCGGATGTCCTCTCAACAGATTTGAACGACTTTCTAGTTATCTTCGATTGAGCACAAATTTCACATTTAGAAAGGTTATCAAATTTACAATCCGAAATTAAGCCGAGATTAGTCATATTTTTTATACTTTTATAATTCACATGACCTAATCTTCTATGCCATAAAGAAATAGACTCAACCATATAAGCAGAACTAATATCATTGATTACATTAATTTTGATCATGCCGTTACAAGAGTACCCCTTGCCAATAAATTGGCCATTCTTAGACAAGACAAACTTATCAAACTCATACACTAGTTTGAAACCTCTCTTATTGAGAAGGTCCCCAGACACAAGATTTTTACACATATTAGGTACATGAAGTACATCAATTAGAGTAAGTGTCTTTCCAGAAGTTAGCTTCAATTCCACTGTGCATTTTCGAACTACATTGGTGCGAAGATTATTTGCCATCTTCACTTCTTTTCCATCAATTTCTTGATATGTTTTAAATGAAGAGCGGTCTTTGCATATGTGGACTGTTGCATCGGTATCCAGCCACCATCCACTTTCATTATAAATTGAATTTTCTTCACATACAGTAGCAATAAGATCTTCAACATTGTTGGTTTCCTTCGACCCTTGTTTTTCCTTAAATGCCTTCTTTTTAAGACCATATTCTCGAGAATAATGGCCCGGTTTGTCACAGAAGAAACAATTTCCCTTTTCTTTTTTTTTCACCTTGGTTCTTGAATTTTGAATCATTCTTTGCTTTAAATTTTGAGTCTTTGGTAATCTTGGATTTTTGATCCTCAACCATTTGGCTTTTGAATGACCCTCACCTTGTTCATCCTTCTTTTCTCGAATACGAGTATCATCTTTAATACGAAGGTGACGAAGAAGGGATTCCACAGTATAAGCCTTTTCATCATGATTAATTTTCTTCTTAAAGCCATTCCAAGAGGATGAAAGTTTTGAAACAATCACCCCTACTTAAAATTCATCTTGAAGATTAATACCAGCGTCTTTAAGGTCACCAATAATTTATTGGAGTTCATGTGCTTGTGCAACGACATATTTATCATTACTCATTCTAAAATTCATATAGTTTGAAATTAGAAACTTACGGTTGCTCGCTTTCTCGTTTTCATACTTTGTCTCCAAAGCCTTCCATAATTTCTTTGCCGTCGAAATCATTCGATGAGCGCTATAAACATTTTGAGACAAAGCATTGAGGATGTGTCCTCGACACATAAATTCGTCTTCTTTCCTCTTCACACGTTTTTGCTTTATTTCTTCGGTGTCTTCGGGTATGGGCTCGGAAATATGTTCAAGGTTATCATCTAGAATGTATGCAAGTTTTAGTGATATGAGGAAGAACATAACTTTCTCTTACCAACGGGTGAAATTTTCGCCATCAAAACGGTCGAGTCGAATTAAGTCTTGAGTCATGACTTGGATAGATTGTGCCACAATTCCTTCTATTTGAGTGGAGTAATAAGAATAATTTTGCCTAAAACTGTTGGAGTTTTGTTATGGAAAGAACGAAATATATTAATTAATTTCTGCAAGGCACGTTCTTGGAACGCTTTCTTTTAGGCAAAATTTCTCCCAACCCGGTTGAGACAGAACTTCGAGTACACTATGGCTTTTATAGAATCTGCCTTCAGGATACAATTCAGTGTATGAACAGTTGTTTGATTCAAGTATGTACTATTTGATCAAACCGAGAACACTCTGAATTTGTAACTTGATAATGCCAAAATATAGAGGACGGAGAGAGGAGAAATTAACAATTTTTAGTGTCCAAAACAGAGGCTTGGAACTCTTTTTATAGCCATTTTTGTGACAGTTCTTCAACAGTCACAACTCTTCATATAGTGACTCAGCAATCGTTGGATCACGCCTGTTTGGAACATCTTCGATCTAACAATTCAGATTAAGCGTCCCATCGTAAGCAAATGGACATCCCCCTACACGAAACGCTACGAGTTCATCTAACGGTTTAGATCAAGTCGTTTCAGATTTTAAACCCTTTGATCGGATCGTTTAATCACAATCGTTGATCTGTTTTACCTCGTCAAAACTTTAGGCTCCCACGCTCCAAGAAGTGTCAAGTGCGCGTCAAAGCGCGCAATGCGCCCTAAGTCGCCCAATCGCCCTTTCGCTCACCGCGTGTCGTTCTTACGCGTGTCATGATTGGTGGAGCTTAAGCACCACCGCGATACGTAGGATCATAGCCTCTTATTTGACTTGTCAACTAAGAATCTTAATTGTCCTTTAGTTGATATACCACTACTTTTGTAGTATTTTTCCAATGTGGGACAATATGAGATTTTGAGCATTCCCATATCTTTCACACCCATTTGCTAATGTTTCTACCTTCGAAAATAAAACCCAAACTATGTTTACAATAAAACACCAATAATATAATAAAATATTAACAACTAAAGATTAAAATAAAACATCAATTAATATAATAAAAATATTATATTATATTGAAATTTATCCAACACATAGTACTATGTTGTTACGAAAAAATGACTTTGATGTAGTGAAAATAAAAGGAAAAAAATGACTTTGGTTCATAATTGAATTATTGTAAGTCAAAATTGTTGAAAAAGAATAATGTTGAATGAATATAAAAAAATTCGTAAATAAGTAAAATTGAAAGAACTTATCGGTCGAGGATTGTATTAGACACAATGTGCTAAAGGTGACATTATCTGCTGATATGGATAAAATCAACAATGGCAAATCTAGGAATTTTGTGGAGACGAGGGGTAAAAATATACATTTGTAAGGGTAAATACATGATAAAGTTTTTAAACAGAATAAATGTTGTGTTCATAACAAAATTTGTAACTATTGTAAATCGAGACAAATTTTTAGAGCAATAAAAAGTACATGAATTTTTTGTCCCGCTACTACTTTTGTCACAGGGAAAATTGTTAAAAATTAATCAAATGCAATTATCACGTACAGTAACCATGACAAATGTTTTTATTAAGAAAATATCATTAATATATTTTTTTGAATAAGAGTGTCAGAAATTTTTTATGTGCAATTGTTAAGACTTTAGTCATAACAAATGCTTTGAGGATTCAAATATCAACCCAAAGTTTGTCACGGACAAAGGCCATGACAAATATATACAGATTTTGTCACGAATAAACGTCGTGATAAATTTGCCCAGATTTTATCATGGGAAAAGGCCGTGACGAATCAGTCGCAATCATACTCCGTTAATAATCAGTATACGACGATAATGGTTGGAAAAATTCTGAAAGATTAGGAGCCCCCCCCCCCCCCCCCCCCCCCCCCCTCATGTAGATCCGTCCCTAGATGTCAACTTCTTGAACAAACACCTCCAAAGATTCAATAGCCAAATTAGTCCACCAACTATTAGTGGGTCCTATAACCACAAAATCAGTAAAAAAAACATAATGGAAAAAAATAGAATTTTCTCTGTAGAAAAAACAAAGTAGGACAGGGAGAATGAAATTTTTCATATATTTTTTTATAAATTAGACTCAGATTTATAGGAATAGAGTAAAATGTAGAAACATGTTACCTCTACTAGCCCACATTATCTCTACGAACAAGTAGTTGTGACTGATTAAAAGACTAAGCCAAGTCAAAAATTGAAAGCGTGTTTAATTAATAATTAAAAACATATTTAAAAAGTAATAAAAAAATTAGCAAGTCAGAGTAGCCCAAAGGCCCCAAAGCATAGAGTCCATTTTTAGTAAGCACAACGGGGTTTAAACCCCTGACCTCAAAGTTCAACCCCCACAACTTATCACTAAACCACTTATTCCAAAACATTTATTTCATTCAAAACAAATATATATATACTACATATACTTAGGCGTGGACACGGTCCGATCCAATCCGGGTTTTGCCTATTTTTTGGACTGGACCGAATATTCGGTCCTCAATTTTTTTGGACCGAGACCGAACTGATTAATTCGGTTAACCAACTAATTTGGTCCAGGGTTTTTTCGGTTCGATCCGGGTAAAATTCGATCCTGACCCTATATATATATATATATATATATATATATATATATATATATATATATATATATATATATATTCATTTTTTATGAATGTTTTTATCTATTGTTCTCACAAATATATATAAAAAAATTAAAAAAAATAATAATACTTGAAACTCCAAGTGATATTTACATGGGTTTTCTTAACCCAGATAAAAAAATGTCTATATATATATATAAAATGTTCCAAATTAAATTCATAATTTATATACATTAATTCAATAGAGAATTAAGGTAAAGGTCATGTTCCTTCTTATATTTAGATTTTTAGGACAATGCTTTTCAAGTTTATAAATCTAGTCCATGTGGTACAATAGTATTTATTTGTGTGGTCCCTTTAGAGTTAGGAGTTCATTTTTTTGGTCCGCGCCAGCGGTTTCATTTTTCATAGTGTTTTTAGTACAGGGACTAAATTTATAAAATTATGTGGAGTGTCTTATTTTTATACACTTTGAGCATTATGAGGACCTTTCTCCAAAACCCCCTTAATTCAAAAAACATATATAAGAAACACAATAACATTATTTTTATTTTATATATATATGGGAATTGGTCTGGTTCGGTCCGGTCCAAATCGGTCTTTTAATATAGTGGAGCGCAAACTGGACCGGTTTAATCAGTTTTTAGTTTTTATGGACCAGTTTCAAAATAGCCTTAATTTTCGGTTCGGTCCATTCGGGTCGGTCTTTTTTTTGTCCGTCCCTACATATACCTAATAAAAATTACAAGAATTGAAAATATTAATAAATATTTGTTTGGTCTTAATTTAAATGTTTTCTACTTAAATCTTTTTTTTGTCCACCCCTACATATACCCAATAAAAATTATTTATTGAAATGACTTTTTAGGTTTGGAGGATAGTGCGTAAATAATGGGCGTGAAATCCAACTATTTAAAGTAAAACAAGTTGACCGTTGGTGAAAATTTTGATTTTGAAAAATAGGATCTTGCTTTCAAACGGAGCAACATTTTCTTTATGGGCATTTTTTCCCTTCCATTTTGGCGCGCTTATCCATTTTGGCGCGCTTAAAGAAATTATGTCCCATTCGGGCCCCAAAAGCAAAGACTTACTGATTATTTTCTCCGTGTCATATTTAACACCGATTTATCGTAGTAACCCCTTCATTTAACCACTTAACATATTCAAAAATTTAGTTTTAGGGACTTTTCCATTTTAGTACTTGATTGATATTTTTTTTACTCTAATACCCTAATGTATTTTGGACCAATAAGGTCTCTCACCCCCTAATGTATATATAAACAAACTTAACGCGTGTATAGTACAAAAATTCGTTTATGCATTATAAAATTTCACATATAAATTATATTTTTTCTAAAAAATAAAAAAATCATATATGCTTCGCAAAATTTATTGCATGCATTACAAAAAATCGAATACATATTTAGGAAGACGAACCATAGCGTCTTACAAACATGTTAGTAGATAATAGCAAAAAAAAAACTATTGACAAAGGAGTTAAAGAAACATTAGTTTTAGGGTATATACTATCATGTAAACCCCGCGATAAGGGGTCTTTTTTTAACAAAATTATCCATATATATACTAAAAATGGATAAGGAAAATGTTTCTAAAGTTATAAAAAAAATTATTCAATTACGGAATATAGGATAGACCGTCTTTACATTTGTCTTGCATATGAAATAGGTTTTTAGGAGAATATAAGAAATCAAAATGAAAAAGTAAAATTGAGGCCATATTTGAAACAGAAATTGGAGAAAGTGAAAGTTATCCAGAAAATACGCAGTTCAACCAATTTAACAAACATCATAATAAAATGATAGTCTCATATCTATAATCAACAATTAACCCGTAAGTTTCGCACAAAAATAAATAAATATATATATATATATATAGATGGATTATCTGAACAAGAAATTTTAAATAAGATGCAACACATATCTATGGTTGCCAACAATTACTTAAACAAAAGCAGAGTCATCAAAAACTGTTACAACTATTAACAAAAGCACCTATACAGATTGTACAAAGTCAATACTTAGTCAATGACCCATTTGCTCCTCAGCCTATTCAACAGATTACTAAAACCAAATTTTATAATCATCCTACTAGAACTGATTATGTGCTCAAACCAAATTTTTCAAATCTATTTTCTATTGAGCCAAATCACAACCATATTAAAAATCCCATTGATTTAATAAAAAACTTTTTTCCCCCTTCTTGGCATTTTATTCCCCATCATCCTGCCAAGACTTTAAAATTTTACATATGTTCTTTATTCAAAGCATAAACATGTTCAACGGTTTTAACATTGTAATTAGTACTAAAGGATGACTTTAGAAAACTGGTTTTGTAAATTTCTTTTGTTGGGACTTTGGGAATATTCCAATCATTTAAAATTTAACACATCGGATCCATATTCAAGTTCTTTATTTCAAGATGCTCAAGATCCCTACAGTTTGTAATAAATTAAATCAGTCTTCCGAAGTCAAAGTTACCCCCGGTAAAAGTATTTACCCCAGTCAAAGTTACCCAAAGGTAAAATCAGTTACCCCGCTCGAAGTCAAAGTTACCCAGGTGAAAATCATTTCGTCTATTTACCCCAGGTGAAAGTCAAAAGTTACCCCAGGTAAAAATCATTTCGTCGATTTACCCCAGGTGAAACCAGAATTACCCTCGGTGAGTTGGGGAATGTTGATCTTCATCATCATTAAAATTAGATGTTGCTGTATAACAGGGTTTACTTACTTGGGAGGTTGTATCTATTTCTTTTAACTTAAGATTACGTCTGGGTATTAAATCATCATCTTTTCTTGTTGAATAACTTGTTTGGGATTTATTATCATCTCTGGATTTACTATCATCTCTAATATGGAGATTTCTAAATCGTGGTTGGTCAAAACTTATCCTAACTGATCCATTATATATATATATATATATATATATATATATATATATATATATATATATATATATATATAGAGAGAGAGAGAGAGAGAGAGAGAGAACGCACAAATAAATTGAAAACCCAAAGCGTAAAAAATATCTTTTTTCTTAAAATTCTTCAGATGACTCAAAATGAAATACATACTCTGTTACAAAAAGAGATTGGATGATGAACCATTCGCTATCCAACCAATGGAAAAAGTGAATTTGGAATATCTAGTGACAATAGCCAGAACTGAGTAAGTGGATAACAAAATCGACTTTGTTAGCTAAATTTCCAACAAAACTAATACTGTCATTTAAAAATAAAAATATTATATGTCTCTGTTTTGGTTCAGAACTTCAAATGCCAGAAACTCTTGGTCTACCGACCTTTCAAAATATGTGCTTTTTGGAGGTATCGATTGAGTTTTTGAGAAATAAAAGAAATAAAAAGAAAGGTGAAAAATTAAAGTGAACAAAGGATCAATAATAATCATTCTACCAAGTAACGCAAAATTAAGGAGTCATTTTAGAAAATATGAAAATCATTAAACATGTATAAAACTTCAATTATCAAAAACTGGAACAAAATGTGACTTCAAAAGAAGAAGTACCTGAGTATAATCCCCTATAATTATGATCTATCATGCTAAAAAAATTTCTTAGTAGTTCAGATATGTTGCTTTTATTTAGAAAAAATCTCAAAAGACTTGGTCCTTAATACAACAGAATCAAATCTTATAATCAATCAACACACAAATGTATTAACTATTAAAGAAAAATATAAAAATAATAAAGATGTTAAATACCCAAATGATTAATAAATCCTTTCAATGGAAAACTAAAAGAAAGAGCCTTCTAGCTTCCACTAAAACTGTCGGAGATCAGAATGGGTTTCATAGAATATGGAAGGTGGGTATTTGAAGGAGTCTTGGTTCCGAGATTTATGGAGCTGGATTATTAGTTGAATGGGTAAGGTTGGGTGTGTCGGTTTTCGAATTATGGAAGATGGGGTTAGTTGGATTAAGAGATGGCCGAAGAAGTGAGGAAGAGATGGTCGGCCGGAGGTGGTCTGCTGTGGGTAGAGGTAGGATTAGAGGAGTGTGAATTATTGGTGAGAGTATGTGGCTTCAAAAATGTAAATACTATGTAGTCATATGTTAAAGAGATGAGAAAGTTGTGGGTTGAAGAAGAGACACCTCATAATGGGAGGAAGAAGAAGAAGAAGAAGAAGAAGAAGAGACAAATACCTTGAAAGCGAGGATAACTCGGTAGAGTTTGGAGATTACTCTTCAGCTCGTTTATAATTGTCTTTTGAATTACCTATTTCGATTTAATTACAATTGTCCACGTGGTACTATAGAAAAGCGACAAATGGCGTCACCTGGTGTCATTGTAAATTTTAGTTATATATATTATAATGCATTTAAGTATTTACTCACAAGGATACTTGACGCGACCACAAATGTGTCTAGTGTGCATGTTATGTAGGCTCAAGTGCAAGCCTGTCACTCAAGTAATATCCCGATAAGTCGGGTATCGATCCTCAGGAAAAAAGGACGAACGAATTCGTGATGACGTTGAGAAGATGAAGAAATCCTAGCTTTGACTCTAAAAGAAATGAAAAGATGATTTGGGGGATGAAACAACTACGACTAGATGCAAATTTTAGAGTAACTAATAACGAAACTAAGAACTAACAACATGCAACTACGCTAATTAAACAAAATGTTGATGATAAATGGACTAAAAATGTAACTATGAGATGAGAACAAGAGGTTGGATTACAATCCCCCTCACCCTGGTAATTCACTTAATAGGATACTAGATTCGGAATTAAGATTTTAAATGAACCCAATCTTTATCAATCCTAAGCATTCCATACATGAGGGATCGTATCCCGCACCATATGAAATTAAAGGCAAGAACAAAACGGTGTCGTAATAACTGATACGCGCGTCGCACTCTTAAGCATCCCGGTTACCTAGGGCAAACGAGATCAAAAGTCCTATGATGGTTGCAACAGTTATGCAACACGATTCATCTAAGATTGTAATTCAAAAGTCTATGTCTCATTATGGTGAATTACATCGGGTGGGGTTCATGCACCCCAACCCTTAGAAAATTAGCTAGACACACTACACCAAAACTTGCGATTGGTCACGGCCAAAATCCCTGACCAAAGCTGTGGGTCGCGGACTTGGGACGTGACCATTTCGGGCGTGACCATTTTCGTGGGTCGCGGCCCAAGTCCGTGACCAAAAAATGGTCACGAAAAATGGTCGCGGACTTGGGCCGTGACCCATGCCGTGAGGGGTCGCGGCCCTCATCCGTGACCCATAATCGTGACAAATTGGTCGCGGCCAAAGTCCGCGACCCACAACCGTGACAAAAAAATTTTAAAAAAATTGGTCGCGGCCCTCATCCGTGACCCACAACCGTGACAAATTAGTCGGGGCCAAAGTCCGCGACCAACGAACGTGTCAAACAAATTTAAAAAAAATGGTCGCGACCGAAGTCCGTGACCCACTACCGTGACAAAAAAATAAAAATAAATGGTCACGGACTTTGTTTGTGACCCACAATCGTGACCAAAAAAAATAAAAAAAAATGGTCGCGGCCCAAGTCCGTGACCCACAACCGTGAAAAAAAAAATGGTCCCAGACTTTGTCCGTGAACCACAACCGTGACGAAAAAAATATAATTTTTAAGAAATAGAACATTAAATCTAAAGAAACTAAATGAAAAGAGAATCGCAAGTTCAATCCAATAATTAAACTAATGAGCAATTGAAAAATTAAAGGAAAGATATTACTTGAATTGCAGAAATTAAATTCAAATCCTTACAACAAAATCTTCTTATGGAAAACTAGGATTTTTGACTATAAAACCCCTCTACTCCTGATTAGCTAACCTAAAAAAATCGAACTCCTATTATTATGTAACTAATCTGAATAAATAGCTCCGAAATTTGCAAAAGATTCCCTCGCTTAAAACTCCGAGAAAAAGAAAAGAAAAATTTGAGAAAATCCAATGCAGTCCGGACCCATCGGGCAAGGAGGTCCGGATCCTCCCTTACTCCAAACAACGAACCTTAGGTAAGGGCGGTCCGGATCCTTTTTAGAAAAAAGGTCTGGATCGCACCCCTTTTTTATTCAGAACTTCTTAGCCATGTGGTACGAATACTTTTTGGAAAAAAGGTCCGGATCACCTACCTTTTTCATACATAACTTTTTAGGAACCGATCCGGACCCTTTTATGGGCGGTCCGGACCTCCTGCCTTTTTCATTCAGGGATCTTTTTCTTATTCCTTCTCAACTTCAAATCTTCGTAACTTTTTTACCGTAGCTCGGATTGATTTGTCGTTTCTTCCAAAGTTTTTGAAATTGAATTCTCTTCAACTCTCTAGTTGGGTTCAACTCCGGACGAAGGCTATAAATTTATGAAATTACCCTTTGATTTTCCTTATTTGACTTTGTTCATTGGTTTCCAGTTTCTTTCTTCCTCAATGTGTCACATACCTCCAAAACCTAGGAGAAATACACGAAGCTAGATGTACTTGTTAGAAGGAGTTAGTATTAAAGAAATGCAATAATTACACTCATTTTACGTCGCTCGAGATAATAAAAGTCTTTAAATTAAAGGGATATATTCGAAAGAATTTGAGCCTAATCAAACCCCCCTAACTTAGAACTTTGCGCATCCCAAGCAATGTAAAATAATGTAACTATGGATCAACTCTAAAAAATTTTGTTTTATTTGGATAGAGTGACACTTTCGCGGGCAAGCGATTGCATTTAGCGTATACAACAAACCTTTAAACCCCTAGGTCACCCTAGTAGGACGAGTTGTGTCTCGTGAGGGTTTGCAGGGAATATACTCACAAAATTCGACTCAAAGAAAACTCCAAAATAATAAAAAATTGTACAATTTAAAGTTTTTCAGAAAATAGTCATCATCAATTCATGTTCAAGAGTCTTAAAATATAGTGTGTGTGTGTGTGTGTGTGCGAAGCCAAAAATTTAACTGCAAATTTTCACCGATTTATCATTACGTTAATTTTTCGAAAATTCATTTTGATTCAATTGCTCACGGAATACTCTCACAAACGAATCCCTCGGAAATGTCATTATTTTCTTTCAGTGTGCGTGCCATAAGGAGTAAATGCATTGAAATACGAATTCACGACACTAATTTTAAAAGATGGAAATTTATGGGGTGGAAAGATCTCATCATCGGATTACGGTTACAAGGAAACAGAAGCATTACCTCTAGTTCACACCTTTAATCTCTTTTGTTATCTTTTGTGCCTTAACTCTCCACGCAGTAACCAATTTTTTAATTTGGACTCGGTTAGGACTTTATCGGGTTATAAGGTGTAATGGGAAATGGTTTGGGACATTTGAAATGGGAAAATATTCTTAAAATGTCCATTGGTACTTTTCCGGGCATTTGTTCATTTTCTCTTCTTTTTCTATTTTTTTTCTTCTATTTTTCACATTTTTCTTTTTCTTGTTATTTTTGTTGAGCATTTTCTATTTTTTTTGCCCCTTTTTATCACACCATTGGGACTAAATTTCTGGATTTCCAATCTTCCCAATTCCAGGTCGTTTGGGTGTTTTCGGGTAGTCAAACGAAAAAGGGAAAAAATTTTATTCGGCTCAAATTGGGTTGCAAAAAGGGTATTTTTTCACGACTTTTTCTGGCCAATATTTTTGGGTGACAAACGAGGGCCTACTTCATTGCCCAAATAATTAATTTTGTTACCATACACGTCTCGAGGTGGATTAAATTTAGAGATTTATTACGCGTGTTCTTCAAGACAACATCTCACACGTTTCCATAACCGATCAACAAAAGGGTATTGAGATCACACGACTTACTTTTAAATGCTAAATGGAACGTTGAGTTAACCATTAACTTGGATTTATTTAAAAAAATTCAAAAAAATTGATAGGCTCGAATCTCACCGGGTTGGTTAATCTCCACACTTATTCGTAAAGTCGTCAATTTTATTTCAATTTCCATCTTTGGTGAATTTCGACTTTGGGTAATTTATTTTACAATTTGAGACTTTAAACCCAGTTTTAATGATATTTTTGGAAAATTTAAATTCCAAATTTTTTGTTTATTTTGAAGAAAAATATTTTTGGCTTTTCAAATTTTTTTAATTATTTTTGGAAATTTAGAAATTTTTTAATTTTGTTTTTGGCTTTTTGAAAATTTGTGAAGTTTTAGAAATACGCACTCGTCACCCCCCCTAACTTAGACTTTTGCATTGTCCCCAATAAAAAGGACTGAAATCTAAATAAGGCAAAATAAGAAGTGCGATAAATAAAATAAATAAATATTTAAAATGCAAAAAGACACTTAATGACACTAACTAATGACTTAATGATACAACCAAAATCACCCCATAAGCGTCGGGGATGCGACGACCTATCATCTCTCCACAAACTCACCCGACCCCATGAACGGGGTCCAATGCTCTCCTCGTCTTCATATCATAAACCAATAATCGAAACAAATTGGGACCTCGCCCATAGATAAAGGAAAGACCGGGAGACTCGTCGTGACTAATTGGAAAGAGATCCTCATGATGCTTACTCAAAGCGTGGTCTGCGTGCGCCGACTCAGAGGGAACACCTAGGTTTCTTTCAATTTTTTGAATGCATGGGTGTGGTTCGGGCTCTAAGACGGATGAAACACAACTTTTCTCCTCAATCACCTCCGAGACCTCAAGTGGTATCGGTGGATGGTCACAAAGAATGAATTCATTAATTTTATCTTTCCATTCGCTTTTTTATAAGTGACTACAAAAGCCTAATAGGGATTGGACTTCAACAATAAGGCTCTCATCCACCGCCCCGAATTCTTTTTCAAAGTCTTCAAGACTTATATCTCCTAATTCTCTCTCTTGAGTGTGTTTTGAACATTTTCTTTCATTCTCTTCTGGAAACTTTTGTAATGTGGATGGATGGTCATTACGAAGGAATTCATCTATTGTATCTTGCCATTCGCTCTCATCCAAGTAACTAAACGAGTCCAATAAAGGCTGGACTTCTACACTCAGGCTCTCATCCACATGCCCAAATTCATTTTTAAAATCTTTCATGCTCATGTCCCTTAACTCTCTCTCGCGAGTAATGCCTACGTCCTCGCTTACTAGATCGATCTCTAACTCCACTCTTTTTCTCTCCTCTAACCACTCTCTCTTGCTCTCAATTGCGGTCACTACACACACCTCCCCCACCTTTCTTTCATTATCAAAACTATCGCTCTCACTTGATGAAATAAGGCACACCCCTAACGGATCTCGCTTATGGAACCTTTCATTCTCGAGTACCTTCTCTTCTATACGATCCATTTCTTACGATTCGTACTCCTCACCCTTGGGATTGGTGATATTAAAGATATTTGTTTTGAGGGTCATATTCTCGAACGTAAGTTGCATGCGCCCATTTCGAGTGTTGATCAAGGCATTATCCGTGGCTAAGAATAGGCAGCCTAAAATGACGAGGACATGATTACTCTGTACAACGGAGGGCTCCTCGTCCCAAACGACAAAATCCACCGGGAAGTAGCACGTGTCAATTTGGATAATCACGTCCTCAATGATTCTTCGAGGTATCTTTACGGAACTATATGCGAGTAGGAGAGTCATGTTTACGGGTTTAAGGTCCCCCAAACCTAATTGCTTATAGATAGAGTAGGGGAGAATATTGACACTCGCTTTTAAATCTATTAGCGCTCTCTCAATTCGATTTCTCCCCATGATGCACCAAATAGTGGGTGCACCCGGATCTTTGAATTTGGGTGGAAGGTCGCTTAATAGTATTGAGCTGACATTTCATTCTAGGAACACATTTTTCTTTACCTTTAGCTTTCATTTCACCGTAAGTAAGTCCTTAAGAAACTTCGCATACGCGGGAATTTGCTTTATGGTGTCGAGAAAAGGTAAATTAATCTTTACTTGCTTAAGAACATCTAACACATCTTCACGAGAGGACTCTTTGGCGTGAGATACTATACGTTGGGGAAATGGAGCGGCTGTGGGGGGTTTCTCTACGACTTCGGGCTCACTAGTGTTCTTGTTATCATTTAAGGAGGCATCTTCGGCCTCTTTCGTGCCGGGCGAAACTCTTTGCCTTTAGGTATGTCGTGTGGTAAAGGTCATAGATCAATAATTTTCCCACTACGTAGAGTGGTTATCGCGCAACATTGCTCTTCATGTTCTTTAGAGGTGGAGCTAACACTAGGTTGACCTTGGGGAGGTCTTTGGCCTTGGGCAGGAAACTTGCTCTTCTCTTGGATACTTAATGAGGATTTCAACTTAGAGATGTTCGTATTCATGTCAATGAGCATGTGATCATATCTAACATTGGTTGCACTCTGGGAGTTGATAAACTGGCTTATTGTATCCTCGAGGTTCCTCCGCGGTGGAGTAATATATGGAGCTGGAGGAGGTGGTGCTTGCTGAAATTGAGGAGGAGGTGGAGGTGGGACCACCTGTGAATATGAGTTCATCGCAGCCTGTGGTTGTCCGTAGTTAAAACCAGGGTGGTTTCTCCATGAAGGGTTGTACGAGTTCCCATGCGGGGCGTTAAAATTTCCCTTGAACCCTCCTATAGCATCCACCTGCTCAGTGTGCATGGATTTGTGGGCGGAAATCATCGGGCATGTCTTTGTGGAATGACCCGCCTCACAGATAGCATACATATTTTCTTTCACGACACGGCTGGATCCGCAGATATCTCTCAATCGGCTATCAAGTAAATCTTTCATATCTCTCTGAAACTGATCAAATCAACGGTCTATTAAGGTATTGATATCCAATTGGTATAGATCGGATGCAGTCGGAGCGATAGATGCTTGTTTAGGAAGAACTTAGGTATTAGGATCAGAGGTGTCACCTGCTTGAGTAGTCTCTGTAACATACTTAAGATAGGCCTCAGCATCATTAGAGTCTAATTCCCAGAATGGTCATTCTCACATAGTTTGCACAAGTTGTTTGGAAGTCACTATCAACCCATTATGGAAGAAAGAGATCAAGTGGTGTTTTTTAAATCCATGATGGGGGCATGCGCTTACCAACTCTTGAAATCGTTCCCAACACTTGTCAAAAGGCACATTATCTTGTTGTCGAAAAGCTTGGATTTGAGTCTTGACAAAGTTGGTCTTGTGCGGTGGGGTAGTATTTTGAGAGAAATTTGGATTGCGTATCATTCCAGGAAATAATAGAGTTTGGGGGTAGAGACCATAGCCAGGTCTTTGCTTTATCCTTTAAGAAAAAAGGGAAAAGCTTTAGGCGAATGACATCCTGCGTGCAAGCTTGGTCACTAAATGTCTCACATGCCTCTTCAAACTCTCTTATGTGAAGGCATGATTTATCCTAATCCATGCCATGGAAAGTAGGGAGAATCTGTATCATCCCATTTCAGAAGTGGAATTTATCGGCATTATACGGAAGTAAAATGCAACTAGGGGTGACAGTTCGTACAGGAAAGAGTAAATCTTTCATGGGACGATAGGGTGGATTTCCCTCTCCAGTGCCGAAACTGGCGGCGTCAGACATCTCTCTCTTTTCAAATGACTCGAAATACTCACTCGGTGTCCTAGATGTGTGACTTAAGGATTGACTCAGGAGTAGAAAGTGGAACCCAAAACTGTGGAACGCGAGGCATGTGGGAACTGTCAGAATTATACTCAACAATTGGATTTCATGAATTATGGTTGGAGTATTTTGAGGAGTTTGAGTATGTTCAGGATGTTGCATTAAAGGCTTTTGAAAGACGATTTTTTTTATCTAAGATTTAGATTGACTCGATCTAACCTAAGTCTACCTAATTCCCTGGCAACAGTGCCAAAAACTTGATACAACCACAAATGTGTCTAGTGTGCGTGCTATGTAGGCTCAAGTGCAAGCCTATCGCTCAAGTAATATTCCGATAAGTCGGGTATCGATCCTCAGGGAAAAAGGACGAACGAATTCGTGATGATGTTGGAAAGATGAAGAAATCCTAGCTTTGACTCTAAAATAAACGAAAAGATGATTTGGGGGATGAAACAACTACGACTAGATGCAAATTTGAAAGTAACTGCTAACGAAACTAAGAACTAACAATATGCAACTATGTTACTAAAACAAAATGCTGATGATAAATGGACTAAAAATGTAACTATGATATGAGAACAAGAGGTTGGATTACAATCCCCCTCACCCTAGTAATTCACTTAATAGGATACTAGATTCAGAATTGAGATTTTAAATTAACCCAGTCTTTATTAATCTTATTAAGCATTCCATATATGAGGGATCGTAGCCCGCACCATATGAAATCAAAAGCAATAACAAAGCGGTGTCGCATTAACCGATACGCGCGTCGCACTCTTAAGCATCCCGGTTACCTAGGGCAAACGAGATCAAAAGTCCTACGACGGTTGCAGCAGTTACGTAACACGATTCATCTAAGATTGTAATTCAAAAGTCTATTTCCCATTATGGTGAATTACAATGGGTGGGGTTCATGCACCCCAACCCTTAGAAAATTAGCTAGATATAATTAACTTAGAATAGAATATGGTTTTTAAGAAATAAAACATTAAATCTAAAGAAACTAAATGAAAAGAGAATTGCAAATTCAATCTAATAATTAAACTTAGGGGTGCAACTGGTACGGTATGGTCGGTAATGGCCCCTTACCAATACCAAAACCACAATCTAAATTGGGAAACCATACCGTACCAATTTACCGACCGGTACATCAAAACAAAAACCAAAACCAAACCGGTCGTTTTTTTTTTGGTTTTTTTGGTATTTTAGAGTTTTTTTGGTTTCGATAATTTTGGTTTAAATTCGAGTTTTTCTCGGTAAATACCAGAATTTCAAATCGGTTTATGCATTCGATAAATCTGGTTTACAATAAACTAAGAATGTCAAAAATTAGTTTTTACAATAAACTAATTTCAACCATATAGATTAGATGTTTAACTAAAAAAATTATAAAAAATTACCTACTTACGAATTAGCCTCTCTCTCAGATTACTCAGATGCTTAGATGCTCTACTGTTTGCTTGGAGCTTGTAACTTGGAACGAAGTTGAATGAATCGTTTCCCTGCTCTTGCTCAGATGCCGTTGGGAAACTTGGGGTGCGGTGCAGGTGGCTGAGATGCTAATGGAGAGTAGGAGAAGGCGGAGATGGAGAGGAGGAGTGAAGCTGGTCGGAGCGGGAGGGAGATCCTGATGCTGCTGGATTTGTGCGGCGGAGAGAGGAGAGGAAAGAGATCGTAAGGGAGAAAGGTATCGTGCGTGAGGAAGGAGAGAGATAGTCGATTACGTTAAAAATTTATAAAGTCGCGTGTGTGTATTGTATATCAGATAGCGTGTGTATAAATTAGAAAAAGATTTATTTGTATTTGTGCCTCACAAACTTAATACCTTTTATTATGAAACATTACACAAAGGTACAAAAAATTCCAAAAAACATAGGTGGGCGGTATTAATATGGTAATATGGTCCATAAGTTTGGTACCTTAATTCGATAATTTTGGTACGGTAAATTCGGTACGATAAGTCGGTATGGTAATTTCGGTAAATCGTTTTTTATATTTAAAAACCAAAACCAACCAAATTTTTTACGGTATTTTCAATTTCAAAAAAATCAGTTTCGGTATTTCATAATATGAAACCAAAACCATTTTTTGTAGGACCAAAACAGTACGGTACGATAAAAACCCGTACCGGTTGCACACCTAATTAAACTAATAAGCAATTGAAAACTTAAAGGAAAGATGTTACTTGAATTACATAAATTAAATTCAAATCCTTGCAGCAAAATCTTCTTATGAAAAACTAGGGGTTTTGACTACAAAACCCTCTACTTATGATTAGCTAACCTAAACAAATCGAACTCCTATTATTGTGTAACTAATTTGAATAAATAGCTTCGAAATTTTCAAAAGATTCGCCCGCTTAAAACTCTGAGAAAAAGAAATGAAAAATTAGAGAAAATCTAATGCGGTCCGGACCCATCTGGTAAGACGATCCGGATCCCCCTTACTCCAAACAGCAAATCTTATGCAAGGGCGGTCCGGATCCTTTTTGGAAAAAAGGTCCGGATCGCACCCCTTTTTTATTCAGAACTTCTTAGCTATGCGGTCTGAATCCTTTTTGAAAAAAAGGTCCGGATCGCCTAGCTTCATACAGAACTTTTTAAGAACTGGTTCAGACCCTTTTCTAGGCGGTCCGGACCTCCTGCCTTTTTCATTCAGGGATCTTTTTCTTATTCCTTCTCAACTTCAAATCTTCGTAACTTTTTCACCATAGTTCGGATTGATTTTTCGTTTCTTCCAAAGTTCTTGAAATTGAATTTTCTTCAACTCTCTAGTTGACTTCAACTTCGGACGAAGGCTACAAATTTATGAAATTACCCTTTGACTTTCCTTCTTTAACTTTGTTCATTGCTTTTCCAGTTTCTTTCTTCCTCAATGCTTTAAATACCTGCAAAACCTAGGAGAAATACACGAAACTAGATGTACTTGTTCAAAGGAGTTAGTATTAAAGAAATGCGATAATTACACTTATTTTACGTTACTCGAGATAATAAAAGTCTCTAAATTAAAGGGATACATTCGAAAGAATTTGAGCCTAATCAATACTCTAAACATCATTAAGAATACCCAACTCTTACTCAAATTTAAATTTAAATAAAGTAAAATTAGGGAGCTTGATAAATAAGTTCTATTTACATAAGATATACTCTATTGAGAAAAAATGTTATGATAGGATCTATTAGGAAATAAGATAAGACTTATTTCCAAACATATCCTCCAAATATATTTACAAATAGAGCTTATTAGAGTATTTTTTTTTTAATAAAATTTGTTAGAACAAAAAAAAAAAAATCTATTAAAGTACATTCTTATTAAACGACTAATTATTAAAATCCCTTAAAAAATATGGCTTAAAATCTTTGCAATTGTAATGACATTAATGCAACTGCCCACATAAAAAGGCTTTTACGTGGCAACTTTCGGCACCTTGGTAAGAAATACTTCGCTACATAACATCACCTCTTTATCTTTATCTTTATCTTTTACCCCTTTTCCTTTTTCAACAAAAAAGAAAATTCCAGTGTATAAATTTGTTCCAAGGGTAGAAATCATTCCATTCTCATTACCCCGCACTTTGTTGCAATTACATTCACATTGTAGAGAGAGAGAAAAATACATATGTACATATATAAACGATAATACAGGAGAGAGAAAGAGAGGTGAAAAAATAAGGAAGAAACAAAGAAGGTTGGAGATAATGCATATAAAAAAACAAGAAAAGTAACAGCGAGACACCAGGCGTAGAAGTAGTTTGTGTGTGTTATATATGTATATGTGTGTGAGGTTGACAAATATATAACTTTCTTTCTCCTGCCTCTTCAAAGATTTCTAATCATTTCTTCTATCAACCTGGTTTTAATTCCCACACTTTGTAGCCTTGTTGGTTGAGGAGGGTCTTTAGATTTTTTTCATTTTGCATCAGAGTCAGAAGATCTCTCTCTCTCTCTCTCTCTATATATATATACACACACACATTTTAAAGGTACCCTCTTTCTGTTTCTTTCTTTTTCAGATACACTCTCACAAAAATTTAGAAGCTTAACCTGTGAATGTATGTCATTTGCCATATACTCTGTTTTTCTGTGGTTGTGCTGTTATATTGGATTATCTTTCTGTATATTATTTAAGTTAATGTTGAATTTGTTTGGTTTGCAAGTGGGTTTCTTTTTTCTTTTTTATTTATTTTTTCTTATCTAATAATGCAGATCTGAATCATGACATGGATCTCTTCATTTTCTGTTTTAATTATTGTGATTTTAGATGATTTTTTATGCAATTATTGGTGACTATGATGTTGTCTTTAAGGAAATTGTAAAGTTTTATTGAATTACAAGTATTTTACAGGTAATTGAATTTTGGAACAATTTTTTGGAGGGTATGTTTGGAAATAAGTTATTTGCATTTTGGGTTCAGGTCCAAAGTTTTGCATGTTTGCACTTTGGGGACGATTTTTACTTTTTGTGACGCTTTTTGAAGGAAATTGACGTTTTTAAAGGGGTCGCAATGTGAAAAATAGTCCCGATAGGGTGCAAATATGCAAGAGTTTGAACCTAGACTATAAATACTCATAATGGTTGGATCCCAATATGCAAATAATCCATGAAATTATTTGCCTTTTCTTTTTTCTCTTCGTGTTTATTTTTTGTAAGGTCAATTTGATGTTGATTATTAAGAAGAAAGGCACACTGTGATCATTAATTATAGCTACTTATCTTTGTTTTGAAGGGATAATTGAGTTATCTGCATAATACATAGACACACACACACACACACAAGGAAGCTTTTGTTTTCTTCTGCCTTTTGCTTTTTTGCATGGTAGGTGCGAGATTGATTGGTTTGATTTTCTTTTATCTTTCTATGACTTAGTGGGCAATAGGGCCCTCATTAGGATTGCTGAATTTTATAGGAGTTGGACCCAACATCATGTGAAAATTATAAAGGGAGTGAGACATGGAAAGTGTAACATGTCCCTAGTTCCTATCAGATTGTGTAGTTTTCTTACAGGTTTCAGGTCATTTGTTTGGCCGGTTTGACCATTAGATCTGCATTAATTCCGGTGAATGGTCTGACATATTTTATTATTCATTCTTTTTTTCCTTCCATATTCAATGGGTTCATGTGTACTCATCCATTGAATCTGTCCTAAACAATTTGCATAATTGGGGAACGAAGTTTGTGGAATCGATCGCACACGCACAAACACATATATGTAAGATGTTGGGTTAATGGGTAATGGTCAGTGGTGGTTGTTTTCCAAGTGTTAGTTTGGCATTGTTTCTATGTTTTAACAAATCTGTGATTATAGAGTTGATTATAAGTTCACAGTGAATAGTATTAGAGAGTCAATTCAAATCCCTTTTTCTATGATGTGTTTGTTTGCTCGGAAGAAACAGTAGAGAAATGAAAACCTTGGTATTTGTGGTAGTTTTAAGGAGCTCTTTTGATTTCCTAACTATTCTTCTTCTTTTTAATTTTATTACCCCCGGGTAATCCAGCAGAGTGATGGCATGAGTTTATAATTTTGGCGAATCAAAATACATGCATTTTTTATTACTTCTCAAAATTCTCTGTTCTTTTGTTCTTATATACATCTCTTAATTGAATCCGGGCTGACAACTTATCTTGTATGCGTTTAGATCGTTGTTAAATTCTCGAACCATGAAGCATAAAGACGGAAAACCGATTCAACTGAATAGAGGTTCCAGGGTACTTCCGACAACGATACTGTTTGTTGTTCTATGTGGACTTTCATTCTATCTTGGTGGAATCTTCTGTTCTGAGAAGAACAAATATGACTCTAAAGATGTTACTGAAAAAGTTGAATCCCTCAAGGAAGCAGTTGGTGGCCCTCTCCAAGTGAAACCCATTGCTTTCCCTGAATGTGGCATTGACTATCAAGATTACACTCCATGCACAGATCCAAAGGTATCTCTTAGTAACTAATTGCATCGCGTTAAGTTTCTTTTGGATCTGTTAATCCACCGTACAATAAGGAATTGCCTATATAGATGACATGTTAATGGTGTTACAGAGATGGAGGAAGTATGGTCTTCATCGGCTTACTTTTATGGAAAGACACTGCCCTCCTATTTTCGAGAAAAAGGAATGCTTGGTTCCCCCACCAGATGGGTACAAGATACCAATTAAATGGCCAAAGAGCAAAAATGAATGTTGGTACAGGTAATATGCCATATTTTTTATTTTGATGGTATGGTGTTGCCTGGATTTGTTTTTTTCTTTTAATAAATCCAACGGGTTTACTTTGGGTTTGACCGCAGGAATGTTCCGTATGACTGGATTAACAAACAGAAGTCTAATCAGCATTGGTTGAAGAAAGAAGGGGAGAAGTTCTTCTTCCCTGGTGGGGGTACGATGTTTCCCAGAGGTGTTGGTGCCTATGTTGATTTGATGCAAGATCTGATCCCTGGAATGAAAGATGGGACTGTCAGAACTGCCATTGATACTGGATGTGGGGTATGACCATTTTATCATTAACATGTTGTTTGAATGCAATTGATCATTTGAAACATGCGTGAAATTTGGTGCTGGGTATGTCCATTTTATTATGTACTTGTTGCTTGTGTCAATGTTCTTTGAGAGAGAGAGAGAGAGCTTCTATGGTGGTGAGAGTATATAGCATATAGTATTTGCATTTGTAAATTGGAACCTGGGTATATATTATTTACTTTTTATAGCAATGACCTGTTTAGTTGAGTTTATGAAACAGCCTATTTGGTTGGTAATAAAGATAACAAAACGATTTTAATAAGGGTAAAGTAGGGCTTCCAAATATTTGTTGACATATAAAGCTGACTCAACTTATGGGACTGCCTCTGCAATTTTAGGCATTAAGAGAGTTAGAAGAAGGAAGAGAAGAGAAGAGGGAGGGGGGTGGGGGTGAGAGAGAGACTAATGTTGGTATCTTTTGTGAGTGACAGTATAATTTACTTTTCTTTATATGCTATATACTTTTAATTTCTTAAGTATCCTTGCATCCTTACGATGACAACCACTCTCTTCGTTCAATCTTATGAACAATTAACTTCGATACATTGCGCATAATTAGCTTTTTATATTATTTTTTTCTTGAACAAACGATATGCTATGACTAAAATAGTAGTGTAGCCATGAATGGTTTCCCACATTGTGAAACCGTAGATCACTTATATTTGAAATTGTTATGTCTAGGTTGCCAGCTGGGGAGGTGATTTGCTAGATCGTAATATTCTTACAGTCTCTCTTGCCCCGAGAGATAATCACGAGGCTCAAGTTCAATTTGCATTGGAACGTGGAATTCCTGCAATCTTAGGCATTATTTCAACGCAACGACTTCCTTTCCCATCAAACTCATTTGATATGGCTCATTGCTCCAGATGCCTTATCCCATGGACAGAATTTGGTATGTTGTCTCTCTGTAATCCTCCAGCCACAGTTAAATTGATAAAATTATACCAAAAACGATTCCATACTTTCTATTTGTTTTGTCCTTATTTTCGCCCATTAATTTTTGGGCATGTGACCAAAAGATCATTCAGTTAACTTTACTGATGGACATAAGTACATTACCAACTATTCTGCTTAGCAAAACCGTTTCCTAGGATCTTTCATGTATGAGTCTAATTGCTAAGAATCAGATTTATTTTATTTTATTTTATTTCACACAACTGCAACTGCAAGGAGATTAAGGTTGCGTTTGTTTTTTTATCTAAAGTCTGAATCTGAAATCTGAAATCTGAATCTGAAAAATGTGTTTGTTTTTACGTCTGAATATACTTCTGAATGAATGTATTTAGACTGATTCAGATTCAGACTTCAGACCTAACTCTACCTCTTAATCATTAAGAGGCAAATATGACCGTTAACCTCTTAATCATTTAAAAAAACACACTTTTTGATACCTCTTAAGTCTGAATGGTTCAAATTCAGACTTAAGAGGTAAAAACAAACGACCCCTTAGATTGACACTTGGACCGAGTCATAGTGAGAAGAAACTTGGAAACTTCTAGATGAGGAGTGCCTGTGACATATTAGTATTTAGTTTGCCTCAATTATTTCTAATTTTATGTGCCTACACATTGTTGGATTGTTTACATTTTAGGGTCCAGTAGCTCTTCGCAACGTGCACTTCGTGGTCCAAAGGTTTCAGTATTTGCAATCTCGAGTCTATTTTCACTTCACTTTTGTGACAATAAGCGCCACAAAAATCTTAGAATGTCGCACAACGGAAAAAAAGGAAAATGGACCCCAGAGCGTATTATGAAGAACTAGTAATCCCAAAATACAAATAACCTTCAAATATATGACATAAAACTATTTCCAACTTATGGCGTGTACTGAGTTTGAGTGTGCTTGTCAAGTCTATATAACGAAAACAGGACATAGTATTGCTTGCATTGCATTATTTGGTTGCTACCGGGAGAGTCTCACGGGTGTGGATTTCATTTTCAGGTGGTATTTACCTTCTAGAAATTCACCGTATACTCCGTCCTGGAGGTTTCTGGGTCCTGTCTGGCCCACCGGTGAACTACGAGAACCGTTGGAGAGGGTGGAACACCACAATCGAAGAACAGAGATCCGATTATGAGAAGTTGACAGAATTGCTGACTTCAATGTGCTTCAAGCTATATAACAAAAAGGACGATATTGCCGTGTGGCGGAAATCTTCAGATAATAACTGCTACAAGCAGCTCGATACCCCCGACACCTACCCACCAAAGTGCGACGATGGCACCGAGCCCGATTCAGCATGGTACACTCCACTCCGTCCCTGTGTGGTTGTTCCAGACCCTAAACACAAGAAAATAGCGTTAAAATCCATTCCAAGATGGCCTGAGAGGTTGCATGTTGCACCCGAGCGTGTTAGCAATGTTCGAGGTGGAAGTGGTGGGTCCTTTACGAGTGATGACAACAAATGGAAAGTTAGAGCGAAGTATTACAAGAGATTGGTCCCTGCAATTGGGACTGATAAGATTAGAAATGTGATGGACATGAACACAGTGTATGGAGGTTTTGCGGCAGCTGTGATTGCTGATCCCCTTTGGGTCATGAATGTGGTCTCTTCCTATGCTACCAACACGCTTCCTGTGGTCTATGATAGGGGTCTCATTGGAACCTACCATGACTGGTAAATTTTTGAATTCCAATTTTTCAATGCATTTATCTACTAAGTAAAATTATTTTGTGAAAATATTGAATACTACGGTGATACCCATATGGCGTGGTGACATGGTATCACCAAACCAATCATAAAGTGACACGAGGGATGCAAGGGGCCCGCAACACGTGATGGAACTATGTGGGTCTCAGCATCCCCCGTCACTTTGTTTGCATCCCCTGATATTGGTTTTTGATACCATGTCACTATGTCAGTATGATGACGTGGTATGACATTTGCGCTTAGTAGGTACTTGTACGGGTGGCACATTTTGGGACTTTAATGCTACTTATTGTTTCTGTGGTACTAGAAGGCTGATTGTGTTGCTTGATTTGATTGTTGTATTTTAGGTGTGAGGCTTTCTCAACTTACCCTCGAACATATGATCTTCTTCATCTAGATGGCCTCTTCACTGCTGAAAGTCAAAGGTAGGGTTTGCCTTTTTATTTATGATCTGTTTTTTTGGGTATAAAGGAAAGTGATATTATATTATCAAGTAAAAATTACAAAATTACATAGATATTCTGCAACTACTTACCCCAAATAGTTTTCTTAAAGAATGCCATCTTTGATTTGGTTGTGGTTTGCATCTTTAACCACAACGGCAGTAGACATTGATTAAGAATTCATATTAACCTTTGGTGCCTATAAATATTGGAGTCCCTAAACAGAACAAGCATCTTGCAAAAATAATTAGAATGGAAGTAGAATAGTTAGTCTTATTTTGTTCGGGGTGAAGTTTTTTTTTCTTGCCTCGTTGAAAGTGAAATAGTTTTTAACTCATTCATTTTATCTATAAGAGCCGGCAGAAGGTTAATAAAATCATCATTAAAAACATTAGCCATACTGCTGCTTTCTAATAAGATCATGTTTATCATCTTGTTGTATGAAGAAAACCTAGGAAGACTGCAAATCCACAGTCACTGGTGTCAATTATTGCTCATGAGCAGGGGCATAAAATGGTGCAAGCCTTTAGCTACATCTTAAAAGTTCTACACTGCTTTTAGGGTGTGTTAGGCAGTCACTATTTTCTGTGGAAAATAAAATTTGCCACTCATGTTCCATCTTTAAGGCTGTTTGATAACCACATGTTGCCCAGGAAAATTTTTTCCCACCATCCCTTAGAAAAAGTTTTCCACAACTACAGTCAAACACAATGAAGGAAAAGTTTTCCACATAGAAAATGTTTTTTTTTTTATTATTTTTTTTCCAGCTTGGTAATCAAACGCGTCCTAAATTTAATATAACTACAATGATATTGCCATTCATTGCCAATTTTACCTTTTTCTCAAGTAAAAAACGTAAGCCCAAACCAATTGGGGCCTTAATGTTTGATTTTGACGTTAGTTAAATTCCTTCGCAGATGTGAGATGAAGTATGTGCTGTTGGAGATGGATCGAATCTTGCGCCCAAGTGGGTACTCAATAATTAGGGAATCGAGCTATTTTGCAGACGCCGTGGCTACCATGGCCAAGGGGATGAGATGGGACTGTCATAAAAAGGACACCGAGAATGGCGATCAGAACGAGAAAGTTTTGATATGCCAGAAGAAACTCTGGCAGTCTAAGCAAAGCTCATTATAGATACCAAAGAAGCATAAGTTATGGTGATCATGCTCATGGAGGTATGAGTTATATTCATTAAACAACTCATAGGAGAGAAGTTCCATACCATTTACAGAGAAATTAGTTACCAAGATCTTGAAAACCAAGTTTTTCAGATTGAAAATTAGTTACCCCTAATAACCTCTTTTTTGTTAATTTCTAGTGCTGTTTGGCACAATATATTCTTTGTAATGACAGTTTCTTGTTGTACCCATATTTTTGTCCTTTTGTATTTTTTTCTTATATGATGTGAATGTATGATGTGCTGAAAAATCGAGCGATTACAGCTTGAGGTTTCTATATATTCAATGAAATGTGATGTTTCCCTTTGAAGTTGCCATTCATGAGGTGCTGCGAATTGTACTGGTGTCTATTAATTTAACTGCAAATTGTATTTTATGCTGTATGTGGATGTTGGAAAATATTGAAGATAATGCGAAGTCAAAGAGAAAAAATATGATTGGATTTATAGGGTGATTAAAATAAATTTAATTGGACTCTTAGGGCAACCACAATGGTGGTGCTACTGTCCAAGGAAATTTGTAATTTTACGGTGTACAAAATGATAAGAGGAAAAGGTATCCATTCTCTAAAGTTAGAGAATGACTACCCGATCTCTATTTTTTTTTAGAAAATGATTTGTGTCCCAAACAACTCCTTCAAATAGCATTAAGTGTTATACCTTGTGATATGGGTCCTGTCAGAACACAATTCATTAATGCTATTTGGGAGAGATTTGGGGGATTTGTTTGGTACCCATAACACCACTCTTTTTTTTTTTTTTATAACAAATGAAGTTAGTATCGGTACGAGTTTGAATTAATGTGAGCAAATATTCCATGAACTAAAAATGCCAATATTTAACCCTCCACCATTGTGGAGTTCTCGACTCACGAAAAGGTAATTTTCACTTTTGAATTTGTAAAAATAGCTTTCAAATGAGTTACCAATTGTTGTTGCTCTTATTAGTAGTGGCCTCTTGAAGTGTGTGATTCACCGTTTACATTCTATTTTTCTTAAACTAGGGAAAATATGGATCAGGCCCGTGGTTGTGAGACTGACAAGGCGAGGGCCAACTAGTTTGAAGTCCAAACAAGAGTTGCACGCGCACTGGTGCAATTTTGCCATTTCAATCTCATTGTGGATATTTAGAGCCCATTTGATTTATAATCAAGTTTTTCAGAAAATAGGTTGAGGGTGTTTTATAACTTCTGTTTTTTATTTTTTAACTCAGAATTATTCATTCTTAATATTTTAATGTAATTATATCTTAATATATAATATACATACATAATATATTAATATGCGTGTAATTCTTATAAATAAAAAAATATATGTGTACATGTATACAAAATTATGTATGAAATAATATAAAGTTAAATAATGTTATTAATTGATACATGATATACTTATATATAGTTTTATATGGGTATTGTTAATTTATGAAATAGTATAAAATATACATATAGTACATATGTATTAAAAAATATTATCAATTCATGTATGTATATAATTTTATGTGTGTGTGTGTGTCTATATATATATATATACACACACAATCAGGCTTTAATGTGGACGCAACTTGCGGATTTAAATTGAGGCGTATGTACAAATATATACATATATCTATGTACAAATATATAATTTATGATGTATGAATGAATGCATGCATATATGTATATATGTATACATTCATGTATCATGTATGTATGAAAGTTTTATATATGTCTTCACACACACACACACACACACATGTATAATATAAATATACAAGTTTGTCAATTTTGTAAAAATTTTCAAAAAACTATATTTAAAAACAAATTTACCAAACGCAAATCAGTAATTATAAACACAAAAAATTGAATTTTAAACTGTATTTAAAAACAACGTTTAAATTGAGTTTTCTGTATACAGAACCAAACATGCATGTGTGTGTTGATTAAATTAATGTGTCTTATAAATGGATTCATATACATATTATGTCCAAATTTAAATGAATAGAAATAAATATAATGAGAATGGTAAGAACATAGAGAGTAAAAATGTGTCTAATTATGGATATACATGATAAGTAGAGCATGAGGATTGCCCTTAGGTTGCGTTTGTTCACCAGGAAAAGAAAGGAATATAATTTCTTGTACTTTTTATTGTGTTTGGTTAGCTTAAAAGTTGTGGAAAAATGATTCCAAAATTTTCCTGCAGAAAAATACTTTTTCACAAAACACATCCTACCAAAGATTCAGGATTTTGCAGGAAAGTTAAAGGAAAATTCATATATTACCATGTAGATTATTATTATTACTACTATCTTTACTCTTCTTCTTCTTCTTCTTCTTCTTCTTGTTGTTGTTGTTGTTGTTGTTGTTGTTGTCACAACTACTACTAAACTACTAAAATATTTATTAATAAATATTCACAATAATACGCAATATATTGATATTTTTACTAATTAAATATTTATCAATGGGGCTCGTATAAAAAAATCAACTCAAAAAAACTTTTTTGCTATTTTTAAAAAATCGGTTAAACTTTGACAGCGTTTAAAGTGCTTAAAAGAAGCGAAAGTTTGACTGATTTTTTTTTAAAATAGCAAAAATAAAATTTTTTTATTGATTTTTTTATATGGATCCCTTGAAATATTTAAATATCACATAAAAAAATAACAACTCAAAGATATTTTTTTTACTATTTAAAAAAAAATGGTGTGCAAACTTAGTGTGTACAGGAGTCTGCCTGTGTGTGTGTGTGTGTGTGTGTATTATATATATATATATATATATATATAAGTTTTTATTTTTTTTAATAATTTTCTTGCACTTTTCCTCCTGTTAACTAAATACACACAAGAAAATAATTTTCCTTTTGCTTTACTTCACTTCAATTTTCTTTTCTCAGAAATCATTTTCCTGCTTAACTTTCCTGACAAACAAACAGAGCCTTAGTGATCAGTATATCGAAATCAAAAACTAGGCGGTTGGAATATGGCTTTTACTTCATGCCTCTACTCCACACGAAGATGTTCAATTCTATTTGACGTTTTGAATATGAGTTAGTTTTATAAGAGGTTTTGAGTTCGATTGCACTTGAAAAGTTTTTGTTTGATTAAAACATTATTTGATGGAAAAAATTGTGATTTGATTGAAAGTTGTTTAGTTGAAAATAGGGTTGTCGAGATTCTAGGTGGTAAAATCTTACTGGTTATAATTCAACACAGTATTAGCTGAACATAAAGTAAATCATTCACAATCATACAAGAACAGTATTTACGTGGTTCGTCTACGTGCCTACGTCTACGGTAGGTTTTCTCTTTCTTCTCTATTACTCTGACTCAAATGCTTATGATTACATTCATATTTTCCTTGGGGCTAGGGATACATTTATTTGAAAAGATATAGTGGAGACGTGTAGGGCTCAATGATTGTGGTGGTTATCCTAGCTTGATCGGCTGCATTTTGCTCATTTATTCTCGTAGGTAGGTTAACTTCAATAGTCCCTCATGACCAGATCAGTGGAACGTGTCCTCCTTGCACGTGTGACTGAATTATTTTCCTCGTAATTGCCCTCAAATCTCTATAGATAGTTGAGGTCACAGATGTTTGTTCGATTCTTCAAATAAATTCGATTCATGGTCTAGTTATTGCTGGTCGTCTAACTATACCATGGTCGGAGGGAACGATATTAGTAGTGCTATAAGGTGTAGAGTCTTCTTCTCGTCAATTTTGGAGGGTACGCTAGTAATTTACCCTAGTCATTTTAGGGTCATATTGGTAATTTTTGCCCCCAAAGCTGAAGAGGCGGTTGCGTGCCAGTCGCCATTTGGGAATTTATCAATATAATGATGAGGCTTTGACCCACATCTGGAAATAGTTTGGTCCATTATTCAGAGTTCTGCTACCTTCATGAGAACCAAATCTCCCATCGTTACTCCACCATCTTATAAGTCTTGTCCTTCCAATTCTGAATCCTTTGTTTTTTTTAAGAACTCCATTTTTTCTTATGTTTCTTACCGTATAGTATAAAATGGTGTATGTAATCAATGAGAACACTATTGAGGTTTTCAAAAGTTATTATATCTCATTTTGAGTGACCGTTGAGTTAGACTCGGGCCCCATGGACTTCTACAATATTGATGAAGTTCATTGGCTTTTATCCCAGTTTGTGGCTCATGTTGGGGTCACATCTCCCAAATCCCTTACTTCTTGAGCTTTGTGAATTTTTCTATGGGGTCCCTACCTAGTATTCCCCCAACACTTTGAGGTAGCTAAACAGTGTAAACTATTTAAAAGAGATTTATGAGATCCACCTAGTGATCCCAGAAATTCGATATTGCTATATATGAGTGATAAACTCTGAGAAGGCCTATTACTTGAAGAGAAGGAAGATTGAAAGGTCCTTGGTCATCAATCTTTTCGACTTCAATAAGGAGTATTGGCCCCATGGTTTCGTGGTTAAAAAACTGGGAATATTTGCCTATACCAAAGAGAGGTGAACCATACAAGGGACCAAGTGTCACAAGGGTGGGCATGAGATATGTCCAGCTTCTTTTAAAATTCTTTGTTATGTTATGCTTTATGATTTTCACATTTTTTACACTGTTGTGATACTTTTTTTTGTGTAGGTATTCGAAAGAAGATAGAGCCCAAGCCACAAGATATAAATTTTTCTGCCTTGAAGAAGGCCTAATTAATTAAACAAAGTTTAAGAGACCCTGATCACCCCAGATCAGATGCAGTGCTTGACCTGTAGAACGAGGTCTAGACTCTAGAGGGGGGGGGGGGGGGGTGTTGATCATAACCCTTAAGTTGCTAGTATGTCGAACTCTTTTGAGTCCGTGGACTTTTTTCCATTCCAGCCATTATCCCCACTTCCTCAGAGGAAAAAAATGCTCTAAAAAGGAAGGACCCCAATTTGATTGGGGGTGCCCTCTGTCCAACCTCTCCTACTACACACCCGACCAAAAGAAAAGAGGTCGAGGATCCATCTGACCATGTTTTCGCAGAGGATTTCCCTGAGAAAATATAGGGTTAACATGAAAAAAGGAGTAAGGCGAATAATAAACTTGTCATTTAAGTACAGACCTCTAAGTTGGTGGATGCCCTTAGCAATGTTAAAGCTCATGCTGAGGGTTCAATCACTAAGCAACCAAAATTGGCTTTTAGTCTTTTGAGCGGAGCTTATTGTTGTACCATAAAATGTGGTGTGATCCAATGACCACTTATAAAGATAAACCATTGTTTCTTGTAAACAAAAAAGAAAGTCGGCTCAGGATCCACTCTGGTTGTCCAAGGCAATCTGGTCGGCCCCAGTATGACCGGTAGGAAGTTTAGCTTATCGAGCCCACAATTTGCTGACATTATGTACAAGGGTATATCAGTTAGTGGGGTGATGTCAGCAATATTCAAGAGAGAAGCATAAGGGATTTAAGGTTTATTTTTACCACATTATTGATGGGCAACGTGTACCCATCCCTCTTTTTCATAAAGACAAGTAAAAAGGTATACTTGACTAATCTGTGAAGGCAGGCCACATGTCACCTAACATTTTTTTTATCTCCACTACTCTCTCTCTCTAGATCCACACATGATAGGTATAAATAGGACATATTATCTTCCATCAAGGGGGATCGAGAGAATTTTTCTACTATTATGCTGCCACTTTCTAAAGTGAGAGAGAAGCTTGTAATTATCCCTTCATCTATGTCTATCTCCCAGTGGATCATACAAACAACTGATGCAATTTTGGACGTAGGCACCACACTGGGACAAACCATATAGACTTGGTTTCCATCTTATTTCTCTCATCCTTTCTCTATTATTATTATTATTATTATTATTATTATTATTATTATTATTATTATTATTATTATTATTATTATTATTATTATTATTATTATTATTATTATTATTATTATTATTATTATTATTATTATTATTATTATTATTATTATTATTATATGTTTAATCTCTTTCTATCTGTTGTGAATCTAAGATTAATATGTTTGGCTAAAACATAAATCCCTATGCCAGTTTTAGGCGTTAATAGTCATCACTTTATACTAATATTTTCTCTTACTACTCCAAGATCCTTAGTCTTGAAAACACTCTGTTTCGTTAACTGCCATACTACTAGCTACAAACATTCTTCCAATCCTAATCTAACTCCAGGCCCATAACTGGATGTGTACCCTCTACTTATAACATTTTCCTCACCATAACTCTTACTTTTGCACTTGTTTTTTAAGTTGTGATATCATGGAAATGGGTGAAAAGCCAGAGAGTAGCAACCCGTAGAGGAAGCCTCACCTTCGATGCCTATAGATACTAATGACCTGCAAGCAATACTACCACACCTGACTAAAGGTCAGGAGGCTATGCAAGATAACATCAGGCAGTTGATGCAAAGTATCCTGACCGGACATAGTAGTCTGGAAGAGAATCTAGCTACCCCAGCGGTGGGTGATAACCTAGAGCGAAGGTAGGAAATGCCTCTTACGAACCCTCACAAAGACATGAGGTAGATGTACCATGAGAGGATGGTAGAGAATCCCAAACGATTAAACTAAAACTCACACAAAGAGGCTAGAAAATTCAAGTACAATGGATCCAAACGTGATGATAAATTTTACAAATCGAAAGCCATATCCACCGTCCAAACAGGTGGATACGACGATGACTAGACTTACTCTTTGGAGCGTCGAAGCATTTTGGAGAGACTGAGCAGAGGGTCTCCATTTGACCATTTGGGGCAAGGGCAGAAAGACACCACCAATGCAGGGGGATTAAAGAATATAGAGATGAAACCAAAAGGGTTGAGCTTTCACACAAGTTAAGACCAAGTGTGCGAGGGTAGGATAATGCCAAGCAGACTTCCCAAGAAGAGAGCTTAGATGAAAGTCGAGGACGAGAATGATGGTTAAATACTGATAAGAATGGGAAATCCCGAAGAGGAGAATCCAACGATTAAAAGATCATCTGGGTAAAATAATAAAGACTAAGAACCCTTTGTTAAGAGGTTACATCCAAGGGTTCCCCTTTATATCATTAATCAGGGCCTATACAACACCGACGAAGCTCAAACCTCACGTTATTACTCCCAAGTACACTGACACATCGGATCATGTGCTTTATATAGAGAGCTATTAAGCTTCCTTGAATATTTTTTCCATACATGATGAGATGCCTTGTCGACCTTTCTCTAGAACAATTATCGGATCAACCCAAATTTAGTATAACGGACTACCAAGAGGTCAAATTTACAACTTATGATAACTAGCCAATCTCTTCGTCAGTAATTTTTGTTTCAATTTTAGACCAGGCATACGAGTCGCCTATTTACTAAAAAATTGCCAAGGAATAAATGAGACGACAAGGAAATTCATCGCCAGGTTCAACACCAAAAAGTTAGAAGTCGTTTACTATGAAGAGAAAACGATGATGGGAGCACTCATGAGTGGATTGCGACCTTAGAACTCATTATGGAAGTTAGTCAAGGAACCACCCAACACTATGTCTAAGTTGTTGGCAAAGGCCAAAAAGATTATGAACGCCGAAGAAGTCGTGGAAGCAAAGGAATATAGCTATTCCAAGTCTAACACCAGCAGTGACTCAGAGAAGAAGAAGAAGAAGTTCAAAGAGAACAAAAAGGCTAACAGACCGATGAAGTTTGATGAATATATCCGGTTCACCATAGGGGTATACCACATCCTCGAAGATATTTGTGGAAGTAATGATATGGAGCGGCCAAGAAAATTAAAATCTCTTAAGAATAGGAGAAATAAAATTAAATACTATGAGTTCCATAAAAATCATGGTCATAATATGGACAAGTGCATAGCCTTAAAGAATGTGATTGAGATCCTCATTAGGCGAGTAAAGTTGACGAAATTCATTGACAATGGTAGCTGATCAGATAGGCGAGATGGCCAGAGACCTAGAAGACGATTAAAGTCCCCTTGTAGGATGGATGACGAGAAGAAAAAAGGTCGGGATGATGATTCGAAGGATGATCCTTATCTACCTAAAAAACCCAAAGAGACGGTACATGAGGTAATTATGCTCTCTTTAGGATGCAACTTCATAACAGGAGGAGAAGATGGAGGTGGGGATGGACCAGCTGAAAAAGAGGAATATTTGAATGAGTCAAAGGCTAGCGCTCACATCAGGCAGTTTGACCTAGTTGGCCCCATCACATCTAGTCCTAGGAAGGTAAACAAATATTGCCTCATAGTTAGTTTTTTTAAATATGATTTTTCGAGTGTGATCTATTCGCATGATGAACCGCTGGTCATCACCATAGTAATGCATGAGAGTAGGGTGGCAATCATATTAGTTGACAATGGCAACTCAACCAATATCCTCTCACTGCTACTAGAACCTAAGGTTAAAAGACAAAAAGTTAGAGGCATCTTATAGGATTTTTGGGAAGAATATGTCCCCCTCGGTACAATAGACTTACAAGTTGTGATCGCTGATAGGTCGACCTACTGAATCAAAATGATCCGTGTTTTTGCAATGGATGAGAATATGTATTCGGCATATAACATCATTTTTGGAAGGGTTGGACTGAAGAAGTTCGAGGCTGTTCCATCCACTGTTCATCAATACGTAAAATTTTCCACAAGTTACGGAGTTGGTGTGGTGAAAGGGAAACAAGTATAGGCTCGTGGGTGTTACTACACATTAGCGCAGTAGGAAGAGCAAAAGAAATTGACTACCACTTATCAAATTAAAACACTTGATCTGTAAGATGAAGATAAATTAGTCAAAAGGTAAGTAGTCGAGGAAACAGAGAAGGTGATACTAGATGACGAACACCCAGAGAGGACAACCCAGATCGGCTCGTCACTGGATACCTCCTTCAAGAAAGAATTAACTGAGTTCTTGAGAAGGAGGAGGAATGTGTTCGCCCGGAGCCATGAAGATATGCCAGGAATAGATCCGAAATTCATTTGCCACGAACTCAGCATAATGAAATATGCAAATCCAGACAAAGAAAATGTCGCGTGTTCAGCCAGGAGAAGGACATGGCAATCCAGGAAGAGGTGGATAAGTTGTAGAAGGAAGAGTTCATTAAAGACGTGAAATATCTAGTATGTCTTTCAAACGTCGTCATGGTTACAAAGAAGAGTGACAACTGGCTTATTTGTGTGGATTTTACCGACCTCAATAAAGCTTTCTCGAAAGATCATTACCTGCTACCCAAGATTGATCAACTAGCCAACATTACAACTGGAAATGAGCTCCTCAGTTTTATGGATGCTTATTCGCGGTACAACCAAATAAAGATGAAGCCGGAGGATCGGGATTAAATCTCATTTATCACTAGCAGAGGTACGCAATGTTATAATGTTATGCCTTTTGGACTAAAAAATGCAGAGGCAACATACCAAAGGCTGGTGAACAAAGTCTTCGAAGATCATATCGACAAAACCATGGAGGTTTATGTGGATGACATGCCGAGAAAAAGAAAAAAAATTATCGATCGTATTAGAGATCTGGGATGAACTTTCAATCAATTGGAAAAGCATTAAATGAAGCTGAACCCAACAAAATGTGTTTTCGAGGTAAAAGAAGGAAAATTCCTTGGTTTCATAGTCAAGTAGAGAGGCATAGAAACAAACCCAATAAAATTCAAGTACTGATAAACATGTTGTCCCCCACAAGTAAAAAAAAGATCCAGAGATTAGAAGGACGAGTGGCCGCATTGAATAAATTCGTATACAGAGCTACGGACAGATGCCTCCCATTCTTTAAAATCTCGAGGAAGACCTTCAAGAGAAATGAGGAATGCGAGATAAAATTTCTACAATTAAAGAAATACCTGGGATCCGCACCACTGTTGTCTAGGCCTGTCCAAGGTGAGAAGCTCTATTTATACTTGGCAGTTTCAGAGCCAGCTGTCCGCTCGACATTGGTTCAACAGGAGGTCAAAGTGCAAAAGCCAATTTATTACACGAATAATGCGTATCTAGGAGCAATAATACGGTACCCTAGGCTAGAGAAGTTAACTTAAACTTTGATAGAGGCGTCCAAAAGAATGAAACTGTACTTTCAAGTGCATACCATTACCGTCTATACAGAACTTCCCTTATGTTAATTTATCCACAAACCTATGAAAACAAGTAGACTAATGGCTTGGGCAATGGAAATTGGAGAGTATGATATCTAGTATGAGCCCGAAATAAAAATTAAAGTCCAATCAGTGGCCGAGTTTATAATATAGTTCACTTATCAAGAGAAACCACTAGAGTAGACTTCCCCGAAAGAAAACTCAGTCCAGAAGAAGACTGAGCAAACTTCTACAAAAAAGAACTCAATGATAAGACCGGTAGAGCATACTTTTACAAAAGATAGCTCAACCAAGAAACAAATCGAGTAGACTTCTCCAGAAGAGAGATCGACCACCAATCCAATGGAGTAGACTCCTCTGAGAGATAGAGATATAAAATTCTTCCTACCAAAAATACTTTTATGAAAGATAATTCGATAGTCTATGCAGTCGGCCAAATTATTGACATACCAGAATTTTCATTCAAAGAGGAAAACAAGCTTATGATCTCAAGAAAATGAGAAAACTATTAAAAAATGGATAGTTAGTAGAAGGAAGCTTTGAAAAAGAGTTACCTGTTTGATATTTATTTGTAGATGGGTCGTCATGCGCCGACGATAGTGGAGCAGGTCTAATAGTCACAACACCAGATGGGGTTGATGTGGAGTATGCCTTAAGATTTAACTTCGATGCCTAAAATAATGAGGTATAATATGAGGCCCTCATAGCTGGCCTGGGGTTGGCATCATCCTTTGGCGCTCAGCAGTTGTCAGCTTACAGCGACTCCCAACTTATAGTCAATCAAGTATTTAGAATAAATGAAGTAAGGGAGGAATCGATGATGAAATCCTTGGCAAGGTAAAAGTTTTGTTGTCAAAGTTATCGACTGTTCAGATGGTCAAAATACGAAGAACTGAGACGTTTAAGTAAATACACTTACCCGCCTTACATCATCCCTAAGAATCGAGCTACGCAGAACGGTACCCATAGAAGTCTTAACACATCACAACACAATCGAGGAAAATGTGTTGGCAATGGAGGTGGACTTAGGTCCATCATGGATTGATACCATTCGAGCATATTTGGAGTTTGGGACAGTCCCAGCTAACCCAAAAGAGGTAAGGGGGCTTCGATAAAAGGTGGCAAGGTACGTGCCAGAAGGGGGAATCCTGTTCAAGAGAGGATTTATAATATTACTGCTTAGATGTGTTCATCTACTAAAAGTTAATGACCTGATTAAGGAAGTATATAAAGGCTCATGTGAGGCCCTTTCATCAAACATATCACTAGTGAAGTGAGTGGACACCCAAGGGTATTATTAGCTAGCCATGAAAGAATAATGTGCAAACTACACAAAAAGGTGCGACATGTGTCAAAAGTTTTCCATAATCCACAAAAGCCGAGGAACAACACTAGCCCCGATCACCTCACCTTGTCCCTTCGCCACATGGGGAATCGATATGGTCTGTCCACTACCAAAGAAAAGGGTAAGGTTCAAATATGTACCGTACGAAAAATTGTTCCACTTTATATAGAAGAATATCATATGTTGATATTGGGTTCCATATGTATTCATGATTAACCACGATACCTAGTTCGACAATAAAGATTTTGAAGATATAGAAGATATTGTGTACGATCAAAAATCCTAAAATTGCACTCTACACTTGGCCACCCATAGTGTAATGGGAAGACAAAGATAACAAACAGAATCTTGCCCTACGAAATGAAGAAAAGTTTAGATGATATAAAAGGGAACTAGATTAATGAGATACAGAGCATACTATGGGCATACAGAACAAGGCCACAAACAACAACAAATGAAACCCTATTCATGCTGGCATTTGTCGCTGAAGCAGTAGTGCCCATTGAGATTGGCCTACCCAACTATAGGGTGATTAATTTTGACTCACCAAAGAGCAATATAATGAGGATACTTGATTTAGACGTAGTTGAAGTACGGTCGCCGCTTATCAACAAAGAACTGCTCGGTTTTACAATAAAAGAGTAAAACCGAGCATTTTAAAGGAAGGAGACTACATATTAAAGAAGGTTATTTAGAAAACAAACAAACTGGAACCCAACTGACATGACCTATATAAAGTATCCGTCATCGTGTGACTAGGAACTTACCGAATTGAAACTTAGATGGTGAATAGTTCAAGAATCCTTAGAACTCTGAGGACCTATGGAGATACTAACAGTAACGGTGACAAAACATGGTGGAAAAAATAAAATATAATCCTTATTTTACATTCGTTCATAATTACCCTCAATGATTAATGAGAAGAATTTCGTTTCCTGCGTATGTGGATTTTGAACATTATATAAATATATTTAATTTGGTGCAAGAGGAGTGAAAATAAACTAAGGCATAATACTGATAAAAGTCGATCACATTGAGATCGACAATGAGAAATAAGTTCACAGTCAAACTAAATACTTCATGTACGATCTCATCTTAGAATAAATCGCGAACAAGAAGTCCCCTAAATTATGGGAAATCCAGTGCAGTGTTGTTGATGACAAAGATTCGACCACAATCTAATAACACAAGGATATATTCTAATAAACTTTGATAATTTTGGTAATCTACACGGATGCGTGGTCATGACGACAGGATCTGTTCATACGATCATTAAGCTGGTACTAGCATAGGATGAACCTAGGGCACGATAACTTAGGTTCATCCGAAACTAGTAGTTGGTAAGGCCGATTAGGTTGATAACCACATGATTGCAAGCATAAACTTCTAGCAGGACTATTCAAAACACTTCATATATGATCTCATCTTAGGACAAATCATAAATAATAAGTCCCCTCAAGTATGGGAAATCTAGTGCAGTGTTGTGGATGATAAGATTCGTCCACAATTCACCAATGTAAGTATAAATCCTAATACACTTGGACGACTCTAGTAAGTAATGTTGACATGTGGTCAGGATGACAAGATACGTATGTACGACCAATAAGCCGGTACTAGCATGGGTATAACCTATCTCAGGACAACTTAGGTTACTCCAAATCTGGTAGCTGGTAAGGCCGATTAAGACGATAACTACATGGTTATAAGCCTAAACTGCCCGCAGACCTATTCAAAACACTTCATATACGATCTCGTCTTAGGACGGATCGTGAACAAGAAGTTCCCTCAAGTATAAAAAATCCATAATAGTGTTGTGGATGATAAGATCCAGCCATAATACACTAATGGAAGGATATATCCTAATAAACTTGGATGACTCTGATAAGCTATGCGGTCAGAACAATAAGATTCGTTCATACGACCAATAAGCCAACACAAGCATGGGTATAACTTAGGTTAGGATAACTCATGTTCATCCAAAATTGGTAGTTAACCTGGCATATCCTATTGGCAGTAAGATAACCACACGATCACAAGACCCAAATATGCCATAATATGAGTCAAAGTTAACTCAACAACCATGATTACTTAGATTCGTATGATCCAGTCAAGCACATGTGAATATCTCTAAAGATAAAAAAGTAAACATGCATACACAGAGAATATAACAGACAAAGTAAGAGGCTGATCATTTCAACGAGTGAAAGTGTTCATCAAAACTTACAAGTACAAAAGAAAAATATTCGGCATGAATGACAAATACTTCACAAAAAGAGAGAGTGCTTCACAAAAGGAGAGTACGAAAAGAAAAATACTTCAGGCTTCAGGTGCATAATCGGTTGTGGCCTCTAGCATCGGGACATCAACAACGATAGGGGAGTTGGCATTAAGAGAACTTGGTTGACCATTAATTACCTCAATCTGCTCGGCAGAAACTTCATCGGCAACATCCTCTTCCTCAGCAGCCAAAGCCTTTTCCTTATTGTCATCGCCCTCTCAAGCTTTAACGGTCTCAGCAATGTCCGGGTAATGCTTAATAACTCTCTTTTTGAGCTCATCATATCCCTCTATGAAGATGGTCACTAACTCAACATTATATCCACCATAGGTCTTAAAATTCCTTACTCTTTCCGCCTAAGTATTTGCAAGGGAAAAAGAGGATTTCTCCAAAGCTTCAGTAAGTCTCTTCAATTACTTTACCCCCTTGGTAAGGGCCTCCTCCGAAGACTTAATTTTGGCAGCGTCAGTCTCTGCATACTCATTCAACTTCTTGATCTCCTCCTCGGCCTGGCTCAAAGCACCAATTATGAGGGACGATGCATGACCTGTCCCTCTCATCAGATCAAAATTCCCAATCGCCTTTTATGAAGACAAATTAGTTCTTCTAACTATGATTTCTCATCTAAACGACCTTTACCATTTTCTGGTCGTACTTTCAAGGGGAAAATAATAGTAGACACTGGCCTTAGCATTTTCCTTGACACCATAGACCAAATGGAAGATGTTTCCAGTCCGATCAAACTCAATGTGGGTTTTCCAGTAAACCATTAACCCAACTATGGATTTATAAGCATTGGTGGGGGAGAGTTCTGTAGGTATAACACCATAACGTCTTAGGATGGATCGTATAATGGGGTGAAGGGGCATCTAAACTCCTACCTGTAGAGCCCACACTTTCATCAAAATTGCATTGGTCGTAAACCCTCTCTTCGAAATTAGTAAGCTGAAGACAAATATTTATAGGGATATCATATCTATCCCTCAAATCGTCTAATTTCATCCTCCGTAATATCACTACTATGAGTAATGACATCGGTACAAGATGGGTCCCAAGAATCAGAGGCCCTAAATATCCCTTCATCAGTGAGAGGCACCGTAACATGAGAGGTTGAGGCTATCTGACCATTAGGAGAAGGACGGGGAGGAGAAGGGTCAAGATCTACCACAAACATTGACACAATGTTAACAAGTCTCTCATTATTAAGAGGATGATCTACAACCAAGTTATCTACGATTATAGGAGACTCAACTCCTACTAGAGATGGGGGTGTACTGCAGACCCTATGTAAGAGGAAACTTTAAGGATAAACCTAGGGTTCTTTGGGTCATCCTCAAGGTCCAAAACTTTAAGAGGGTTTAGAATATCTTGGAAGTTATTCCAGGGTAGGTGGGTTCTAATTCGTCTAGGAGTTCAAAAATTCGTTAGACGTGAGGAAGGTAGTTCATCAAAGTGAATAGTAAAACCCTAAAAATTGAGGGCTACTCAAAATAGAAAGAAGTACTAATGATGGTGTCTGGGAAGAAATAAACCATAGATGAAAAAGAAAACCTAGTCAAACCGTATTAATGGCCATCTAAACACCTTCAACAATCCAATAATCAACCAAGTTCTCAGAAACCCAAGCAATTGTAAAAATAATAAGAAGAAAAAAGGGGATTTGTCCCTAAATAAAGCCCTAGGTTATAGAGAGATAACGAAAGCGTACATGGAAATCCCTAAACGAGTTTTTGAAGGGGGATGAAACCACCTAAAAGCTTGAAGACGACGAAGGAAATCTTTAAACACAAGCGTCAATAAAAGAAATTAAGAAGGAAAGGTATTTAAAAGGTTACTCTCTCTCTCTCTCTCTCTCTCTCTCTCTCTCTATCTCTCTCTCTCTCTCTCTCTCTCTCTCTATCTCTCTCTAAACTCAAATAAAAGGAGAAAGTTTGGCTAGAAAAGGGAAATAAGAGTTTGGATTAAGTATTTATACATGGAAATGGGTGGTAATGTTTAATCATTACCCAAGACATCACGCTTAGGAAGATGCGCGGACAAGACAACGGGCATGCGCGCTCACTGCTTAATGCGCTCGTGATGATCATGTTGGTCATAAAACCCCATCTACTAACACATGCCCAAGTTACATTTTGGAACGAAAACATTGCAGGACAATCTGCTCGACGCGCGCCAAGAAAATTTTTAAGTCGATAATATTCTCATTGGATAAATACTTCACTTACTCAGATCATCTCAGCGGATACTCCTAAGGCCATAACGTTTTGCAGAATCTGCCTCGATCTTTAATCGTTAGCAAAGTCTTGGGGGCTTTTATTGTACCATAAATGTGGTGTGCTCCAATAACCACTTATAGAGAAAAACCATCGTCTCTTATGAATAGAAAAGAAGGTCGACTCAGGATCCACTGTTATCATCCAAGGCAATCTGGTTGGCTCACGTATGACCGACAGTAAGTTTATCTTAACCATCTCATAGGCCACTAACACTATGTACAGGTGGATGTCAGTTAGTGGGGTAATGTCAGTAGCACTCAAGAGGTAAACGTTAGGGAGTTAAGGTTTATTATTACCCCATTATTGATGGGCAATGTATACCTATCCTTCTTTTCCATAAAGGCATATAAAAAGATGTACTTGCCTCATCCATAAAGGCAGACCACCTATCACTCAACATTCTTTTTGTCTCCACTAGTTTCTCTCTTTCTAAGCCCACACATGGTAGGTATAAATAGGATGAATTATCTTCTATCAAGGGGGATCGAGAGACTTTTTCTAATGTTATATTACCATTTTCTAGAGTGAGTGAGTGAAGCTTATAATTTTCCCTTCATTCATGGCTATTTCCCATTGGATGTAGTACAAACAACCGATGCACTTATGGATATAGGCACTAGGGGTGGCAATTCGGGTTAGTCGTGTCATTTTCGGGTCGCGTTGATTTTTATATTAGTATAAGTTTTGGGTACTCCTAAATCTATACAAGCTAATCGGGTCATGTTCGGGTCATTTTGGGTTATTACCGTAAACGGGTTATCGGGTCAAAAATTGCCAGCTCTACCTCACCGGGCTAAACCACGTAAACTTGGTTTCCATCTATTTTCTTCATTATTCATTTCTAGACTAGCATTTCTTTGATTAATCTCTCTTTATCGGTTACGAATCTAAGATCAGTGTGTTTGGAGATGACATAAATTCATACACCAATTTTTCTGTCTGGTTAATTAAATAGAGTTTAAAAGAACCCGACCACCCCAGATGAGATGCGTTGCTCGACCTGAAGATCGAAAACCAGAGATTCTAGAGGGGTTTGTTGAGCATAACCTTTAAGATGCTAGTACATCGAGCTTTTTTGAGTTCATGGATGTTTTTGCCATTCCATTCATTATTTCCACTTCTTCAGAGGACAAAATGTCTCTAAAAATGAACATCCCCAATTTGATAGGGGGTGACTTCTACCCAATCTCTATTACTTCTCACCCGGATAAAAGAAAAGAGGTCGAGGGTCCATCTGACCATGTTTCTATGAGAAATTCAACTGAGAAAACGTAGGTCCAACATGCAAAAAGGAGTAAGGTGAACAATAAATTTATCATTTAAGTACCGACCTTTAAGTCGTGGATGTCCCTCGCAAGGGGAAAGCAATCAAAATTGGATCTTGAACTTTTAAGGGGAGATTATCTTCCTAGTGACCAATATTTGGTTGCAAGACTAACTTCAGATAGGTTAGCTCTTTGAGCCACCCAAGCACTATCTCTTATAAGTACCGAACTTCTCTATATGATTTTTATTGATTCAAGTTTATTTATACGATCTCAACTTATCATTTTCTCTTTTTCTTGACAGTTTGTGGCAAACTTTGTCAACATGCTTGACAGGTGGTTTGAATAGAAAAAAAGTGGACTACCTAGGACCATCTTGTTTGGGGCATAAAAGGTTCTTGATGCTTTATAATCCAAGGTCATCGAGCACGATGTCTAGATGAAGTCCAAAAATGATAAGATCATCCAAGTGAAGGCCAAGATGGAGGGATTGGAGAAGGCGAGCAAGGAATCTTCCCTAAACTTTACTGCAGCACTGGAGGCAAACATTGCTACTTATGGGACAAAGACTGACAATCTTGAAAAATAATTAGGCTTTTGTAAAAAAAGCCTTGTTCAAGAAGGGTTGGGATGAGGCCTTGGATAAGGCTCGAGTTACTACTGACTCCGAGCTATTTATCTAGCATACTCCACACTCTCCTCCTAACTTAGAAGAGGAAGAAGAAGAGAAGGGCGAGGTTGATGACTAACCTAACGTTGTTGAATATCCCAAAGAGACTCATGTAGTCTAGCATAGTTTAGTGTCTTTCTATAATTTTGCATGACCTCCCTTTATTTTTTTTGGTAATCCATCTAAGGGTTTATCCCATTATTTTTAATGAAATGAAAAATATTTTTGCTTCAATTGTACTGCTCGAATACTTTTTTATACTTTTTTGTGTATGTTTTATGTTGTTTGTTGCCTTAGATGTTAAACTGTAAGTGCAAATTTCCATTTGAGTCAATTTTTAAGTGTTGGGTTGATTTCGAAAAAAAGTATTTTAGTCATAGGATAGTAGTTTGTGACCTTTCAAGCCTATTTCATTTGAACTGAAGACGTAGTGGTCAAGTCTAATGAAGATCACATTGTATGCCACATTTCGTGCCTTGTTTAGCGTCATCAACTTTTCATCTTTGCGATGTCTCTTAGGTTTGAATGCATATGTTATACAGAGACTTGGAATTTTTATTGGGGATCATATTTCTTTAGTAAACAAAGTTTAAAATTTTTCTAAAAATAATTTTTTTATAAGGTCGTTTGAACAACTTCATTCGAACGATATTCCCAGGTCGTTCAAATGAGGTATCTAACGAGGTTCCTTTTGGTTTCACTGAATTATCGTTTGAATTGTCATTCGAACGAACCTTTAATTTTGGACCTCCTGTATTCTCATTCAAACGACGTTGTTCAAACGACTTTGGTATGTCGTTCGAACAACATTGTAGTTTCGACAGTTTTTTGAAAGTTTTCTTAAAATCTCCCAATACTCCATTTCTTTTCCCACCTATTTTATAGAGTACGCTAATGAACGATTTTGACAAAATATTAAGAGGCTTTTTCCAACATTTTGAGAGAATAAACACTTATCCAAAAGTCCTTTTTGTTTTGTTAATTTTTAATGTATTAACTTTCAAACAAAACACAAGTTTCACACCCAAATATTTATTTGAAACAAGTTTCAATATATACATGCTTTGAGATCGTTGGTTTGGCACCGAGTATCATTCTCTACCCTAAATATATAGTTTCTTGCGGAGGATTCGGTGTCCGTGGTGTACATGTGGTGGACTCCATGTGTTGACGAATTTTCTCCATCGGTGGATTTCAAGACGAAGGTTGATTTCGGAGTTGTCAATTAGGCAGAGGTGGAGGAACAAAGAGCATCAAGTCTTGAGAGGGTGTCGAGTCTTGTGTAAGTATTCTTTCGTGTCCTTTGTAATTTCATAGTTAGTGGACTTGTGGTTGGACCATTTGAAGATTTACCCGTTATGGATTTTCCTCGTACATCGAGTCATTGTGGTTATGTTTATTTTTATCTTGCAAAATATCACGTAGAAGCATGCTAGGCTTAACAAGATAAAAAATAGTTTTACTACAACAATTGTGTAAATTGGTGCTAATTTAATTGGACAATTTTAGTTTACTTTAATTCAAGTAATTTACTTAATTTCATGTTTGTATAAATTTGAACTTGAATTGAACTTGTGTTTGTTTTTGCTTTAAAATATGATAATTTAATTTTTGAAAGAAATTATTAAAATATGGATTATTCGGCGAACCATCTCATTTGAATTTTCTGCAACTACAAGTGGTATCAAAGCATATTAATTTAATTTGAAGGAATCCCACATTCTCAGATTGGTATTAGAGCGGGAATGCTAAATTATTAAGTTAAGATCATTTTTGGGTTTGAATATGGAAAATATGAATTTAAAAAAAAATGTTTTTTATGGTTTCTACTATGCGTATTCAAAAGCGCGTATGAAGGTCGACACTTAAAGCGTTAGATGAGCGGGTTTGGCAATGGGTTGTTAGAGGGTGGTCCAAAGTGTCTATATGTAGAAGTTAGTGTTCTTAAACTCGTTGTAAAATGGAGTGAGGATGATCTTAACCTAGCAATTTTTTATTCAAGAGGTTTAAATTCTCTTTTTAGTGTGGTCACACCGGATGAGTTCCTCCACATTATGACATGTGAAATGTCTATGGAGGCATGGTACATACTCCAACTCACCCATGAAAGTATAAGTGTCGTTAAAGCTTCTAAAATCGAAAACCTCGCCACTCAATTCGAAACCATTAAAATGTTATAAAGTGAGTCATTTGACGAGTCCTATGCTAGACTTTATGATATTGTGAATTCGTCTTTTAATTTGAGAGAAAAATACCTGACAACCGCGTTGTAAAGAAAATTTTGAGGTCATTACCTGATCGATTTATTTTAATAGTGACTATTTTAAATTCCTTAGACACTTTAAACTCTACAAAACTTAAAGAGCTAGTGGATGACTTACAAACCTATGAACTTGACATGTTTCCCTCCAAGGATGTGAAGAAGAAAGATAAGGGCATTTCTTTGAAAGTGCGAAAAGAGGAAACACCAATTTTGGATTATGAGTTTGAGATTGACTCGGATGATATAGCATTTTTTTGCTAGGAAGTTTAGAAAATTTCCTAAGTTTAATAAAGAGAATCTTAAAGATGATTATAAGAAATTTGAGAAGTCTAAGTATAACAAAGCCGATAAACTTCCCAAACATCGTAATGATGATCTTAATAGGGACGAATCAAATAGATATTTTGGTTGTGAGAGGTATGGCCATAGGACATTCGAGTGTCCCACTAAACTAAGGAAGGAGGTAAAGAAACCAATTTCATATAATGCCACCCTTAGTGAGTGAACCAAAAGAGGGACCTAATTCCTCCATTGAGCGCAATTTTTCTGCGTTCATGGCTATTCATGTGGGAAATAATGAAAAATCTTTTGATGAAAATAACTTTATACATGACACTTTTGAGGCCATTGTTTGTGAATCCCATGTGTTTTATGGTAGAGAGAGTGGAGAAGAGATTGATAATGAAGAGGAGAGTGAACTCCAAGTTGCCTTTCATGAGTTATATGTGGAATCATTGAAATTAAAAGGGGCTAACTTGAAGTTAGAAGGTTTTAATTGAAGAGTATTTTAATTGAAGATAATAAGGCACGTGAGAGATCACTTCGAGAGAAGCTAGAGTATGTTGAAGGTGAGAGGGATAGTCTTCGAGGTTTAATAGAGGCTATAAAGAAAGAGCTTCTTGAGTTTAAAGAGTTTAAGAGTTTACTTGAGTATAGAATAGTGGAGCTTGAAGAGAGATTGAGAGACTCAAGTCGGGTCAAATTTGATTTGGAATGTAGGTTGGAGAAATCAGATAAAATCTTAGGCACCGTCCAAATCAAAGATGACGTGTGTATAGGCTTTGATACTCATAATGCTTCCACTAATAAAGTCAAAACCATGATTTTGAGATAATCATCTAGGAACACTAGAAAAGATCTATCCTAAGGTAATACTTCTCACCGTGTTTTCACTTGCACACATTGTGGTAGGAAAGGTCACCTTAGGAGGTTTTATTTCGACCTTAGAAATAGTCCTAGGAAGTCCAAGAGTAAAGTCACCAAGGTCAATAAAGCTCGAGAGCATCACATTATACCTATGTGGGTTAGGAGATTCGATTTGGCGACTTTACAAGATAGACTTTATGATTCTCATTTGCTTGCACATGACTCCTCCTTTGATATATCTAAAGTTTGATTGTGTTAGCTTGGTTTACATACACTAGCTTTTGTGCTTCATGATATGTTCTTGCTAGTTGTATGTTTGTTTGTCATTTTCTAGTCCATGCTTCATCATATATGTTTTGCTAAAATAATGATATGTGTATCTTTTGTATTTTTATTTTATCATTTATTGGGTCTTATGAAAAATACAAAAAGATTTTTCTTGTCTTTTGAGTTTCGTTTTGTTTGTTAAAAAATTAAAAAATTAAAAAATATTTTTTTATTTTATTTTAGTTTTACAGATTTTATGTGGCATATCCTTGTGTTTGAATCCTATATCACTCCGCTTCCATGTGGCTAGAATTTTTGGTTATGAATTTTAATGCTTAAAATGTTCTTTATCATTCTTATATGGAGTTGTTTGACTTTGATTTCCTTAATGGATTCTCTTTTTATAAGCCTCTCCACACACACATGCACGAGCTCTTTTGAACTTTAACTTCACATGCATATTTAAGCTAAGTGAGATGTTCTCCCATCAATTTTGTCATCTACATATTTTGTGACTATAGAGGATTTGTGAATGTAAGAACCGTTACCCAGATTAAGAAAAATGTATAAACATTTATCTGATAAAGTTTTGTTTAACATTGGAATCGGGATGCGAAAGTTGGCTTTGTGTGAAAAGCCACCATTGAAAAAGAGCCTAAAAAAGTGTGGCATTGTAAAAAGTAGCCAAGGCCAACATAGTTTAGCTTGCTATGATCATTCAAAAGAAAAGAGAAGAATTATTATCACTAAGGGAGTTTGGATGGAAATATCAACGAGTTTTCACAATGACAATGAATCCTAGTTACGCTATTTTGTCATGACACTATTGATTTGTAGTTACATCAAAATTCGAGGCTTGTGTGCATTGTGCTTGTTTGTTCTTTGAGTTCGCTTTATCTTGTCACATGAGGCTATATCTAAGTTTGATAAATTTAGCATTCAAATAGAACTCCTTGAACATGTTTAAGTGATTGGATCATAATTCTTGCGTCTCTAGTTCACACCCGTTCACTCCGTTTACCACATGCTTATTTAAACACATTTATAGAATATGAATGTGGAAAGATTATCGTGTTTAGTGTCTTGTGTGGTGTTTATACCTATGTATATGTGTGCTTATGCTTTATGGATAATTTTTGCTTATTTATATATATGGTATCATTTGTTTTGAGTATTTGATTTTACATCTAATCCATGTATGATATGTGTTCATATCAATATCCATCTTGTTGTAACTTTTCATTGATATCCCTTGCTTCTTATAGTTCATTATAGTTGATATCATTTTCTTATTGCATCATTGTTGGTATATATTGTTCCTTATATGGATTAGTTGTTCTTGTGTTTCCATGATTTTTTTTGTTTATTGTATCATTATACACCATTGCATGATATAATTATTTTTCCACTATGCTTACCCTTTGTTTCATTTAGGGGGAAAATTGAATTAATTGGGGAGAAATGGGTTATTTTATGCATGTTTATCTGTCTATTCCTAAACAAAAAAAGGGGATAAATGGAATCTAAACCTTTTAAATTGGGGAGATCTAACTTAGGGGAAGACGTCTTTCTTCAGTTGTTATTGTTAGACAAAGGGAGAGATTTAATTATGTAATTTAATGTTGTTATTTTCCCTATGCGTTTGATGGTTTGTTTAAGTGTGAAGGTTTTCGTCCATGTAACAAAGTTTTAAAGCAAGAAAATCTACTCAACATATGTCTCGGTCAAGCGTCTGTATTTTTTATTTATGGGTGGGATTGTGTCTTTTAAATGATCTTGACAGCCCATAGGTTTTTTATTTTGGTTTTGTCCTGGAATAGCTAAAGGGGGAGATTTGTAAGGACAAATTTCTAATTGAGTCAAGTTGTAAATGTTGGCTTAATTCTGGACAAAACTATTTGAGTCATAAGATAGTCGTTTGTGACCTTTCAAGCCTATAGCGTTTGAGTTGAAGGTGTAGTGGTCAAGTCCAAAGAAGATCACATCAATTGTCGCTTTTTGTGCCTTGTTTAGCATCATCAACTTTTCATCTTTCCAAGGTCTTTAAGGTATAATGCACATTTTGTATAGAGACTTGAAATTTCTATTGGGTGTCATATTTCTTTAGTAAACAAATTTTAAAATTTTTCTTAAAATAATTTTTCTGAAAAGTCATTTAATAGGGTCGTTTGAACGACCTTGTTCGAACGAGATTCCCAGGTCACTAGAACGAGGTATCTAATGAGGTTCCTTTTGGTTTCACTAAATTCTCATTTGAATCGTCGTTTGAACAAACCTTAATTTTTGGACCTACTGTGTTCTTGTTCAAATGACTCTGGCATGTCATTTGAACGACATTGCAGTTTCAAAGTTTTTTGGCAGTTTTCTTAAAACCTCCCACTACTCCATTTCTTTTCCCACCTGTTTTATAGAGTACGTGAATAAACTATTTTGACAAACTTTTAAGAGGCTTTTTTTCTACATTTTGAGAGCATAAGCAGTTATCCAAAAGTCCATTTTGTTTGGTTAATCTTTAATGTATTAACTTTCAAACAAAACACAAGTTTCACACCCAAATGTTTATTTAATCCAAGTTTCAATATATAGATGCTTTGAGATCATTGGTTTGGCACCGAGTATCATTCTCTACCCTAAAGATCTAGTTTCTTGAGGAGGATTTTATGTTCGTGGTGAACATGCAGTGGACTCTGTGTGTTGACAGTTTCTTTGCCCCATCGGTGGATTTCGAGACGAAGGTGGATTCCGGAGTTATCAACCAGACAGAGGTGGAGGAGCAAAGAGCATCAAGGCTTGCGAGGGCGTCGAGTCTTGTGTAAGTATTCTATCATGTCCTTTGTAATTCCGTACTTAGTGGACCTGTGGATGGGTCGTCCGAAGTTTTATCCGTTGTGAATTTTTCTCGTACATCGCGACATTGTGGTTGTGTTTATTTTTATCTTGCAAAATATTACGTAGAAGCATGCTAGGCTTAACAAGATAAAAATTAATTCAACTATAACAATTGTGTAAATTCGTGCTAATTTAATTGGGTAATTTTAGTTTACTTTAATTTAAGTAATTTGCCTAACTTCATGTTTGCATAAATTTGAACTTGAATTAATTTGTGTTTGTTTGTGCTTTAGAAGATGATAATTTAATTTTTGAAAGAAATTATTAAAATATGGAATATTCGGTGAACCATCCCATTTGAATTTTAAAAATTGAATTTTCAGCATCTACAAGTGGTATCAAAGCATATTAATTTAATTTAAAGGAAACCCACATTCTCACAAAATGATTTATTTCATATATGTATGTGGTGATTGTCTGGCCCTCGTGCCCATGGTCCAAGAAAATGAAGACTTGGACTTTGTACTTGGTGTTGAGGGCTCATATCAAGATCAAATGACCTTCGTGGCTATTTGCTAAGCATTTCACAATGTTATGAGTTATTACGATGACCAGATAAATAAGGTCGTTACTCTCCAAGCCGAGCTAGAGGAGATTAGAAATATTACAAGCCTTCTTAAAAATGAAAATGCCACTCTAAGGGAGGATCTCGACAAGCTGAGAAGACCTTTGAGAAATGTTGTCATCTATAATAGAATAGCTTCGATAAGTACGGGTTGAACCCATAGAGATTTCATCAATTTTACAAATGAATGAATTTTGAACTAAATAGTACGGTTTACAGATAATATTTATAATATAAAACAAAATATAAGAAATTAATTTGAGCAACCAAGAATATATAACTAACTGTGGATGCAATTATTATGCAACACAAATAAATATGAAAGAAAGATTATCAAGAAGCGGATAAGAAATACAAGATGCCAATCACACAACAAAGGATGTACGTGGTTCAGCCAAGACGTGCCTACGTCCACGGTGGTGCAGTCGATATTATTTCTATATACTTCGGGGAGTGATTACAGAGAATACAACTTGTCCTTTTGCCCTAGACCTAGGGTTTAATATATACATGTGCATGTAGATGAGTGGAGGTGATAGGTTCCTCCATGTTTTCCATTTCCCCCATAACTTCCCTTCATGGGATCGTGGGGGGAGACCGAATTAATTATAAAAGATGAGGGGCCTGGAATTTGGGCCGCTAGGACTGGGCTACTCGTCCAGGCCCATAGTTTTAAATTTCGGGTATCCACAATTGCCCATAAATTTGTTGGGCCACGTTTATGGGTCCAATGGATTTAAATGATCAGCCATTGTGGCTGATTTGTGATTCTTCGAAAACTGTGAAGTTGCTTTGGCGGCACTCGCTTCGCTATCTGTTCGCTATGATTAGAATTGAAGGCTTATTGGGATAACCACTTTTTCTTCCGTCGTTTCAGCCTTTCTAGTACTCTTCCTTATTCTGAGAAATCTAGCGCCTCGTACCTTCTTCTCTGAATCCCCATTCCCATTGCTTCTTAGTCGTCTTGAGCTCGTGCTTCTTCATCACTCGAACCGATCTTTTGTTTTGTAAGTTTCTCGTGCCCTTTCTTTGCACTTTCTCTTTGGTTTGTAGAATTTCTTGAGTTTTTCAATGGCGAAGATTGGAAATAGGTCAATCTCTGAGTTCAGGAAGTTCTATAATATTCCTGAGTGGGTGGATATTGAATGTTGTGCCTCCCCTCCTAGGAACGTTAGGGATATAGAGGATGCCCATTGGATCCATGTTTTGTTACTCTCCCAGGGGGGACTTACTTTTCCCCCTAATGATCTATTTCTGCATTTTTTTGGTTATTTCAATATTGTTCCCGCACAGTGCTCGCCCAATGTGTGGAAGATAGTAAATGGCGTCCATAGAATAAACCAGTTGTATGGTACTAGGTTAGGACTTTCCGAGATCTGTTTCTGTTATTCCTTCTCTCGAACTAGCTCAGGTGTCTTATACCTCAAAGCCAGGAGTCCTGATAGGGTATTGGTAGTAAACCTACCTGATTCCCATAAGGACTACCGGCAAGAGGGTTTCCTCGTTAGGAATTGGCAGTTCCCTCCCCAGTTTGAAGGGTCGAGGTCTAAGAGGTTCACCGTCCCTTTTTACGGGGAAGAATATATAGGTAGACATTGTACTGTTGTTTCAACCTTTGCTGACTTGTGACTTTTCTAACCTCTCTTTGCTTTTTCTCGCACAGCGAGGATAAAGAATTTGGATCCTTCTTTCAGCGAGATTTATATCTCGGAGTTGGTGAAAGCTTGGAATATCAGGGAGCCTTTGGGTGACGGCGAGCATCCCAGGTCTGCTGCCTTTTTGCTCGAGTACAAGAACACAGGCTCCAGCTTCATAGCACGGCCTGTGGATAGTGTTCCAGAGTTTGATTCTTTCGGAGAGACTACTGCTGAGCCTATCCAGTTGGACGACGAGGAGAGCAGCTCTGAGAGTGAGCCTGCAGGAGCTGCGAGTAATTTGGGTGGAGGGAGCTCTGATAGTAGCAGTTCTTCTGAAGAGGATTCTGAAGCTCGAGGATCGTCAAGCACTTCTAGCAGTTCAGGCGAAGAGATGCCTCCAAGGAAGAACCTGATTAGAGACGATGATGACGAGGACCATGTGCTTCTTGCACAAAGGTCAAAGAAACAAAAGTCTTATTCTGGGGTCGTGGCTACTGGTTCTCGGTCTTCCACTCAGGAGCAAGAGAGGAAGAGGAGAGAGGAAGAGCAGGTGAGAGAGAGGGAGAGAAAGAAGGAGGAGGAGAGAAAGAAGGTGGAGGAAAAGAAGAGGGTGGAGGAGAGGAAGAGGATGGAGAGGGAGAGATAGTAAGAGAGGAGGAAGATGGAGTCGAGGACGAAGGCTGGGCAAGCCTTGGTCCCGGTGTCTGCTTTGCCCGAGGGGGACTCAATTGCCACTTCTCCTCAACTGGCTCTTGCGCTGCTCGACAGGGCAGTTCTTCCTGCAGATCGCCAGAGGGCGCTGGAGTGTGATCAATTAGCCCTTCAAGCTAGCCAGAGACTAGCCTTGGTAAGGTTCTCTCCTTTTTTTCAATTCCTTAACAAGTTTTAATTGTTTCTCCTTCTTGATTTCTTCTTTATTTTTGGCAGTTTGTGACTGACTTCGCCGTGCTCTACCGTTCTCGCGACGAGTTGGTGAGAATGAATAGAGAACTGGAGCAGCAGAAGTCCACTCTGGAAGTCAGGGGTTCTCATCTGGAGGCTGATTTGAAGGCTGCTGATGCCGCCCGAGCTTCCTCTGATCTGGCCCTTATCAATTCTAATCGAGAGAGGGATGTGGCGGTTAAGGAGCTGAGCGAGCTAAGGCAGGCCTATGACCTAGTCTGCTCGAGCAAGCTGGGTGTTGTGGAGGAGAACACGGCTCTGACCGAGTAGCTGAAGGAGAAGGAGTCCCAGGTAGCCACCATCAAGGAGGATTCATACAACTCCTGGTGGACTGCTGCTTATGAAGACGCCGAAGTTCAGATAGGCTATATCAGCCGTTTGAACTTCAAGAAGGGCTGGAACAAGGCCCTCCTATCTGCTGGTGTTGATGCTGAGTCTTCTCTATTCGACGAGCATGACCCGGGTCCAAGGCCAACCGTGGATGAAGAAGCCCCTGCCCCAGCCATCGAGGGTGTTGATCTTACCTCTAAGATAACTCCTGCCGATGCTGGTCCTGCCCAGGCGAATGAGGGCATCCCTATAGAGGGGGATGCCTCTGCTGCTGCTGACAAGGGGAAGCAGCCATCCACCTCTGGGCAACCTGAGGTTGCTAGTTAATCCCCTCTTAGGATTATTTTTTTACTTCTGCTTGTAATTTTTCCATTTTCTACTCGATGTACTTGACCTTTATTAATGAAATAAAAAGGCTTCTTTTTCCAATGCACTGATTGATTTTTCTTTCCCTTGCCCTTTTATGTCTTGTAGTTAACTGATGTAGAAGAGTATATTCCTGCCACATCTCAATTGGGCAGGACTCTTGGTCCCAATGCCAGTCCTCAGGTTCGTCAGGCCTTTGTTAGGCTTTGCAAGTCTCTTAGGTCGAGGAATCAAAAGTATAAGGAGCAGTCCGAGATAGTGGCTAGGCTAAAGGACAGGCTCTAGGATATGGAAGGCATTGGTGCTTCTGTACAAGAGGAAGTCAATGTACTGAGAGCTAGGTTGCTGGAGGCCACCGAGATAAATCAAGTTGGGGAATTCCTACAGCAGGAGAATGAAAACCTGAAGAGGGAAGTCCTGCAACTTAGAGAGCATGCGCCGAGCACCGTTTCAGCGGTTCTGCAAGGATCCTCGTCTTCGCGAGCTAGACATACTCCTCCTATGCCGCAAGGTTCCACTCGTCCTCCCCTCCCGCGAGATGGTAGGAGCACCAGGTGTAGGAACAGGGAAGCAGAAGAACAACGGGATAAGGAGATGGAAGAGCTCTGTGATGATGTCCGCCGAGCATACGTAACTGCGGTTGGGCTTCAAAGGGACGTTACTCGATTGCGGCATTTATTCAAGAGGGGTCCTCGACAAGCGTGGGTTGACGGTTATGATCAAGGCTGGCTAGATGCTCCCACAAGACTATCTGAGTTCGAGGAACTTTCTTTCATCAGAGGGTGGTTGAGTGCCTTGAAAGAGCTTCAGGTCCCGAGGAACTCGATGTTATGGTACCGTCACGAGATGTCCTCCTCCACTCTGATGCCCAATCCATTCAGGAGGGAGGATAGATAGATCCCCATTGATGTTATTCCTCGGCAACTATTAGAGTTGGATGCAGATGAGGTCGTGGAAGAGCTGGTTCCTGCTCCTGATGATGGACGAAGAGCTAGAGTGGCAGACTATCTTGTTCGGAGGCTTCCACCTTCTTGAATTTTTTGCAAGTTGTTTTTCTTTTGATAATGTAAACGCTTTGGGCGAGCTTCGTCGACTAAACGTGTATTATCGTTGTTGTAAATATAACAAGTTGTTATTATTTTGTCTTTTTTGATAATGTAAATGCTTTGGGCGAGCTTCGCCGACTAAACATGTATTATCACTGTTGTAAATATAAGAGATTAATGAAGAGTTCGTGTTTTGGGCAATTTTGCCGACTAAACGTGTTCATCCAATCTTTTTATATTCCTGCTGCTTTATAATTCTTTTTGTTTTGCCATGCAAGTGTCCCCCCAGTCCAGTATAATACCAAAATACCATTGTGCCCCATTTTACCTTTTAGGTTGTGTCGTCACACTCCCTTAGGCCTAAGTGGGGCAATTGGCGAGGACACACCTGGTATTGGATGTCTTCATCCGGTCAGGATTTTGCTCAACCAAAGTAGGTTTGATGGCCAGTATAAAATCTGGTCGCATTGCCTAAGAATCCTCTGTAGGGCTTTATATATTGCCAGGGGCAATGCTAAGAGGTCTCTCGTGTTTCATGACGATGACCTGAGGAGGGGTATCCCCCTGCTATATCGACCATCGTGCCTATGATTTGGAAAAGATGTGTTATAAAATGCAGTTACTGATTTCATTAGTAATAAGAGGAATGAACTGTTCCTTTCACATAACAAATACAAGAAAAATATTCAACAATAGAATTCCTTGAGAATCTAAAAATATAATTTCTTGAGATTAGCTGCATTCCACGCTCGTGGTATCTCTCTGCCCTCCATCGTTTCCAAATGATATGTACCTTGCAGGTCGTCCCTAGTTACTTTAAAGGGTCCTTCCCAGTTTGGGCCTAGCTTTCCGTCTGATGACCTTACTGTGTTACCCAGGACTTTTCTTAGAACATAGTCCCCAACTTGGAATCTTCTCGGGTTAACCCTTTTGTGGTAATGCTTTGCCAGCTATTGCTGATAGCTCGCAAGCTTCACTAGGGCCAGTTCTCTACGCTCGTCGGCGAGGTCGAGTTCAGCGAGCAACGCCCCATCATTCTGGCCTTGGTCGACAAGGTCGGATCTCATTATTGGCAAGCCCGCTTCTAGTGGAATGACTGCTTCCATGCCATATGTTAGCGAAAATGGGGTTTCTGCTGTTGCTCGTCGAGGAGTTGTTCGATATGCCCATAGGACATGGGGTAGCTCGGTTGCCCATGCGCCCTTGGCTCGCTCTAGTCGCTTCTTCAATCCATCGATCACAATTTTGTTGGAAGCTTCTGCTTGTAACTTGGTCTGAGGGTAGGCCACCGAACTAAAGTTGTGCCTGATCCCATGTTCGTTACAGAAGTCCTGAAAGGCGCCACTCTCGAATTGTGTCCCATTATCAGTGATGATGGTTCTGGGGATTCCGAATCGAGTGATTATATTCCTCCATATGAATCTTATCATGTCAGCGTCTCAGATGTTTGCTAATGGTTCTGACTCGATCCATTTGGTGAAGTAGTCAGTTGCAACCAACAGGTATTTGCGATTACCGGCAGCAGTGGGTAGTGGTCCCACGATGTCCATCCCCCATTGGGCGAAGGGCCACGGGTTGGTCAGGGATTTTAGGTCGCTGGCTAGTTGGTGGACCATTGGAGCGTGAAGCTGGCATTTCGGGCATTTGCGAACATACACTGCGGAGTCCTTTTGCATATATGGCCACCAATAGCCTTCCTTCATTGCTCGAAAGGCTAGAGACCTTCCTCCGACATGACTTCCACAGATTCCTTCGTGAAGCTCGCTCAGCACTTGCTCGACATCGCCTGGGTGGACGCATATAAGGTAGGGACCGTAGAAGGACTTCTTATACAAGTCGCCTCCTGTGGATAAGTGAAAGCGAGCAGCTTCGACTCTTATCTGGTGGGCGGTTTTCTTGTCCTCGAGGAGCGTTCCCTCCTTTAAATAGTCTCTTAAGGGGTCCATCCAACTGGGGGCTGATCCCACCCGGAGTATTTGTTCCAAGTTTGGCAGCTTGCTGTTGTGGTTAATGCTTGGACAAATGAGGAAATCGATAGGAATGACCCTTTTAAGGCTAGAATCAACTGCCGAGCTTAGGGCTGCTAAGGCATCGGCATGACTGTTTTGCCCTCTGGGAAACTACTGGATATTGATCTCCTCAAAGCTCGTTATTAGTTTCCTCACCAGGGCGAGGTAGGCTGCCATTCTTTCATCCTTCGCGTTATAATATCCACTTATCTGATTGGAGACTAGTTGAGAATCGCCGAACACCTGTAAACGTTTTGCTCCCAGAGTTTGCGCCTTTTGGAGACCGGCTATTAGGGCTTCTTACTCTGCTTCGTTGTTGGAGGCTGCAAATCCAAGCCTGATTCCTTGCTCAAGGATGGTTGAAGATGTGTGTGCTCGCGTTTAAATGATCAAATTATATATAAAACCCTTTTAACACAAACAAACCCTAAACATGCAGCAGTATGTGATTGAATAAATTGATAATCTACGCAAGAACATTCAAACACATGCAATTAAGGAAAAATCCCCCACAGGGGAAAAACCATTTATTTTCACTATAATTTGTAAGAAAACGGCTTACAATCGGATTACAATGAAAATACAAGTTGACTAAGAATTACCCTCAGGTATCGGATTCTGTAGTCGCGGCTGGAACTATCCCTTTCCAGTAGGGCTGCAATGGAGAAGAGAAACGGCTTCTCCACAAGGGTTGAACAAACCAAAGTTGTGTTCTTGGGTTGCAAAAGGATTCAAAAATATTTGGCAAGGATGTGTGAATCAAAACATGAGTCTTGGGACTCAAAAATATGAAGACTAGATGTATTTGGACTCTTAAAAACGTCTTCTAAAGTCTTGCAAAACAATTCCCCCGAAGTTGGTATTTATAGGGAAATACATGAAGAGACCCATGATTTTAAAACTCTGAAATTCTATCTAGCGTACAGGTACCCCGAACCGGTTCGGGTACCCTGCGAACCGGTTCGCCACCCCGAACCGGTTTCAGGCTGGGTTCGGGAAAGTGTGCTGGGAACAGGGGGTTAAACACTTAGAAAAATTCCCAGTATTTTCTATGTAAATATCTCCATTTTCAACGGGCCATAACTTGTTCACCGTAGCTCGGATTGAGGTTCCGTTTCTTCCAGTATCTTTGTTGTGGCAAGATCTTCAACTTTCCAGTTGACCGGTCCTCCGGACAGTGGCTGTAAAATTACCAATTTTCCCTTGAACATCCCTATCATGCCTTGTTTCACTGATTTGACTTCTCTTGCGTACCACTTGCATTACGAGCCTAGAATCAAGGAACGTGAAGTCATTGATGCAGATGAGGGACACATTAATGGAGATAATGCATGCTTGATTCCCGGAATTCGGATAGAGGCCGTCATGTCAGATCGTGAGGTGACGTGCCAAATGTAGCGGCGTACGACATAAATAAATGAAACATTTTGGACATGAGAAAAATGTCCTTACAATGGTGTTTTCTGGGGTGATGAGAACGATGCCTACGCCTTCCCCCTTTGAGTTGGAGGCTCCATCAATGAATAGTTTCCAGGTTTCCACTATTGCTGGGTCCCCTTTTTGCTTTGTTGGTTGAGGTTGGTCGGGGAGTTCTTCTCTAGTGAATTCGGCTATGAAATCAACGAGGATATGACCCTTGATAGCGGTCCTCGGTTGAAATGGGATGTTGAACCGGCCGAGCTCGACTGACCACTTAGACAATCTACCCGACAAATTCGCTTTCCTTAGGACCGCCTTAAGGGGGTGCGATGTAAGGACGATGAGAGTATGAGCTTCAAAATAATGCTTCAGTTTCCTCGAGGCTATCACTAGTGCAAAGGAGAGCTTCTCCAATGGCAGGTATCTTTGCTCGACGTCTAATAAGGTCTTTCTCGCGTAGTAGACGGGGTGTTGGATTCCTGCGACCTCGCATATTAACGTCGAGCTGGTAGTGTGACTGGATACCGAGAGGTACACGTATAAAGAATTCGTTTGTTGTGGTATGACAAGCAGCGGGGGAGAGCTTAAGTAAGAATTGAGCTCGTCCAAAGCTCGCGAGCAGTCTGGGCTCCATTCTATTGGTTTACTCCCTTGCAGAAGCTGGAAAAAAGGCTTGCACTTCTCGGAGGATTTGGAAATGAAGCGATTTAAGGCAGCGAGCATTCCAGTGAGCTTCTGCACGTCTCGGACTGTTCGAGGGGGTTATACCCTGTTGATTGCATCGATCTGGTCCGGATTAGCTTCTATGCCTCTCTTACTGACCAAGTATCCAAGAAATTTTCCTGACTGGACACCGAAGGAACACTTGCTCGCATTAAGCTTCATTCGGTACTTCCTGAGGATTTCGAAGGTCTTTGACAGGTCTGAGAGGTGATTTTCCTTCTTCTTGCTCTTAACGAGCATGTCATCGATGTAGACCTCCATTGTGTCTCCCATTTGATCCTTAAACATTTTTGTGACCAGCCGCTGGTAGGTTGCCCCTGCATTCTTGAGCCCAAATGGCATGACCTTGTAGCAATACAACCCAACCTTCGTGATAAATGCCGTTTTATCCTGGTCCGGGGCATACAAGGGGATCTGGTGATATCCTGAGTATGCGTCCAGGAAACTCATTCACTCGTGAGCTGCAGTGGCGTCTACTAGTTGGTCTATCTTTGGGAGGGGGAAACTATCCTTAGGGCATGCTTTGTTGAGGTCAGTGAAGTCGATGCAAACTCTCCACTTCCTATTGTTCTTCGGAACTACTACTGGGTTGGACAACCACTTGGGGAATTGTACTTCCCGTATGGATCCTGCATCCAGTAGTTTTTCGACCTCCTTTTCGACAGCTTTAGCCTTCTCGGGTGCAGTTCTTCGTGCCTTCTGCGTGACTGGCTTGAATGTGGGGTCGACGTGCAACTAATGACAGACCATATCAGGATCAATGCTAGGCAGCTCGTATGGTTCCCATGCGAAAACATCTACGTTGCGTTTCAGCAAAGGTCGTCAACTCCTTCTGTTCTTAATCGGTGAGAGATGCTCCAATCAAGAAGACTCTGCTACTGTCACCAACTTCGACTATAACTTCTACCAGGTACTCGATGACACGCTCAGAGGGGAAGATCCTGGTCTCCTCTACTCCTTGTCTTCCATACTTTAGTTGCTATTTGGAAGGTATCACACCCTCTTCAACTTTCTTGCTGGGTTGATCGGCTTTCTTCTCTGGCTTTGGTCGGATGGCTGCTATGAAGCACTTCCTCGCCATCGATTGGTCACTATGGATCTCCATTACTCCTCGCTCGGTTACATACTTGAGGTTCTGATGGTAGGTCGAGGAGACCGCCTTCATTGCATGAAGCCATCCTCTGTCGAGGATGGCCTGGTACGGTGATTCGATGTCAACTACCAAAAACTCAATCATCTTGGAGACGTTCCCAGCACGAACTGGCAGCACTATCTTGCCTAGGGGCATGGTCATTTTCCCAGCAAAGCCGACCAAAGGAACAGTAGCTTCCTTTAGGTCGGCGACGCTCAACTTCAATTTCCTGAACAGGTCGAGGTACATTACTTTGGATGAGCTTCCTTGATCGATGAGCAGCTTGTCGATGTCAAAGTTGGCTATCCTGAGTGTAATGACCAGGGCATCATGATGTGGGGTCCTTACTCCCATTAAATCTTCATCCGTGAAAACAATATGCTTGTTATAGTTGACGTCCTCTGCTCGTCGACACTTTCCTGACTGTGACTTTGCTGGATCGATTTGAAAAGCCTGCATTATCGCTGTAAGCTTTTTTTTTTATCTCCATTCGAGCTGAGTTCCCTTGTATCTGCTTGAGGTCAGATACTCCGTGAATTACGGCGAACTCATGTCCAACATCATCCTCCAGCACATTGTCGGGTCTCATCTCTCTGCTGGCAATCACTTTCTCTGCCCTTTTCTCCACAAAGTCGTTCAAATTCTCGGACTGTGCCAATTCTTTGAGGTGAGACTTAAGAGCTTTGCAGTGCTCGATCTTGTGCCCTCCCTCTTTGTGAAAACGCATCTCAACGCATTGTTCCTCTTTGAGGGATCTCCCCCCATCTTCCTGGGCCACTTGATGAATGGCTCATCCTTGATCTTCGCGAGAACCTTGTAAATTGGTTCTTTGAAGACGGTGTTGACCTCCTGGAATGATTTTGACGCGTCCTGGTTCCCTCCATTCTTGGAGCCATTTTTTCCTCCGTTCTTTCCTCCTTTCTTCTGGTTCTCAGTTTTCTCACCTACCCCGGTAGTGAGCTTAGCTCGACCGTTTTCTCCTGTATTAGAGCGGGTGACATCTTCCACCTTTGCGTATTTCTCGATTCGGGCCATAAGGTCGTCAATAGTCATAGCTTCCTTCTTCGTCAGGGATTGGTAGAGGAGGGAAGAACTAGGGAGCCCAATTTTGAAGGAGGCCACTGCCACCTCCTCCGCGCAGTCCTCGATCTCATTGAATAACTCCCAGTACCTCTTCGCGTATTCTCGGAGGGTCTCTTGAAGCATTTTCTTCATTGTCAGTAGAACATCCATCCTTTTGGGATGGGAGCTACTGGTAATGAATCGGGCCGTAAAGAGTTCGGCTAGGGATTTGAAATTCTTGATCGACCGGTGGGGGAGCCTTTAGAACCACTTCTGTGCTACATCATGAAGGCTCGAGGGGAAAATACGGCACATCAGGGCATCCCGGTGACTCCAGAGGGTCATGGCCTGTCGGTATTGTCTGACGTGATCGATGGGATCAGTCTTTCTGTCGTAAATCTTGAACCTTGGAATGTCAAATTTCTTGGGAGCTTCCTCATCTTCGATTTCTCTTATGAAAGGTGACTTCATCTGGGTTTTGAGAGCTCGTCTCGCGAGATCTCTAGTTGATCTTGTTCCGTGGTGAGCGGGATGCTGGTCCATCTCCCTGCGGACCATGTTTCGTATGTGCTCATCAATGCGAGCAAGGCTCGGGTGGCGGCGAGCTCTTCGTAGCTGTTCGCGAAGGTCGGCGTCTGATTCGCCTCCTTCGTCCCTTTGAGATTAGGGCTCCTTCCTCGGCTGCGAGAATTGCTCGCCTGAGGGTTAGGAGTGCGATATGGGCGTCTACGGTTATCAGGGCGAAGCTCCCTTTCTAGTCTTTCCAGTCTTCTTTTCAAGCGAGCATTCTCAGCCTCGTATCTGTGAGAAGACTCCCTCTGCTCGTGGAGCCTTGCCTCGTACGCATCAATCAACCTGGATATCTGCGTGGACCTCACTGGTCCCTGGCTTTCTTCTGAGGCTCGTCTTTCTAAGCGATCTTTCCCATCTGAACGTCGCACTTTAGACCTAATCCTGCGAGGAGCAGGTGGCTCTTGAATATCTCCTGCTTGGGGGGCATTGCTGCTGTGACCAAACATCTTAAACTCCTTTCTTGATGTGGGCTCTTCTAAGGGAAAGATTAACGCTTCCCACAGACGGCGCCAATTGTGGATGCAATTATTATGCAACACAAATAAATATGAGAGAAAGATTATCAAGAAGCGGATAAGGAATACAAGATGCCAATCACACAACAAAGGATGTACGTGGTTCAGCCAAGATGTGCCTACGTCCATGGTGGTGCAGTCGATATTATTTCTATATACTCTGGGGAGTGATTACAGAGAATACAACTTGTCCTTTTTTCCCGGACCTAGGATTTAATATATACATGTGCATGTAGATGAGTGGAGGTGATGGGTTCCTCCATGTTTTCCATTTCCCCCATAACTTCCCTTCATGGGATCGTGGGGGGAGACCGGATTAATTATAAAAGATGAGGGGCCTGGACTTTGGGCCGCTAGGACTGGGCTACTCGTCCAGGCCCATAGTTCTAAATTTCGGGTATCCACACTAACTATGGAAAAAACTAGGATTTTGGATTCATTTATCAATTTTAACTAATATTACGAATTAATTTAATTTCGTCATTCTCGATTTTATAACTCAAATTAAAACGACTCTCATTGCGTTCAATTCGAAAATTAAAACATTTAAGTTTATACAAAATTTAACGTCCCTATTTTAGACGGCTGAAATCCCTATTCCCTTAAAAAAAAAAATTCTATGTTTTAAATGTAGCCTTTAAGCACTATCAAAACAATCGAGTGCAAGCATAAACCATTAAAAGTTACTCACACCAACTGTTAAAATATGAATTATCAAATTTTAAGTCTTAAGTTGTATTTAAGAATGAGATATCAAACAATTTAATGTAAAAATAATCTATACAAAAATACACACTTTGATTCTTAAAATATGAATTAATAATCACTTCTGAAAGTTTAAAACACACTCTCGTATCATTTTAAATGAATACCAAATTTATAAAGCATTTAAAATATGTCGATAATGAACACAAAATTGAAATATAAATGTGATAATGAACAAAAATTAAACTAACTACATAATACTAATCAAGCATGATAAATTTCACTTACTCCTAGTAAAGAATTTACGCTAACATAATGATAGACATAATAAGATTTCAAGAATAAATAAGAATTTTCATTAATGATTATTTCTTTTATACAATGAAGCTTGACAAAATCCTTCCCACAAAACTAAAATTCTAGATCTTCAAATAATAATAAACTCTCTCAAAATTTGCTCCCAAAAAATTGTGTGAAATGGTGAGCCCAAAGGTTCTTTTTATAGGCCATAATGCGAGATATTTATCTTGGGGAAAAACTCTCTTTAATTGATCAAAAAGTGTTGGAATCGAACACTCCACCTCCTTTAGCCTTTGGATCTGAATAAGGTATTCAATTTTCTCCCACCCGAGGACTCTTATTTGTTCTTGCCGAACATGCTGGCTGAATTTCATCCAATTTGGAGAATAATTTTTTTTGATTTTTTTTACGATTTTGCAAGCGTGAATTTTTTTTTTCAAACGACCGTAAAAATCATCTTTTTCGCTCTTTCCTCCAGTTGATCGTTAATTTTCACCAAATTCCATCATTTTTTGCAGAATTTTCACTAGGCAACTTTTATCACAAATTTGCACAAGAAACCTATGAAAATCTCATTATTTTTGTGTTGGCTCAATTTTGAGACAAACATGTTTTATATGCTTCTGGATTGATTTTTGGTTAAAAATACTTTTTATGCTCCTGCATTTTTTATTAAAATCTATTTTTATGTATCTTAAATAACAACTTATTTTTTATTTCATACATAATATAATTTTTCGATAAAATATCTTGTGTGTAAATTTTTAAAGAATTTCGGCTTTATAATATGTGAGTTATATTATATTATATTATATTATATTATATGTTATTTTATTTGGATTAGAAAATTTATTTTTTTATGATTTGTTATGGTTTAAAAACATTAATTAAATTTTAAGTTATGTTTAATTAATCCTATTGAAACCCTAAATGAAAAAGGCAGTCTTTTATTTTTTTAAGAGTCGTTGATTCTCCTTGGTGGATAAGTCGTGTGGTTTCCAACTGGCATTTCTGGCATTTTCCTGTTTGTGTGTGATGAGGCTGATTGATTGTGTCGACATGTCTACTACTTGTTTTTTTTGCCCCTTCCATTTATGGTGTGATTTACGCATGTAACCCTTGTTGGTTGTTTTAGCATGCTGTCCCAATCACCCAAGGCGATTTACTGGTTTACCCTTATGAGATGTGGTTTTTTATTTAGGGACCTTGCCATCTTTGCCTTCCTATAAGTGCGAGTTTTGGGGTTGTGAGAAATAAGTGTCTTTATTTCCAAATTTCAGCCGAAGTGCTGCCTAAATTTCTTTACCTTCTCTCTCTCTCTCTCTCTCTCTCTCTATATATATATATATATATATATATATATATATATACTAGGGTGTATCCTTGCCGATGGCACGACGATAAATTTTTTCCCGTAATATTTTGAACCCATGCTAATGGCACGACAATTAATGTGATCCCGTGATATTTTGTACCCGTGCCGATGACACAACGATAAATATGCTCCCGTAATATTTTGTACCGGTACCGATGACACGACAATAAATTTATTTCCGTGTCGCCAATAGTGCAAATATAAACACATGTAATAAAATGAAGTTAGATAACCAATTTTAAATATCATAAAATGGTCCATATGGACGACGTGACAAAATAATCCTTTTAAAAAAATTGTTAAATATGATCAATGCACACATAGTGAGCATTTATGGCATCTAATTGTGTTTAAAATGTACTAATGCATTAACATTTACATGTTCCAAAATAATTCATTCACTTAATAAGTAATAATATATGAAATTGATGCATCTATATGAAGACGACGTATTTATCACGTTACTTAGTAGGAATATATTGGTGCTTAGTAAAAGATTAAGATTATGTATTGTGTCATTTGATGTCGTGTCTTGTCACCTTTATCTAAATCATGTTTACATTAGAAACAAAAATTTCATGTAAATCCATAAACATAATAGTTAATTAAAAATAGTTTATTTAAAAAAAACGTTGTTATACGAACATGGAAAATAATATCCAATGGGGCGAATGAACTTTAGTTACAGAACATGGAAATTTTGAAATACATAGAAAATGTAAAATTGTAACTTTCTCGTATTTATTCATACTTGCAAAATATTCGAAATTAATACACATGTTAGATTAAAAATATATTTAGCCATACACATTTAAATTTTGAAAAATATTATTTAAACTCGAAAAAAAATTGAAACAATTTTAATGAGCATGGACTAAAAGAAGATTTTTTTATACAACTAATTGCTACAGTAAAACACCCACTTCGTATTACTTGTGCTTGTTTGGTAAAAATATTAGAAATTATTGTCCCATCACGTCCATTTCATTTGGGAGATGTTCGTGCTATTAAAAAATATAATGTTTATCGAGTTTTGTTCGTATTTGATTAAATAAAAGTATTTCATATAATGTACATTTAAAAATAGTGTGTTTGTGCTTTATAAACATGTAAAAACACGGGTAAGGTGGCACCAATTATACACAATTGTATTAAAACTTGCTTTATTTCATTTGGTTCTTTCATGAAGTGTTAGTGTCTTTGGTCCTTTAACTCATCCTTGCTTTTTTTTTTTCACACTTTGGGCCTTAACTCATCCTTGCTTTTTTTTCTTTCAATTCTCTGGAGGAGGAAGTTTTTTCACAACAACCAATTGATATAAAAAAATCACACTTGCATTGGATATGCTCAGGAGCAAAATAATTAAAAAAAAGAAAATAATAAATTAACAACATATACTGTTTTTGTTAAAAATATGTTCAAACTTTCAGTATGATTAAAAACCAGTACTACCTTACAAAAAAAACCTGCTTTCAACATATTCCAAACCCCAGATATATCCAAAATCCCTGGTGTGCAATATGTTAAATACATTCAAAAATGTCAAACTATTACACCAATAGATACTCATTTATCTGATTTTCTTGTGTCTATATCATAATCTACAAACAAATAATACGTAAAAATGAATTAAATCAGCCAGAAAAAAGAGGCCCAAAATAAAAACTTACAGAAAAAATAAATACCTGTTTAAGGATTGAATCTGCAAAAATATGAACGAAAAGTGTGTCAGCCTAAATAAAATTCATATATTGAAGGAGAAAAATTGACGCAGGGTTATATATCCCAAACCCTCGTTCATTTGTCAAGAACAAAGACACCGAAATTAAAAATATGAAAATGCCATGTTTGAAACCCTCTGAAACTCAAACTCTCCATTGCAACCAATGGCACATGCCCGCCCTAGTCAATGAATCCCCAAATCTATACAAATTTGGGTTTTGATCAAATAGCCAAATATCAAAGACCCAAATAAATGAGGCCCTATTTTAAAACCAAAAATACAGTTAGAAGTGAGAGTATGAGAAAAAGTGAGGAGAACTCATGACCGCCAAAATCGAACTCATGACTGCCAAAACTACTCTAAAAACCCATTTGGGCGATTTGGGTGATTTTCTTGATCCCTCTACAATTTAAGCTAGAGATTTGGTCTGCTTAGAGGGTGATACAGAAGTTACTAACCGAGAGGCTTGAACATGGTGAAGAGGGTACTAACCGAGGATGGAGAGAGGGTGATAAAGAAGGAATTCTGAGTCAGGGTGATAAAGATTTGGTCTGTCTGGTGAAGAGGGTGGGTACTAAACCAAGGATGATAAAGAAGTTTTTAACATTTTTTCTTCAATCTGTGGGAGCCAAATGATCTTCCACGCGTTAACATTTCTTTCCAGATCCAAAGGCCAAGAATACCTAAACGAAATGAGCATCGAAACCAGGCGTGTAGCACTGATCCCAAAATCTAAATCCATATGATCTTCAACCAACCACCATGGAGAAAATGAAATTATCCAAAATATGAATAATCAAAACTGGATCTCAATATACGCATATTGGAACCAACACGTTAGTATCAAAATCAAAATTTGGATATCTTTGGTGTGCAAACATGATTTGATATTTGGATATCCATACAAGCAACAACTACTCTGCCAAAAAATCTGGGTTTCAAAAAAATTAACACCCTAAATCAAAGTATTAAACCCAAATCTCAGAGCCCTAAAATGGTTGAAAACAACAACAAAAAATTAAAAAATGAAGCTAGAAATCTTTGATTTTAAAAGCCTAATGTTAAAGATGTGAATACCTCTGTAGTTCTTCCTCCAGGAAAGAAACAACGGCCTCTTGCTGAGATCTAACTATGAGTGTATCTGATGTTGTGAAAACTCATATAAAAGTTACGAAATACCCCTATAATCGAAAAAAATGGATGATGAAGATGATGTGGTTTTCCTTTCCATTTTCTGTTATTCTTTTTATAAATAGTTGATTGCGATCAACTTTATATTTAATGAACATTTTAATTAAATGGAACTTTGTTTGTTTTCAATTCATGTTTGCATTATCCCATGTTGATTATACCTAGAATTTGTTTATTTATCTTAACTTTTAGGACCCGTCGTTACACTACCTTAGGCCTAGCACCTACTTTTTACGAGAATGCATCAATTCGTTTGGCAATCCACCTATTCAGGATTTTATCCGACAAGTTATGGTTATATTAATTCTTGCTTAAATATTACCTCACAGGTTTTTATCTTGCCAGGGGAATTCATGATGTTTTCGTGTTAATACTCAAAATACTCACGAAACATGAAACCTCAAGCTAATGACTAAGCGTAACCGAATCACTAAGGCATCAAGATTATACTCTGGTCAAACATATGTACTAAACAATAATAATTTGGTCAGACTGATGTAATAATGATAAGTTGCATTAACATTGGCTTGACATATAAAACAATCAAAGCTAATGTTTAAACAAAGTGATAAAAAATCAGCTACTAAAAGTCAAGTGCTTATGACAAAGTAAAATCGGACTAAAACTAAAATTAAAACTTGGCTTAAAAGTAAGATTAAAAGTAAATTTCTTAAGGTTAGTTTCATTCCAAGACCTAGGTATTTCCCTTCCCTCCATTGTATCTAAATGCAAGGCCCCTTGGAGGTCGTCCGTGGTGACTCGGAATGTTCCCTCGCAATAGGGTTCTAATTTACCATCAGATGGTTTCCTTGTGCTGTCGATGATCTTACTAAGGACATAATATATGATTTAAAATTTCTTTGGATGCACGCATTTGTTGTATTATCTTGCCAACGACTGCTAGTAAGAAGCCAATCTCAATAGGGCTTGTTGTCTTTTTTTATCTGCTATGTAAAGCTCAATGCTAATGATCTCATTGTTCAGTTTGATCGGTTATACTAGTCCTCATGGTTGTCAATGTAGACTCCAATGGGATTATTGATTCCATTCCACAATCTAAGGAAATACACACCCCACTCCCTTCATATTGGATAATCCATCCACATAAAGAGTCCATATGTTATTTTTATTAGGTTCCTCCATAGTTTCTTAATTGCCAAGATCAACTTTCTCAGGTTGATGCTCCTTGACGATTAATGATGAAATTTGCCAAAATTTTCCCTTTCATTGAAGTTATGGATTGATAATGGATATCAAACCTCCCCAGGTTCACTGACAATTTGGACATTCGTCCAGAGAGGTAGGCATTTCTGAGCATTGCATTTAAATGAAAAAAAAGTTATAACTATGATGGAGTGTACCTCAAAGTAGTACTTCGACTTGCGCGAGGATATTACATATGAGTATGATAAATTTTCTAGCGGGAGATAGCACACCTTAGTGTCTAGCAATGTCTTACTAATGTAGTAAATTGGGGATTGATGCCCTTCTTTCTCATAAACCAGTTCCAAACTTACTGCATGGTTAGACAAAAAAAAGATATAGGTAGACTGGGTCCTTAGTTTTGGAAATATGAGTGGAGGAGGTCAAATAAGATAGCATTAGGTTTCTTTAACTGCTTTTGAGCACTCATGATTCCAGACTCCCTTATTATCCTTCTTTAGTAGCTGAAAGAAAGGTCGACATATATCTGAAGACTTAAAGATATTTAATTTTGATAAGCATTCTAGACAGCTTTTGGACATCTCTAATAGTCTTCAGTGGTTAAATGTCCCTTATTGCCTTGATCTTATTGGGATTTTCCTCGATTACTCTTTGGTTGACCAGATAACCTAAGAACTTGCCAAATTGGACACCAAAAGAGAATTTAGTTGAGTTTAGCTTCATTATATAGTACTGGAGGACCTTAAATGTCTTAGCCAGATATTGAAGGTTATCGATAGCCTTTGTATTTTCATTTCACGAGCATATCAATGTACACCTTGATGGTATCATCGAGCTGATTCTTGGAACTGAATTGCCTTACTATGTAAACATTATACTTAGTTGAGAGTACATGTGATCGGAACTAAGAATTCCCTAAAAAAATTCTCTCTCTTAAACCCTAACTAGGGTTTGAATGGCAGCCCAAACTTATATTCCCCACGTTGAACCAAAACCACCAGACATACAGAAAGTGTGGAGTAGATCTTTTGCATCAATAGTAGCTAAAACATCATCAATCAACCATGACCTAGGTCTAAAGACCCCTACTTCTTTTAAAGGTGAGCCAACAGTGTTATTTACTGAGAATGATATAGAGATACTATCAAAGCCTTTTAAACACTCTTTGGTGTGGAAGTTTTCACACGGCAGGTCCTCAATGGAATCAATCAAACAGGTGTTCCAAACATTTTCTATTGAAACTTCTTTTATTATTGGTCTTTTAGATCACTAACATATTTTGATTAGGTTGAACTCTGAAGAGGACTCACGATTGTGGATGCGTGATACTTGGTATATTGGAAAGTTTTCGATGAGAATATTCAAATAAACCTCGAGATTTCGACGTGACAAGGAAAGTACCCTGTCTCCAATCTGGATTTCATTCCCAAACCTCCCTGTTCATTTTTTCTCCAAATCATCGTTGTACTCAATTGTGCAGCTAATTGGAATCCCTCTAAATATGGGCACATCAATAGTGGAACTAAATAGACCAAGAATTTCAAGTGTGTGTGTTGAAGTGGATATTTTAAAATCAATCCCTGAGAGGGTGTGGATAGGATGTGGAGAATCAGGATTTTGGCAAGAGGTGTTAGTGGAAGATAAGCGCCAGTATTGCAAGAACTGTTCCAAGAATGGTCACAATGAAGAATCTTGTATATTCTTGAGGACTTTGAAAGAGGATAAGCAAAAGGCGATACAAAAATTTGTTCCAAAGAGAATTTTACAAAGAGGAGCAGGTGAAGACTCCAAAAATCCAAGTGCCAGATATCGAGAAGGAGGGTTATACTAAAGAAGATGCAATGCCAATCTAAGAAAATCAAACTCAAGTGATTAAATACACTCTAAATAGGGCTCTGCAACAAAAAATTGAGGAAGTGGACAAGAAAAATGATATGGACAGTGAAAATGAGGAAGGGGAAATTTCATGTCACAATCTTAAAGTTAGATCTAGACTTAATTCATCAAATGATCAAGATGGTGACATTTCATCTCAAACTCCTATAGGTACTGCTATGCTAGACTTAGATAAGAACACTGCTGCAAAATTATTGTAAATGGTGAGAAAGATTGCCTCCATCCATTCCCCTTAATTGAAGAGTTGAGGAATTTCAGTAAGTACCTGAGCAAGAAGATTCAAGTTAATAAGAAGGTGGAGGTGAATAGCAATCCAGATAGACAGACAGGAGAGAAACAACAAAGCAAAAACCAAACTTTTATTGATCCAATGCTGAAAAGAATCACAAGATTTAAATCTAAAGGTAACAATAAATTCCCTTTGCAAAAATCTCAATGTTAAGCCTAGTTGTTTGGAACATAAGAGGTGCTGCTAAAAAGTCAGCAAATAGAAGAATAAAGAAGCTGTTGAAAATGCATAAAATCCCTATTATAGCCTTATTGGAGCCTAAAGTTGACTTTCAAAAAATCAATAGATTCAAATCTAAATGGGGCTTTGATGATTGTTGCTACAATGAGAATGGGAATATATGGAGATTTTGGAGATTTGAAATGATTATCAGTATCATTTCAAATTCTGAACAACAATTAACCATCAATGTGGACCATCAACTTTATAAGTTGGACTCTTTTTTAACACTAGTATATGCCAAATGCACAAAGGAGAAAAGAAGGCATCAGTGGGATGATATAAAGGCTATATCGTCTATTTGCCAATCAAAACCTCATCTTGTAATGGGGGATTTTAATGTGGTAGCTTGCCAATCAGAGAAAGTAAGTGGAAATGAGATTGATTAACAATCTGTGGGAGAGTTTACTCAAACTATTGATGATTGTGGGCTTAGATACATGGGATATATAGGCTCAAAATTCTCCTCGTGTAATAAACGAGATGAAAAAGGGGTCATTTTGGCTAGACTTGATATATGTCTATATAACCTCATTTGGGATGATATTTTTCCAAATTCTTCTATCCAACACTTGAACAGGACTAGTTCTGACAATGCCCCAATGCTCATGACCATTAATCCTAGTTTGGATTCTAAGCCTAAAGCTTTTAAATTTCAATCCATGTGGACCCCTCACCAGCAATTTGAGGAGGTGGTTAGTGATTCTTAGAAGGAGCCAATCCAGGCCAATGGGATGTATGTGCTTAGTAAAAATTAAAGAGGCTAAAAGTGGTTTAAAGATTATGGAATAGAGATAAATTCAGAGACGTCTTCCAAGGTGTTAAAGACTTTGAAGATAAGGTTTTGTAATTGGAGAATTTATATGATACGGACAGAAAAGAGGATAATAAAGTTAAGCTTAATTTGGGCAAAGATAAACTTCTTGAGTCCTTAAAGTTAGAGGCAATGTACTAGAAGAAAAAGTCCTCATCCAAATGGCTCAATCTTGGGGATGCTAACACCAAGTTCTTTCATGCTAGTGTTAAAACCAAGCTCAGAATAATGGGAATCAAAACAATTCAAGACTCAAATGGCAATTCTGTAGATGATGAGGAATCCATTTCTAAAATTATTCTTGATTATTATCAAACTCTGATGCAGGCTGATCAACTAGTGGAGGATAGTTCAATTCATGATAACATCCCTAAATTGATTAAGGAGGAAAATAATACAGTTTTAGAGGCCTATGCTACTGAGAGTGAAGTCTATAAAGCCATCAATGAGCTGAGTTCTGATGCTGCTCCTGGTCCAGATGGATTCAAAGGGGTGTTTTACAAATCTTGCTAGAATACTATTAAAGATGACTTTCTCCTTGCTATAAATTATTTTTTTACAGGTCATGACGTCCCTCAAAGCTGGTCCAGTAACAACATTGTGATAATCCCAAAAAATAAGCATCCAAAGAGCTGTGCAGGCTACAGGCTAATTAGTATGTGAAACCACTCCTATAAAATCATCTCTAAGATTCTTAATAATAGGCTAAGCCAATATCTTCCAAAGCTTATTTCACCTAACCAAAGTGGTTTTGTGAAAGGAACGTATATCCAAGACAATGTCCTTTTAGCCAAAGAGATGGTGTACAATCTTAGTAAGAAGATCCATGGAGGAAATGTAATTATTAAAATGGATATGGAGAAAGCATATGATAGAGTGCACTCGATTTTTCTAATCAAGGTACTGAGGTCATTTGGTTTTGGTGAAAGATGGATTGATATGATATGGAGGTGTATCTCAAATTGTTGGTTTTCAATTCTCATTAATGGAGTTTCGAAGGGGTTTTTCAAGTCGTCTAGAGGTTTGAGGCAAGGGGATCCTCTTTCCCCTAGCCTTTTCATTCTGGCAGCTAAAGTTCTTAGTAGAGGCCTTAATTATCTAATCAGGAGTGGGAAGATTCAACGTTTTATTTACCAAGGGGCAGCCCTCTCATATCTCACCTATCTTTTGTAGATGATGTGATTATCTTTTCTAGAGGTGATTAAAGAAGCTTGACGAATTTGATGAGATTCATGGAAGAATACTCAGCTATTTCTAAGCAAAAAATTAATATGAGCAGAAGTAGTGTCATTGCTGATTTAAAGCTGTCTATTCAAAGGAACAACACAATAGGAAGTTGTACAGGTCTAGAATTTAAAGCCTTGCCTATCAAAAACCTAGGCTCTCCCCTATTCAAGGGTAGAAACAAGGTCTGCTTATATGCTCCTCTATTTGACTCTATTAGATCAAAAATTGAAAGTTGGAAAAGTAAGTTGTTATCAAGTGGGGGTAAATTCACTCTTATTCAGCATGTCCTCTCTTCTATTCCGACATACCTGATTGCCTCCTAACACCCTCCTAAAGCTATTATTAATAGATTACACAAGATGTTTAGCAGGTTTTTTTGGGGTGATAATGAAGTGAATGGTTGGAAGCACCATTGGTCGAAATGGCAGGAGTTGTGTAAGCCTAAAGAAGCAGGTGGTCTTAGTTTCACTGATATTAATACTCTGGCTAAAGCTTCTAGTATTAGATTGGTTTGGAAATTCTACGCAGAGGAATCTTTATGGACTGCTTATATGAGCGCCAAATACAAGTCTTGGTCGCATGTTAAAAAAGGGGGATCTCTAACCTGGAGACATATGAGGAAATATAACGATGTGTCCCTAGAGAATATAGAATTCTTGGATGGCAGGTGGATCTGGAAGGATTCAAACACTGCTTAATTCACCTTTTCTTTAGCTCATAAGGATATTAATAGTATCTACCCTAAGTCTTTAGTAGTTGATAGAATATGGAACCCTCATATTCCTAAGATATTGTCAATCAAAATGTGGAAAATTCTCAGAAACTCTCTTCCTCTTGATGATAATATCCAAAAATTAGGAATTAGGATGGCATCTAGATGTCAGGTCTGTTTAAATAGCACATAATCATCTATTCACTTGTTCCTTGAGTGTTCAAAGGTTAATCATGTATGGGATTTCTTTTCAAACCTTATGGGAATTAAATTTGATAAGAATAGCATGTCCACTTCTCTTATGAGCTGGCGGTTCAGATCTGGCAGAACAGACTACCAGAAATTCCTTTGTAAATCAATTCCCATTGTGATTTGTTAGGAGGTATGGAAAGCTGGAAACAGAAATTTGTTTGAGGGAGTCAAATTCAGACATCAAAAAATCATTTCGAATTCAATTTTCATGATAATAAATATGTGCAGAGGTATTACTTTCGCAAATGAATGTTTCGATGAGGATTTCAGAATTAAAGAGCTGTTCATTTTATCCTGCAAGAAGATGTCTAGAGTTCATACTTTAATCAAATGGATGCCCCCTCCTACACAATTTTTCAAGCTTAATGTTGATGGTGCTTTGAAGAATAATCCAGGTTCTAGTCGTTATGGAGGGATCTTAAGAAATAATAAAGGTAAGGTAAGGTTTGCTTTTGCTTATCCAGGTCAGTTTGCTTCAAACTCTGAGGTGGAGCTTCTTAGTTTAAAAATGGGAATCCAGCTATGTTTGCAATTAAAAATTGATAAAGTTCAAATTGAATCCGACTCGTTAATGGTAGTGAAGGTGATTGGTAATTCTTGGAACCTTCGCTAGAAATTTTTAAAGCTTGTTAATGAAATCAAATTGATGTTTTATCAGATTGATTACTCTCTAAATCATTGTTATAGGGAGTCTAATATGGTGGCTGATAAACTCGCCAATGTTGGTATTGATCTTCCTATAGGTAAAACTTTCACTAATTACCAGGATCTTCCTAGGGTGGTCAGAGGAGCTTGTAAAATGGATGTGATGGGATGCCATTATGTTAGAACTTCGTTCGCAGATTTGTAATGGGGCTATGATAAAGCCCCCAATTTATTTACGTTAGCTTTTTTCTGTCTCCTTAGTTTTGTTATAGCCATCCTGGAGAGGCTGTTTCTCCTTATTAATAAATTTATAAGGATCATTTCCCTTTAGAAAAAAAGAGATGATTCTTGGATATCTTGGTGACTAGATATTGGTTGGTCGCCCCTGCATTCTTAATACCAAATGACATGATAATGCAATAGTAAAGGCCAAGTGTAGTGATGAAATATGTTTTCTCCTGGTCTGGACCGAATAGATAGATTTGATGATAGCCTAAATAAGCGTCTAAAAAGTTTATCCACTCATGGCTAGTTACGACATCGACTAACTGGCCGATCTTTGGTGGGGGAATCTATATTTGGGGTACACTTTATTCAGGTTAGTGAAGCCTACGTAGACTCTCCACTTTCCACTAGTCATTTTTACCACAACTGAGTTATAGAGGCACTTTGGGAATTGAACTTCTTTGATGGACCTTGCCTCCATAAGTTTCCCAACTTCTTATTCCATTAACTTGCCTTTTTTGGGTGTATTTTCCATGCCTTTTTCACGATCGGGGAGAATTTCGGGTCCACATGAAGCTTGTGTCACATTACTTTAATATATATTAGGAACATCACATGGATACCAAGAGAACACGTCCTAGTTATCTTTGAGGAAATACACCAACTCTTCTTTTTTGTGATCAGCGAGCAAGATACTGATAAAAATTTCTTATTTGGGAAAGAGTCATAAAAAAACATCTTAGTGTGTTGGTTCCATGACTTTAGCGATGGGGGCCACCCTTGTGTCTTATACCCTCGATCTCTTATATTTTAGCTTCTATTAGGATAACTCCTTCATTGTTTCAACCTTCTCCTTTTTCTTTTCATGTTTAGGTATGAGCAGAAGCTTGATTTCCACATATCTCCATAACCCTTGGTCGATAATGCATGTGATTTATGATGATATGTATATGGAACCGACTTCATTCCATAGAGACATCCTCGTCCAATGATCGTATTATATGGAGATTTAATATCCATGACTAGAACACTCATCTTTAATATACTTCCAGGTCATATCGAAAGCATAACGTTTCTTAGTGGCACCGTCATTCTTCTGGTGAATCTAACCAAAGGGATTGTTACATCCTTTAGATCCTCCATCTTCAAGTTAAGATGTTTGAACAAGTTGAGGTATATCAACTCTATAAAGCTTTCCTGGTCCACTAGTAGCTTATCCACATCCCAGTTGGCAATCCTAGGTGTGATTACTAGTGCGTCGTGATGTGTAATTCTAACTCCAACTAGGCTTGGCTGGATCAATCTGTAAGGCTTCCATCATAACAATGATCTTCTTCAATTCCATTACTACAATATTCCCTTTTATCTTCTTAGGGCTTGACATCTTATGGTTGATTTCATACTCATGTCACATCTCATTATCTTTCAAAGATATTATTTATCTTTGGGTCTCGCTTAGTAGGACCTCATTCATTTTTCTTTTCTATATAATTATCTAGGTGGCCTGCTAGGTCAATCTCCTCTAGGAGCAACTTGTAATTCTCTTTCTTGTGCCCATACTCCTTGTGATGGGATAATCTCAGGGTTTTGTTCCTCTTTAAAGGGTCCCCTACCATCTTTCTAAGCAACTTGAAATATTGTTGATCCTTGATCTTGGTCAAGATATTGTATATTGGATCTTTAAAGATAGTGTCAATGGCATGATCAGCCTTCTTGGGATCTGATTTCTCCTCGCCCTTAGGTATGCCATTTTGTTTTTCCACTTCTTAGCATCACCTTCATTATCGTGACATCCCTCCGAATTAAATACTAGGTGATCAATCCTTTATTAAATTAAAATAGAATATCCAGTTGGTTCATTCTTAACATCACTGGTAAGATTCATTAATTACTAACCACCTATAGTAATTAAGCCGGTGACAAATTTTTAATCTTATTTATCATGCAATAATATAATTAAACAAATAAATAACCACCAAAACCATTCCATTAACCAACAAACAAAATAATGAAATAATTGAATAATATAGATAGGACCGGAATAAACACTCCAACCATCAGCTCCAATACAATAATACATAAATGAAAACTAGTCCAACAACTGAAAGTAAAGGGATGAAATCCACTATCACTGAAACAACGTATGAATAAGAGTAGGCGACATACCCGACTGAAATAGATAACTCAAAAGAAATAAACGATAAGCATGTAGGCATCCACTACCAAGGTCCTACAACATCCACAATAGCTGCAGCACGTCAAATGATCTGAACTCCTAAGCCTGGTGTCCCGGTGGCTAGGCACCTAAAATTGTTTTTACAAAAAGAATTTGAAATGACTCAGAACCCAAGTAAAACAGTTGAAAAAGTTTAGCAAGTGCTTAAAATGAGACAAGATAAGATATTAAATACATGTTAGTATCACGTTTCCTCACTTGAGATCCTCACCCCTCAACTAATATGCACGCCTAACGTACTACGCTAACCCACCTAGTTATGATACCCACCTATCTAGCCTGAGGTAAATTTTTTCGTATCTAATCAATTATAGTGCCCACATGTATTATCCATATAATACGGTACTACATTTTTTGAATTCTTTATACTCATTAGGAATCGCTATTAAATGTTTTAGTTCTCGTATACTTTGATTAATTTAGATATCACAATCTATCTTATTTACCAATAGACTCGTAAAAAAATCAATCACACGTATATATATACATCACTCATATCATATATACATATACGACACTCATAGGTGGAGACTTGCGGTGTGAGCACACTCTTTTATCAAGTTCCAGTACATCACGTACTAATTAAGGACATCGACTCGATTAATCTCCCTCAAATCGAAATTAAACCACATAATATTGGAGGCGAACATAGCTCTAGGACTTTGTGCTATGCTCATACCTAACGCACCCAAATGACCGATCACACCCTCATTCACACAAGTGGTGCTCAATCCCTAAGGTCTATGTCCTGAGGTACAATTCAATATCCCACCAAATGGGATCATCAGAGTAAGATTGCCCATGACACGAAACCTCCCGTGATAGCATGTAGTCTAGGTATAATTACACATATAAATCAAACATTAGGAATACACACCACCCATATATATATATATATATATATATATATATATATATATATATATATATATATATATATAATATCATCATAGGTATGCGCGCGACTCATATCATATGACACTTATGTAGTATAATATCTCTCGAATGTTCTACGTAACATAATACTTTTCATAGTAATTCCTGAGTGTTGATCAATACCAAAATGGTTGTCAAGTGTCCCTTAAGTAAATTTAGTAGGCAATCCCACTCTAGGCCTACTAGTCTTGATCCAACATTCCTTTAATTTTCCATAATAAGAAATCAATATCCGAATGTGCTTTTATTACTCATTTAGCTAAATAAATTATCACTCTAAAACTCTCCTCGTGCAATTCATCTCAAATCCAATATTTGCCTTTTGGTAATTAAAATATCCCTTAATATGTTCTTATAATTAAATCAAGGTCAGCCCAAACATTTCCCATAAGTTCTAAATGAAAAGGTGAATAATAGTCAAAATCTGGGAAATCGAATCGATTTGACCTTGGTCTAAATCAATTCGCCTTTCGAAACGATTTGGCCTAGGAGCCAAATCGATTCTCCTGCTACAGGTCTCGTCTTCTCCGCTTATAGCAGTTACGTGATTCACCACTTTTAACCTCAAAACCTCCATGGTTCATTTCCAAACTCCAAACTAAGCATACTAACCATTATGCCATTACATATACAGATTTCTAACGTATTGGAATCATTAAATCTTCAAAGAACACTTTAAAATTCAATTAATTCAAGATTAAACATTCAAAACTCTAGTGTTTCATTCATGTTCAAGAACTTCAATATTTTTCCAGATTTCCTCCCAACTTTTGTGTTATTTCGCATCAATTCAGTATACATGTGTAAAGATTTAAATTTAACACCAATCCTACCCAAGAACATGATTTATACCCCAATTTAAAAAGCCAATCTGTATGTATGTCACATGATTATCACCGTATTCTAACATGGATGATATATCAAATCATATTTTAGAAAGATTAAACACTTACCGCTGTTTGAAGGTCTAATTCCTTGTAGAAGATTGGTATGGTTATGATCCTCTCCTCCCGATCTACGCGATGGTGGTGCTTGTGGTGCAAGAATGGTGCAAATTGGCCTTGGGACCTCCTCTCTTCTTCATCCTATAGCCTCTCTGTAACTGGGTAAGTTCTAACCCTCAAAGAGCTAACTTATCAGATGATATACGCCTATGAATTTCATAGGTTTTCCTTCTTTAAAATTACAAAATACCTAAATACCCTCCCAGGGTGTTGGTTTGGCCTAAAATTTCCCCGGGACCCAAACCAAACCCTCGAGTACACTTTTATGACTATCTCGATCCTTCCGGACATATTAGAGCACTCAAAATGACCATATGGAATCTCAAAAGTAAAATTATATTTTATTTTTCAAATTAAGTCCCGACACGACTAACACGCATGTCCTGACTAAATTTATCGTAATTGCCGTATTTTCCACTCACGACAATTATAATATTTTCTTCTTATTATTATTAGTCATTCACTAATTAATTTCAATTTAAATAAATATTAACTCTTATTTAGCTAATTAATATTTATGTTACCGAATTAATTTTCCAAATATAATTTAATTAGTCCTAGTTAATTCCTAATATAAAAATCAATGAAATTACGAGGTGTTACATACTTTATCCATAATAACAGAATTTTGTCCCGAATTTCGGAAAAAGAAAATATTTGGTTTGAATAACTCTGGATTATTTTTCCGCATCTCATCCTCGTGCTCCCAAGTGGACTCGTCGGCATTATGATGTCCCCACTAAACCCGTACAAGTGAAACTACCTTCGACATGAGTCTCTTCTCACTATGGTCTAAGATAGCAATCGACCTCTCCTCATATGAAATATTGTGCTGCAAATCGATCTCCTCCAAAGCAATGTGAGTTTGGTCCAACTCATCCCGAAGATATCTCCTCTGCGAAGAAATATAAAATACATTATGAATCTAATGCAAATGCTTCGACAACCCAAGTCTGTATGTAACTGGATCAATCCTATCAATGATAGGGAAAAGCCCCACGTATCTCAGTGCCAATTTCCCTTTCTTCCTAAACCTCATTATCCCCTTCATAGGAGATACACATAGCAACACCTGATCTTCCACATTAAACTCCAGGCAGTACCACTTAGCATCCGCATAACTCTTCTGTCGGTCCTGGGCTATCCATATATGTCTCTGAGTCAACTCAATCTTAGACGACGTATCCTAAATCAACTCCGGTCTGAGAAGCTTGTTGTCCCCCATATCCAACCAACTTGCGGGCGAATAAAAAGGTCTAACGTACAATGCCTCGAATGGTGCTATGACAATCATGAACTGGTAGGAGTTGATATATGCAAACTCCACCATTGGAAGAAATTACTCCCAACCTCCCCCAAAATCAAGGATACACATCCATAGCATATCTTCCAACATCTAATTAGTTCTCTTCGTCTGCCCGACCGTCTGAGGGTGACACTACACCAAAAATGGAAATTTGGCACACCTTGTTATAAAATCCCCATATTTATTTTCAAGTTATCTTTATGTAATGGGGTTTTGATAAAATCCCATATTTATCGCTTTCTTTGTAGAGTATTGGGCCGAACCTCTAGATCTCAAGTTTGTCTGGGTTTGTAAGCTTTCGAGAGGCTTTTTCTCCATCTTATATTTATAAAATGTGTGGGGGTTCCGTACCACTTTGGTGAAAATTTTGGCACGATTTAATGACAATCTAGCACACTTTAAAACCGTGCCAAAATTTAGCACTATTTAAAAGTGTGCCAAAATTGAACACACTTTATAAAAATATAAATACCCTCAAAAAATACATTCTCAAAATATTTTTTGTCTCCTGCTCTCTCATTCTCAGGTTTCCCGCTCTCTCGCTCGCTATTTCCCTCGACAAATAAATCTCACCAAAAAATTTCCCACCTTCAATCCAAAAACCTTGATGAGAAGGAAACATAATGTGACACACTCTAAACCTTGTTGTTAATCTCATTTTATGGGTGCTATTATTCTCAATTTGGTAAGTCTAATGCTTTATTGTTGTGCTTTTTAGTTGGGAAACAAAGTTTTGATTGTGTGTATTGCAGATTAGTTTAATACAAAGGATGAGTCTCGGCTAGAGTTCATGTATCCGTTTTGTGCAGAGGTTTTTGATGTGCTAGGACTTTGTTGTCATACTGGGTTTGTATTAATTAACTTAATCTCAATTAAATACTTCATTTTTATCTGTTTTGCTAAAGCTAAGTCTCATCTAGGGCTTGTTTGTGCTGGTACTACCTAATTTGAAATTTTGGGTTTGTTCATCTTTTCAATGTTTCTTTTAAAATGACTCAAGAGCACTTCATTATTTTAGCTTATTGTTGAAGAGAATACATTTCTATTTTTGATAGTTTTGGTTTTAGAGTTTATGTTAATTATATGCTTTCCTTTACTTGTTTTAGGATTGATTTTGGAAGACATTTCAAGAGCATGTGTGTTGGACTTTAAAGGTAACTGGGATTACTACCCCCCCCCCCCCCCTTGTGGATTTTTCTTTCAATAATAATTATAAGAAGACATGTCTCATGTTGTTTATGAATATAAAATATTCCCTAAGGTTTGTACAATACTGTTAAGGAGAATAATGTATTGAATATGAACATATTAAATTTTTTTTCTCTTGGAAACGATGTTGTTCGAGGTATTGTATATAAGACTATATAGATCCATGATATGTTTATTATTAGTAGGGGAAAACAAATTGATGGATCCAAATTTTAATTGGGATACTTTTGAAAAGATAGAAATAATCAAGTAGATAGTGGGGATGAAATATAGTAGACACAATAATTATGTCGATCGCTGTCACAGAGATTTAGAGTTTAATATTAGGGACCTATTGTTTCTTAAAATTTCCCTTGCGAAGGGGTTAAGTGGATGGGAGGAAGGAGACGTTGGGTTCTCGATTTGAGGTTTCCTTTACCAGCATAAAACATGGGGGTCATTGGAAGAATGTATTTTATTGTTAATTTTAGATATGGCACGATGTATCAACATATGGAAATTAGTAATATCAAGTTGAAAGATGTTACATCATAAGAGGGGAAATAAGTGTGTATCTTGAAATGTTAAAATTTGATTCTAAAATCAAATGGTAAGTCTTTTAGTGAGAGTGAAATAAAGTCACCATAATAAGGTAAAGTATTACTACGAGCATGAGAATGCAATGTGAACAAAATTACCCACAACTCTTCAAGTGTAACACCCAATAACTCCCTTAGAAAATCTATGAATTTCCCTGAGAGGTCTGGTCTAGGTTATCCCTTAGGCAACATAGCACCTGGTAGGACATCTCCTATCCACCACACTTAGAGTACTTGAAAAATGGTTATAGGAATTTTTTGCCAAGGTTTTAATTTAATCTTAGTATTTATACTTGGATAAACACACCACATTAATGGATGATATTAACCACTCGGGATATAACCCGGGGATCAAGTTTTGGGTCTTCTCAAATGTCTTAAGTAGGGAAATTTAGAGAAACATTAGGAAATCATAGGTTCTGTACTTCTCCTATAAATAGAAAGTTGGTTACACTTTCCAAAGTTAATACCCAATTTTAGAGAGAGAGAGAGAGAGAGAGAGAGAGAGAGAGGTGATGATGATGACGATGATGTAAGGGGGCCACGACCATTGAGAAGCAGGAGTGAGTAAGGGCAGAGCGAGGTGGTCGAAGTCATCATGGATGTTGAGAATTCCACCTTATTCAATCAAACTTTAGACTTAATCTATTTTGGTAAGGATGTATCCTTATTATATACTCTGTCTCTTTCATTTGACATATATTTTCCATTTTCCCGTTGAAAGATTGAATGAAAGTTATTATTAGGATAAACCTATCATTTAAAATTTTTACCCATTGAAGTTTGTTGAAAAGTATTTCTAACTCCATCATTGAGGTTGCAAGTTAATGTAGTATAAAGTTATGACTAATTTTTATTGAGTGACTCATTGTACTCTTTAGGCTGTCGTGGACATGACATTGAATTGTTGGGTCACAACATCTGGGCTTGACTCTAAACTCATGTTTGGAGCTTAATGCTGGGTAAAGGGCTAACGCGTTAGTTCAGTATTGTTGTAGTCATTAGAATTTGGATGACATGTTGGGCTAGCATGGGTCTTGACTCCTGAGCAGAGATTAAATAGGATAAGAGGGCTGATGGCATGATGTAGAGGGCTTATCCTGGAAGTGGACATGAGAGAAGGTTGCTATGATGGTTAGAGGTCCTATAAAGACTATGATATGATGCATAGGGTGGATGATTTGTCTGACTGAGAAAACCTTGGGAAAGGCAAAGATCTTGATTGTAATGTAATTTCTGGGCTAAAAGTTGCCCATTGCCCGTGGATTATGGATACTTTGAGATTTGGGGTTTGAGGGTTAGGAAGTTACTTCCATTAAGCTATATATATGATTTTCCAAAGATAGTTACTTATGAGGTTATGTATGAGGATTTTTTGCTCATCCCTTGTTGAGAGATTTGAATGCTCATACCTTTATATTGTATGATTCCTTAAGTTAGGAGTTGGGGAGTCCTTTGATGCTAAGGTCTATTTGTTTAGTACTTTTAGTTTCATTTTGTTCTAAGGCTAATTGTTAGGGCACTGGCATTTTATAATTATATGTTTACTTAATTAAAAGTTATTAGTTAATATAATTATGTACTTGGCAAAGGAGAATTGGGATGCATTTATTTAACCCTCTATATGTTATGGATGGATGTTAGATGCCTAATTACTCCTATGGGGTTATTTTCTAATGAACACTTTAGCGATTGTTTATATTTTGACTTATGATATTTGGTCGAGGACCCTTAGGGGCCTATCCCACCTAAAAGTTGCCCTAATTTATAACTTAAAAATTTGTCTATATGTTTATGAATTGTGAGAAAGCCTCGTTGTGGAATAATAAAAAAAATTCTAGGGCTTCACATTAAGCACATATACGTTACAAAATCAGGGGATTGAATTTCCATTATTAAGGGTAACTGAATTTTGGGTAACTTATATTCTATAATTTATTTCTATATTATTTCGTGGTTATGCGTATGTTTTAGGATTTGTAAGTCACTAGTTTTAATGAACAACTATGTAGGACTAAAATATATGCATATGTGTTTCCATGTTTGGATTATTCGTTCAACTTACTAGTAAATACCATGGTTACAAAATTAAGGAATCTTTTGAGGACACGTCTCCTTGCTCCCTTGGTCCGTACCTATCTTTCAAACAGCTATATAGGTGTTATACATATTGCCTATATATATATATTGGAGCTATATATGCAATTATATAGCTATAATCAGTGTTAAGTGATATACAGAGAATGCAATTCTATTTTATTGGTCTTTTAATTAAATAGAATTCAAATCACTTTCATGGTTGAATGATCTTTTTTTTCCTTTTTATTTAATCCCCATCAACGTGGCAGGTTTAAATTTACTAGCACTCTTAATACTCATTTGGTTTGAGTTCCGGTGCTTTCCAGGATTTCAAAAATGGTAAATCCACCAATAAATCTCACAATCCAAATTTAAGTTTGGATAACAAGAATTTGAACTTTAAATGTGAATTTACCTATTTGGATTTCAGCAGAGCATGGAAACTCTACACCAAACAAGAACTTAGTGTCTTGGACCTTCCTCCATTTTTATTTCTAAATGTGGACCATATTTGACCAACCACAGTATGATGGTTATAGTATAGTATTTAGCAACCACAAGATGCTATCAAAGCTAGAATAAACTCTTGAAATTGGCATAACATTTCTCGCCTTTTTTTTCAGGCCTATAATGCCATGATATCGAACTTTGGATTAGCGAAAATGGGACCCTTAACTAGCAAGAACATGTAACTATGATCATCACCCATAGTTTTATAGAGATTAAAAAGTTCAATTTCTTAGTTAGATTTATTTTTCAAAAACATAGTTTGAAGTGTATTTTCACGTATTTACAGTTGGTCGACCGCGTTACAACTGATTCAATCAAAGATACTGTTGGTCAACCGTGTCCAGACTTCTTTTGGTGTTGATTTCCCGATGGCAAAGGGGTGAGTTACTCATCAACTCCCTTTAATTTTTACTCCCAAAACAGTCCCCTAAATTAGTTCCAAACAATCCCAAAATAATGCTGAAAAAAGTCCCAAAGTAAAGGTCTCCGTCTCTTCTAAAGGAGAGTGTAGACCAAATCTATTGTACGAAATAATATTGAGGATTATGTTCCCAAAGCTATGATGCACTTTTTAGTGAGCACTACAAATCCATTTAGATATGCCGACTGTATGTCTATCGTTCTAAGCTCTGCATTGATAAGACTTTATCCTCCTTACACTTTAATGGATACAACTATACAAGTTCAAGTTCAAATGGATCGAGTGTAAGGACACAAGTCTCCGATTGAGTCTTAATGTTGTGTTGACTTAATTTTGAACAAAAATATTTGAGTCATAGGATAGAGTTCAAGTTTATCCATTCAAGCCTATGACGCATTTGTTGAAGACGTAGCGGCCAAGATTAAAGCTTCATCAAATGCCGAGTTTGTTATGACTCGTTTCTATGCCAACAACATGTGTTCCATTTACTCCTAAGGTATGAATGAATTACATATTTATATAGGAGCTTGGCACAATTTTAATTGGGTGAATTGTTATTTTAAATTGATGGTTATTTTCAGAAGGTTTATTTAAAACTTTAAAATAAAGTTTTTGGGCTAAAATCGAATTTTTAAGCTTTCTGTTTTTTGTTCAAAATTATTGTTCGAACGAGTTTTTTGTTCGAACGAGAATTTCGTTCGAATGAGGTTTGCCAACGAGTTACCTGTTTGGCCACTGGAATATCGTTCGAATTGTCGTTCGAACGAGAATTCTGACGAGTTTTCTAATGACTTTACATTTTATCCACTGGAACTTAGTTAAAAGGGTCGTTCGAACGAGACTTCGTTCGAACGAAAATCTCATTCGAACGAGATTTGGCGGGAACAGGTATTTTGGCAATTTTTGACAGTTTTTCCACTTTTTTGACTACTTTTCCCCACTAACTTTTGACAGACTTATCTAGTGCGGGAACCAACTTTTTCAAAGTTACTTTTTTACATACTACAATCTCCAAGAGAGAGTTTGAGAGCAAAAAAAAATTTAAAATGAAAAGGCTCATGTTTTGAGTGTTTTTTTTTCAAGAAAAAATCCTTAAACACTTTTGTTTCACCCATAATTTGTTTATTCCAAGTTTCCATATAAAAATCTTTCGTGGAGTGTTTGGCACCAAGTTTACTCTACCAAGTTGAAGAGTTCATTTGGGTTTGATTCTACATCCCTCAAAGAAGAAGTCTCATTATTTTGTTGCGGCATTCTCACATGGTGAAAGGCACCATGTGTGGTTGGCGGTGGTTCCTAAAGCATCATTGGCGAATTCTAAGGTTCCGATGGAGTCCGGGATTGTCAACTAAGCGAAGGTTGGTACAAGAACATGCATCAGGGTCTTGAAGGGAGTCGATTCGAGTTGAGTAAGTCATTTGTCTTGTACTTGTAAAAACACCATACTTAGTGGACTTAAAGTTAGGGCCGTTCGAGATTTTTTCCCGTTGTGGATTTTTCCTCATACATCGCGGTGTAGTGATTTATTTGTTCATTTTATCTTTTGCAAAATTCACCTTAGATGCATTCTTAGGTAAAAATATAAAATTTGGTTTAAATCACTACTTACTTAATTTCGTGCTAATTTAAATTTGGGTATATGTTAATTTAATTCAAGTCATCGTTTAATTTGTTAAAATTGGTTTGGCCTATTTTGGTAATATTGAAAATATAACTTAGGCAAATTTCTAGGACTTGGAATGAATCAAGTTGTTTAAGTGAAATATGTATTTGTTGATTAATCTAATTTCACCTTTTGCTTAAGTTTAATTTTAATTTAAAAAGAAATTAATATTTGTTGTTTTTGTGTGTTTATTTGAACCATCTCTCTTCCGCATCTCAAAAGGAAATTGGATTTTACTTTTTGGTGTTAATATTTATAATCGGGGTATTCGCATTTACAAGTGGTATCAGAGAGGGATCGCTAAATTATTGCGTTTAAAATCCTTTTAAATATTTTTGACTAAAATGGAATTTTCCCTATTTTCAAAATTTCCTTTTTTCGATGGTTCTAACTACGCTTATTGGAAAGCGCGGATAAAATCGACACTAAAATCTATCGACGAGAGGGTTTGGTTGTTTGTTGTTAACGGGTGGTCCCCAACTACACATTTAGTAGATAATGAGCGTGTTCCCAAAACCACCGAGAGATGGAGTGAGAATGAATTTAAACTTCCAAAATTTAATTCCCGTGATTTAAATGCTTTGTTTAGCGTAGTCACACCGGATGACTTCCGTCGCAGTATGACGTGTGCAACCGCTAAAGAGACTTGGCATATTTTACAACTCACTCATGAAGTAACTAGTGTCGTAAAAGCTTCGAAACTCTAAAACCTCACCACTCAATTTGAAACTATCAAAATTAATGAAAAAGAAACTTTTGATGAATTTTATGCTAGAATTTCTGATATAGATAATTTATCTTTTAACTTAGGAGAGAAAATACCCAACAACCGAGTAGTAAAGAAGTTTTTAAGGTCCTTACCCGATAGATTTATTCCTAAGGTGACCATGTTAAATTCTTTACCCTCTTTAGCCTCTACGAAATTAGAAGAGCTAGTAGGTGATTTACAAATCTATGAACTAGACATGTTTCCCTCCAAAACTGAAAAGAAAGTAGAAAAGGTCATTGCTGTGAAAGACCGAAAGGAGGAAAAATAAGTAGTAAAGAGTGAAAGTGAGAGTGACTCGGAAGATATGTCTATGTTTGCTAGGACGTTTCGAAATTTTCTTAAATTTAACAAAGATAAATTTACAAATGATTTTAAGAAATTTGAAAATTCTAAGCATGACAAAGTCGAAAAGATCCCTAAAACTCCTAAAGAAAATTTAACTAGGGACGAGTCAAATAGGTGTTTTGGTTGTGAAGAGTATGACCATAGGGCTTTTGAGTGGACCACTAAAATAAGGAGAGAGGATAAGCAAACAATTTCTTTTAATGCAACCCTTAGTGATAGTCATAATGAAGAGGGACCCGATTCCCCCACTAAGCCCAATTTTGTGGCTTTTATGGCTAGTCATGTGAGTGATACTGAGCACTCCTCTATTAATGAAATTTTAACACATGACACTTCTGAGGTCAAAGTTTATGATTCCCTTATTTTTGATGATTGTGAGAGTGAAGAAGAGAGAGAGAGAATGAAAATGAAGAAGATGTTAATGTGAGTGAACTTCAAAATGCTTTTCAAGAACTTTATGAAGAATCTATTAAATTAAAAAGAGCTAAATTGAAGTTAGAAGCGAGTTTAAGAGAGAGTGTCAAGGTCATTGATGATAGTGTGTTGGTTGAAGACCTTAGGACACGTGAGAGGACTCTTCGAGAGAAGCTTGAATATATAGAAGGCGAGAGAGATAGCCTTAGAGGTTTAATGGAATCAATGAAAAAGTAGTTTCTCGAGTTTGAAGAGAGAAATGTTTTGTTAGAGCCTAGAATGTTAGAATTAGAAAATAAATTAAAAGACTCTAGTAAAGTCAAATTTTATTTGGAATGTCGTTCGGAGAAATTAGATAAAATATTAGGAACGGTCCAATTAAAAATGACACGTGTGGTTTAGGCTTCGTTACTTGTAATGAATCAACTCATAAAGCTAAAACCAATGTTTTAGGGGAATCGCTTAGGAAATACTTTAGAGATCATTCCTTAGGTAAGTATTTTCACCGAGCCTTAGGTGCTCACATTGTGGTCGAAAAGGTCATCTTAGAAAATTTTGTTTGATCTTAAACGAGGACCTAGAAAATCCCAATGTAAGGAAATCGAGGTAGCTAAGATTCCTACACCCCGAGATAGTCATTCGTCATTAGTTTGGGTTAGGATATCCGACTTGGTAGCTTTGCAAGATAGGATTTTTTATTCTCATTTGCTTTCACATGCTTACTCACTTTCTAAATCTAAAGGTTGAATGTGTTAGTTGTTTGTATACTTTAGCTTTTGTGCTTCATGCTATATCACCATGATAATTGTATGTTTGTTTTAATCATTATTCTAGTCTATACTTCATGCTTTATCACATGCTAGAATTATGATTGTTGTTTATATTTTGTATTATAGTTCTTTCATTTTAGTTTGCATTAAATGAAATATACAAAAAGATTTTTGTTTATCATTTGTGTTTTACCTTTTTAGTAATTTAAAATTAATGAAAAATACAAATGATTTTTGTGTCTTTTAAGTAAATATTTTTAGTTTTGGTTAAAAATTGTCAAAAACTCAAAAAGATTTTTTTTTTTGTATTTTAGTTTGACACACTCTATGTGGCATATATTTGTGTTTGAATCCCTTTTTTTTCTCTCCCACGTGGCTAGAACTTTTGGTTTAGATTGTCAATCCTTAAAATGTTCTTTACCATGCTTACATGGAGTAGTTGGAAATTGTGTTGATATAATGGATTCTATTTTTTATATGCCTCAATTCTCCCAAGCACAAGCTCACTTGAAACTATAACTTCATATGTATATTTGAGCTCTGTGAGGTGTTCTCCTACCAATCTTGTCATCTACATGTTATGTGACCTAGGAGGACTAGTGCATGTTAAAATTCGTTGCGTGTGTGATTTGAGTGAGATATAAAAATAATATATATAAATGTGCACAGGGAAGGACTCCGAAAGGAAATATAATCCTTTGCGAGTAAGCCACAGTTTGCATGGACCTAAAAGAAATACGTGGTCCAAATGACTAAAAATAAAATATGGCACTAAAAAGAAAAATCATTGCCAAGGTCTATGTTTAATTGATATATTCATTCAAAAATATATATGCTTATTGAGGGAGATTGGATGGTATATCAACGGTTTGCACAATGTCCGTTTATCCTAGTTGTACTTTCAATGTCATGACTCTATTGGTTTGTAGAATCATCAAAACTCTAGGCTTGTATGCATTGTGTATGTCTATTCATTGAGTTCAATTTATATTGTCACATGAGGTAATATTCAAATGTGATAAGGTTTGCAATAAAATGAGAACTCTGTGAACATGTTTTAAGTGATTGGGTCTAAATTTAATTGTTACTAGTTCACACCCCAACACTTCCGTTTCCATATGACACATCTTTGCCAAACGAGTGTGAAAATCTTATTTTATTTTGTGTTATGTGTGGTGTTTATACCTAGTATATGTGCGTGTGCGTTGATGATATTTATTATGTACTCATATACGAGGTATTCTATTTGTCTTTGCCTTGCTTTCTAGTCCATCTATGCTTCTACTCCATGCTTGGTATTTATCTAGTTGCATATTTTGTCGATATCACATGCTTAATACTTTATGTATCGTATTGATATCATTTTCTTGCATTTTAGTTGGTATCCTTTATTATGTATATGGATTAGTTATACTTTTGTTGCCTATATGATTTCATGTTCTTATCACCTTATGCATTATTTTTTTAAATTACTTTTATCCTTTGTCTATACCTAAACAAAAAAGAGGAGAATGATAGGGGGAGAAATGGTATCTAATCCTATTGTAATCTTATCTAAGTTTAGGAGATTTAACTTAGGGGGAAGGCGCTATCTTCTTAGGTTGATCATAGTTGATAAAGGGGAGAATTAATTTAGGAGGATTAATTATTTTAATTGCATTTAATGTTCTTGATATTCCCTATGCATTTAATAGTTTGCTTAAGTGTGAAAGAATTCTTCTAAATATGGCAACTTTCTTCATCGACAAAGATATTGATCCTTGGCTCTTGAGTCAAGTTTGGGTGGGATGTTTGAGTCTAGTAGAGTTTGATGGCCCTTTAGAATTTTTGTTGGTTTTTGTCCCGGAATAGCCAAAGGGGGAGATTTGTAAGGACACAAGCCTCCTGCTGAGTCTTAATGTTGTGTTGGCTTAATTCCGGACAAAAACATTTGAGTCATAGGATAGAGTTCAAGTTTATCCATTCAAGCCTATGACGTGTTTGTTGAAGACGTAGTGGCCAAGATTAAAGCTTCATCAAATGCCGAGTTTGTTGTACCTCGTTTGTATGCCAAGAACATGTGTTCCATTTACTCTTAAGGTATGAATGCATTACATATTTATATAGGATCTTGGAACAATTTTAATTGGGTAAATTCTTATTTTAAACGAATGGTTATTTTCAGAAGGTTTATTTAAAACTTTAAAATAAATTTTCTGGGCTAAAATCAAATTTTTAAGCTTTCTAGATTTTCGTTCGAACGAAGTTTGCCAACGAGTTCCCTGTTTGGCCACTAGAATATCGTTCGAATTGTCGTTCGAACGAGAATGCTATTCGAACGATAATTCAGACGAGTTTTCTAATGACTTTACATTTTATCCACTGGAACTTCGTTAAAAGGGTCGTTCGAACGAGACTTCATTCGAACGAAAATCTCATTCGAACGAAATTTGGCGGGAACAAGTATTGTGGCATGTTTTGACAGTTTTCCCATTACTTTTCGCCACTAACTTTTGATAGACTTATCTTGTGCGGGAACCAAATTTTTCAAAGTAACTTTTTCACATACTACAATCTCCAAGAGAGAGTTTCAGAGCAAAAAATTTTAAAATGAAAAGGTTCATGTTTTGAGTGTTTATTTTTCAAGAAAAAATCCTTAAACACTTTTGTTTCTCCCATAGTCTGTTTATTCCAAGTTTCCATGTAAAAATCTTGCTTGGAGTGTTTGGCACCGGGTTTACTCTACCAAGTTGAAGAGTTCGTTTGGGTTTGCTTCTACATCCCACAAAGAAGAAGTCTCGTTGTTTTTCTGCGGCATTCTCACATGGTGAAAGGCACCATGTGTGGTTGACGATGGTTCCTAAAGCCTCATTGGTGAATTCTAAGGTTCCGGTGGAGTCTGGGATTGTCAACTAAGTGGAGGTTGTTACAAGAGGACGCATCAGGGGCTTGAAGGTAGTCGAGTCGAGTCGAGTTGAGTAAGTCATTTGTCTTGTACTTGTAAAAACACCATACTTAGTGGACTTAAAGCTAGGGCCGCCCGAGATTTTTTCCTGTTGTGGGTTTTTCCTCATACGTCGCGGTGTAGTGATTTATTTGTTCATTTTATCTTTTGCAAAATTCACCTTAGATGTATTCTTAGGTAAAAAGATAAAATTTGGTTTAAATCACTACTTACTTAATTTGGTGCTAATTTAAATTTGGGTATAGGTTAATTTAATTCAAGTCATCGTTTAATTTGTTAAAATTGGTTTGGCCTATTTTGGTAATATTGAAAATATGACTTAGGCAAATTTCTAGGACTTGGATTGAATTAAGTTGTTTAAGTGAAATATGTATTTATTGATTAATGTAATTTCACCTTGTGTTTAAGTTTAATTTTAATTTAAAAATAAATTAAAATTTGTTGTTTGTGTGTGTTTATTTGAACCATCTCGCTTTCGCATCTCCAAAGGAAATTGGATTTTACTTTTTGATGTTAAGATTTATAATCGGGGTACTCGCATTTACATCGAGGCTTGAGGTGTTTTTGTCAAGCTCTCCTGCATACAAGTTCAAATGGCTCACAACTGACCGCATAGTCACGGGCATCTCGATTTGAGAATATGACGATAATTTGAAAATATATAGATTAGGCTTAAAAATAAGCCGTTGAAGGGTGAAAACCCAAACCTGCCCCCAAGCGTCCCTGTAAGAGGCACTAACACCTGGCACGGTACCAATGTAACTGGTAGGAATTGACCTCGTAGTCACGGGCCTCTCAGTTTGATAATATGACGATAATTCTAAAATATATAGCTTAGGCTTATAAACAAGCCGTTGATGGGTGAAAACCCAAACTAACCCCCAAACAGCCTCGTAAGAGGTATTAACACCTCGCACGGGACCAATATAACTCGTAGGAACTGATCGCATAGTCACGGGCCTCTCGATTTGAGAACATGATGATAATATATAGATTAGGCTTAGAAACAAGCCATTGAAGGGTGGAAACTCAAATTAGCTCCTAAACGGCCCCGTAAAAGGCACTAACACCTCGCACAGGACCAATGCAATTCGTAGGAACTGACCGTATAGTCACGAGCCTCTCGGATTGAGAATATGACGATAATAATTGGTAGTAATAACTTGCCTAAGATTTTTAATTTGAGAATGTAATAATAATTGTAACTCCCATATGTAATTTTTTATCTTGAGTAAGCTTTTTTTTATAAATTACTTGGTTACTATTATCGTCTCTTTTTTGTATCCTATTTTTTTTGCAGGATAAAATTTTATCGTTAGCATTTATTCACGCGGAACACATGGAGAAGTCAATGGTTTGCAAGAATGGGTTTATTTATTTAATGTCGTTAATATTCATGATTATATTTTTTTGTGTTATGGCCGTGCGGGCTTTTGTAGTTTTATTGTTAACTTTTATGGCCGTGCGTACTTTATATTACGCAGGTTTTAGAATGTCCAAAAAATAGAGAAAACTCTGCCCATTTTTTTTTTGTCTGTGAACTACTAAAGACTTGTAATATTTTGAAGTTTGTATGTACATTAGTTTATCAACAACATGAGAGATTTGCAATTTGTGAATTTTCTTGTTTTCAAATATTTTTTTTTCTTTTATCCAAAAATTTGGTACAGTTCAAAACTGTGCCAAAAGTGTATCAAATTTTGGCATAGTTTTGAACTGTGCCAAAAGTTTATCAAAATGCGCTCAATCTGGCACAGTTCAAAACTGTGCTAGAAATATCAAATTCTGGCACGGTTTAAAAGTGGGTCAGAAGTGTTCCTGTTTGGTCAAATCTTGCACACTTTGAAACCGAGCCACAAGAAATGGCCATTTTGAAACACCTGATTCTGGCGCAGTTCAAAACCGTGCCAGATTTGATCTGGCACAGTTTTAAATTGTGCCAGATTGCCTTTTTTGGTGTAGTGTGATAAGTCATATTCAACAATAACTCGGTACCCATAGTCTCCTAAAAAATCTCCTAAAATTGAGACAAGAAAATCTTGTCCCTATCGGACATAATATCTAATGATACCCCATGAAATCTCATAATCTCAGCAATGAAAATCTGGGCATACTGTCCCATGGTATAATAAGTCCGAACTATTAGGAAGTGAGCTACCTTAGTCAAATGATCCATTATCACCCATATGGAATCGCAACCTCGCTATGACATAGGTAAACCAGTAATAAAATCCATGGAAATGCTCTCCCATTTCCACATCGGGATTTCTAATGGCTATAGAACCCCTTCCAACTTCTGATGGTCCACTTTCACCAACTAACAAGTGGTACACCTCGAAACAAACTTGGCGATGTGTCTCTTCATCCCACTCCACCAGTATTGCCGTCTCATATCTTAATACATTTTATCCCCTCTAGGATGTATCATAAACTGTGACCCATGTGCCTCTGCCATAACTGCCTATCGTAAATCTTCCCCCTCAGAGACAATCAATCTCCCATTAAATTGTAAACCTCCTTCTGAACTAACGGAGTAAGACTCGGCTCCCCCAACTAACAGTTGTCTAATTCGATCTTGACAAAACAGATCTGTTGCTGTGCTTGTACCACCCTCGTGACAATCTGGGGTTTAACAGTCATGACAAATATAAATGATCGAGTAACTGAATCCTGATGTCCCAGCTTCATCCATTTTGCCTTCCACACCTCGACCACCTCACTTACTTGCCTACAACCCACGTTTGCCTTTCCTGGGTGATACTGGATATCGAACTGATAATCATTCAAAAATTGAAGCCACCTGCGCTGATGCATATTCATCTCCCTCTGAGTGAACAAGTATTATAGTGATTTATGATCTGTGAACAGGCAAAACTTCTCTCCCATCAAATAGTGCCTCTAAATTCGCAATGCAAACATGACTACCGTTAACTCCAAGTCGTGGGTGGGGTAATTCCTCTCATGAGGCTTAAGCTTGAGGGAATCATATGCTATAGCCTGATCCTCCTACTGTAGCACACCTCAAAGTCCCTGTAAAGACACGTCAGTGAAAATAAGTAACTCTATTCCTGTCCTGGGAAGTGCGAGTATGGGTGTTAAAGTCAACTTGTCCTTCAACTCATCAAGAGACAATTGACAAGCGTCAACCCAAACAAATGGTACACCTTTTCGAGTCAAATTAATCAATGGACCTTCAACCTTCGAGAATCCCCTAATAAATCGTTTGTAGTACCCGACTAACCCCAAGAAATTGAGCACCTCTGTCGGTGTCGTGATCTGTCCCCACTCCCTCACGACTAACACCTTACTTGGGTCCACTTATATCCCCTACTCATAAATGATACGCCCTCAAAACTGTAATTCACGGAGCCAGAACCCGCATTTTTCAAACTTTTCATACAACTGATGTCCACACAGTATCTGTAAGACCCGATGAAAATGCTCGGCATGCTCCTCCTCGGTCCTAGAATAAATCAAAATGTCATCAATGAAGACGATAACAAACTGATCCACGAACTCTCTGAATACCCTATTCATTTAGTCCATGAATTCAATCGGAGCATTGATTAGCCCAAATGGCATATTCCAAAACTCGTAAGACCCATATCTCATCAAGAAGGAAGTCTTAGACATGTCTTGCTCTCAAATATACAACTGGTGATAACCCGATCTCAAATATATCACAGAGAAGTAGGAGAATCCTCTCAACTGATTGAATAAGTCATCAATTTGGGGCAATAGATACTTATTAAGTATAGTGACTTTATTCAACTCCTGGTAATCCCCACACAAGCATAAAGACCTATATTTCTTCTTTATAAACAATACGAGGGCACCCTAAGGCAACGTACTATGATGTATAAAACCATGCTCCAATAGCTGCTCAATTTGAACTTGTAGCTACCCTTAACATGGAAGCGGTGATCCTGTCAATGTAACAGAGCAACATTGAATACCTCAGTGTATGTCTTGAAAGTAGGATTACCCAATAGATGTTGTCAGATCCTCCAAGTACGGCCATTCATGAATAACTGTATCCTTTTCTCCTCTATAAGTACCTCTCATAGAACGAAGTTAGCTAACCTCGTGAATTCTTCATCATACTTAGCCACGGTCTTCCCCTCCTTGGTAAGATCTAATAATTTCTGCCTCATCTCTATCTGGATGGAAGATGGAAAGTATTTGCGATCAAATCGTTTCGAGAACTCCTATATTGGCATACTATTTCTCTCCTCCTCCGTGGTAATAGACTCCCACCACTATATTGCTACCCAACCTAGCTTAAATGTAGCTAGAATCTTCCTCTGAACGCTCGTGCACTCGTACATCCTCAAATGCCTTTGGATGTCTTTCTTCCATTTTCTAGCAACCACACCACATATGCACTCCCTGGAACTCGGGAGGATGTGCCTTCTAAAAGGCATCTCTAATTCGCTCCCAAGCAGAAGGGAATGCCTGCTTCTGAGCTGGTGCCACAACTTGTGCCTGGGGTGGTGCCTACTGTGCAACTGTAGTCAGTGTTACATTAACCACCTATGCCACTATAGCGGTAACCTCTGCAGTGTTCATGGTACCCTAGGCTAGAGTTGACTGAGGCTCTAGCAGTGCCTCTGGGGTGGCTAGTGGTGCACGTCGAGCAGGCATCTGAAATGCGAGAGAATTTTCCATCAATCCATAATTAAATATGCCTTAAAATGGCCGAAGACATAAATTTGTAATAAAGAACACAACAGTCCTAACAATAGGGATCTATATCAAAGGACGTTATGCTAAAAATTATAGTAGGTGTCCTAAAGACACTACAACCTGATGCTCTGATACCATCTGTGACACCCCGCGCAATTAAATATCGGGTGATTAGTCCTTTATTAAATTAAAATATAATATCTAGTTGGTTCATTCTTAGCATCACCATCGACATTCACTAATTACTAACCACCTATTTTTATTAAGCCGATGATAAATTACGAATCTTATTTATCATGCAACAGTATAATTAAATAAATAACCACCAACACTATTCCATTAACCAACATACTACATAATGAAACAACTGAATAAAATATATAGGATTGGAATAAACACTCTAGCCATAAGCTCCAATACAATAATCCATTAATGAAAACTAGTCCAACAACTGAAAGTAAAGGGATGAAATCCACTGTCACTGAAACAACGTCTGAATAAGAGTGGGTGACATACCCGATTGAAATAGATATCTCAAAAGGAAGAAATGATAAGCATGGAGGCGTCTACTACCAAGGTCCTGCAACATTCACAGTACTGCAGCACGTCAAATGATCTGAACTCCTAAGCCTGCTGTCCCGATGGCTGGGCCCCTAAAATTATTTTTACAAAAAGGATTTGAAACGGGTCAGAGCTCAAGTAAAACAGTTGAAATTTTTTAGCAAGTGTTTAAAATGCGATAAGATAAGATATTAGATACATGTTAGTACCGCGTGCCCTCACTTGAGATCCCCATCCCTCAACTAATGTGCACGCCTAATGTACTATGCTAACCCACCTTGTTATGATACTCGCCTAACTATTTTGACGTAAATTTCTTCGCATCTAATCAACTATAGTGCCCACCTATGTTGTCCATATAATACGGTACTACATTTTCCAAATTATGCATACTCATTAGGAATATCTACTGAATGTTTTAGTTCTCGTATACTTTGATCAATTTAGATATCACAATCTATCTTATTTACTAACATACTCGTAGAAGAATCAATCACACGTACATATATACATCACTCTTATCATATATACGTATACGACACCCCTAGGTGGAGACCTATGGTGTGGGCATACTCTACTATCAAGTTTCGGTACATCACGTACTAATTAAGGACATCTTCTTGGTCAATATTCCTCGAACCGTAAATCAAATCACATAATATTGGAGGCCAAGATAGCTCTAGGATTTTGTGATACGCTCTTATCTAACGCACCCAAATGACCGATCACACCTTCATTCACACAAGTGGTGCTCAATCCCTAAGGTCTATGTCTTGAGGTATAAATCAATATCCCCCCAAATGGTCTCATCAGAATAAGACTATCCACAACACAAAACCTCCTGTGATTGCAAGTAGCCTAGGTATGATTACACATATAAATCAAACAATAGGTATACACACCACCCATATATATATATATATATATATATATATATATATATATATATATATATATATATATATATATATATATTTATAATATCATTATAGGTATGCACATGACCTATATCATATGCCCCTTATGTAGTATAATATGTCTTGAATGCTCTACGTAACATAATACTTCTCACAGTAAGTCCCGAGTGTTACTCAATACCCAAATGGTTGCCAAGTGTCCCTTAAGTAAATTCAGTAGGCAGTCCCACTCTAGGCTTACTGGTCTTGGTTGTTAACATTCCTTCAATTTTCCATAATAAGATATCAATATCTGAATGAGCTTTTATTACTCGTTTAGCTAAAATAATTATTAGTCTAAAACTCTCCACGTGCAACTAATCTCAAACCCAATATTTTCCTTCTGGTAATTAGAATATCCCTTAATATGTTCCTAAAATTAAATCAAGGTCAACCCAACATTTCCCATAAGTTCTAAATGAAAAGGAGAAAAATAGTCAAAATTTGGGAAACCAAATCGATTCGGCTAAGGAGCCGAATCGATTCGCCTGCTACAGGTCTCATCTTCTCCGCTTATAGTAGTTACATGATTCACCATTTTGAACCTCAAAACTTCAATGATTCATTCCCAAACTCCAAACTAAGCATACTAACCATTATACCATTACATATACATGATTTTTAACATATTGGAATCATTAAATCTTCAAAGAACACTCTTAAATTCAATTTATTCATGATGAAACATTCAAAACCCTAGTTTTTCAATCATGTTCAAGAAATTCAATATTTTTCTAGATTTACTCCCAATTTTCATTGTCTTTCTCATCAATTTCAGTCTACATATGTAAGGAATTAAATCTAACACCAATCCTACCCAAGAACATGATTTATACCTCAATTTATAAAGCCAATATGTATGAGTTTCACAAGATTATCACCCTATTCTAACATGGATGATATATCAAATCATAGTTTAGCAAGATTAAACACTTTCCTCTGTTTGAAGGCCTGACTCCTTGTAGAAGATTGGTATGGTTGTGATCCTCTCCTCCCGATCTACGCGATAGTGGTGTTTGTGGTGCAAGAGTGATGCAAATTGGCCTTGGGATCTCCTCTCTTCTTCATCCTATGGAGTCTCTGCAACTGGGTAACTTCTAACCATCGAAGAACTAACTTATCGGATGATATAAGACTATGAATTTAGTAGATCCTCCTTCCTCAAAATTATAAAAGACCGAAATACCCTCCCGGGGTGTCGGTTTAGCCTAAAATTGCCTCGAGACCCAAACTAAAACCCCGAGTACACTTTTCTGACTACCTTGACCCTTCCGGACACACTGACGCACTCAAAATGACCATGTGGAATATAAAAAAGTAAAATTATATATTATTTCTCAAATTAAGTCCCGACACGACTGACACACATGTCCCGACTAAATTTATCGTAATTGCCGTATTTTCCACTCACATCAATTATAATATTTCCTTATCATTATTATTGCTCATTCACTAAGTGATATTCAATATAAATAAATATTAACTCTTATCTCGCAAATTAATATTTATGTTACCAGGTTAATTTTTCAAATATAATTTAACTAACCCCAATTAATTCACAATATAAAAATCAATGAAATTGCGGGGTGCTGCAATCATCGCTGATTGTACTTGCTTTTGGTCTGCTATTGTCTTGCATGGCGCATATGCTACCACTTATTCCACCTTGGCGTACTTCTTAATATGAGACATGTCTTTCTTCTTTGCGAGGGACTAATTAAGTGTAGAATTGTTTGGTAGTACTATCTTAAATGAGGTTACTGCCACTTATTCAGATAAGTCTTACACCTCATCTTAGATCCCCCAATATCTTCGAGCATAGTCATGAAATGTTTCTTGGGGCTTTGTATTCAACATGAGAAGGGAGTCCATCCTCTATAGATGGGTACTACTGGCGATGAACCTTGTTATGAAAGCTTCAACGAGTCGTTTAAAGTTGGAAATGAACCATTGTGATATTTTTTCAAACCACATCTGCGCCATGTCTCCCAAATTATAGGGAAAGATTCGACACATGAGGACATTATTACTGTTCTAGAACGTCATAGCTTGGCAGTATAGACGGACATGATCGGTGGGATCTATCTTCCCATTATAAATCTTGAATGTAGGCGTGGTGAAATTCTTAGGAGGTTTACATTCAATAATTGATTCGGTGAATGAGGACTCAAGTTGGTAAATGAAGGCTCTCTTATCCAGTTCCTTGGTGGTTTTGGACCCTCTATGAGCAGGGTGGTCATCCATATCTCTTTGTATGAGGTTAAAAAGGACCTATTTTCCTTGATGACTACTATGGTGTTTCTAGTTATCTCATGACTTCTTCTGGTAAGAATGTTTTTGATCGCACCGTGTACTCCTTCCTTGGTTGTGAGTTTTGTTTACTTGAGGGTTAGGGGTGGAAGGTCTCATTATGCTTGCATTTGTCCCTATGGAGTGTAATACCCCGTGACATTGGGACTGAGAAATTAAATTTTTGGGAGAAATGAAATTTATTTAAATTGAAGAATTTTAAATTTGGAAAGTGAGGTCCAATAATTTAGGGCGTTATAAAGTATCCCAGACGACGATTTTGAGTGCGCCATTGATTTCGAATGGGTCGAGATAGCCGAAATGACTGTCCTTGGGATTTATTTTGGTTCCGAAATATTTTTAAGTAAGTTTGACTCGCATTGGAGTAAACGAGTCATTTAAAGTGTGTATTATCATTTAAAATTGGGATTTATGTTTTAAAGGCTTAAGAGGCTTACGGATAAGCCTTATCTCATTTAAGAGAAAGAGGGAAAGAGAAAGAAAGAGAGAAATAAGAAGAAAGGAAGAAAGAGGGAGAAAAAATCTTGGAAACTCCGGCCAACACGCGACCTCGAGGACGATTCAACCACTACGATTTTGAGGCAAGTGTTTCATCTTGCTAAATATTTCATTTGTGTATTTCATTTCATAATTAGTGGATAAAAGAAATTGATTTCTGGGTTATATGTTAAAACCTAGATTTTTGGGACTAAAACTTGAATTTGATGTTTATACATGGGATTGATGGCATTTATGTTGATGAGATGAGAAGTAGGTTGGGTTTTGACGTGAGGAATATGATTGAGTTAAAAATTGAGGGTTGGATGATAATATTTTGAGTGTTTGGAGAGTTTGGTTTTGTTCAAAAATGGAAAAAGGGCAAGATATCTGGTACGGCCGATCGACCGCGGCCAGGGGGCCGGTCGACCGTGCCCTAAGGAAAAAGCCTATTACATTCTTCGTAGGGCAAAATTTAGAACCGCTGTCGATCGGGGGTCTGGGACCGGTCGACCGGTCCTATATTTTTAGCCCAAGAATGGGATTTTCTTTTACCCATTTTCTTTTGGGTTTTATTCTTAGGGGCCTTCTTAATGGACTTATTATGGAGGGTTGTGATATAATATTAAGGGATTTGTGCCTTAGGATGAATAGGGGCTTTCGGAGTTATGTTAGAAATGGATTATGAGGGTGGGATGCTTTTTTAGTAAGGAAATGATTATGGGACCGAATGATAGGCGGATTATCTTAATATGATGGTGGTGGGATATCATGAAATAGTTATAAATTGTAGAGATAGTCCCTTTATGTTTATGTGCGTTTGAAGTCAAGAGGTATTACGATATATGCTTTAGATTATTACCGAATAGAATAGTTATGTGTGTACTTCTAGGCGAGTTAGTTATTTCCTGTTTATGCGTTAATGTTAGGGGTTCATAGGGACAATTGAACCGTAGTCAGAATTGAGATCGATTGGATCATACTATCAACTAGAATAGGGTGTGTTGTAAATGTAGTCGGGATAGTTGTTATATATCTGTGTGTGTTTAACAATGGGGATTAGAATAATGGATGGTATCATGGAATGAATTTAGGATTCATCTTGAGGTTTGTAGACTATTAGTTATGTGCACACCTATAGTCGGGGTTATTATTAGATATATCGAAGTGTATTCGGATATAGATGGAATGTATAGTGATTTTTATATATGTTAAACTTGGGAGTTAGTAACCTCATTGTAATATGTATTGGAAGACTATTCATATCATAGGGGTAACGGATGAATATGCTTCAAGTGAGGGATCGTATTTATATAACTAATTAAGTTAATATGCTTGGAGTGACGGCTAGTATAATGAGGACTATGTACACGTATAGCCGAGTTTATAAATCTCATACATACGGACGATAGATAGTGTGTATATATGTGTATATGTGTATATATATATGTGTGTGTGTACATATGGCATGAATACCTATGACGTGCGCGATGGTTTGTATATATGATGTGATCATATGGATGTATATATATATATATAATGTGTGAATGATATATATACTTATGGTGTGAAGCATACCCGGCACATGCTATCATGGAAAGTTGCACGATGAGGGTGAGCCTCTGGCTTGAGGAGCAGGGTGTGGATAGTCCCCAGGTCATAGTCGTCCATTTTTATTTGTGTGATTTTATTTTGGGTGTGAGAAGTCTTGGGTATGTGTCGTTCTCACTTGCCGGTTAGGAACTATGACCACTTCCCATACGTTATGATTGATTTTGTCGCCATGGCGGTGTGATAATAGTCCGATAGGTGGTGACCCCGGGAGAAAGTGAGTAATTCCTGGAAGATGATAGCATGATGCAGTACTTTGGTATCCTATAATCATTTATGTTATGTGTATTGCAATGTGTACATTATGTGTGTTATGTATACGTGGTTATAGGAATGGTTGTTTATATATATATATATATATATATATATATATATATATATATATATATATATATATATATATATACTATAGGTGATGGTGATATGAATTTTCTGGTATGTACACCTTGGGTGATTTTGATGTACTAGTTTATCAGGGTCGAAGGATCGTACTAAGAGACAATTGCGATTATAGTGACCCCAAGGAGTTAAATAAAGATTTTAATTATCTTCTTAGATTGTATTCAATAATTAGGTAGTTGTAGTGGTAGGATTTATGTAAAAGACATTATGGATCTCTACGATCAACATTGTCAAGGAGTAGTGTATCGGGGGGGTTCCTTGTTTGAATTTCGCTTTGCGAGACGCCCCACTCACGAAACGCAGTGCAATATTGAGAGTGGAGAGAAGTTTTGTCCTTATTACGTGTATGTATGTTATTTAGAGAATAAACTCTTATATTGAAGCTTAATGTTAATGTGTGATGTATTTTTTTTTTTGTGATGAGAATGAAAAATGATTCTTTGGTTATTTTAAGATGGCGGGTCATGCGGGTATAGGACATGCATATGGTTTAGTAGGTTGTCTTTGAATATGTCGGATAGCTGCATTAAGGTTCCAGGACACGATTAGGTGCGGGCTGTAGGTGAGAGGTAAGTTTGGGGGTTTCACGAGAGTGCGACTCCACTTTAATTATGAAATAGTGCATTTATATTTATGATGCACGGTTAACACACTTGAAAAACATTTTTACACCTCAGGCTCTGACCCGTTAATATTTCTCTTCTGCTATATATATATATATATATATATATATATATATATATATATATATTGTACTACAGGTGTCCTACCGCATGGATACCAGATGCTTTTCTATGCAGAGTCTTGGGAGCCGTAGCAGATGCGGACTGTTATGGGATTTAGAATGTAGTCGCTTCCTATTCCTGTCTAAATCTAGATAGGATTCATGTCGTACATCGGGTTTACACCCAAAAGTTATTTGTATCTATTTGTAATTCTTCTTTATGGTTATTGTACTGTCTATGACCCGAGAGCTTATTCGGGTATATTTCCTTGTATATATTCATTTTATTGTTATGTTTAGCACTTCTTTTATCATGGTACTTGTGTACATGTTACCTTTGCTAGTAGTTTTATATTGTTGGTCTGATATCCATTGTATGTTTTTATTTTAAACTATGATATCCGCTTTTATAGTTTTGTGTGGTTAGCCTTATCTATTTTAGTATAGTCTATTGATGCTGAGAATGAGCCATCTGAGATTCCTTATTAAATGCAGTATAGGGCTGGCCACCCGTTATTTTTTTAAGAGGGGTGTCATAGATGGTATCAGAGCATCAGGTTCTAGTGTCTTTAGGATCCGTGTGGGTTTTTTTCGTTCTTTCATAAGCGTTCTTGATGTAGAGCCCTAGTATTAGGATTGTTGTGTTAAGTACGTTTGACTTTTTCTGCGAGGTGTACTCATTTGAACGACGTTCTGACACAGTTGCTTTCATCTCAGACGTTGCCAAAAATAAGTCGTCCAGGAAAGGGCAAGATGAGAGATGCAATACCCATAACAGATTTTGGGTATTCTTTGATTGGAAGTATTTTCTTTCCAAGATTGAGGCGGAGATAAGGAAGAGATTTCTAGCGGTGATTCAAGGTGATCTGACGGTGGTCGAGTGAGAAAGAAAATTTTGTGATCGATAAGGTAAGTACTGAGGATAAGTGAATAGTGAAGCCCTTAGGAGGTTTAGATTGATAAACTCGTCAATGTTTGTTAGGAAACTTGGTGTTGGTAATTTTTACCAATGTGAGGTGTGTGGCGTTGTCCCGATGTCAGGAGTATCGTCTTCTTGGAAGAGGAAGTGAGGAATTTGGAGATTTGGGGTCCATTGAGTAGGACTGAAGGAGTTATCGAGGTCGTAATAGTGCCTTGCCCTTCAGGATGGTTAGGAAGGATTTTCGGGAGGATGTTTCTTTGAGGAGAATTAGGCCTTAGAAAGAAGGGTTTGTCTTGGTAGGAGTAGAGGGACCCAAGGATGAAGTGAAACAATTGAATTATGGAAGTATAAGGTAAAATACCTTTCTTTGGGTTTAGGTCACGCTTTATGCGGTAATTGGAGCATCACATGTAAGGTATAACGAGTGGTTAGCCACTATATCCATAGTGTGTACGAACTTTCCTTGGTGGAAGGAACGAGTAACTACGGCCTTTGTATGGCATCTTTTGGGATAATAAATCATCTCGTGATGAGCTAGTAGAGAGCAGTGCTATTGAATTCCGAAAGTGCGGACTGTTAAGACTTGTTGAGTAGTGATGATGAGGTTAATATTTTATAGATAGGCTAGGGAAGGTGATTGTAGTATTCTAATTATGGAAGGAATTACCTGGCGAAAATGCTTTGATGGGATGTAAAGGATTTGTATAACTGAGAAGATTAAGAGTTTAATAGATTCATCGCTGAGCAGAGAATTTAGCTCAGGGTTGTGCTAGTTTTGAGAACTAGGTATTGGTTAGAGTATTGTATTTGTTGAGGCCTTGTGTCTTGAACATAAGTTGTTTGTTTTTCGTGTCGAAAGACATGTAATTATTTTATATTGTATTGTTATATAGGCCTTCAGGAAATATCTGCGACTTGTAAATCTTTTATAAAACCTAAATCCTGGTTTTACTGATCTCAATCCCTGACATAGCTAGCCTACACTGTAGTGTATTGGGAGGGTTCCTTGTTTGGATTTCGCTAGCCAGACCTCCCCCGCACGAAAGTAACGAATGTCACGAATTGAGAAGAGTTCAACCGTTGGAAATTTCAAACTTTTTATATACTTAGTAAGCTATTATAGATTAAGTTGTTGAGAGTTATATTACGATTTGAGGCTAGTGGATCCGGGTTATGTTTTTATGAGTTGAGCTCGGGTACAGGGTGTATGGGCGCCCTGGGTAGCTAATTGATTTTTAAGTTTGAACGATTCAATGTGAGAAGTGAAAAAGATAGGTATAGTGATCTTGAGGGTAGATGTAAGGACTAGATGAGATTCGAAGTCTAGGCATAACCTAAATTTCGAGGAAGAAATTTTTGTAAGGGGGAAGTTTGTAATACCCCGTGACTTTGGGACTGAGAAATTAAATTTTTGGGAGAAATAAAATTTATTTAAATTGAAGAATTTTAAATTTGGAAAGTGAGGTCCAAAAATTTAGGACGTTATAAAGTATTCCAAATGACTATTTTGAGTGCGCCATTGATTCTGGATGGGTCGAGATAGTCGAAATGACTGTCCTTGGGATTTATTTTGGTTCCGAAATATTTTTAAGTAAGTTTGACTCGCATTGGAGTAAACGAGTCATTTAAAGTGCCTATTATCATTTGAAATTGGGATTTATGTTTTAAAGGCTTAAGAGGCTTACGGATAAGCCTTATCTCATTTGTGAGAAAGAGGGAATGAGAGAGAAAGAGAGAAAGAAGAAGAAAGGAAGAAAGAGGGAGGAAAAATCTTGGAAACTCCGGCCAACACGCGACCTCGAGGACGATTCAACCACTATGATTTTGAGGCAAGTGTTTAATCTTGCTAAATATTTCATTTGTGTATTTCATTTCATAATTAGTGGATAAAAGAAATGGATTTTTGAGTTATATGTTAAAACCTAGATTTTTGGGACTAAAACTTGAATTTGATGTTTATACATGGGATTGATGGCATTTATGTTGATGAGATGAGATGTAGGTTGGGTTTTGACGTGAGGAATATGATTGAGTTAAAAACTGAGGGTTGGATGATAATATTTTGAGTGTTTGGAGAGTTTGGTTTTGTTCAAAAATGGAAAAAGGGCAAGATATCTGGTACGGCCGATCGACCGCGGCCAGGGGGCCGGTCGACCGCGCCCTAAGGGAAAAGCCTATTACATTCTTCGTAGGGCAAAATTTAGACCCCGGTCGATTGGGGGTCTGGGACCGGTCGACCGGTCCTCTATTTTTAGCCCAAGAATGGGATTTTCTTTTACCCATTTTCTTTTGGGTTTTATTCTTAGAGGCCTTCTTAATGGACTTATTATGGAGGGCTGTGATATAATATTAAGGGATTTGTGCCTTAGGATGAATAGGGGCTTTCGGAGTTATGTTAGAAATGGATTATGAGGGTGGGATGCTTTTTTAGTAAGGAAATGATTATGGGACTGAATGATAGGCGGATTATCTTAATATGATGGTGGTGGGCTATCATGAAATAGTTATAAATGGTAGAGATAGTCCCTTTATGTTTACGTGCGTTTGAAGTCAAGAGGTATTACGGTATATGCTTTAGATTATTACCGAATAGAATAGTTATGTGTGTACTTCTAGGCGAGTTAGTTATTTCCTGTTTATGCGTTAATGTTAAGGGTTCATAGGGACAATTGAACCGTAGTCAGAATTGAGATCGATTGGATCATACTATCAACTAGAATAGGGTGTGTTGTAAATGTAGTCGGGATAGTTGTTATATATCTGTGTGTGTTTAACAATGGGGATTAGAATAATGGATGGTATCATGGAATGAATTTAGGATTGATCTTGAGGTTTGTAGACTATTAGTTATGTGCACACCTATAGTCGGGGTTATTATTAGATATATCAAAGTGTATTCGGATATAGATGGAATGTATAGTGATTTTTATATATGTTAAACTTGGGAGTTAGTAACCTCATTGTAATATGTATTGGAAGACTATTCATATCATAGGGGTAACGGATGAATATGCTTCAAGTGAGGGATCGTATTTATATAACTAATTAAGTTAATATGCTTGGAGTGACGGCTAGTATAATGAGGACTATGTACACGTATAGACGAGTTTATAAATCTCATACATACGGACGATAGATAGTGTGTGTGTATATATATATATATATATATATATATATATATATATATATATGTGTGTGTGTGTGTGTGTGTGTGTGTGTAGATATGTATATATGTGTGTACATATGGCGTGAATACCTATACCGTGCGGGATGGTTTGTATATATGATGTGATCATATGGATGTATATATATATATATATATGTGTGTGTGTGTGTGTGTGTGTGTGTGTGTGTATATATAATGTGTGAATGATATATATACTTATGGTGTGAAGCATACTCAGCACATGCTATCATGGGAAGTTGCGCGATGAGGGTGATCCCTTTTCTTGAGGAACAGGGTGTGGATACTCCCTAGGTCATAATCGTTCATTTTTATTTGTGTGATTTTATTTTGGGGGTGAGAAGTCTTCGGGCCGATTAGGAACTATGACCGCTTCCCATACGTTGTGATTGATTTTTTCGCCATGGCGGTGTGATAATAGTCCGATAGGTGATGATGCCGGGAGAAAGTGAGTAATTCTAGGAAGATGATAGCATGGTGCAGTATTTTGGTATCCTATAACCGTTTATGTTATGTGTATTACAAAGTGTACGTTATGTGTGTTATGTATACGTGGTTATATGATTGAATATATATATATATATATATCCTATAGGTGATGGTGATATGAATATTCTGGTATGTACACCTTGGGTGATTTCGGTGTACTAGTTTATCAGGGTCGAAGGATCGTACTAAGAGACAATTGCGGTTATAGCGACCCCAAGGAGGTAGATAAAGATTTTAATTATGTTCTTAGATTGTATTCAATAATTAGGTAGTTGCAGTGGTAGGATTTATGTAAAAGACATTATGGATCTCTACGATCAACATTGTCAAGGAGTAGTGTATCGGGGGGTTCCTTGTTTGGATTTCGCTTTGCGAGACGCTCCACGGACGAAACGCAGTGAAATGTTGAGAGTGGAGAGAAGTTTTGTCCTTATTAACTCTATGTATTTTATTTAGAGAATAAACTCTTATATTGAAGCTTAATGTTAATGTGTGACGTATTAAGACTATAACTTGTTTAAGTTAATAAAATGGAATCATGAGAGCCTATTAGGGCATATTCACATAGGTGCGTATATATACATTTTTGTGTGATGAGAATGAAAAAGGATTCTTGGGTTATGTTAAGATGGGGGGTCATGCGGGTATAGGACATGCATACGGTTTAGTAGGTTGTCCTTGAATATATTGGGTAGTTGCATTAAGGTTCCAGGACACGATTAGGTGCGCGTTGCAGGTGAGAGGTGAGCTTGGGGGTTTCACAAGAGTGCGACTCCACTTTAATTATGAAATAGTGCATTCATATTTATTATGCACGGTTAACACACTTGCTAAACATTTTTACACCTCAGGCTCTGACCCGTTTAGATTTTTCTTCTGCTATATATATATATATAGTACTACAGTTGTCCTACCGCATGGATACCAGATGCTTTTCTATCTAGAGTCTTGGGAGCCGCAGTAGTTGTGGGCTATTGTGAGATTTAGATTGTAGTTGCTTCCTATTCCCGTGTAAATTTAGATAGGATTCATGTTGTACATCGGGTTTGCACCCAAGAGTTATTTGTAGCTATTTATATTTCTTCTTTATGGTTATTGTACTGTCTGTGACCCGACAGCTTATTCAGGTATATTTTCTTGTATGTATTCATTTTATTGTTATGTTTAGCACTTCTTTTATCATGCTACTTGTGTACATGTTACCTTTGCTAGTAGTTTTATATTGTTGGTCTGATATCCATTTTATGTTTTTATTTTAAATTCTGACATCTGCTTTTATAGTTTTGGGTGGTTAGCCTTATTTATTTTAGTATAGTCTGTTGATGCTGAGAATGAGCTATCTGAGATTATTGATTGAATGTAGTATAGGGTTGGCCATACGTTATTATTTTAAGCGGGGTGTTACGTGGAGCTCTTGTTCCATCCTTTATAGACGAAGTTCGAGGCAAGCGTTCTCCTCTTATTGGTGGTGTGTGAGTGTGACTGCCTTTTTGTTCATGGAGATGCTTCTCTTAAGCATCTACAAGTTGAAATATCTGTTTGGATCATGGTGTCTTGCTATTTTCCACCATTTGATCCTCGTGTTGACAGTAACGGGAGTTGGGGATATTGTGGCTGCTATTTGATTGAATAACATATATGATCCTGGGAGATGCGTATTTGTTCTGACTATCTTAGCGACTACCGTGCGACAACGAATGCTCACTATGTGAATGAGACATGATTATTTTTGGCTTGTAATGTTGAAAAAGGTTTGTAGGTGGTAAAATTCTACTTGTTATAATTCGACACATTGTTCGTTGAATAGAAAATTAATCAAGCACTATCACCCAAGAATAATATATATATATATGTGATTTAGTAATGTGCCTACGTGCACAGGGTTTTTTCTTTAATATTATCCATGATAAAATGCCTACGTGCACAGGGTTTTTTCTTTAATATTATCCATGATAAAATGCTTATGATTTCATTCCCCTTTCCCCTGGAGGATAGGTTTGCATTTATAAGAAAAGAGATAGTGGAGTCATATAGGGCTCAATGTCTTTGATGGTTATCCCCGCTTGATTAGCCGCATTTTGCTCCTTGATTATCGCATGTTGGTTAACTTCAATAGTCTTTATCTTTATGCAAGGGATATTTACCATATCAATGGGTTTGTGTCTTCATTGCACATATGGCCGAATTATTTCCCTCACAGAGATAATAGGTAGAAGCTTTAACCCGTCTATCCGAGAACGAAATGACTATTGTTCTATATTTGTATTTTCCCTTTTTCTTTTATATATTTTTTAAATTTAATAGATAAGTATGCTAAAATATACACATGTTTATATATAACGTACAAAACATAGAGATAAATGGGAATCAGGGAAATGAGAAAATTTGATTATCCTTGAAAATTTTAATTTGAAACAAAAAATGCCAAAAATAAATTCTCAAAAAAGATTATGTGGTTAATTTAGAAATTGAATTTTTTTAATCACGATCTACTTTAATTCGGAAACTAACCTAATATCATTATGACGATTACGTTATGTAGGATACAAATATTAAATTGAATATTAATTCTGATATTTTATTAATTTAAAAATTAATCATTTAATAAAATATACGTAATAGTCTCCCATTTGGTCCATGTAATATTCACTTTATGATTCGATTCAAGGAACATGGGGATGCAAAAAACTATAGAATAATGATCATTAATTATTTATCTTAATTAAAAAAATTCCCCAGTGTAAGTCATGTCGATCCCACACTCATTCAAGACCATTGTTTTTTAAATGTACTGTGCCACTAATGCCATATTAAACTAGACACATTATGTGGATTATGAATAATGGTCTCATGTTGTATTTATAAAAAGAATATTTTTGCCACATTAATTGATTCACATGCATGTATATAATAAATAAATAAATATAGAATTTAAAAACACTTTATTGATATCTTAATGTAGTGTCAAATAACAAAGCAATAAAAATCCCTCACTAAAGCTACTCAAGGCCTATCTCGTCAGCAAATTTTTAAAATATTTTTGAAGATAGATAAGTATTTCATCTCAATATGCTTAGATAAGTCTTTCATCCCAATATATCTTCAAAAATAGAGAAGAGGAAATACTCGTACTAATGTGTTCGATTGACACTCTTTATTTCTAAACTTTTTTCTTTTATAAATAAGTATTTCATCTCAACATGCTTCTTTAGTATACCTATAATGCTTTGAAAATAAGTTAGTTGTGGCATAATCACAATAATTTCCAGCTACCTAGATATCGAATCCATAACTATAAGTCCTAAAATAAAATCTTTCTATCATAATCCATGATTTGTAGCTTCAAATAAAGTTACGAAATTAGCCTCCGTGGAGGATGAAGCTATAACACTCTTCTTATCACTTTTTCATGAGACGAGTCCTCCCGCTAGAAGGAAGACATAACCAAAAGCATTTTTCTATCAAGAGATTGTCCAAAATTTGAGTTTGGATACCCATTTACTCCTTTGTCCTTTTCAAGTACCTTAATAATTTCTTTTCATCTTTCCAATGATCTTGAATCCAATTACTTTGATATTTTCCTAGAATACTAATGGCATAAATACTATCCGATCTTGTGCAACCCTGTGAATACATAAAGCTCCATATAAGAGAAGCATCATATCATCAACATTCCCTATGACAATTTCAGTTTCTTATAAATGTATCACAATCATTCAAAATAGCCAAGCTCCGATTTCTTTGATATTTTCTTGATGCTACTTCCTGGGGGCTCTACAATAGATTTAATGGTTATAGTCTCATTATGACGTTGTTTGGGTTAATATCCATTCAGATGTTGTTCATTATTATTAATTGGTTCAATAATAGATTCAAGAATAACTTTAGAACAATAAGAACATCATGAACTCGAGATTAAGGGAATTTAACTTGACTTATTGAATGGTCACATTACTACCTTTATCACTCCAATCGACATCATATTTTTTTAATGGATTTATCCTTTTCGAAATGTTTCTTGTAGTGTGATTAGGAGAGTAGATACTTTATCCCTTTTATTTTAATGGATATCCAATAAAATGACAAAATTAACATTCTAAGATTTAATTTCTTTTCTTGTGGAGTATAAATTCTTATTTCTTCTAGTCAACCCCCAATACATAAATGTCTTTAAGAGTGTCTTCATCCTTTCCACAATTGAAAAGGGGTGTTGGAAATGTGCACAAAAGCCTTAGGAGCGTGAATTCATATGTATATAGGAAAATTAATTATACTCAACATACTCCTACCAATGTCCATAAAGGCAAGGTTGCGACTTTCAACTACATCAGTCCGTTAGGATAATTGTGACATTATATATTATGCATAAATGCCTAAGCATTAAATGAGTTCAGCAAAAGGGCTTAGACGTTTCCCCAACTAATCATATCTATAATAAAATTCACCATCTCTATCATACCTAACGATTTTTTACTTTTTTGCCCAATTATCTTTAAACCTTAGTAATATAAATTTAAATAGCATGGATATAAGAAATTTTAAAAAATTATTTTCAAGATTAATTTGATATAAACCATTCATCAAAACCCATAACTAATACGAGAAGAATTTTTATCTTTTGTCTTATTCCCCATGTATATAATGCCTCATTTGGTTTTAATTTTTGGATTGAAATGAATCCCTTTATTGAGTTTGAAAAAAGAGAAGTAGAACTATCAATCCATCAAGTATTTGAAGGAAACTTAATTAAAATTGATTTGAAACATACAAATTCCAAAGGCTTACGTTTCTCTTTTAAACAAGATTTACATTTTGGACAATCTTTCTAATAATGCTTCGTCTTTCTATAGAAATGGAACTTTCCATTAATTTCCTTCTTGATAGAAGATGGATTCTGGATTGGCATGGCCATGCTTAATTCTCTTTCCATATTTTTTCTTTCCTGATTCTTTGACCATCAGATTAGACATATGCCCTTTAGATACATGACCCCTTTGTTGCTTTAGTTGTTCCTTTTCTTGAACGAACATGACTTGTAGCTCCTTTACATTACACATATCCTTTATAGTGTTGTAATGAATCTGAATGGTCATATATTAAGTAGATAAAGAGTTTATGGAAAATTGGAAGAAAAATGAGTCATCCACTATCACGCCTTAACTCTTTAATTTGACAACCCCATTGGTTATTTTAATTAGGAGTACGTTCATGTTACGTGTAAAATTTAATCAAAATTTTGATGAGTTCAACCAATAATTTCCAAGTTAGGGAATTATCAGCAGCGAAAAAAATGTTCTTTTATGTTATTAAAATACTCTTTAACTTTAGGCAGGGAGGTTTTGATATTAGCAACACTACAATATTCTCATAAACGCAAGGGAAAATTTATTGTCCTCAGACCATGCCTGATAAATGGTTTCCTCGACCCCACTGCTTTCATCAGTTAGAGAATTGGGCTCTTCCATGAGGAAGGCCATGTGAAGGTCTCGAATGTTAGGAATTAATACTATAAAATTTTTTTGCTCCTTGATCTTCGATTGGTCACATTCCAGAAAAGAAAAATAAAATGAATATATCTGAAGCATAAATACTAGAATCAAACTACAATACCTTTTTGGATCTTATAGGTGATCCAATATGGAGGCAATGATTTGGTGAAGATGATGATTTAGCTTTCCTCCTAAGGTCTCCCAAAACATAGTTATAATCCACCAAACGCCTTGGATCTTCTGGTAAATGATACTCCCAAAGAAAACTATGCGTGTGGGCACTCATGGAGATGAATACTTGGTGTTTCACTGAGATATGACCTTCTATCTCCACACCCCTTATAAAAACTTGAATAATACTTTTGTCTCCCTATCTAACCCTCAATAATCATTATTCAACTAAAAATCCTAGCTTACACCAATATATATATATATATATATATATAGAGAGAGAGAGAGAGTTTAGGCTTGGTCAAACTGGTGTAAGCTAGGGTTTTAAGTTGAATAATCATTATTGAGGGTTAGAGTGGGTTTCTAGAGAGTGTGGTCCTTATACTTGGGTAAATGGACTATACTAGGGACCCAAGAAATTAAATTGCCTTCGAAATAGGTACTTAGAATTTCAAAATTATATCCTCATAATTTATTTTCTCCATTTAATCGCATTTAGTTACACTAAATAATCATGATTGTACTAATTTAATTATCAAAATAAAATGATGAGGTCTTATTTTAAAGTTGTTATGGTATATAATATGATTCCCTGTGCAAATAAAAAATATCATCTTGGTCAAATCAATTCATCGCTAATCGATTTTAACTAACTTTTTATGTATTCCTTGATCTTAGACTTAACTTATTTGATACTCATCGGATTATAAAATAATCCACTCATCAAGTTTACTAATAGAATAAAAACTTATAAGCCTATCAAGGGAATATCAAAATCAAATATGTTTCTTAGACACATATTCCTATAACTTTTGATCTCATACCTACTTACACACCGATTTCCAAACTTGTGGAGATTTATATCCAAATAAATTGACTCGCACCCATAACAATTAAGGAAATAATTGTGCAAGCATTCTAATCCTCATAACCCCCGGGATTAATAGCCTATGCACCCTTTGTAAACATGTGAGATTGTGAGAGTATATTTAAGTCATCACCTAGACTTGAATCTCACTCGTGGTTAATACATTCCTAGTGTACCAGTGACAATATTTATTGAATTATCAATGAAGCTTCTAAACCATCAGAAAGGTCCCCATATTTTAAGATCGACTAATAGGATTACACTTGCATCTTTACCTAGAGGATGTCAACTCTCTATCTAGGCTGTGAACTATTTAATTATACTAGAACTAAAATATTGATCTTCTATGATCCGGCTGAACCTAACTCAACGGAATTCCTAGTAAGTCCAATTGGCCGACATTGCATATAATATATTTAAAATAAATATAAGTCATTCTCACAAACATTATTCTTTAATTTTAATTAAATTGAAACACATCTATTGAAAAATAGATATCATACATGGTTTTAAGAATAAAAACTCCAACAATCTCCCACTTAGTCTTAAGTCCACGTGCTTATGCATCTAACACTGATTCACTCTACATGACTATCGAAAGCCTTAAATGGTAAGATATTTGTAAAAGGATCCTCTAAGTTGTCTTGAGATGCAATCTTTGTCACGATGATATCAACTTTGTACACAAACTAAAGTATTTAGTGATACTTATGCTCAATATGCTTTTCCATTTTATGAGTCCTTGGTTGTTTCTAGTTATCAACCATAATGATATTGTCAAAATATAGTTTAATATTGATTACACTAAAGGAACCACACCCATATCACTTAAGAAGTTATGGATCTGAACTTCTACATTTGGTATCTCTAAAGTTGCAACATATTTGGTTTCCATAGCGGAATCCACAATGAATGACTATTTGTTACTCCTACCATTTATGGATCCAGCTCCTAGAGTAACCACATATCTTGAGGTTGACTTCCTAGAATCTTTATTTGACTGAAAATTTGAGTCTGTATACCTAATGGGTATAAGACTATCGACAGAGTAAACCAACACATAATCTTTAGTCACTTTCAAGTCCTTGAGAATGTGATTTATTATAGTTCAATGCTCCTGACTTGAGTTAGACTGTAATTTTCTGACTATGCTAATGACAAAGCCGATGTAATGTCTGGTACACATCATAACAAGCATGAGGCTGACCACCACCGAAAAGTAATGCATATTCCTCATCCCCTCTATCTGATCGGTGTCTCAAGATATTGATCCTCAGATAAATGGATTCCATGTCTGAAATGAAGATATCCCTTCTTGGAATCTTGCATGCTAAATTTGAGAGGACATCATTAATATAAGTGGCTTGGGATATTCTCAACATCCTATTTTTCTGATCATGTAGAAGCTCCATCCCAAGGTGTAAGAGCATAATTTCCTTCATTTGCTCATAACTTAGGTTAACATAGTTTTTAGCATATCTCGTTACTAATGGTACGAGAAATCATACATAAATCCTTCTCGACATCATATCAAGTATATAATAAAAGTAAAGGAATCATTAAGGGAAAAGACATAAAATATAGAGTGTTTCGTCTATGAAAATGAGCTTACATCCACTTTGGTGCATAATTCTCATTATATGCGTTGTTTGATACAAAGTTGTGCCATTAGAGGCATAAAAATATAGAGGGTAGGATAATATATGAGATTGGCTAAGAAGGTAGTTCTAGATGTGGTCTGAGTGATGAACAGTGCGGTTTTGGTAGGGGGTAAGCCCCCAAGTCTAGTGGTATCTAGAGAGAGAGAGAGAGAGAGATGAATTGAGTAGGGCTTCGCCTATGGATTCTCCTTTTTTGATCCCTTTATAATGCGGTAAGCACTTCTATTTATAGAAATCATAAATGGTGCTACCACGTGCCTAGAGTACGTGATATATAGATAAGTGAGAAGAGTCTGGACACCTTTTAGAAGCTAGATAACTGTCAAGTGACTAATGTTGGCGTAGATGTAGTGGACTGTTTGAATCGAGGAAGCGGTAAGTGCTCCTGGGATGCCGCAGCCTGTTTGAGCCCAGTGGGCGGTTAAATATGATCATAGCTTGTTTGAGACAAGTCCTAGTAAGCACATGGGTCTGTGGACTATCTGTTCCTAGAAAACATCTTGTTATCAAGGATTTCGCAGCCATAGTGACTATATTGGGCACATCAATAAACCCCCTAATCGTAGTGCCAAGAGGTGGCGAGTTGGGGTTGCGGCTAAATTCTATGATTGTTGCAAAAACTATGAGGCGACGCTTCACCTTACTGTGCCCTCTTATATAAATGTGATTCAGCCTTGTCCTTCATTACCTTTTTCAAACCCTTGAGAGAAAATCAAAAGCCAAACTTTGTTAGTTTGTTCTTAAGTTTTCTAGCGATTTTCTATGGTGGTTTAAGGCGGAGCACGGTGGTTATTCTTCCATTTTTATTGATTTATATGTAACTTTCTTCTTTGTACTTTTTTTTCTACAAATTCCTTTGAACTCATACCTATTTTGTGAATTCATGCTCTTTATTTCCTTGTTTCCTGAATGAATTAGTTGTCTCCATTTTTGTAAATCCATTCTGCTTTGCTTTCATTTCTGAATTTGTGTAGAAACTAGGGTTTGATGATGTTGACTTTTATTTGGATTTTTATGTTTTTCTGGGTAATATGTTATCTGAATATCGAATTTTCTTTGATTTTTAGCACATAGCTACAAATTACGATTGGAATTTTCTATTTTTCTGGGTTGTATTCTTTCTTGTCCGTCTCTCCTAATTTTTATTTTGGCCAAGAACACTATAAAGATGTTCCTGGTGTCTTTGGCCAAAACCCAAGGGTTTTGGATCTTTTAATATTTTGAGAATTCATAATCCGAATGTTTACCTGTTTATGTATTTGACTGCAGCTGAAGGTGTAACATAAGATTTGGCTTCTCTAGTTTCTGAAATCCTTGGCTGCGGCCTCACAATTGTATTAGGCTGCAGCTTGTTCCTTTATATGGATGTAGCCTGTATATTTCTATGTCCATAAATTTAAAGTTAGGAAACAGACAATTTCTTTTGACTCCATCTTTCTTTATTTTATTGATTATAACTATCACGACCTCTAAGAGGCTTCCCTGACCATAGTGACTGCGACACCTAACTGCGGAGCTCTTCTGATTTTCAGTTATTATCGTAGCTCTATGAGTTAGGAACCTTCAAAATTGTTGGATGAGTTATGGATAAAGAACTTTGGCATTCCTCCTCCCAAAATTCCATTGATCAAGCCTTTAAAGGCAATTGGGACTTGTCTACTCAAGAACTATCCAAACTGTGTTATAATAGATTCTAATTCAACGGACTCTTCCAACTACAGGGATGATAGGGAGGTTTTAGATATCATGGAGGAGGACAAAAACTCCAAAAATAATCCTCCTGCTGAAGTGGTGGTTGCAGCAGCTACTGGGACTTTGGTTGTCCCATCTGAGGCTTGAAATGTCCTAGCTAGACCTTCTAACATATCATAGAACTCCCGTGGCATTAAACATTCGTTGCATTATGAATGATGAGTGGATCAGTGATGATGCTGAGGCAATCAAATTTCCCCAAGGAGTCATTTATTCAACTCCTACTGTGGAACAAAGGCCCTGTTCTGTAGTCCCCAATGAGGGGATCTATTTTCCTCTTCACACTTTTCTACTTGGGTTACGTCTACTGGTTTCGGTTCTCGTTAGAGGAATTTTTAATTCCATGAACTTGGACACTACCCAATTATACCTAAATGGTTGGAGGGCCATACTTGTCGCTGTAGTTATATGTTAGAAGAAATTTGACAAGGACATTACTCCCGCAGAGTTCTTCCACTTCTATAAGCCCATGGAGAACTCCGTGGACTTTCCAAGGTATTACTATTTCACTCTGTGGAACGAAGATTAATTTATCTATACTGAGAGGCCTTTCAGTGTAAAAAACTGGAAAAGAAATTTTTCTATATTTCTGGGGAGAGTTGGGAAATTCGCCCAGAGGAATCTAAGAGAGAAACGTCTTATAGGATGTCACGGACATGGGGACGTCCTTCCAAAAAAGTGATTATCTGCTGTGGTATTTAATCCTTCCATATATGATTTCATTTTCTACAACACTTACTAACAATAATACTTGTGTGCATCTCTTGATGATCTATAACTCAACAATAGGCAGCATAGGAGAGTTGTGAGAACGACATGCATTATCAGTGAAAATAAGAGATTCACTAAATTGGTCACTTAAGTGAGAGTTTTTTAACAAGGCTATTTTTTTTAATAAAGTACAACCTATGAAGATGATTACGAAATGTAATTCTCAACCTTATTTGATTCAACTAATTTTTCTGCACCTTCTATTTAGGACGACTTGTTTTTATTTTTCAGGGATGGAAATTGATCGCGATCTCTTAGCTACCCAGCTTGCTAAAATGGATAAGGATGCAGTCGTCCTTAACCAAGTCCCCAAGAAGAGGAAGAAAATAAAGAGGGAACCCAAAGGATCGGTTCATGCAACTGAGCTTACTACTGCTACTAAAACTGAGGTGCCAACCCTTCAACTACGAGGGATGCAGCCAATGCTGATGATGCTGCGACTAGGGAAAATAAGGCCTTATTAACGATGACATAGCCCCTCAAGTGGATGCGACATGAATAATATCTTCTGATGGGCACTTTCAAGGTGGACTTAGTCTCATACAAATCTCACCCTCTGGTTCTCCTCCTTCACATAATATATTTTTTTTTTGAAATATAAACAACGTGGGTTATGCTCGTATTACGGTACGAATAGTTGTTTTATTTAAAATAATGTATCATGAAAGTGTAACATATTGCACCTGACTAAACATAGTTGTTTACAAATCAATCCCAACAACCTTCACTTATTGGCCTTGATATTTATTCATCGTCACTGCGAATGCTAGATGCACAAGAAATTGACGCCTTGTCATTTGAAATGGAAGTAGTGAGGAAATCGATGTCAGTGATATTTTAGGAAAGAAGGCTAAATTTTCAACCTAATCTCTCAAATTCTTTTTTCTCCACATTGAGCAACTATCATCCTAATGCCATTACATTGTCCCTCCGATTCCTCAACAACATTAGATGATAATTAACTTTTAGTTCCAACTTGAACGATGGTAACCCAGAAGAATCTTATGAGTTCAAATACACATTCGAATATCAATTCATAATGGAAGAGTCATTTTCATCATATGTTGATAGTTTGTCCGCAGATAAAGAGTCAATCGTGTCCCATGGGAACCCACTCAAAGCTGTCTAGAATTTATAATACTGGCATCATCATTTCGTGCAGAGACAACTGTGCAAAAATTAAAGTTTATTGTTCCATGTATACTCAATTGAGGATAGACTTGGATGTTGTATAGTTTCCAAGAGTCTGTTTCCAACCTTAAAATGTCTTCTGATTTCATGTGTAAAGTTCCAAAAATTGACCTCCAACTTGGATGATTTATATTGACCTCTGTTATACATAAAATAAATATCTCTTGCTGCAATCATGTATGTTCTGAAGGAAGGATTCCAAAGAAACAAGAATTACCACAGAAACACTGGAATCCATTTGTCCTGCGCCTGATTTCTCCATAACTAAAAGTAAGCTCTTCATCTTGTATATCTCTAGAAGCAAAAAAGAAAAGCCGGGGTATCAGAGCTCCGGAGCTTCGCACTAATATACTTGACATATTCCCTCCATCACAAGAATGGTTAATGAACCGTGCAACATTTACGATTCTCGTGGCATCAATATTAATCCTCATACATGAATTTCTAGATGGTAGATGTTCCCTTACAACAAGAAGAGCAGAGGAAAATCTGCCACTTAAAGTAAGCTCATCATATATCTCTTGTCGCATTCTTGCTTCTTTGGTAGTCAATAATTCCCCTGCATATTCGCATATAAAATGTCCTTGGCGAATGGAGTGATGAGCATGCAAACCCCAGCCTTTGGTCTCGTGTTTGACAATCTTCAAGAGGGAGGAGACCCCTCTCTGCGTGAGTCGATTGATGCATTCCAACCCACAGAGGCAGATTGAGCCGCACTCTCCGGGCGAACAGGGGCACTCAGATTCACAAAGATGGCCATCGCAGTCGCACCCACGAGCATCCTCCACCGGGGGAATTTCACCTAGGATCTGAGTCCGCGAGTAGGTGAAAAAGGCGTAGGGTTGTTGGTCCACCGTGTTCACGAAAGGGATGGGAACCTTCTCCAAACTTGTGGAAGCGTCGGAGGATCTTGCGGCTGTTATCAACTTACCCATACGGTTTAGGGCTTTGCAGGTTAATGAGATGTTGCCTACTTCCCTAGGCTTTAACCATGGGAGGATCAACTTCACGCACTCTAACAGACTTCCCGCCCGCCTTTCTTCTTCCTCGCTTCCCTCCATCTCCCACCCCCGTAAGGATGAGGAGCATCTCCTTCACATAATATTGTTGTTGTTGTTAATGCCAACTTGCCAACACCTCAAAGTAGGGAAATAGTGGGTCCTGATGGTCTTCTGCGACCTCAAATAAGGCAACCTGATCCCAATTCCTCATGTGATACTACTACCAGGGAAGTGAGCACGATGCGAAAAGTTACAAACACTCTCGATATGCAGACTTAGAGTAATATGCCCTCCACAGTCTGCTACGAGTAAGTACATTTCACTGTTTACTTTTTACTTATAATTACTCCTTTATACTAATAGAAATTCCAAACTTCAGGGACTGAAGGTGGTTATTTCCTAAAGGTCCAAATATGAAGGCTTATTTAAACTCTTTATGGTTGTAGAGTCTACTTATAAGATTGACCTAGAGACTACGATAACCTCTTCTTTTGAAGTCGAGAAGTAATCTTCTTTCACGGCACTTGAGGCCTATAAAATGACTGTGAATTCAATTCCAGGCTGCAGCAAAGGCCTAAAAAAGTGTAGAGGAGAATTTTAGAGAGGCGACGAAGTATTTAAAGGTAGCTGAAGCAAAGGCCCTAGCAGTTGCCAGAAATTCCTTAGCCTTAGACTAAAAATGCAACCTCCTCTACAAGCATGTTGTTGCCCTTAAACAAAAAGAAGATGACCCTGCTGCAGCTCTAAAATAAAAGGATGTGGATCACACTATAGCCTTAAAAAAGGTTGCAGACGATGCTGTGGCAGCTTATAAAACTTCAAGAGATTTTTTTATGACCAATAACAAGGCCTACCTCCACGGATTTTAGGAACTTAGGTATAGGGTGGTGAATAAATTCCCTGAATTAAATGAGAAATTCATGTCCTAGAAGCTTAGTGAAGCTGAGAACAATGAATGTATGGCTTAACCGAGAGCTGTCGTAGAGGAGAGGGCCAGGAAGATAGCTGAGGAAGCTGCTGCAGTTGAGGAGATAGAGACTGCGATCGAATATGACGTAAATGATCTGTAAGAGGAAGCAACCTCTGAGTCTACTGTAAACCTTGATATTTACACAACAAACATTATCTTGTAATATTTTTTGGGCTGAAGCCATAATTTGTAATTTTGAACACATTTTTGTAATCTTTCTTGTACCCTTCTATGGTATTGAACATTTAACTTGCTTATAATTATATAGGGATGCGGCCATCTTGATTCTTTTTATCAATTTCCATGCTTTCTCATCTTATTTTTATATACTTAAAAGTTTTTGCTATCATGCTATGGACTTTGATGAGTGCCACGCTACTATATACACACTATTGAACTGGCTGTGGCCCTGGATTGCTTGCACTTTGTTCTTAAATAATCTTTAGAGTTAGCTGTGCATCTTGAAAATTGGTTGTGGCCGCCTTTATTTGCACATTACCTTCTGCACTGTTGAATACTCACTTGTATACTTGAATGCTTGCACAATTCAATAGAACATAGGCTTATAAATTTCTAGTGGTAGGCTGTAGCTGTGTGGAACTGAATGGCTATGGACCATGAGGCTGCGGCTATAAGCTTCTCTGGTCCAATTGAAAAATTTGCTGAAAAAATGCTGGAATGAACTGGGGAACAAACTTATTTGCCTCAGACAATTAAGTCCTTGGCCCCTGTGAGGAATGTTGTCGTAGAAATGTAGGATCGGTGGATAGTTTGGAACAAATTCCCTTGCTGTAGACTTTAAAGTTCTTGACCCACTCTTTCAATTTTACTGCAACACCTTCCTTATTTGTTATCTCCTACGGACTTTCTGAGAGAGGATGAAAACATTTTTTTGATTGTGAACAATTGGGAATTGCCTTCCATTGCCACAAACATCTGTCTTTCGGCACGCGTTCGTTATCTATCTACCGTCTTCTCTTTTCTTGGGGAACTATCAAGATTCCCTAGGCTGGGTTCATTATCAAGCTACCCACGATTATAATCAGATATATAAATCAAGCCATCCCCGGCTGGGTATCATGAGCCTCCATGGCTAATTGAAGCATCCCGAAAGCTAATGATGGGTATTATAAGCCCCCTGTGGCTAATTGAAGCATCCTAAATCTTCAAATGTCTTTACGATGTGAGGGACGTTATAGAACGATTACGTCTGTCACCTTTTCTTCTTAATAGAGTCTTCCTCTCATAACAAATAATCTTCGGGATAATTGGTCCTAAGGATTTCTTTTCAAATCTGTCAAAGACAGGGATTTTTGCAAGGTTATAAATGAGGAGATAAAGTGTTAATATATGATTAAAACTATCATTCATATATATAAAGTTTGTAAGGGAAATAAAATCATGTGTGTAAAACCTGCACTTTAGATTTAATAGAAAATAGAAACTAAGGTATAAACTAAGCATGTGTCCTTTCAGTAAATTGGTTGCGTCCCTCAAGCCTCTTTTAGGAATCGCTGCAACATCTTTTGCTTAACCAGCCTTTCAATTTCGTTCTTCGGGAAGAAGTAGTCGGTGGTGTCATGGCCTTGGTCTTTATGGAACTCGTAATATTTGGCGCAGTTCCTTTTTCGGGTGGTGACCCTAGCTTCTTAGGCCATCTGAGTAGTTTGTCTCCCATGATAAGCTCTAGAACGTCTTCATGGCCGTAGATCAAAGGGGTATAACTTTCATAGCCTTCTGGCTTTGGCTTCTCCATCTTCCTTTTCTGATATTTGGTTACGGCTTTTATAACTTCTGCCGCGGTTACGGGCATGGGGTCTGTGACCTATGGTGCTACAACTTGCACTGTAGTTATGGCTACAAACTCCAACATCAAAACCCTCTGCGTCAAAAAGTTGACCTGGCTCTAAAGTGAGGCCTGGCTATCATACAAGTGGTTTATATAGCTCAATAGTTGTGCTATCTCTTCACACTACTATGAAACGAATTCGAGTATTAATCCATTACTTATGAGTGTTAATATTTTAATATATATATTCTGAGATCAACTGAACAATGTTGAGAAATTAAGAGATGCAAAGAATGAACCAAGTATAGTAACAAGGATGATGTCTTTGATAATCTGTAACACCATACTGCTGCGACCGTGGCCTAAGGTACAAATGTAGGTATTTTTATGGCCTTATCAATGGAATTTCCACCATAACTTAGTCTGAGGACACTTTGCAATAAGTCTAATTTTCTCAGGAATTGTAAAAGTTGTACAAACCAACTGCTTTATGAGGACTACGGTATTCAGGTAATTAAACTGCCAGGTCGTATCTAGCTTGAGGCAGTAAAGGGTGAGATCCCAAAATTAGGTCCAAAACCTGAGATTATCTCAAGAAAGATATGCAAAATATTCCTACTAGGAATCTACCAAGGGCAACACATCCTTTAGGTGAAAAAACTAGCACAAACCTGTTAGTAAACCCAAGATCATGGGTGTAAAGAGTAGAAATGAGTAGATACAATCCTTCCCTAGTTACCCACCTTTATAAGGTTATATATTCTTGTGCTTTTCAATAATGTTTAGGTAAGCTTATATCACTAGCGTATAGAAAACAAATCTATGTTCATAAGAAAGAAGACCTTGGACCTTAGATCTAAGACCAATAAATAGATCTAGAAATAAACAATCCCCTTTTGGGGTTGTATGTGCAAAATAAGAACTCGATAAGCAAAATCTCACCCATGGGATAATGAACCGGGGTCCCGTAGATGAAATTAGGCATTTAGAGAACTAAATAAGAATACACAAGATGGAAATACCTCATTTCCCATAGATAATGCCAAAATGATGAGACGAGAAATCGGGCATAAATCCTTATCGCCATCATATCAAATATAGAATAAAAGTAAAGCAAGAAATAAGGGAAAAACACAAAATATAGTGTGGTACGACTATAAAAATGAGCCTACATCCACTTTGGTGTTTACTCTCATTATATGCGTTGTTTGATACAATATTGTGCCATTATAGACATATAAATAGAAAGGGTAAGAGAATACATGATATTGGCTAAGTAGATAGCTCTGGATGTGGTCTGAGTGATGACCAGTGCGGTTGTGGCAGGGGGTAAGCCCCCAAGTCTAGTGGTCTCTAGAGGGAGAGAGAGCGCTAAATTGAGCAGTGCTTCGCCTATGGATTGTCTTTTTGTGATCCTTTGATAATTAGGTGATAACTTCTATTTATAGAAGTCATGAATGGTGACGTAATGTGCCTGGAGTATGGACATATAAATAAGTGAGATGAGTCTGGAATCCTTTTAGAAGCTGAACAACTATCAAGTGACCAACGCTCGAGTAGATGTCGCGCCCTATTTGAACCCAGGCAGCAAAAAGCGCCTGATGGGATGCTATGGCCTGTCTGAGCCCAAGCGGCGGCTAAATCTGATCATGGCCTATTTGGAATGATGCCTAGTAAGCACATGGGGCCATGGCCTGTCTATTCCCAAACAACGGCCTATTATCTGGGGTTCCACGAGCATAGGGACTATATTGGGTATATCAGTTACCATTTGAATCGATCCGTCGCAAATAACCAAATTTCTATCGTCTCTAAATTCAAGATGATCTCCACATTATGAAAGTATAAAATAAATTAGGATTTTGAATTTATTTATGTTTATATTGGGAGATGTTTCATTTAAAAAATTGAGGCAATTTTCTTTATTTAAAAATTTTCAAAGTTCTCGCATCTTGTTCATATGAGATGGGATTTTCATTCTAATGAGATCACATTTTTTTTCGAAGTCTCATTTGAAGTTTTCTTCAATCGATCATCAAACGAGGGCGTAATGTTTTGCATCGTTTGAAGCTCGTTTGGAGCTTGTTCAGATGAGATATTTGTTTCGTTCGAATGAACTTGCTTTCATTCTAACAAGATGCTATTCTTGTTCGAGCGAGCCTAGTTTTCATTCGAACGAGCGTTGCCGCCTTGAATTTTGAGCCTTCCATATAAATACCCATTCTTAAAGGATTCAAGAGATACTTTTACAAAAATGATTTTTGCATACCTGGTGCAAAAGTTGTTACTTTATTTAGGTCAAAAAAACCTTTTGATTAAAAAATCATCACTTCAGATATATATGTGAATCTATTTGACACCCTTAATAGTTTCATATCTAAGTTACTCTTGTGGAGTGATCATCTTTACTGCTGACCATTGTGATTCTCGAGGGGATCATTACTGAAGATAAAGGTTGGCTAGTAGATAACGAGGGTGGAAGGCTCCCTGTGGACTGATTGGAGAGAAGTCATATTCTTTAGAGATCTTATGAATACTAGCGTGTTATACTTATGGATAGTATCAAGTAGTTTGTAAGTCGACTGTCTTTTAATAATTCTAAAGTGCTGAATAAAGGTTTTGCCCGCAAGGAATTTTTCTTCAAACTTTGCCTTGGTTTGAATGCACGTTTTACTTTATCTATTTTATCGGTGGACATTTAATTATATAAATATGACATTAAGATCTCAAGCACACTCTCGAATTGGAATCAAAGCAGGTTACACAAAAGTATTATGTGATCTTTTTTGGCAAATTTTTTCCTTTAATATCAATTTTTTTGAAAAATTGTTATTCTTTGAAAAGACAAATTTTAATGGAGAATATGTATAATCGAGTGCCCATCTTTAATGGTACTGTAGACACTGCATTCTAGGCCCCCATAAGTCCTTCCTTAGGCCCCTAGAACTTTCCCAATACACTTTTAACCCAAGGTCGTACTCTGAGTACCGATCTAGAGGCCATCAGGTGCTCCTGAGCCCCGTTTGACTCTGATCAACTACATCGCCAGAGAAAAATCTCAATGAATCTTCGAGGGTCACTGAATCCTCTTTCCAATAGTCCCCCCCATTCGTGAAATGACATAACGGTTCAGACAAATGATTTGTTTCGCTCTAGAGGGTCACTAAGCGCTTCCGAGCCTTGTTCGTGCAAAGTTAACTCTCGGAACCAAGCAAAGCTCTTTGAAACATGTAAGTACCTCGTACAACCTTTCCAACAGTCTTTTTCATACGCAATTCAGACTTACGATTTGGACAAATGATCCATCATCGTCCGACGATCTTCTATCCAAAGAACTAGTGGGCACTTTCGAGCCCCGTTTGACCCCAAGTCGACTCCCGAACCCAATAGCATACCAAAGGATTCTCATAGGTCTCTGAATTACCTTTCTAACGACATTTCTCGTGCACGATTTAGACTTACAAATTGCATTTTACGATCATTTTTTCAAAAAATTTGCACGAGATTGCCATTTGGTAGGTCCATTTTCTTGCCTATCGATAGTGTGTCTAGGGTTACCTACCCATAGGCAGGACACGGACTATACCGATCAGCAGTCCCTCTACCTTATATAAGGATAGCATGATCTCACCTTCTAAGGCACCTTATAAGCATCAACTTCAGTGATTTCAACAACATTCTTCTTAATTTAGCGATGTTTCCTTGTTTGAAACCTTTCTCCATCTTTCATTCCCATCACTTTCACACGTAATTTAGAAAAAATACTCCTACATTCTCCATTCACTTTCAAGGAAGCTCATCATCAATCAAGATCAATCTTCAAGTCTCCAAAGAAGGTCCAAAAATTCTTCTCTCTCTTTAAATTTCTTTATTTTCGCATTAGTTATATAAATTCTTGATTTAGCTTTTGGTTTTGATCGTACACATTAATATCTCACCCTCTATTCGTTATATTGCACATAATATATTTTCTATAAAAAAAATCCAAAACAAGAAAAAGAGGGTTACATCCTTAAATTTCGATGGGATTCTTCATAACATTTTCTCAAAACTAAAAATATATTTTCTACAGACACACATAGAATAAACTCCCCTTTTAATCTTTGGGATAAAACCCACCCTTGTGTCACATGCTAACTACATGGACTTTGATGCCTTTGTAGGCTACGTAGGCATCTTGGGTTAAAATTCTAGACTCGAGTCCTAATTTCACATTTTCATCATTTTCCTATTTTATCCATATATTATTCCTATGTATCATACTTGTGATTCATACTTGCGTCTGCATATTATCGTTTCATCATAACGATTAATTTCTCGATCAACGCACACATCATATTTTTTAATTATTATTTTGAGAACATTCATATGGATGACCTAACTCCATCTCTTCAATGATGCGAGGCGAGTGATTCCGATCTCCTCTTACATATACACGCACACACACTTCATGGAGAAATTAAGAAAAATAGTAACATAATCCCATGAGAGATCGAAAGGGCAGATTGGGTGCCTAACACCTTCCCATTACGTAACTTTGCCCCCGAACCTCTGAACTATTGGTTTCGCAAGCATCAGCTTGTCTTTGATGTCGCTCTCTTGAGGCGGAGACATGTTCTTTTGCCTATTTTGTGTAAAATAGGCTGACGACTCTCTCTTTACATCATCCCAAAATCGACGACCACCGAAACACCCCCTGAGAAGCGAGAGGTGCGAGACCTTTATTCTCCCTCTTTACCTCTAAGCGCGTGTGTGTGTGTGGGGGGGGGGGGGGGAGGATAAGATCTTGGGATTTCCATAGTGGCGACTCTGCTGGGTCATGACTTATCATAAAAGGGCTAGACTCTGTTTGAATGGGTGTTATCATTTTCTGCTTGTGTCCGTATGCACCTAAATGTATGTTCTGTTTTTCTCCAATATTATTTCTTGTATATATTTACCTTATGTTTATATCACCTCTCACTCACTTTTCACTCCACACAGTTGTAAATACCCTCCATGTATACCTCACACTACCTACACTTGTATATAGGGTCACTTATACTCACATGCTTCACACACCACTTAGAATATCCATTCTTAGGTGTCACTAGCACACACCTCCACCTATCACACTTGTATATATCCATGCTCACTCACACTTATCACACACCATTTGTAGTTAATCCATGATTAGATTCACTACCACACACTCACTTATAGATATGCACACATCACTCATTCTCACATATTCATGCTTAGTGTAATCTTTATGCTCCATGATATATTAAATTTTCATGATATTTGTACATTCTTCCTTATTATTATAGTGCTCATCATGCCAAATAAAATACTCTTTCCATAATATACTAATCAAGATTCATGCATTTTACACACTACATAATCAAGAGCATTGCTATGTTGATAAAAAATTGTCCGATACTGGGGGTCACTTTGTGTTGGGCGCTGGTCCGGTAGGGCGCACTTAGCCTAAGCAATATGACTCTCACCTTTATTGGCCAAGTACCTTGGACATATATCGAATGGTTCCCTTTGCATCGTACCACTTGACCGAACTCGCGACGCGAAGTATATAGTAGGGAGATCATTCACGTACGACGAGTATATCTAATTCACTCTCACACGTATTATCCCCAAGAGGTATATAGTGAGGTAATTCAAGTACACTCAGGTATATCAATTGGCTTGTCCACACGTACCGAATGCCCTCAAAATCAAGACGTATATCATGGAAGTCATTCCAAACGGGGGGAACTTTCTACTAACACAACAACTACATACCCTCATATAGGCACCAAACCTAGGACACTCATATTTAGTTTGTCGATTACAACCCGAAACTTTGCCAAACTTCCGGGTCGGTATGCCGTCCAAATTTTTGTGTGATTTTTTTTACAAAATGGAACACTGTCCATGAGACTGACAACAAGTCAAACAATGATTTATATATTTTTCAAACCCAACGTTCCCAAGCTCGGGTCCCGTCTGACATTTTTTTTGCATTTAGGTAAACCTAATACAAGTGAAATAATAATAACAATAATAATAAGAATGCTGAGAGTCTTCGCTCGTTTTTCCTCCTTCCTTACCAAAAGTGTTAAAAAACATTTTCCCCCTCTTTTATCGAGATACCAAAAACACTTTTCCCCTCCTTTTATCAAAAATACCAAAAACATTTTGTCCTCCCATTTCCAAAAATATCAAAACCATTTCCATCTTTTCTTATAAAAGATTCTTCCTTTTCTCTTTCAAAAATAAATTCAAATTATTTTCCTTCTCAGGTCGATCGTGTACCCGACCCTTGGCCTGGCTTCCTATTGGCTTCGATCTTCTGTCGAACCTCCCCGAATCTCCGTTAATTCTCCCACTGATTCCTTCAAGTTAGAAATTCACTTCACCAACTCTCCATGGAGAACGCAGACCAAGTACCGAATGTGCAACCTGATTTGATGATGATCTTAGTCCAACTTACCGCCAAGATTGATAACCTTTAAGCCGAGGGTCATGAAATGAAGTGAAACTGAGTCCCTATTCCCGAAGAGCCCTAGATACTCTTCCCTCATGCTATGGGTCCTCCCACACCTAAGCCTATTTGGGTCCTAGAAGAATATTAGCACGCTCGCTCGCGCCCCTCCTACCAATTGCCCAGAACTAGCTCAGCTCCCTATGTCAGATATTCCCCATCCAGGGGCTAACCTGCCAATACCTGTCGATCCAAAGGAAGAAGAGTTAAACAAGGTTAAGGAGGACCTTATGATGTTAACCAAAAAGTTTGACCAAGTCCAAATCTTCGGCAACTACATGGATTACACCCATATGTCTCCATACCCTAAAGTAAAGATACTAAAAAAATTTAAGATTCCCAACATTGAGAAGTTTGAGGGTAACGGGCCCCCAATTGTTCATCTTCGAAGTTACCCATAACTCTCCTAGGTGTCTATGAGGAAATAAAGTTCCAAATGTTCTAGCAAACTCTGAAAGCTCTTCGTTGGTTCCAATCCCTTGAGGAATCCAAAATTTGTAGTTGGTAGGATGTTGCCCGTGAATTCATATTATAGTACAAATATAACGAGGAGTTGGAGGTTACACTTCGTGATTTAGAACTTCTCAAATAAAACACTTGGGAATCCATTAGCAGTTTCATAGCAAGGTGGAGGGAGAAAGCGGCCACTATGACCAACCGACCTTCCAAAGAGGAAAAAGTTCTTATTATAAAGAAAAACTTCTTATCCCATGTTCGAGCGACGACGGGAGCACATTATTACCCACATTTTCAAGCCCTCCGAGAAGCTAGAGTGGATATTGAAGAAAGTATTTCCAAGACAGAAGTTGAGGCAAAGAAAGTATCTGGACAGTTCACTCTCAGAAAATATGCGAAGCATACTACAATCTCGACCATTAATAACATCTCACAACCTGCTACCTCTTGGGCACCAGAAAGTCGTGCCAACCTAGCTAGAAAATAATACACCAATCTTCATGCTCCCCTCTCCAAAGTCTACCAAGACCGATTTACTCGAAATCTTATCAAGATGTTGGAACCTCGTCCATTACCAAACCTACTTCCCAAAAATTTCAAACCCGACGCCCATTGTGATTTTCACTAAAATGCTGGCCATACCACTAATTAGTGCTTCCATCCCCAAAATTTAATTAAAGGTTTAATTAACCTGGGTAATATTCCCCACCAGCCAATCATAAACCCAACACCACTCATAATCCACTCCTAAATCATGCAAAGGCCAACTTCCTTAAAAACGATTTGAAATTTGACCCATCTACCCAGATTGTACCCAGCAAATCATCTATTACACCCATATCTTCACCTAAACCCTTGAAAGTTTGCCCATATTTTCTTCTACACCCTACCTGTTTTGCCGACCAAACCTTGTTGCTTTTTACAAGAGCATGAATTTCCATCCGTACTCAATCCGGGGGAAAAGATATGGAATTGTCAATGGTATTGAACCAAATTATAGAGTTTGGGATAAAATGGCCCTTCGAAATGACCATTGACTACCAGAAGTTCAGCACACTGTTCATGGAAGCCCAAAATTCGGCTCGAGAGTTAGATAATTGGGTGGTACCCATTGATGAAGTCAGATTGGACAATGCAGTTCAGATCATGACAGGCTTGTTCCAACATATAAATGAGATTTGAAGTATATTCGAGTTACTTAATGCCTTAAAGCTATAAAGGCGATTGGTCCCTTCACTTATGTATCTCCCCTTTGAGTGGGAAAATCTATATGAAGAAGCTGTGGAAGTTATGGAATGCATTAACTTCTCCGACAACATCGTTACAACTGGATTGGGGGATAAGTTTGATAGTTCATTTAAAGAGCCAAGCCAAGAAAGGGTTAGCCCAATGATTAGTATGTGTGGGATGATATCGTTTGAAGATATTCTAAAAGAGATTAACAAAGTGGTCGAATAGCCCGAGATAGATAAAGAAACGAGGTTTTTGTTCTTCCCCTCTTCCGTGAACCATATGATAAAATATAGGAGGCACTACCAAAGTTCAAATCCTCAGTCAACAATAACAAATAAATGAAAGGGATTTGTCGAGAAACTCCCTATGTAAAAAATGACCATCGAGGAAAGAAAGATCCTCGACCATCGCAAGAAAACTCAGGCCAACATCACCTTGTGGGAACTCTTCATATCTTCCCAGCTACACAAAAAAGATTTAATAAAATTGCTTACTGAGCCCACAGTCCTTTTTTCCACCAATTTAAAAGAGGTTGTGAACCTGGTCAGGTCTCTAACCTCTATAAGATTACTCTCTTTCTCTAAAGAAGAAATCCCAAAGTTCGACACTAATCCTAAATATGCCCTTAATGTCTCTGTTAAAGTCTTGTAGAAGATAGCCCTTCTCTCACTCATCGCAACAGATCATCACTCAATATTTTCTCGTTAAGAACCTTCAACTTCCTGGGTTTAAAGTAAGCGACCTTGATCCAACTTCTACCGCAGTGCGTGCCTATTACAACACGTGTCGAGAAGTGATGGGATCCATAAACCTTATAATAGGGGTTAGCCCTGTAAATCCCATTATTAAGTTCCAAGTTATCGACATACCTTCTTGTTTTAATATGTTTCTTGGTCGATTGTGGCTTCACATCATCAAAGGTATATCTTCCTCTCTCCATTAGAAACTGGAGTTTTTTTCCAAAGGGAAGGTGATAATAATGAGTATGTAAGCACTAGTAACCCGATACTAAAGATAAAATATAAGACAAATGACATGATTTTGTCTGGCTTTTGAGTAGAACCACTTCCATTCCCAATAGGTGATTATTTCAAAGATAGAGTCTTCCCATAGCATAGACCTCATGACAATGTCAACGTGATACATATGTTCAAGAATATGCACTTCATACCTGGACTGAGGCTGGGATGATGACAATAGGGAATACTGGAACCCATAGTCCTTAAAAAGGCATTTTATCCATGTGGCCTGGGTTATCAACCATCATCAGAGGAAATCAAAATGCTCCACCAACCCTGATTGAAGCGAAGGTTAGAAAGTACCAAGACTATTTCGGGGGATTACTTGAATGGAAAATTTGTCAAAGAGGGTAAATTTTTCCCCTTTTACATCTTTCCTGAACCATGGTATGATCATGTGGATAAAAAATGAAGCCAGGGAGGGAGATCTTCTTTCAATACAGCTACTCATGGATCGGGGGATTCTAGCATCATGTATAACCACTTGTTGGGAAAATTATGGCTATTATCGAGGTTTTTAAGGGAAGTGACTCCGAGGACCCATGCAATCTGCAAACACTGGTACTGGCACTCGACATGTTCCACCCACGCCTTACATCATCGGAACCATCCACTCTAATCAAGATTGCTGATGAACACCTCTCAACTGGAATGCTATACCGGTTCCACCTTCTGAAATGCAACCCAACCCAAATATTTATCCTATTTTTTCTTCTTTTATTATTCCTTCCTTTTTTATAACAATATAATCGAGACCTCCTTCGACGAGGTTCTCAATGCCATTTCTATAGATAATGAAATAAGCAAAGATTTTGAGTATCTTGTTGTGCCTTACATTAATTGTTTTGATTCTAATCAAACTCTTGATGATGATGATTTTGCAAATGAACAATTCTTAACTGATCTTAATAAGGTCAATAAAAAATAACATAACTACGTTCAAATTAATGAAGATGAACTGTTGTTATAAATCTCGGTTCTAGTAGCCAATTACGCGAGATTAGGATAGGCTCTACCCTTGACGAGCATGAGCGCACATAACTCGAAGAACCATTGAAGGAATTTGTGGATGTATTTGTATGGTCCTGCGATGACATGCCCGTCATTAATCCCAAAATAGCTCAGCACAAGATTCCAATTCTCTCCTAATGTAAATCAATCAAATCGAGACTACGAAAGCAAGTTTAAAGAGGAGGTAGTCAAACAGTTGAATGTAGGCTTCATCAGGGTGATCAAATATCCCACATGGCTAGCTAATATTGTACCTGTATTGAAATCAGTAGGAAAAGTTTGCATGTGCGTTGATTATAGGTATTTGAACAAAGCCTCTCCGAAAGATGATTACCCACTACCAAATATTAACATGATCGTGGATGAAATGGCCAGCCACTCTCTTAAGTCATTTATTGATGGGTTTGCTAATCAGGTCGAGATGCGCCCTGATCATCAAGAAAAAACTGCATTCATCACCCCTTCCGAAACTTTTTGTTAACAATTTAGGCCGTTCGGTCTTAAAAATTTATGAGCAACCTACCAAAGGGATGCCACAACCATCTTGCATGATCTAGTACACAAAGAGGTCGAGGTATACGTTGATGATATGACCATTATGTCTAAGACTCGGTAAGGTCATGTTCTTACTCTCTAGAAGTTCTTCGACCGATTGCACCGATATCAGATGCAACTTAACCCACAGAAATTTATCTTTGACGTCACCAAAAGAATTTTTTTGGGATTCATGGTTAGCGATAATGGGATTGAAACAGGTCTTGGCAAACTAAAGGCCATACTCAAAATGCCACCACCCCGAACAGAAAAGGAAGTCGGGGATTCTTGCAAAAATTACAGTATATCAGCTAGTTTATCAACCAATTGACTTCTATTTGTGAACTCATCTTCAAAATCCTCTAAAAAGATTCAACCAAAGTCTAGAATAAAGATTGTTAGGAAGATTTTGACCGAATCAAGAAATATCTAGCCTGACCTCTGATACGAATGCCACTATAGCCTGGTCTCCCTCTATTCGTATACTTGACCGTAACAGACACCACAACTGGAGCTTTGCTAGCCCAATACCTTGAAGAATATCACAAAGAGAGGTCCATCTACTACACAAGTCACCAAATGGCTGGGTACGAAGTCAACTCCACTGCCTTGGAAAAAGCATGTGTCACTCTTATCGGGGTCACTCAGAAATTACGGCACTATATGCTTATTTTTCCCATTACACTTCTATCCCGAATGGATCCTATCAAATACCTTCTTGAGAAACTTGAATTATCCAGTAGAATGGCTCGATGGTTGATGTTGCTAGCTGAATTTGATATCATGAAAGTCATGTAAAAATCCATGAAAGGGAGAGCCATCTTCGAATACCTTCCTAACTACCCCATGGAAAAAGACAATGTTTGGATCAGCAAATTGTCAGATGATAATATCCTTTGCACCTATCAAAAGACCTCCGGTGGAAAATGTTCTATGAGGGAACTACTAACAAAAAAGGATATGACATTGGGATACTCTTGATCGCCATTGATGACTCTCACACTCCCATTACCATCAAGATAGATTTTCCCTACACCAATAATATGATCGAATACGAGACATGCACCTAGGACTCAAAGTCACTCTTAAGAAAGGTATCCAATTCCTAAATGTATACGGGGACTCTGACCTCATCACCGACCAGGTCTTTAGAAGATGGAAAGTCAAAGATAAAAAACTCTTACCCTTCCATGCCCACCAATAGGAATTGGCCTTCTAATTATGAGATATCAACTATCATTACTTGCCCCGAGCAAGGAACATCTTGGCCAATGCCCTTGTTACCATAGCCTCCATAGTCGACATGCCCGAGGGAATAATGATGGCCCCTTTCCTAGTAAAAAATAAAAGATAAATCGACCCACTGTACCACATTGAGCTCGTCACAAAAGAGGATTCCGATATGACCGAGTTCTGCTGCTATGACATTTAACACCTCCTCAAGAACGGTAGGCATCCCCAAGTTTTAAATAATAAAGACCGGGTGACCCTTCGAAAACTGGCTGCCCAGTACATTGCATGTGATAAAGCACTGTTGAAGAAAAATATTGATGGAACCCACTTACACTGCATCGTAGGGGCTGATATTGAAGAAATAATGTAGAAAATCCATAGCAGGGAATGCGAACCCCATATGAATGGCCATATGCTCGCCAATAAGAGTATTCAAAAGGATTACTATTAGACTACTATGGTTCAGGATTGCACCACCTATGTTTGGAGATGCCTTAAATGCTAACATTTTTTAAATCTCCAGCCCTTGCCTTCGCTATAATCGTACAACATGACCTCTCCCTAGCCATTCTCCGCATGGGGCATCGATATCATAGGGAAAGTCACAGCCAAAGCCTTCAGTGGGTATGATTTCATCCTGGTTGCCATTGATTACTTCACCAAATGGTCGAAGTCGAGTCATATGCAATGCTGAATGACAAAAGGGTAGCCAAGTTCATCTGAAAGAACATCATTTGCCAATACGGGATTTGGCATAACCTAGTATCAAATAACGTGTTGCATTTCGAGGCAGAAGTCACAGAATTGGTTGAAGAGTATGAGATTCAGAGACACAAATCTTCTCCCTACCGATCACAAAGCAACGGTGCAGTTGAAGCCACTAATAATAACATAAAATCAATCATTAGCAAGATGATATAAAGTTACTGAGATTGGGCCGATTGGATCCCTTACACCCTCTGGGGCTACCGTACTTCAGTTCGAGCATCTACTGGGGTTACCCTTTACTCTCTGGTATACAAAAAGGAAGCATTCTTACCCGTTGAACTAGAAATACCTTCATTACGTGTCATTCTTGAGAGAAAAATCAACAAAGAAGACTGGCATCAGAGTCTTTTCGACGAGTTATCACTCTTAGATGAAAGGAGACTAAAGGCTCTATATCATATACCAGGATACCATCGTCGGAAAACGCGATCATTCAACAAGAGATTCAATGACCATGGTGTCCAAGAAGGGGACTTAGCTCTCAAAGAAATCATAGAACCCATGTTGGACCCCAGAGGGAAATTCAAGCCAAACTGGAGTGGCCCCAACATTGCGAAGAAGATCCTATTCGGTGGTGCCTCTATGCTCACTGACCTTGACGGAGACGAAATGGTGCGTCCAGTCAACTTGAACCATCTCAAGAAATTTTACCCCGGGTCCAAAATCTTGACGCTCTACTACTCCTCTCACCCCCTTCTAATCTTAAAAAAATCTTCATTTATCTTTACTCAGAACTACGTGGGGCCTAATTCTCTAAATAAACATTTTCTTTAAAAAATAAAGCTAATTTTTTTTTCAAAACCCCCAGAGGTACGTTGGCAGCTCATACACTTTACATGGGCACAATCCCTTTCTTTTTCACAAAATGCTATTCTTTTCTTACCACTGAGAATGATGATTCATTTCATCATTTTACGTGAACAAAAAAATTATGTATGCCTTAGCCATTAGTATAGATAATTCAAATATGAAACTCATCAAGAGGCACAACAATATAATTAAAATACTTTTTTTATTACATAAAAGGGAAAATTCGGTACAATTACACAAAATGTCAGCGTAGGGAGTCAAACAACTACCCCCACCAACCATACTACCCATGAAACAGACAAATCAAACATTCCCAAAGACCAAAAACAACCAAGCACATAACCATCACAAAAATCTTCACAAATAAACACCAAATTCACAAAAGACCCTATTCGCAGCTTCCGGAAGACCCAACCACGTCATCATCTACTCTTTGAGGCCCCCAAACTTCCCCTGCTTGGATGGTATGCCGAATGCTCTCCATAGAACAATAATCCTGAACCATCCTAGAGAAAACCACTATACTCCCTCCATAATGTCAAACATGACGAACCATTCCAGAAAAATGCCAAACCCTTCCAACAGATTGAGAAGGACGGGTTGACGACTGGTAATTCTCCCACAAAGAGACAAATGGCATGCGCGAGCCTTCAGTCAAATCCTCTATAAGAAAGAAATCCAGGGTATAGGAAGGCACAATTTGATCCCATCCGAATTGACGCAGGAGACAACAAGGGAATAGAATGAGGTCTGTCGAAGGCCAACTAACCAAAGATACTGGTAGTCCCCTAGTACTAGAATGGGATGCAACACTCCACCAGGGCATCGACCATCATAGACATTGATCTCTGTGCTCCACAAATAAGTTTAAGCAATTCTTTATGGATGGGAAAAAGCTGATGAAATAACGAGTGGAGAAATTCAACACAGATACCAAGGGATATTCAGGGGGACCACCAAATGGAATCTCTCGACCAGTCACGCAAACATCATAATTGGACGTCCTCTTAGAAAATCAGAACGGTCCTGCCGCCAATCATCTAGACCATTCAGGGATTCTGTTAGTATCACCGCTGCAGGATTGAGACAATATTTCATCCACACTGTAATAGCATTCAGTTGAAGGTCCACTATCAAGTCCTCGGTCACCAGCAGTAGCTTCAAAAGTAAGGCCCCAAAGCAATAGCTCCAGCAAAACTAGAATCATTATAATCTGTTCAACACACCAGATTCAGCATAATCCAATGAAGGCTACAAGCCCCACTTTACAACTTAGCCCCTAATTCATATGCCAAACAAGTCGTCGAGGCCTTCCTCTATTCAAAAAACACAAAAAAAAACTCATTTTCCTTACTTTTTTCTCGAAATAAATCCCTTCGAAAGGGAAACTCTTACCACTATGCCTCCAAGGCCTCACTTTATTCCAAAAACACATTCTCCTCGTCTGTCAAAATAAAAACTCAGTAGAAAATTAAAGTGCATGTAAAGTAAGACACTAAATCAAGATAATCAAACAAAATATGCATCTCCTTTTGACATATTTGAGTCAATTTTTATGTGCAACGCTGCTACATTAAACACGCAACATGGTCAACGCCAAGCTCTCATAGTCACTGATGAATCTTCAAGAAAATCCTGAAGGGAAAGAACCAGAATGGGATGTCACCTCATCTGCCCCATAACCCACTCTCCTGGATACCAGATGTACCCAAACTCACGCGCCATCAACCACTGGATCTGCGCATTCTGACCCGTCCCCCTAAGTGTAGAAGGTCACCTATAACCCCAACAGAGATTCAACAATCTTACCCAGCGCCGCCTGCACCGCCCGACGTCACCATCAGCATATGATCTACCTCTATCTGAAAATCCTCATAATTAATCCCCAGTAGCTGCTGAACCCCATACTTATCGGCACCTACCAATTCCCCTTCCCAAGTCCCCATGAAAGACCATGCCACTGTCGATTGAAAAATCCTTCCACCCTCCGATCAACAGTACCCCTTAAATTTTGTACAAAAAATCCAAGAAAATTCCTAAAATTTCCCAAAAACATTCCTAAAATTGCCAAAGAAATATTGGAACATTTCTTCACCAAGAAAACCATTTTTCAAGCTCCCAAATCCCTAGCCAGATTAATACCACGTCTTATCCCCAGCGCACCCGCGTCCAAAAGCTCAATGCAACTCCTTAGTGGAATCCCAAAACCTCATCCTTAGTAGGAATCAAATGCTTCCCCAGTAGGGGTACGTAATATCCTACCCGTTTGCCCAGAAGAAATTTTTGAACTAAACTTTCTCCCAAAACAATTCCAATTTCCCCAAGCATATCTAGAATCCCTAATCATACGTCTCTCCTCAGCGGCATCTCTAAAAAACACATTCCCCAGCAAAATATGAAGTGAGTCCAAATATTCAAAGGTAGAAGCTCCCCAGAGTGCAAACACCTCGTATTTATAATAAAAAGGTCCTCAGAATTGGCCTCGACCCTCAGAATTGGTTTCCTCTCCACTCAAGGTCCTCAGGATTGACCCCGACCCTCAGAATTGGTCGCCTTCACTTAACATCCTCAAAATTGACCTCAACCCATATAATTGATCACCCCCACCTTATTTCATTGACTTTGACACTTCGAATTGGTTGCCATCACTTAAGACCCTCTGAATTGACCTCGACCCTTAAAATTGATCACCTCAACTTAAGATCCTCAGAATTGTCCTTGATCCTCAGAATTGATCCCCACCCCTTAAGGTTCTCAGAATTGACCTCGACCCTCAGATTTGGTCGCCTCTACTTAATGTCCTCAGAATCAACCTCGACCCTCAGAATTAGTCACCCCTACTTAAGGTCCTTAGAATTGACCTCGACCCTCAGAATTGGTCGCACTCACTTAAGGTCCTCAAAATTAATCTCGACCCTCAGAATTGGTTGCCTCCACTTAAGGTCCTTATAATTGACCTCAACCTTCAAAATTGGTCGCTTCCACTTAAGGCCCTCAGAATTGATCGCCTTCACTTAAGGTCCTCAAAATTGACCTCAATCATTAGAATTGGTCTCCCCTTACTTAAGGTCCTCGGAATTAACCTCTACCCTCAGAATCGGTCGCCTTCACTTAAGATCCTTAAAATTAACCTCGATCCTCAGAATTGGTTGCCCCCACTTATGGTCCTCAGAATTGATCTCGACCCTCAGAGTTGGCCTCCCCTTACTTAAGGCCCTCAGAATTGACCTCGACCCTTAGAATTGGTTGCTCCTACTTAAGATTCTCAGAATTGACCTCGACCCTCAAAATTAGTTTTCCCAACTAAAGTTCCTCATAATTGACTTTAACCCTCGGAATTTGTCGCCCCCCCACTTAAGGTCCTCAGAATTTACCTAGATCCTCATAATTGATCGCTCTTACTTAAGGTCCTCAAAATTAACCTCGACCTTGAAAATTGGTTGCCTCTACATTGGGCCTATATAATTGTCCTCGACCTGCATAATTGGTCTTCATAACCTTAGGTCCTTAGAATTAATCTCGACCCGCATAATCGATCACCCAAATTGACCTCGACCTATAAAATTGGTCATCCCCTGGATTACCTTAGGTACTCAGAATGGACCTCGACCCTCTGAAATGGTCATACTCGTCCCTTCGGTCCATAAAATTGACCTCTTTCCCAAAACATTGGTGTCTATTTGACGGCTTTTACTTGTTCCAATCTCACCCGTCAAGGGGATATGTAGACACCACATTCTAGGACCCCCTAAGTCCATCCTTAGGTTTCTATAACCTCCTCAATACACTACACACCCTAGGTCATGCTTCGAGTACTGATCTAGAGGCCATCGGGAACTCTCGAGCCCCGTTTGACTCCGATAAACTCCATTGTCAGAGCAAAAGCTCATGAATCTTCTAGGGGCTCTGAATCCCCTTTCCAACGGTCCACCCTGTGTATGAAATGACATAACGGTTCGAACGAACAAACTATTTTACTACTGAAAATTGATCTATAGGCCACCTGGCGCTCCCGGGCCCCGATTTAACACCAATAAACTTCATCTTCAGAGCGAAAGATCAATGAATATTTGAAGGACGCTAAAAATTTCCAATGGTCCACTCTGTGCATGAAACGACATCACGGTTCGAACGAACGGTCTGTTTTCCCCCAAAAATTAATTTGGAGGCCATCTGGCCCGGGCTCCGTCTGACCAAATCCAACTCTTCGGCTCGAATGAGACTGAATGAATCTTTTAAGGGCACAAAATACCCTTTCCAACAGTTTGCCCCATGGGTGAATCAGCCTTACGGTATAAACGAACAATTCGATTCACTTTAAAGGGTCACCCGACGCTTCTGGGCCTTATTTAACCAAAGTTACCCCTCCGAACCAAGCGAAGAACTTTGAAATGTGTAATTTCCATGCACAACTTTTCAAGTGGTCTACCCATACACGATTTGGACTTACGGTTTGGACAACGATCCATCGTCGTCCAACGATCTTCTATCCAAAGAACAGATGGGAACTTTCGACCCCTATTTGACCCAAAGTTGACTCCTTAACCTTAAACTAGACCAAAGTATTCTCAAAGGTTTCTAAATTAACTTTCTAACGGCATGTCCCATGCGCGATTTGGCCTTACGAATTTCATTTTATGATCATTTTTTCAGAAAATCTGCACGAGACTGCCATTTGGCAGGTCCATTTTCTTGCCTATCGACAGTGTGTTTGGGGTTACCTACGGACAGTTAGGACAAGGACTATATCGATCGGAAGTCCCCCTACCCTATATAAGGAGAGCATGATCTCACCTTCCAAGGAAACTTATAATTATCAACTTCAGTGATCTCAACAACATTCTTCTTAATTCAACGATGTATTTGAAACCTTTCTCTAGCTTTTATTCCCATCACTTTCACAAGGTCAACATCAATCAAGATCAATATTCAAGTCTCCAAAGAAGGTCCAAACATTCTTCCTCTCTCTTTAAATTTATTTATTTTCACATTAATTATATAGATTCTTAATTTAGCTTTTTCTTTAGATCATACACATTAATAGCGCATCCTTTATCACTGATATTGCACACAATTTAGTCTCTATAAAAAAACCAAAATAAGAAAAATAGGGTTACACCTATAAATTTCGACGGGATTCTTCATAACGTTTTTTGAAAACTAAAAAATATTTTCTATACACACATAATAAAGTCCTGTTTGAATCTATGGTATAAACCCCACCCTTGTACCGCATGCGAACTACGTGGACTTTGATGACTTTGTAGGCTACGTAGGCGTCTGGGGTAAAAACTCGAGACTCTAGTCCTATTTTCATAATTTCATCATTTTCCTATTTTATCCATATATTATTCATATCATTCATACTTGTGATTCATACCCGCGTCTTATCTAACACATATTATCGTTTCATCATAAAGATCAATATCTCGATCAGCGCACACGTCATATTTTTTAATTATTATTTTGGAAACATTCGTATGGATTACCTCACTCCATCTCTTCCATGAAGCGAGTCGAGTGATTCCGATCTCCTTTTATATATACACGCACACACGTTTCACAGAGAAATGAAGGAAGATAATAACATAATCCCATGAGAGACCGAAAGAGCGGGATGGGTGCTTAAAACCTTCCCATTCCATAATTTAGACCTCGAACCTCTGAACTATTGGTTTCTCAAACATCAATTTGTCTGTAATGCCGCTCTTTCGATGTGGCGACATGTTCTTTTGCCTGTTTTATGAAAAATAGGCTGGCGACTCCATCTCTTTACATCACCCCAAAATCAACGACGGTTGAAGCACCCCCCTGAGTGGCGAGGGGTGCGGGACCTTTATCCTCCCTCTTCCCCCCGAAGCACTGGGAAGGGGAAGATCTTGAGATGGCCATATGTACCAATTATGGTTATTGCAAGGCTAGGGTGAGGTATGTCTTAAAATCTAAAGATGAGCAAGTAGTTTTTGAAAGAGGGTGGACTCATCCCACTGTAACCGTTGATAATGTTGTTAGCCCTAAACCTATCTCTTCATGGACTGATGAAGAATTTAGTGGAGTAATTTTATCTCTCTAGGACTTAGTGTTATTTTAAGAGCCGCCATCCCTGACGAATTCCACCACATCATGATGTGCACTACGTCTGAGGAAGCATGGGATACCTTCCAGCTCATTCACGAGGCTGCCAACACTATAAAAGCGTTAAAGCTTCAAAATTTGACCGCCTAATTTGAGACCATCTCTATGCTAGAGTCCGAGTCCTTTGATAAGTTTTATTCTCACTTATTAGAAATTGTTAATTCTAGTTTTAATTTGGGTGAGAAAATTCTGTAGATGAGAGTTGTGAAGAAAATTTTAAGGTCACTTCTTACTCGCTTTATTCCTAAGGTCACCGTGTTTAACTCATTAGGGATCCTAGATATTCTTAGGTTAGAAGGAGTCGTAAGAGACCTTCAGACTTACGAGATAAATATGTTGCCTAAACCATTAAACCTAAGGAGGTAAGGATTTATTTAAAGACTCAAGCGAATAAAAAATAAGAAAGAGGGGGTTTATATGTCTGAATTTCAGGGTGAGTGTCATTTTGTTGACTTAGTCTTATTTGCAAAAAAAATTAAAAACTTTCTCAAATTTTCTAAAGAAAATTCTTCCAATAAAAGGATTTTTGAGAAAAAAAAATAAGAATTAGATTAAGAGTAGCGGTGAGAAAGGGGAAGATATAAGGTGTTATGAGTGCGATCCCATTAGGCTAAAGAGAAAGGGAAAATAGGTTGCGAATAAATCCACTCTTAGAAATATTA